>CM060462.1:12858898-13458898 GCA_030544235.1 Lepturacanthus savala | reverse complement strand
GGGATGCAAAGAAAAGAGGGAGGGGGAGTGAGAAGGGTTTGAGAGAGGGGTGTTTTCTACTGGAGTTTATTGGGAGGAGCTTCTGAAAGCTGACGAACTGGGAATGAACTGGAAGGGTGTGTGTGTGTGTGTGTGTATGTGCAAGTGTGTGTGTGGGAGTGTACATGCAAGTGTGTGAATGTGCAAGTGTGTGTGTGTGTGTGCTGGCAGTACTTGGCGACACACTCCATGGTGGAAAACGTACCGCAATGCAGAATGCAAGAATATATAACCAAAATAAAAACATAATTCCAGTATGAAATATTAATTAGCATCAATCTGTAATTTTTTATAGGCTTTTTTTAATGGGCCTTTATTACTGATGCAGTTTAATGTCGGGGTGGAGCTGACTGTAAAATCCCCCTCCACTCAAACTTGTGTTTTTCTTATTGTCACTTGAATGTTTGAGCTTCACTGTGCAGGATGATGCAACAGCAGAATTTAACTAGAAAACCGTCACTTCACTTCCACTAGAAATGTTTTTCTTCTTAACTGAACTTCTTTGTGGAAAAGATATTGTAAAAGTGTTTTTGATGTTTTTAAGTCTTACTCTGCTCAGACACTGGTATAGTGGTGTCTCTGTATTGTAGAAAAAGTAAAGAAGAGTATTTGACTTTGAAATCGAATCAAGTAAATGTCTAAAGTAACGTGAAATCAAAAATATCCAAGCAATTCCTCAACATTACGCAGTAGTTGAATAAATGTACACGGTTGTTTTTAGGCTTTAGGCTTGGGGATATGGCCAAAAGTCATTTTATAACACAGTAACTGTGTGTATCACGATATTGTAATTGTTCAGTAAATTTGAATATTTCAAAAATATGGTCATAAAGCAAAGTACACATTAAAAATCTTGACCTGGTGATGCTTCTAGATCAGAGGTTCCCAAACTCTCAAGCCCCCGACCCCCCATTTTTTTATTTATATTTTCAAATTTAACCTCTATGTTTTATCTTTTATTTAAAAAAAAGTCTAAAATAAAGAAAGAGCCACCCCCTCGCCTGTGTCTCCTGACGCCCACTTTAGGATCCCTCGCTTTAGATCAAATAAAGTGGTTATTATCCTTTTTTAAATAATGTAATAGGTGTCGCTCAAAGTGATGAACCTACAGAGAATTATCAGTGACTCTGCAGGAGTTTCGGCTCATTGTCTTTCTATCAGACTGCAACTTAACTGTTGCCGTTAACTCTCACTGCTTGCATAGAATTGTTTTTTTTGGCCAGACAGGCAGCTGTTTTCAGAAAAAAAAGCTCTAAAATCTCACTGAACACCAGCTGCTCTGCACGAAGCAGGCAGTTGGGGACTAGCTGGTGTAGGTAGTGAAGCATTTAGCTGTTAAAGAGCCAGAGGTTTCCCTCAGGAGTTGGTAGAGAGTGAAAAAATGGTGAATATTGCACTTGCATGGCTGAAAATGAATATTAATAGCATGCTATAATTGCTGGATGTGTAAATATGCAAAACTATACAGTATATCAGCTTTGCATTCGACACACATGACGATTCGTTGTGTTTGCAACTTGTTTCCACTGCTCTCAAGCTGCAGAACCTTAAAGCAGGTTTAAAGATGTGTGATACTCGTCCACCTGCTCCAAACTGAGAGGGGGCAGCATTTCACCTCCTTCAACCGTCCTCCTCTCCTCTTCCTTCTGTATAGACAATCTTGGTTCCACAGGATTTGTGTGCACCGCAATCCAGATCCCCTCCATCCTCAAGCCCAACAAGAGCGTTTCAGAACACGTGAAAATCAGGAGATCCCACAATAACCTATGTAACAACTGTGGATATTTGAAGAGAACACACAGAAAGTTGTTGTTGATTTGGTCATATTTCCTTGTTTTGTGCTTCTACCGTGGGTAAGTAGGTGGAAGTCTGGAACATGCCACACATGGGATCTGTGGAATCAAGCAATCAGACATGCGGAATGAACACGTTAATGTCTTCAAAAAATGTATAATGAACTTTCAATATTGCTCATATCGCATAACAATAATGCTGGTTTACAAGTGGTAACATTAAGGAGAATCCATCGCCATTTTTTCAGTCGATCCATGAATGTTACTGGGTCAATACACTCTAAATGTACAGTAAAAAAAAGCTGCAGCAGAACCACATCAACACTGTCTAGAATGTTATTAGCTACGTCTGTGTTGTCATTAGTTTTACAGCGGTCGACAGTGGCAAACAGGCCGCAAATGGAAATGGAAACACGTTGCAAACACAGAAATGATGCAAACCCCAAAACGCACAAACATATGAAACAAATGCAGTCCAAACAGTGCAAGAGCGCACCCCAAGCAGAGCGTCATGTTTCTTTGGCAACAGATTGCATTTGTTTTGTGGGTTTGTAAGTCTTTGCTTTTGCTTTGTTTCTGTGATCAGATTTGTTGCATTTGTTTTATGTGCTTATGTGTTTTCGGTCTTGCATCATTTGTGTGTTTGCAGCATTTTGCTGTTTGTGGCACTGTCTTAGCTGCATTAAACATCATTTCACTACATAGGGAGTTGCAAATCCATCAACCCCCCCCTCTCTCTCTCTCACTCTCTCTCACATATTGACAATCGTACAGCAGAAATGACATCGGCATTAAGCCATGCGCTACTTCTTCACCTCGTGTTGGACAGGAAGCTGCAATGACTCGTTACTGCTTCTTGAGGGAGGAGTAGGTATTACAGCACAAAAAGGTCTGGGGCTAGTTGTGCAGCGTTCTTACTACAACTCTCTGACGTAATGTTGATAATTTTAGTTAATTTTAGTTAATTTTTGGACGATTTATAATTTAAGTGTAAACCATCCAAAAATGAATTATATCTAAATCATCAGTGCTGTGTTGATGGTTTGTCACCTCTATCTGCTCGGTTGTAGATCCACCTACTGAAATTAGCTTTAGCATTGTTAGCCTGGAGGAATTAACACACACTGGACTAACAAAACTATCACACCAGATAAGACAAGTCTTTTACCAATGGGAGAAGATTATTTTCATAACTTTTGGGAGACGCGTGATCAATCAATTGCTAATTGATCCAGAACTGTTCAGATCTAGGCAGTTGCAGTCATTTTCTCCACTGAAGAAGTTCGGCTCAAGTGTTTTGCCCAAGGGCATCTCATTAGTGCTAATGAGTTCCAAGAAACCTTAGTTAATTACTTACCAGCGTAGATGGACTGACTTGAAGACATTTCTGATTAGTGAAATATTTGATTCTGCAAATTTGAAGTAGACCAAATTAAGTTCGTTCCAATAAAGCCCAATCAATCTCTCTTCTCTCTCTTTCTTGTTTTACTGGTAAAATAAATCAGTCTTATGGAGAGCTATTCATCATCTATGTGTGTGTGTGGTGTGGTTTGTGCTTGAATTTAGAGTGCAGAGTCTTTGGCCACTCACTGTAAAACAGTCTATTTTGGGGGACATCTTGATGATGGACTGTTGGACAAAACACCATAAGGGCAGCAACAGGTTATGTTCATGATCACAGCTGCAGCGCAGCAGCGACTGTCTGGACCGCGGCTCCAACTGGCCGCAGTGAAAACTAGGACAAACAATGGAACAAGGAATATAAGAAAAAAGGATGGCTGCATCGCGATTGGAAAACCAAGAATCAACCATATTTTCCTTCTAATCATTATCCGATTGAGAAGTGATACTGCGGCATACTGTACATGGTGGGCTTTTCTTTACACCCAGTGACGTTAAACTTGACAATCAGATTGTTTGCGAGGTGCCATTGAGCAATCAGGAGTTGAACTGTGTTGAAAAGGTTTTGGGAAAGAGAGGGCTGCATCTGCTCAGCACAGTGTGCAGTGGTGCGCTCCATGTGGCAGCTGAGATTTGTATTGCAGCTCTGGCAGCGAGCCCCAGTGAACTGAGAACACATTTCTTTCGTGGGTTGCTAAAATTCATGGGATCTAAACACTCAGAATTAATCACTGATTATTTGTTGCTTTTTTTCCCCCCAGTCAAAATACTCTGTACTCTATCTAATAACCTGCATCAGTTACGGACCTGATTGGACATGTCGTGTGACAGGTGAAAAGGTTAGTTAACGAGTTAATCTAAGGCGAGGTGAGACAATCCGGGGCCTGAAAATATAAAGTTCTGATTAGAAAATTAGGATCTTGCATCTAATTTGACAACACTTCAGAAAACTGTGCCGTAATGGTAAAAAGTGGCCAACCAATCAAATTAGAGTGCAGCTCCAGGGAGCCGGGTTTATTGTCGGCCCAGTCATTTGGCCTTTGGTTGTCTGGAAACAGACCTCAGGGATGGCTTCATTGATACTGCTATGCTGAGAACATATTCATGTCCCTTAAAAACACATTCAATTACAATGACAATTTCAATCACTGATGCTATTATGCACCGTAAGTGTGTATAATTTAACCGTTCCTGCTCATGTTTTGTTACCCTTCATCACACTATTTTATCACACTTGATTCCACTTGTATAGACCCAGCTGTTATGGGTCAGTCAAGCAAGAGGGACACAGCACCCGGTAAAATAATTGCTGCTTTAGGTACTGCTGAGTGCTGCTGAACCGCTCAGTGGCCACAAGGAAGAGCAATGTATGTCTGTGGCAGGCAGGAGTTTTAAAGTAATGAGATTAGGTATTTATTTGTCCTGATATGCACGCATGGGTTGGCAGTCCATGTCAACCCATGCATGTTATGTTATAGTAATTTAAGTGTCGGAAGTATAGTGAAGATACAACAATATATATGTTGTTGTACAGTAGATGTTGCACATGATAGGCTGACATCAACCTGCAACTCTGAGGTTATTCTACTAGGATTTCAACAAAAACTTACTTCTACAGGATTTTTCTTACTTTATTTACACATTTTTATTCTTTTTTCTGTGTCATAGCTGAACTTACTACTGCTTAAAGGTTTCCTTTATGTCCAGAAGTCTCCTGACATGCAACTAATAAAGTAAAATAACACGTTTAATTAATTGGTGAGTTTACCTGCACAATAATCAATGTGCATTTGGAAGTGAACTATGAAAGTCAAAAGTTGGTTATTATACATTTAGAGTGATCAATCAATATATTTGATTAGATCATCCTTTCTAATTGTATATTAAAGTCTAATTTATGCCAACATATCAATGATTTCTATTGTAGATTTTGAGCATTTTGTCAAAAATAATTTCTTGATTTAACATCTTACCTTTCCACAAAGTGTCCGGACACAGTTTAGTACAGAATTTGATTATTTGGTTGACAAGAGTTTGGCCGTTTTTCAATTTGGATCCTAATGAGAAGTAATTTAATCACAGATTGAATCACAGATGAATAAGGTGATGTCGAGGCGACCCTTTGCGTCCCGGCACTGATTTGTTTGCATCTAAAACAGCAGCTCAGCCCAAGCACAGATGGTGACATGGAGCACCTATCAGGGGCCATGAGAGGAAGGGGGAGCAATGATCAGACAGAAAAGGAGATGAGAGGATAAGCTCTTAAGAGATGAAGAGGGGAGAAGGGGAATCTCTGCATTTTATTCTGTAGCTTACACACGAATGGAAATAACAATTTATTAACGTGTATATATATTTATATGATAAAAGGCATGACCCCCGCAATCCCTGTCCAGATTGTAGACAGATGAGAGTCATTCTTATGATTAAAAAGTGAATGCACATTGCCTCGCGGGCAAACCAGCGCAGTAAATTATAATATTAAATCACCTCCAGTCACATTGTCATAACAAGCACAAATCTAGAGACATGGACAGAATGACCCAATAAGCATAAATCTGACTGCCCACTTTCACCCTCTTAGGCAAGATAACACTCATTAGACCGCTTGGACTCAACTGCTGGGAGTTTTGTCCCTGCCACGTCTACATTTGGCATGCGATATGTGATTGTGAACGCGGGCTGTTCACTTGATGCAAGCTTATTGTTGCGTGCTTTGCCTCCAGTTCATAAAAGTCAATTTTCAATTAAAAGTTTCCCGTTGTGTCAACGATGTGTCAAATGTTAATACTGTTTCATTAATTCCGTTAGCTGAGGAGATTTGTCTCTTGATTAACGCGCCGACACAAGCAACCAAACACTCTCAGAAATACTTCTTATGACAGCAGTGCGTTCAATCTGTTTACAATCCAAGTAAGCAGCTCTGTAATCTACTGACTAGTTTCAATCACCGAGGGCGACCGGACCGCCAACTGCAGTTTTGGCGCCAAAAAAAAAAAAAAAAAAATTTAAGACCCCCTCTGAGACCTTTAATCTTTCATCCACATCATAGTCTTTAATCAAACTTTGGTACAGAGCTCAGAGCAGTTTAAAAGCCCCATGACGTCATGTGTGCCAAATTCATTTTGCTCCTCTGATGCTCCGCAGGGAACGGTTACATCGAAGGGAAGGAGCTGGAAAACTTCTTCAAAGAGCTGGATACCGTGAGGCGAGGATCAGGCTCGGTGAGTGAGCGCTGCCGCGACGCATCCCTGAACACTTATATAGTGAAACGCACCCAAAGTGGCTCATGCACAATAGCTGACGTGGGTGAATGTAAGTTCACAAGTCTCTTTGCTTTTCATGATAAATTAGTGATTACCTGTGCCAGGTACATTATGAGGTGAAAGGTAAGTGCTGCGCGGATCGCAGGAAATGCTACATTTATGTGCTGCAGCTTCATTTCAGACGTTGTAAGTGAGGATTTTGCTGACATTTTGTGACTTGCCCCGCCCTTTCACCTGCTTCCTTACGACTGTGGTCACATGGTGTCCTGTTTTCTCCCTGGTTTGACTAATGCAGATGTCAGGAGCTTTGCTAGACTGTGAGTAAGACACAGCGGCATCTTCCAGTAGCTGTGAGTGGACTTTTGGAAGTGAGGTGCGCTCAAAAACCTTGAGAAGGAAATATCCGATACCGGCCTGGTCATGGCTGCAGGTCACTGCTGCTTTTGACGGCACCTCTTCACATTAAGGGTGTTTTCACACCAACAGCAAACGGTCCATTTCTACCAAAGATGCTTAAGCATCAGGCACACTCAGGTGCAAACAAACTATTCCAGATGCATCATGGGAGGGGATTCTAATTATTTTATTTCCCGATCCCCAATCGGGCCGATTTTGGTTTGTTTGCAGGTGGAGTCTATACGCTACATAATACATTTTGGTTTTGCCTGGTTCAGACCATCTTAAAATATGGGGGAAAAAACATTCTGTAGCTTTAATTTATGCTTGAATCAAACACCTTGTTATTTCTCTTTGATTCATTATTTTCTGATTTTGCAGGATCCTTCACATGTTGCATTCAAAGAAAAGATGAAGGAGTTCATGGCCAAATTTGACAAGAACTCCGATGGGAGAATTGAGATGGCAGAGGTGAGAACAGACGGAATACAGCTGCTGCTGAAATAAACCAAATGTTTCATACACGTTCCAGGTATATTATGTCTAATAATCATGTGTCTTCGCTCTTCACTTATTAGTTGGCTCAGCTTCTGCCCACAGAAGAAAACTTCCTGCTCTGTTTCAGAGAGTTTGTTGGATCCAGCACTGAGTTCATGGCTGTGAGTTTGTGTTCAATCATCTCAGAATCCTTTAACTTATTCGGCTTATTTATGCCCCATGTCATGCAATGTGTTCTCATTGATTAACTGTGTATTAGATCCGCTCTTTTCAAGTTCACAATCTAGGAAAAACAATTACAACTGCATGTTTTAAAGATTGAGCTGAGCTGAACTGTAATTTCTCCACAGTCAGCATCGATATTAGTCAAGTTAAAATGTTTCTTTGTGGTGGAAACTGCCCAGTAAGGGTGTAAATGTGTAATTTGTAGTTTGGCTATTACAGTATGTCTGACTTAAAACTGCAGTCTATATTAACCATAAACCGGCAGTGCTAGGCAAGTTTATTTGTATATAACGTTTTAACAACAAGGTAAAGTGCTTTACATGAAACATTAAAAGCATCAAGATACAATTTTTAAAAAGTTGATTGAATAAAATACAAATGTTTGAATTAAAAATCAAGAAAAGTTTATTTAAAATGAAAAAGAGTTAAGAGTTAAAATGAAAAAAGATCAAGAACAAACTTACAGTATATTGCATTGCATTGTATTCTTAACCTTCTAAATATCATTAAATATTACCTTTAACTTATTTATTTTCACTAGTATTTTATAGAAGTATTTATACCCTTTGTCAATTCCCATGTTTGACCCACACTTCTGGAACCGTCTAGAGAACCATCATTAGTGATGTCTCGTCTTCTTTGGATGCATATGTAGAAATAATTAGAGAGAATACTTTGAGGCAGTGAACATCTGGTCTACGGTAGAATAACACACACACACACACACACACACACACACACACACACACACACACACACACACACACACACACACATGGTGTACCATGTTTGAGGTTTTCAGTGGTGTGATGTTCCGGGTGCTCTGTGTGTTAAAGCTATTCTCAGACAGCCATACATTATGAATGGATCGCAGCTCTCTGCAGGGGAAGGCAGTGAGTGCTGGAGGGTTTTAGGTATCCATCTTTGATAAGGGCTTTGACTAATTCTATATTTACACAATGTCAGATGACACCCGCCTACCACTGCATTTCTCGTTGTTTATTTTTTTTCTGTAAGTCAGGTCATACCTAGAGAAGGTCAGTCAACCTTAATGTCAAGCGTGGTGTTTAGGGTGACACATTGTGTGTTTAGAGTTGCATGTCTCCTAAACGCCACTCTAACAGCATCACTTTCCTCCTGCAGGCCTGGCGGAGGTATGACACCGACCGCAGTGGATACATTGAGTCCAATGAGCTGAAGGTAAAGGGCGAAATGCAATGAATTCAATCGATGTAGCGTCATTTAAAGCAGGCACATGCTCTATTCACAGAGGGTTTGTAGTTTTGACATTTGTGTTTGTAGACACCGTTGTTCCTACAAAAATGTCTCCTGAACCATGACAGCTAGTCTCTAGGCTATCCTATGCAATATTTATAACACCGTGGAAGTAAATCTGTCTCACCCGATTTTGAGCTTTAAAAGCCATTGAATTTCCAACACTAACTCGTTTTTGCAAGTCGTTTGCAAGTACACAAATTCAGAATCAAAAATTCAAATAATATATATTCAGGTTGTTCAAAATTGGATAAGCCAAATTCAGATCCTAAAAGTAAACTCAACTTAACTGAAACTCAAATGTCAAATTAGCATCTGAATTTGTGTACATTTATGATAAAGAAAGCGAAAAAGAGAAAAAGAGTGAAAATAAGTTGAATCCAACGATTAAAAAACTAATCTGGTAAGACAGATTTACTTCCATATAGCACCCTTACAGTGATAATAACAGCCAAATATATTTTTAAAGACATTGATAGCTTAACTGAACAGTATATACTACAATAGTATATAATAATATTACAATAACAGGTTCAAGACCTCCTTTTGGTTTTCACCAGGTACTCCGGCTTCCTCCCACAGTCCAAAAACATGCTGAGGTTAATTGGAGACTCTAAATTGCCCGTAGGTGTGTGTGAGTGTGTGTGTGTGTGCCCCATGATTGGCTGGCGACCATCTGCCTCTCACCGTAACACGCTGGGATTGGCTCCAGCAGACCATGTGACCCTAATGAGGAATAAGCAGGTATAGAAAATGACTGACTAATATTACAATAGTATTTTGTATGTGGGCACATCTGAAGGTATAGTCACTATAAACAAATCAGACCCTTGTTGAGATGATGATTTCCTTCTCTAATGCAAACAGTTTAATTGGCGCTAATGCTAAAGCTTTTCTGAACCTGCACATGTCCTCGCTGTCATGTGAAAAAATGTCTTATTATGTCATCTAATTGCTGAGGACTCTTTTCAGGGTTTCCTGTCAGACCTGCTGAAGAAGGCCAAGAGAAACTATGATGAGAAGAAGCTCAATGAGTACACACAGACAATTGTGGGTATCATTTGACAAAAGGTTTTTCATGCAATTATTTTAAAGGTTAATTATACATTCATTTATTTTACCATTTATCCATATTTATATTGTCATTACAGTGATATCTATATTGTTATTGGCAGCCAAGGGTCAGAAAATAACCTCTTAAAGTGTCATTTTAAAAATATGTATATTTAATTGTACAGTACACACATTTGTACAGTTGTATGTTGTTAAAATATATTATACATATATATATATATATATATATATATATTACATATTGACTCTGGCTTTGTTCATTTACACTTCAAAGTAACGTTAAGCTTTCACATGAAAGCAGATTACATTCCATATGTGTGGAATAACAATGTCTTCTTGCCCATACATTCAAAATAAAGCACTCGGCTGCAACATTTCTACATAATTTACCAGAAATTACATCCCTAAAGGCTTGAATTTTAATATCACGAACAACATCAATGTCTTGGTTCACCCTCCATCTCACCAGTAGTGCTGATGCATCAGTTTTCTGGCCACCAGCTTCAGTCAGCCAACACTCAGCCGCTTCCACCGGAGCTCTTTGAAATGCATAACGTGTGATGCGCCTGTGTGTGTATGGTACATGAACGTATTTGAAGAGCTGCTGCCGTCCCCTTTGATTCCTCTGATAAATTCCCTGCTAATCTTCTTGCTCCGCAGCTAAGGATGTTTGATCTTAATGGTGACGGTAAGCTGGGCCTCTCTGAGATGGCGAGGTGAGCGTGCCTGCTGTTCTCCCTCTTCTCTATGTACATATCTAAACTCTTTTTAATAAACAAAATGAAACCTTCCGCTTTGCTTTGCCCCAGGCTCCTACCTGTCCAAGAGAATTTCTTGCTGAAGTTCCAGGTAAGATGATTATTGTTAATTCATGTGAGACATGTTCTTAAGCGCCTGAAGACTTGGGTCCTGTGATGTACAAGTCAGACAGGAGATTTAGAATAGTACAATTCAACATTATTGGATTGACTACAAGAGGATTATATGTCATTAAAGTACTGAATGGACATATGGGGCATTGACACAAATGTGTTTTTACTTACTTTAAGTCTTATAGGAATTAAATATTACATTCTCTTTTAAAACATGATAGAAGATTTCTCTAAAATTGTGTTTAATCATAATTATTTCAATTAAAATCCTGTCAGTTTTTACAATTTTTTTGCAAAAAAACCCAGAAATATGCTTATTGCATGCATATTCTCAACTAGAGGACACTATCAGTGGCATCCATAGATGATGCCATTTAGCTACTTCACTGTTTAACATTTGTAGCAGAATATTAATCTACATGTATTTTTGGTAATGTATGTCAATGGTTCCCATATGTACACTCAACCTTATGAGAGCAGATCAACAATTCCTTTCTGACAGGGGATTAGTCTGTCTGATCGGGATTAACGCAACTCTAGTCCCAGTTATCATAATCTGCATGGATTAATATCAGTTCTGGATCTGGTGGGGCTTATAGCGCTCTCTAGAAATATCCTGCGGTTTCTAACATTTTTCTCTGCTCTCTCATACGCAGGGAATTAGACTTACAGTTAAAGAATTCGACTCCCTCTTCACCTTCTATGATAAGGTAAAAAAGACCACATGTAGGACATGATACGTCTGTTTATGTGTTATGCATTTTGTGTGTAACATTGCAATATTTGCAATATTTTATATAAAATTGACTTATGACTGATCACTTCTACTAATGTATCAGATGAATCTTTCCACACCATTTATCCTAAGAGGTATTTGATAAATACTCAGCTTTCTACCTCAGTTTGTATCTATTATCTTATATAAATCAATTTACACATGTGCTTGAGGCACTATTTATCTACACTATCTACACTTTTACATTAAATAGTTTGAGGCAAATCTATTTATTCCGTATAATTCAGACTTCTGGCATTGTCTCTCTCATCAGGATGGCAACGGATATATCGATGAGCAGGAGCTGGATGCTCTGCTGGCGGACCTCCGTGACAAGAACAAAATGGTAATGAATAGTCGGCCTCTTAATTGATCCGTTCAGATTACTTTTCAGCTCAGCGCATATAGAACCGTCAGCGAACTGCATGCGTGCAGCATCCTTAGAGCACGTTGTTCCCCACTGACCGTGTCTTTTTTACCTGATATCACCGGCGTGCCGCCAGGACGTGGAAGCAGGAGGACTCGTCGGGTACAAGAAGAGCATCATGGCTCTGTCGGATGGAGGGAAACTGTACCGCACCGAGCTGGAGATCGTCCTCTGCCGGGACTCCACGCTGTGACCTCCCTGCCACCCCCCCCCCCCCCCCCCCCCCCCATCTTGATGTAACCTGGTGCATGTATGACCTTCAACCTTGCTACACCACTTAGAGTGAAAACAAAGGTGCTCCTGAAAGCACACAGTGTACTGCTGGCCCTGATGTTTTAGCTTTTCATCCCTCTGAAGCTTTTATTTTTTCAATTTTATTTTAATTTACATGCAGCCCCATAGTGAAATAGCCATAGCAACGACTACTGAAATATCTTGTGTCCTTATGTATTTATTTGACCTGCCATTTTTAATATGCATTTGTATTTTTACATTAATCACATATCTGTACACGTTCCTCTCCCGTTTCTGTAGCATCTACTTATTTATTCTGTTTATTTCTATTTATATAATATGATTTCTGTTTTATTTGATGAGGCTTGTACTGTTCTATTAAAGATAATACGGAGAAAATGAATAAATATAACATGACAACCCTTGTCCCACTTATTCACTCACGTTAAAAAATCATATCTTCATCTAAATGATCTTCTTTTATACCTCAACTATCAGGGGGCTCGTTTCAACCGCGCCACTCACTCCACAGAGTTTTAGTGTTTTCTCTCAGCGGGAGGGAAAAGAAAATTATCCCCCCCCCCCCCCCCCCCCCCCCCCCACACCACCACCACCACTGCTGAGTGTTGTGTGGTTCCAGTGCCGAAGACTACAGCTCCAGCACAGATGCCCAGAGCAGGAGTGTTTTCTCCAGAGTGCTCCACCGTCACTTTCTAATCTCCTGGTAACAGAAAGCGTGATGTAGTGAAAAAGCTTGTGCTGCTCCATTTTTCATAGAGGAGAGTCTCAGAGGTTACCGTGGCACTTTGAGAGGAAGTAAGCGGAGTAGGAAAGGCTGAGAGATCAGGGACAGCAAAACTACAGTAGGATGATTGTCCTACTCTTCTGATATGCATCTGAGTCCCAGAAACACATCCACAGAAAAATAAACTACATTTGCATATGTTCCCTGATACAATTAATTACATTTTACTCTATGATATTACCATACAGCTGTATTATATATAGGCTATTCTAAAATTTAGCACTGAATGAAGCTACACAAAAGAGAAATTTGATCATTTTCTATTTTTTTCTATAGGAAGAATCCCCCTCCTCCCCCCATATTTCAGCATTATGGAACAGTCTACCTTCCATCAATTAATCATCGGCACTTTTCATCTTTAATTAAACTCACTATCTTTAAAGCACACCCCTTCACAAACCATGGCAGCGCTACACACACACACACACCGCCTCATGGCAAATGTTCAATGTTGCACACAGACGTGCATAGGAATGTGTAAAAATGCACACACACACACACAAATACACAAGGGCACACAGTGAAACAGCGTGCTGTAGTCCAAGCTGTTAACTGCTGACAACAAGGAAAAAGAGTTATATTCGCTCTGATTCCTTCACACACATCAGTCGCACCCAATATAGAAATGAGACAGATGAGTTTCTGTCTGTTATTTACCCTTTGCACAGCTACACACACACACACACACACACACACATGCACACAAACACACTGCAAAGATAGGACAGTCTGTTTTTTTTATCAGATCTTGACATGGATGTAATGAATTATAATAGTGTGCTTTTTTTCTGAGGAGCTTGCTTCTACTACTATTTTTATATATACTGTGTCTTAATTAATAAATGCAAGATACGTATAATTACTCTAAAACATGTCACAGTGTTTAAAATTATGTTATTATTATATCACAGTATATTACACCCGCAGTAGCACAGCTATGAAATAATGAGCATTAATTATGTTCATGACTCTGCAGTAATGTTTTTTGATAATTTCATACTATAATAAATTTTGATTGTCCAGATGTTAGTCATTGAAGCGGGTTCTATGATGTTACTCTAAAGTTGTGTCCATACATTTAATTTTTGAGCTTATATGATGCTTCAGCAGTCTCAGATCACTTTGTCACAAGGGGAGTAAGACATCTGAAGATCTAAACTAAAACATCAGCTTCAGATAAACTTTTAAATACATATATGCACAGAAGGAGGCTTGGAGACTTGTCCCCTATCACTTATATTGTAAATACATTATGAAAGGGTCCTATAATGGTCACTGAACACAAAACCTATTTCATTTGGGCTCCTGACTATTGCTTTAAAACAGACTAGAAAGTGGTGAATCAGTCACTTAAAGCTTCCATTGACACAAATAAAATACAAAACTAATATTTACATGAGATTCCAGTTTCTACCTGCAAGAGTGCTGCTACTCAATACAATACAGACATGTCGGCTCACAATTTTATCCTAGTATAATGCAACTATTGTATATTATCTCTTCGCAGCTTGGTGGCTCTGAGGTATATTCAAAGCCACAGCGACCAATATAAAAGTTCATTTTCATATTAACACTCCAGCAAATATCATTAAAGGCCCTGTACGGCACAGGTGGGTTCACATACTCTGGTTAATAGACCTCAAGTTGAGATAAGGTGATAGTTACCTGCGAATCATATGAGATCACCAAACCTTTGTACTGGTAACCATGACAACGGTCTGATATTGTGATAACCGGTGCGATTTAGACTAGTACACAGACTCAAAGCTGAATGAAGAGATTTATTGAAGGAGTAGTAATACTGGTAGGTTGGGTTGGAGGAGGCTTGCGGTGAGCTGTAGGATGAGATGTAGGATGACAGGTTGAAAACAGGTCGACGGAGGTGGTGAGGGAAGCCAGGAGCACAGTGGGTCCTGGGAAGCAGACAGTAGTAGTACATTTTCTGCAAAAGTAGCAAAATAAAGTAAATCCAAAGAAACACTGAGGGAAAAAAGGTGTTTACCACAAAAGGACAAGACCTCCTTGGTCCTGGGTCTGGGACCTTTCTATGTGGAGTTTGCATGTTCTCCCTGTGTCTGTGTGGGTTTTCACCGGGTACTCCGGCTTCCTCCCACAGTCCAAAAACATGCTGAGGTTAATTGGTGACTCTAAATTACCCGTAGGTGTGAGTGTGTGAGTGAATGGTGTGTGTGCCCCACGATTGGCTGGCGACCATCTGGGGTGTATCCCTGCCTCTCGCTGTAACGTGCTGGGATTGGCTCCAGCAGACCATGTGACCCTAATGAGGAATAAGCAGGTATAGAAAATGACTGACTGACTTCTGGATGTTCTCACAAACCTTTCTCAGGAAGTTCTGTATTAGAGATATTTTCTGAAGCAAGAGGAGGAAGGATTTTTTTTTTATTAACGATTACTGATTTGCACATTTTATCTTGATGTTTTTCCAGCGGCAGAGAGAGCTTTGCAACTTGAGATGACTGGAGCACGTGGCAGCAGCGTTCCTGCTATGAGATTAGTCAACATCAAAACTATAAAGCCGAACATATTTGAAAGCTGCTGTCCTAAACAAAGAATTAGATAAGAATCACAGTGTGAGTGGAGAAGTGTGTCTGTGTATATTTACGTGTATGTTTGTTTAAAAATCAAAAATCTTCTTATAAACAAAAGATAAGGCTATATTTAATAAGAAACAGCAATAATAACTGTGCACACACTGAACAGTAGGCTTTAGAGAACCCCGTTCAAAAATAAACTAAGCTGAGAAACATCACTCAGCATTAGTCAGTAATGCTCTTCTCTTATCTGTTCTTCCCTCTTTCATTTCAATGCTTCTTTCAGCTTTACTTTGCTCCTCAGTTTCTGGAGTTTAGATTAATTTAAACTGAGCTAATATTCAAAGATTAAATTCATGTTTTTTTAATGACTAAAGCCTAAACGTCTTACATGTGGTGAAGCATACAGACAAAAGGCGTAAATTTAAAACTGCGAAAGCTCCATTTGCATTTTGCGTTCAACCAGTGATTGTTTGCTGCTCTCTCTGACATGAGGAGTTTGTTGGAAACGTCTGTATCTCCTCCTCACACAAGCAGTCACACCGTGCCTGTCCAGCATTTCCACTCTGTTACTGTGCCAGTGGGGGCTGCCGTTGTCTGTCTAGTTGTAGGAAAGGATTTCATGAACTTCCAGGCTCTGCTGTGTGATGTTCTTCCAGTCTGCTGTTCCCCTTGCACAGCCTGTTCTGACATCTTGAATTCACCACTTTACAGAGGGTGATGGCACATGGCGAGTGAATCGAAGGAGAAGGGAAAAATCTTTTATTCAATCTTTGGTTAATAAGATCAATGACGACCTCTTGGGTGGCTGAGGGAATAAATGCTTCATGAATAAAATGTGGTTCTCAAGGGTTAAAATACTTGTGATTCATACATATTCTCATTGTGTGTTACTTTAAGTATAATATAAAAGCTGCTCATAAGTGTTGTGGAGGGAAAAGTATCATCTGGTGGGAGGTTAGAAGAATATTAGTTGGGTAAACAGGGGATACTAACTGTAAAATAGGGCACAGAAACACATTACTGTACAATGTATAAAACAAGCAGTATAGTGACTACTAAATCCTCCATTATGACCAAAGAGAAGACTACTTACTAAAAAACATGTCTAGTGTCTATGAGCTATAGTGTGATATTGCCCTCATGTGGACCAGTTATGTCACTGCAATAAATAATGGAGAAAAAGCATCATTTGCTGCTGTCAAGTGTCCCAGATGAAAATTTGTATTTCTTTTTGTTCTAAATGATAGTTTCATGTTTGTATTCAAATTAAATGTGTTTTTGTATGAAATATCACCATTGTTCATGATATAATAACGTTGAGAGGAAATCTGCTTAAAGGTATGTTGCTCCATTGTGAATGTTTGTTTTATATAAACCCGGGTCGATATTACAAGAAAGTATTCAAAGTACTATTTCAAATGTAATTTTATTAGGAAAAATGTTAATACGATAAGTAATATGAATACAAGCAGTCAATCTAGTTACATTAAAATATAAATAAAAGGACACTTTAGTAGCTTTTTTAGGTAAACATTTCTAAATAAATGTTTATTGACATACTTTTCTTCTCGTTATATTCAGTGAGTTACTCAAAATAGTATTCAGCATTTATCAAATATCATTTAAACAATGAAGTTGACTTAAGAACATCGGCTTTATAGATATGAAATTCACCTAAAAATAAAAGGATTTACAATGGTACATGTATTATTGCCATGATATTCAAAATAGGTGAAAATGTTATTTCTTTTCATGTGAAATGCATGTGAAGTTTTGAAAACACACATATTTTCAAACTTCAATACTAAATGGACAACTATAAAACAAACTAAAACAAACTTGTTGTTCAATCTTGCAAAAATAACAAATTAAATAAAAATGTACAGTATTAACTCTTTTTCAGCTTACTTTATTGAGAAAATGTGTGTACAAAAGTGTCAATTAACTGTTCAGAAGTTCAGGTAGTAACTGTAATTATTATTATTATTATTATTATTATTATTATTATTATTTTTACATATTAACCACCAAGTTTTATTAACAATTCAAACTGTACAAAAAAAATCCGGCAGTCCAGTTCATATACAATAAGTATACAACAGCCATAAAAAATGTATGAGAATGTATATTGAACTAAATATATAAATAAAAAGAAAATCAGTATATAAAATATAGAAACCAAAGGACAAGTGTGAAAGACTTTATTGTTTAATCTTCCAAAAATAATTTTATAATTGTAACAAATTATTTATTGACTACAAATTTCAGAGTATATATCTAATAACATGTATATTTAAGTGCATGTGTAAAGTGTACATTTTTTTTTTAAACGTTTAATTATTTTAATAGATTTAAAGTAGAATTTTATGGATGTAAAATGTACTTAAAGGGATATAAATATTAATAATAGAGTTTAATTCATTTTTATTAAAAAGAAGTAATAACATTTTCTTTTAATATTAACTTTATTTGTTTTACATATTTTGTTTGTTGTTTTGTTTTACATATATATTTTCCAAATCTTCCTAAAATGTACTATGTACTATTAGCAATCATAAAATAAATGGCTTTCATATTCAGGTTCGAATTTACAAAAGGTACATTTGTTATCAATATAACGGATATGTTACGTAACATCTTTAAACGTGATATAACGTATTAACACGCTGAGCTCGTAAAACGTGCTCTGACGTCATCGCGTACTCGCAGCGTGGCGCCGTGGTCGTCCCTGCCCTTCATATCTTCCGTCCACATCCTGCTCCGCTCGGCTCCTGAAGCAGCACGAATCATGGCCCTGCTCAAGTCCAGCAAGGTGTTTTACGGTCTGGGGAACATCTCTCCGTCCCTGGGAGTTCTGTCCAGCCGGAACAGGTAAACTGCGACGAGAAGCTCACGCCCAACGAAATAAGATAGTGACACTTAGATATAACGTTAGTTTTTACTATACGTCTAAGGTTAGCTGGGCTAATATGCAGCTATTTTATGCGTCTAGATTTGCCGTAATTTTAGACATCAAATCTAGACGCCCCTTTACTCTCATTGAAGTATTGTAGCAGCTGGCTAAACTAGCGTACAGGGGTCAAATGGTCTCAAAAGGCCCCAATATGGTGCCTGTGGTTCGCGTTTTCACATTAAATTTCTCTCGACTGGGATATGACTCAATGTTTCGCAGGGCAGCGTCTGCTGTGCCAGACTTCCTCTCTGATTTGACCTTAAATAGTGCCATAGATCCATGGAAGTAGTGTCACGGTGCTGCCATCGTTCACCGGTGCTGTGTGGAAGTCACGTTGGTGTGTGCGCAGCACCGGTGAGTTTTAACGGTTAAGAACGGGTCACGTTAAAAATGGTCATTAAGCAACGTGTCGTCCAGGAAGAAGGACGTTTCGCTCCGTGTTTAAAATGGTAATAAAATGTGTGCATGATTCGTCTTTTTTCGTTTCCGACGTGAAATCCCACGCGCAGTTTGAGCATAGCGACTTGTCGTAGCTCGTGAAGTAGCGGGCTGTGATTGGCTGTCGTCATCCAGCACTGATCGCGGATTGGCTCGATTCTGGAGGCGCAGCCAGCGCTGCACCGGTGTCCTTTCACGGTGTAGTTGGAGGGCAAACTCGTTAATTACGCACAGGAGCTCTTTTTGCGTTAAATATTTAATGGATTTCGTACCATGTAGACGCAGAGATTCGCAGATAGAATTATCTGGTCTCTGTAAAGTTGCGTCCAGATTCTGTGTCTGTCCGCAGTTGTAACGCTAGCTTGCGTTTTGCTAGCAGGTGCAGTTTCTGTCTGTGGGTGTTTCTAAAAAGCCTTAATGCGGGTTAAACACTTTCAGATTCGTGGAACCGTGATTTTTCTCATGAATACACAAGCATATTTGACATTTGTCAATCTAGACCATATTATAGATCAGACACCTCTAAAGATACACCTGTCTAATCTTAATCATAAGAATCTAACGAATCTCCTTGCTAATCCAGTAGATGTTTAATAGGTATGTGTATAGTGGGTGGGGACCTGGTCTAATCTCTAATGCAGGTGAAATCACATTTTTGTGGGTTTCTGTAAGCAAAATCAATGTTTTAAAAATCTGAAAGTTGATTTCGCTATGTCTAAATTTGTGGAAAAAAACTGAATTGGGCAATACAATATCTCATTTTATATTCCCTTTAGCTTTCCCTTAACTCTTAGAAGATAGCTTCACTATTGTTGATGTCCAACCACAAATAAGGGTAATAGGCTTTTCTGTTTTTATGGCCACTTGTAGCCAGTAATTACTGGGGAAGGAACACCCTCAAGGCCTTCAGGCTATTGATCTCTGATAACTTGTCACTCATGTTTATATAAACTTTGAAGTTCAGCTGTTCAAAGGTTCTGTGTGCATGCACCCTGTGGGCCAAAATATTTTTTTTTTGCTAGTGTGATTCGTAGTTCTCCATATTTATATGCATTGCATACAGAAAGTAATAAGACCCCTGTTTATGTTGAAGCCTTATAGTGACACAAGCTTTGCACAGCTAGGTAACCTTAAGAAATATATTCATTATCTTATTTCTAACAGAATCACCCCTATTTTAAAGCTACACTCAACTCGACTCAGCATATACCATTTTTTCCAAACAGTTTAAATGACTTAATCGTACGTAAAGCATAAGACCTTTGTCAATGAAAGTAGTCACAATTTAATATCTTATTTTAATATTATCATCGGAGACTCTTGCCCTTTGAGAAGTACTTAGACCTAAATTTAGCTGCTAAGTTCAGAGGCTTTACAAAGCAGCGGAAACCCGAGCCAGTGTGTGAGCAGCAGTAAAGGTCGCAACTAAGCCCATTTATCAGGCAGATTTGTGACTGTATGAAGAAAAAGTAGACGGATGCCCAGTAGTATTGTTCAATGGTGCACTGATTTTTTTTTTTTATTTAATACACAGATACTATATTTACTAGGGTTGCCATGTTCTCAATTTGTTGGGTGTAATAAAATAAAAAATATTTTAAGTGAAAAAAGAATAGTTTTTCATCAGGCACAAGATGATTTTGGCTTTCTGAATATTAAATACCGAGGGAGACAATTCCTGAAATATCTATTGAATTTTTTTTTTTTTTCCCCCCAATACCGGATCATAATTTCGGTCACGTTTTCTTCCAGGAAAAGACATTTCACATGATTCATCATCTTACACTATGATAGACTGTGAACAGAATGTAGGCACTGATGGAGTCATCCTGTGCATACTAGGATACGTCCACTTTTTAATGGTTCAATAAAATCCCTCTTAACGCTTCTTCCCACATTTCTATCCTGTTTATACCATAAAGATATTATGATACCGGCATTAGATGGTTTCCAAATGCCTTTTCAGGTGCAAATTAATAATAAATGCATCAAAGGATGGCATCAGAAGTATAAATAAGAATCCTGCTCCAACTCTAAAAATCTTTTAGACTTGTCTGTTTTTCTAAAGCCATATGTGTGCAGACATGCTTATATTTTATTATGGCATGTTGTAGGTATTGTAGGTAAAGGTATTCAGTCTGCACCACTGTTATGTGCTTGTAAGACTGAGGTCAGAGTCCATGACCTTTTTTACCTTTGCTCTTCCTCTTGAAACCAACTCCTGTGTCAATTTACTTTTGTTTCTTTGTGTAGGTATATTCTATATTTCTATTTTCCAAAATCATTATAATTACTTTCCAAAATTCAAAACATTGAATCCATAAATGATACAGTATTAGTCTTTTACAGCACAAGACATTTTAAGAAATTTTGTATTAACTTCTCTTCAAGCAGCTGAAGCGCTTCAAGGGCTCGTTAATGAGTTTATTAGAATCAGGTGCCTTAGAATGTGAAAAGTATCTAGAACATGCAGAGCGGTTGACCACTGTTGACCACTTCAGTATGTAAGCCAATAATCATTCAGGTTGAAATACTAGACACATGTGAATAAAGGTAAGAGAAACATTAAAAGCAAAAAGCAAAGATCGCCAAGTAAAGAAAAACATAGCAGTCAACTTTATTTAAACTCTTTCTTTCATACTGTATGGTGGGAATAGTGACTGAGTGAGTGAATGAAAGGAGGCATTCAGAAGCTGTGTTTGTATTGCATAGAAATTCTATTAGTCTTGATTTTGGACTCTGGACCTTCCGACCGGATTATTTGTTGATGAAACCCGTTGCCCACTGAGCATGTGTCTCTACGTCAGTGTGGTATCCTCAGGTCACATGATTAGTTAAGCTCGAGCATTAGGTCCACAGCGTGTTATGGTCGCATGGCTAATGCAGCCTTTGCATCACTGTGACCTTTGGGGGGGGAAACATTCAGAAATGACACGTTTCATGACCTTGTGAAGATAAAGTAATGTTTATGAAGGGAACACTTGTTTTTGTCAGTGACCCCTCTCATCTGTCTTCAGTGTTTGTTGTTCCATCCACGTCACATCCGTATCTTTTACAGCTCATGGTGGGGTGGAGTGCAGATGGGCCCCCCCGATCCCATCCTGGGGGTGACTGAGGCCTTTAAGAAGGACACCAACCCTAAGAAGATGAACCTGGGGGTGGGAGCCTACAGGGATGACCAGGGCAAGCCCTACGTGCTCAGCTGTGTCCGCAAGGTAGAGCTGCTAGCAAAGCCAAAGTTTTCTAATGTCACACACACACACACATCCTCTCAAAAAGGAGGAAAACAGTCATATTGGCTAATCTTAGTTGATAGTAGAAACTAAAAGTTAACTATAATACTGCACAGGGCAATTGCTGGTTAGACTTTTTCTTACTGATGCAATATTACTTTATTTTGAACTCGGCTCCATAAGTTCTCTAGAACATCAGCATTTCCACTCATGTTGGTAATTTGTGAAATTTCCTGCTGAAGTACCATGAAAAATTTGTTTTATAGCATAGTTTGAAATGACTCTGTTTGAGAGTTCTGTCTCATCCCAGTTTATTTTCCACATCTTCCTTTTAGGCAGAGGCTTTGATTGAGGCAAAAAAAATGGATAAGGAATATCTCCCTATTGGGGGTTTGGGGGACTTCACCAAGGCCTGTGCCCAACTCGCACTTGGTTCCGAGAATGAGGTCTTGAAGAGCAGCAGGGTGAGTTGGAGCAAGGGGGCGAAGGGGCTCTGCTAATTCAACCAAAAGAAAATTGAAATAGGATGAGATGTTTCAATCAAATAAATGGAGCATGTGTCATCGCCCAACAGAGCATCACCGTCCAGACCATTTCAGGGACTGGATCTCTGCGCATTGGAGCCAACTTTTTGGTGAGGGCCTCTTTCACTGGTCACTCGGCACAAACGAATACTGGGATTAAGGCTGACTGTCTCATATCTTTTCTCCAACACAGTCTCGATTCCACGGAGGTGCTCGTGACGTGTACCTGCCCAAGCCCTCCTGGGGCAACCACACGCCCATCTTCAGAGACGCTGGCATGCAGCTCAAAGCATACCGATACTACGACCCTTCCAACTGTGGCTTTGACTTCAAAGGAGCTCTCGAGGACATCTCTGTAAGACATGAGTGAGGAATAGCTGGGCCGTTAGCTGGGAAGAGGATGGGAACAGCTATCAGTCATTACCGTCTAAATATAAACCTGTCAGAAGGGTTTGATAGCATGATCAAAAATATTTTGAAGAACAAATTTAGTTTTGTATTTCCATTCAGAATACAATTATAGTTTATTTTTAAAATGTTTTAATAGATTTGCAGTTAGTTTCAGTTTATTTAGGATTGCTTATGCTTATGTAAAATTTTGATTGTGTGCAACCACTTTTTAAAGTTGCTTTGGTGGTTAGAACTAGGAGAGTCTGCAATACTCAGTGTAATGAGAGCACAGCAGTTTGACTAATCTAAACCTTTTTATCAATGTCGCAGAAAATCCCAGAGCAGAGTGTGATCTTGTTGCATGCTTGCGCCCACAACCCCACTGGTGTGGACCCCAGACCTGAGCAGTGGAAAGAGATTTCTGACATTGTGAAGGTGAGTATTCATCATCCTAATGCAGATCTGTGAAGTGTGTGCAGTTACCTTGTAATGACACGTCAGTACATTTCTTTAGCTCTTTATCTCAACACCAGAAGAATTTTTACAGTTCAAAAGCCATTGTGCTATATCTGTCTCTTACCATTTGAAGCTTTAATTAACAGCTTGTCCCTGTCTGCTTCCCTCCCCTGTGTTCTTCTCTCTTTCTTTCTCACCTCTCAGAAAAGGAACCTGCTCGTGTTCTTCGACATGGCTTACCAGGGCTTCGCCAGTGGAGACATTGATCGCGATGCCTGGGCTGTGCGTTACTTCATTGAACAGGGACACAACGTCCTGCTGTCCCAGTCCTTTGCTAAGAACATGGGTCTCTATGGTCAGTCACAATACCGTGCAGCCGTTTCTTAAATAACAAAGATTACATGCAGACAACAGCACAGATAGGAATAAAACACACGAATAGTCCTTTAGAATTAATTACCCCTCTACATGCATTGTATTTTGAGATGAATTTATCTGGGACAGTGGATGAAGCCTGTGTTTTACCACCACCCAGTGGTGAAGCCTTAACATGTGGACATGGCCCTATCAAATAATCATACTTTTAAAGAACTGATTATGATTGCATTAAAATGACAAATTACTTACCGGATGTGCTCCTCCTATTTAGTTGACTTAATATATTATGATCATTAGAAATCTCAGGAGGCTAAATGTTTTAAAATGTGGTATAAAATCAAACCTAATTCAGATTTGTGCTCTTCAGTTTCCTGAAATCAGTCTTTGCAGACTATCATCCCTTCTGTTTGATGCCTGTTTGACAAACTTTTTTCATACTTGCTTTATAGCAATGTCTTTAACGCTCAATGTTCGTTTTGACCCTCTCAGGTGAGCGTGTGGGAGGCTTTACTGTGGTGTGCAACGACGCAGATGAGGCAAAGAGAGTGGAGTCCCAACTGAAGATCCTTATCAGGCCCATTTACTCCAACCCACCAATGAATGGCGCCAGAATTGCTACAACTATCCTCAACACACCAGATCTGCGCTCGCTGTGGTAAGAGTTCATAGATATTATGCAGTTGGGTGCACATGCAAGATGGAGATGTGGGGATTTTTATCCATTTACTGAGCTTTATACACTGCTTACACATTAAAAAAAAAAAAATGAATTATACACCACCTCACCTCTGTTCATCAGGCTGGAGGAGGTCCATGGTATGGCCAACCGGATCATCAAGATGAGAGAACAGCTGGCAGGCGGTCTGAAAAAGCTGGGCTCCACCCACAACTGGCAGCACGTCACTGACCAGATCGGAATGTTCTGCTTCACAGGCCTCAAACCTGAACAGGTACACTAGCGGACAACACAGTGGAGCATTAATTTATGCTGCAATTGCAGCGAAATGAAACATTATGGTTTTAATGGGTTTCAATAGGGCCATTTCTATCCATAAAGATCTGAATGTCTCTATATTTTGTATACAGTTTATTAAGTTCTAATTAGAGCTGAGGCTGAAACTCCAAAAGAAAATTAATAAATCATACCTTGTATGGATTAACACAGCCAAGCATGGATGGAAAAATAAAAGCCTCAAAAAGTCCCAAGTGAGGCACAATTGTGAAAATCGCAGTATTTTTCTCTAGTTGGTGTCATTAATCTCAATCTGTAGGTTATTATTGAACCTATTTTGCAATATAAGGAGGAAACAAACCTCTGTGCAGCCTTATTATAGTTTTTGAAGAACTGTTGAGTGGATTTTGATTTGGGTATATTCATTGATTTAAATTTTTTTTCTTTTTTTTTTATCCTGCAGGTTGAACGCCTGACGAAGGAGTTTTCCGTGTACATGACCAAGGATGGTAGAATTTCCATGGCAGGTGTTACTTCTGGGAACGTTGGATACCTGGCAGAGGGGATCCACGCCGTCACCAAGTAGAGCGGATCCTGCAGGGAGAGCTACACAATCAAAGCAGCAGTGTCTAAGAGGAGCTTCATGCATCACTTGGTCTCTGTCTCCTCCATTCCACCCCTAGGAAAAAAAGTTCAATATTTAGTTAGGCACTTTCTTGATTGGATTTCATCATGAGGTCAACTTTGTCCCAGTTGGAACGATTGATGCTGTTAGAACGGTTTCTTGTTACCTTCTAAAAAAAAAAAAATAAATAAAAATCTGTCCTTAAACAGGCTCCCCTTCCAATTTGGAATCTTTGCTTATTTATTATGTAGAAAATAAAAGCCCCTGTTTATCTGCTGCAGGCCGACTCATGAAGATCTCACTATGTGAAAGCATGTAGGAAGTGCGAGTCCTTTTGTCCTTAATTTTAATGGTTGTAGCACTTTTAGCAACAAGGCACTATTAAGTTTCTACTGGCACACTGTTTTCATCATCAGGCTTTATTGTAATAACAGGCATTTGTCAATCAGGTAATCAATTCACTATCAGGTAATCTGTTGTCCATCTGTGTACTATCTCTTATCTCTGTCTGTTATCTCTGGCATTTGCCCATCGATCTCCTTGTTTTCAGCAGTCTCTCATGAGTTGTGAAGCTATTTTTTTGTTTCAGACTCACTGGTTGCAAAGCAGCGGTCCTTTTTACAAACACAAGCCACAGAAGCAACCAATCTGTTGTATGAATTCCACCATGGAGGATTGTTTTGATATTCTACTCTGTGCCCGAATCAAATGCCCCATTATTCTTATTTTTGTATTGGAGGCTTTACATGTGGTATTGGTACAGATGTCTGTGTGAGATTAAAGACGAGTGGGGCACCTGGTTGGGCAAACGCTGGACGGTTTATGTAGACACATGCTGGAGGCACTCGGACATCATGGTTCCATGTATGAGTCTGTTCATTAAGACTGTGAGGTAGTGATGGCATTGCGAAATGTGGTGTATCATATTTCTGAAAATTCTGGCATCTCCATGTTCTGCATTCTAAATAATGTATCATTGGTCATGTACATTATTGAACAAAAAATAAATCAGTATAGAGTAATGGTCTCTTCTTTATTTGGTTTTCCTATTCCTTCCTCCTTTTACTACCACTGTTAATGTAATTAGAGTAAAGGTCAACATAGAGGTAGCTCAATGTTTTTCTTGTCTTAAACAGTATTCTATTCATTTTTATTTGATTAATTTTGTAGCTTGTGGTCACTGACTAGAGGTGTTAAAGATAAAGGTTATTCACATATATCGGCCACGTTTTTGAAGGAGTATTTTGACACAATACATAACCAGATTAACACACATCAAGCAATATTAGGCTATGGACAAAGGAATTAGTACTTAAAATACACCATTTTCATTAGATTCATATATATTACCTGAAAAACGTATGAGTATCTCAAAATATCCCTGATCTATTTTGAGTAGCGTAACTTTGTTACTTATTAGAAAACTAAATGTGAAGTGGAAACAGATTGTTCCATAAATTGTCTAAGCTATGAACTGGAGATTCCATTTGTAATGTGGGCTCCATCTGTTAGGTGGTGTACATGCTTCAAATCCTACAAATGAATGACTTTTTCAGAGTTTGACAATCAGTTTTTAAGGGGCGGGCTATAGAGCATGACTTGTGATATCAGAAATAGTTTGAAATCCACTTCTAGATCAATTTTAGTTTACACAAGTGTGATGTGGAAACCTGAAGCTGCTGAGAATAAACATCATTCTCTACATGCTGACTGCTTGCTTTTTTTACTAACATTTATTTGTACTTTTACTTTCAATACTAATGTACATTTAATATAGGAAAATTACCATTGATACCTAATTACAATAAATATCAGATACTTTTAGACTTTTAGCTTAACTTCCACCAAAGTCATTTTCTGGTAAGATATCTGTATTAGTGGGTTATAATCATATTCCCTAATGAATTTGCTATCAATTAAATTGCTGCCATCTGATTTAACACACTGATTCTATGGCTTTTAGTGGCTTGAATATCCTGTTGGTAAGCTGGACAGTAATCTATCTCTAAACAATAAGTACAAGCAACAGATACATAGAATAGTCACATACTATACTGCATATTACTGACACGGTACCAGTCACTATAAACCCAATGACACAAATACAGTTATGATGCATAAACATGTACAATAATTTAAAACATACTGTTTCTGTGTTCATTTGTGCTCCTGACTTGTGACCCTGTCCTTCAACTGATTGTTACAAATGCTAAAATCCCACTGAACACTTTATATTCCTACATATATCATACCTACAGTCAGAGGTGATAATACCTTGTTACATTACTTAAGTAGTTTTTAAGGAATCTGTACTTTTTCTTGCTTTATTTGATCTACTTTCACTCTTAATTCACTACAGATTTTAAGTAAATGTTTAAGTTTTGCTCCAAAAGCTTTTGCCAAAAGTATTCCTTACATTTGCATTTCAGTGCAGATTGGAAATTGCGTAAAAGTGCCAGACAGATTCTGTGTAACCTGGTCTGAGAGCTATTTTAACTTCAAGGGAGCGATAGGTCACCCTCTTTGCACAAGATGTTTTATGTCCCTTATGATGCAAATCTTATTGGCAGTGCTGTAATCTTATCACTCATTTGATTTGTTTCGATAAGGTGGTGGGAGATTGACTATTGTCAATTGTTACAGTCAATTATAAATTAACATTTCACTTCCACAGCAATTGCTTAGCTTATTTATGTCTATTTTCGATTACTTTGAATATTTACCTTTTATCACTGGTACATAATCACATTTAAAATCAAGTACATTGTATTTTGTATTTCTTTTTCTTTTTTTTCTTGATAAATATATGATTTTTTTTTTCCAATTTTCACATAATAAAATTAGACAATATTTATATTGTATTATATATTGATATTTACCTTTTACCGTAAATGTAAGCCTTTCCAGGGATAGGGTGTTTGATACTGTGGCCAGTCAGGTTTGCAAACTTGGTTTGTTCATAGATTTCTAGGAACTGGCTATAACATATTTGGCTTCTAGCAAACAATAACTTGTATAATAATAATAATAATAATAATAATAATAATAATAATAATAATAAGTATCTGTACTATTACCCAAATATAACTTTTAATTACTTTTAACGCGTTTTCTTCTAGTATACACCTGAAATCAGGACTCGATGCAAATTACAAAGTACTATTATCATTGACTACAATGCCCACATTTGCAGTCACGTGACATAACGTCACATGGCGTCACGTGCTCCTCTGTCGTTTATCCAGCGGCCAAAACAGTCAACAGTCATTCTCCGCGGTGAAGGTAATGCTGAAGGTACTGTGGCTAATTATCCATTTTTATCCTCCACACATAACTCAACAGCTGGGGAATTACAGAGAGGAAACACGAAGCAGAGGTGTCGCAAAGTGTCGTTGTTAGTGGTGATTGTTGAGCTTCGCTATGTTGTATGTTCAGCTAACGTAAATGGTGTTAGCGGTGCTAGTTAGCGTTAGCTGCTGTTGGACGCTGATTGAAAAACAGAAGATGCTGCTGACAGGTCTGTGTTGTTACAGGTCACAGACGGAAAGTTAATCACATTCAAAGGTGGAGTATTTAACCTGGGTTTCATACGGCAGCTGGACGTGTTTATCCATTACATCGAGGTCAGCTGGACACCAGTTTGTTCTGATATCAGTATCGTTTCCTTCACATCTTCCAGATGTTAGACTTTGAACAAGATTCTGTAGACTTTAAGGAAGATTCCGTAGACTTTGATCGAGAGATAACTCGGAAGCCACCGCGGAACTATCTGTAGCTGCCGAAATTAGCTCCAAGATCCAGAAGGTCTAGTTTGTCCCAGTGTTTGAGTTTTGTCCCATTGTGGTTATTGTGATGTCTTTAAAACAATAGTTTTAAAGGAGCCTAAATGAACATTTTTACTTGCCGCATCATCCCTCTTGTTCATACTGACCATTAGATCATTTTATAATCCACTTACAATGTGAGTATTGGGGCACAAAACCAACAACCCTCCTTGTTTGAAGAACTGGATTTAGATGTTGATCTGAATTTGAAGCTGCAGCATCTAAACGGGTCAAAGTAGATATCTTTCAGTGTTAGTCTTTTCAGAGTAAAAGTCATTCTTTTTGTTGGTATACGTACACTCTGACTCTGTTTCTCTTTGACAGGTGATGAGCTGTGGTCTGACTGTTCAGTTGAAGTAAAGAGTTGGACCAGATCATGTGAGTGAAATTGTTCTTTAATCCAGAATCCTGCATTGAACTGTTAAATTTGCAGTTGATTTACTGAACTCTAATCAGCATGTATGTGTGTATCCTGGTGTGTCCGTTCATGTCTTTGTAATATCAGTACAGACTCATCAAAACTTTGCTCTAAGGAGAAAATGGTGGTCAAAAACTTCTCAGATTCTTCTTTGATATATGCATACTATATGCATCATTACATGAAGAGGATTCATATTTATTCGGCCTAATTGTTGATTCAAATAATCATTCACCACCTCTAACTTTAACTAATTTCCAATATGGTTCATACACTAATATAAACGATGTATTTGCTCTGTAGTCTTTGCTTTCCTAAAAACACGCCTCTCCTTGACATTTTTTTTACAATGAACCAAACACAAAACCAAATAAATTAATGGTAATACATACTGTATGTTAACAAAACATTTGTATGACTTTAAGTATCTCTAAATGTAAATCAATATTTCATTACAGATCACCAAATGGCTTCACCGTTTCACTGACACCAGAAACATTGGCTGTGATTTGTTTTGCCCCATCACTTGTACATTCTGACCTGAACTTTCTGGGGTGCGTAAAGCTTTAAAAGCCGATCTACAGCCTGTTGACTCATGGCGATTAACACTGATGTTGCGGACTGGGGCGCCGTCGGGAGCAACGATCCGGGCGAGCGGGCGTGGCTCTTACAGAGCCCCAGCGTGGATTCTGTCCAGCACCTTGAGACGGACAGGAGGAGCAGCAGCGGCGGCGGCGTGTCGTCTATCGGAGCCGTCTTCATCGTGGTGAACGCGGCGTTGGGAGCAGGGCTCCTCAATTTCCCAGCAGCTTTCAGTATGGCAGGAGGAGTCACGGCAGGAGTGATGCTTCAGATGGTGAGGAGATCACAGTGAGACTGTTGAATATTTTCCTTCTGCAGGTCTGTAGCCGGATGCTGGACGCAGGTGTGGTGAAGTGATATCTGTCCTCCAGCACAATAGTATGAAAGTATTATTTAATTTATTGTAACAGAAAAAGCAAGCAACTCTTGGCTTTATTTATCTGCATCATAATATTCTGCACTAAATAAGAAACAATCAAAAGTAACACAAAGATTTATTTTTCATATTATCACAAGCTCCAAAAGACTTCATCAGGAAAAAAAACAGCTTCTTACGAACAAACAGTAAGAAACTGGTTGAGAAAATGCTTTGTGCTTCAGTGTCTTTAAGTGAACCTGAAACAAATTGTCACGTGCTTCCTGTATCTTTGTGTTTCAGTTCATGCTGCTCTTCATCATCAGTGGACTGGTGATCCTGGGCTACTGCTCCCAGGTCGGTTTCACTTCATCACTGTCACTCTTTATTCCTTAATCCCATCTTGTACCGTTCCTATTTTCTCTTTTTAATTATTATCACCATCGACCTCATTGCTCTAAATCAGACTACTTTTCTGTCACTGGTTTTTCTCCTTACATTAGAGTTGAAATACACTACTCAAGTTAGGGATATTGTTATTCCTATTTGGTATGAATTTTAATGAACTAAGTAAAAGTTTGTTATTACTTATAATGAATGAGGGAACTCATTACCCCCAAAATCTATGAAATCCACTGAGTTTCTCACAATTTCCATAACTTATTGTGAGTACTATAATTGGAGCGGCATTGTGTAATAACTTCTTGGTTCGGTGGTTGTACTCCTGATCAAATGCTGAGCGTTGCACAAAAGCACTGACTTTCACATCCTGAATGGCTCAGACATTTGCTTACACGCTGAAAATGCAACAGAAAAGGTTCAACCACACTTCAGTCAGTTAATTGTTTTTTTTTGTTGACTTATTTCTTTTATTAAAATTCAGCAGAATATTTGTGGCACAGTCCTCCTCCATGACATGTCGGTCGACCTTTGTCTGAAAGCAGCATGTGATGCCTTTAGATTTGCTGATGTGATGAATACGACTTAACTATACTCATCATGTGCCCATATTGCAGCCTAAAACCTTTACCCTCTCAATAACCATGCTGTAAACCGAAGAGACATGCAGTCTATATTCTGTAATTACCTGTAGACTTCCAGAGAAACTGTTTGAATGTAGCAGGTTCACTCTGTATGTGCGAGCCTTTTTACTATTGAACACATATTCCACTCTGCTGTATATCGTCCCCAAAAAAAGACACACCTGCGTTCCCCAGTTGCATGTGATGAGTAAAATGAATCCTCTTTTTTTCCATAACCATTTCAGTACATTTACTGCTGATTGTGCTCACTTTTTTTATGGTCTTCAGGTCTGTAACGAGTCCACCTATCAGGAGGTTGTTCGAGCCACTTGTGGGAAAGTCACAGGAGTCATATGTGAAGTAGCCATTGCTGTGTACACCTTCGGCACTTGCATTGCATTCTTTATTGTGATTGGAGACCAGCTGGATCGCTGTGAGTATATATTCACACTGATTGAAGCGCAGTAAAAGTGCTCCTCACGTGACCTGTCCGTACATTCCCAAGTAGTGAGACGCTGACAGTGAAGTATTGCTTCTCCTGTGTGTTGTCTGAGAATAGACTCTGAGCTTCTGCCTCCATTTTAATCTTTTTGAACTGAACAGAGAGGTTGTGATATAAATTATCTCCTTTGCAGAATGTCTTTCATGTGTAGAGCAGTTAATTCTCACCGTGGCACTTGTTACTCTGTCCTGCATATATTTCACCGACTGCTTGTCCTTCTCAAAGGTTTCTGTCATTTCTTTCTTGTTGTAGTGATAGCGGCAGTAGCTCAGGACATCAACGGCACGGTGGTTGATTACTGGTACACCGACCGCAAGTTTACCATCGTCGTCGTTGCAGTCCTGGTTATTCTTCCTCTGTCCATCCCCAAAGAAATCAGCTTTCAGAAATACGCCAGGTACAAACCTACCAAAAGCTTATTATCGCATGGGCAAGTTTTCTTAACTTCTCTTACTTGATTATTTGATTTGTTTTTTATTGTAGTGCATTGAGTGTGATGGGAACCTGGTATGTTACCATAGTGGTGATAGTAAAGTACATCTGGCCCGATCAAGCGATATCTCCGAGCTATGTTCCCATCAGGTGAGCCCCTAAACTTTTACAAAGAATTACAGCATTTCAGGCTGTTCAAAACTCATCCCCATCCTCTCAGCCCCAGCCTGTGTTGCTAAATCACTGTTTTTGTTACAGTTCTGCATCCTGGACTGCAGTCTTCAATGCAATGCCCACTATATGCTTTGGTTTTCAGGTATCTTTTCATTTGAAAACAAAAATATCTTCTTTTTTTTTTTAATTTAAACTTGAGTTTGATATTAGGAAAAATGCTGTTTTCTCGCCCTCAGTGCCATGTCAGCGCCGTTCCGGTGTTCAACAGCATGCGCAGGAAGGAGATCAAACCGTGGGGGGTGGTCGTGACTTTTAGCATGATAATCTGCCTCTTTGTTTACACAGGAACAGGTATTGTCAGCATGTGCAAATGTTGCTTCATGGTCTTTGATTGACTTGTGAACACATGTAGGAAACTGCCTGTAAAGACTTGTTTGGTTTTGGCGAATTTAACCAGGAACTGCAAAAGTGTTGTCTCCTCTAATGGTTCCTGCTTATTTAAATGTCAGATCAAATCATGCTGATGGAAAAGGTCACCTGTGGAGTGTGTTCCTAGCCAGGTGGCTGGTGTCGGGCTGTAAATATTGACGTGCTTGCTGTGTTTTGTGCTCAATCAGGTGTCTGTGGATATCTGACATTTGGCTCCAATGTCAGCCCGGATGTGCTGATGTCATACCCGCCCAGTGATATCGCCTTGGCTTTTGCAAGAGCTTTCATCGTCATCTGTGTGATCACCTCCTACCCTATCTTACATTTCTGCGGCAGGTAAGATACAGTGAAGATAAACACACTCGAGACCCATCCTGATTATTTTCTTCAATTTAAAATACAGAAAGTTCCCAATTTACACACACTATAGGTTCAGGGAGGCTGTTTGTCAGCTAAATGGTTCATAAGACGTTGTATATTAAATTTCAATCTATAAAAGCCACTTGACTGATTCATACTGTAGAATTGTGCCACATAATCCATCTTCTCACCACTGTCCAACTTTTTAATAATAGCAACCTTTGCCACTAGCGTTTGCTTTATACGCCATAAGATTAACTTGTGTTGAAATGGTAAAGTATCCTGAGGGAAATAAAGCCTGATGCGCTGAGATGCTCACAGAAACACTGGCGAGAACGAACTGGCGAAATGGCGAGAGAGTGTCGGGGATGATGGAGCGATGCTGCTGGGTGTAGGTTTGTAGTAGAAAGGGGAACTAGCAGATGTAACATCTGGTCCAAATTATGAAATTGCGAATGCAATGTGGCATTTTACAACATTTATGAACATCAGTCGGTGATTCTGTGAACTCAGTGATCTGCAAATGTTTTGTAAATCAGATGTTCGTATCTTGGGGAACTGCCGCATTTTCAACTCGACATTTTGACTCCTCACAGGGCCGTTATCGAGGGTCTGTGGCTGCGTTTCCAGGGCGAGCAGGTGGAGGTGTGCGTGCGGCGTGAGCAGAGGCGGAGGATCCTGCAGACGCTCCTGTGGTTTGTCGTCACCCTCATCCTCGCTCTCTTCATCCCAGATATCGGTCGGGTCATCTCACTGATCGGAGGTTTGGCGGCCTGCTTCATCTTTGTCTTCCCTGGTGAGCTCCGCCTGGCAGCGCGTGCACTGTTGGAGATCTCTGTGCAAGTTTGAGATCATACCGTAACATCTGTCTCCTTTGAAATCAACAGGTTTATGTCTGATGCAGGCAAAACTGTCGGAGACGGACACCCGATCTGCAAGGTGAGATGCTGCTTATATTGTGTTGTGCGGGTGTTTGGTTTCCTGTAACCGAAGGTGGACCTATAGTTCTGCATTGCAGCTTCCCCACTACATCATGAGGAGGATTAACATTCCACTCTACAAATAAATTATACTTTTAGGAACAGAAACATATCCACAAAAGCTCCGTCAATATCACCACTTATGAAAATATAGCTTGTATGTGTAGTCAGTCAGTTGCTTTTTACACATTAAGCGAACATGAACCAATGGTAACAATTATATGGAGTCGTGTGTCTCGGCGCTTGATGAATAAAAGTAAAACATTCACTCAATCTGCAACTATTTCGATTCTCCGTTAACCATTGATGGAATGTTGTAAAAGTAGATTTCAATCATTGTCAGTTTCCAGGATCTCCAAAATGAGGTTGTTCTGTTCTGCTTCATATTATATGAATATTTGATTCAACTAATATCCTTAAGGATTTTCTTTAATGTTGGTTTCCTCTTTCACAGCTGGCATGGATTGGTGATCTTAAGTGTTGTTATGGTTGTAACTGGAGCGTTCATCTTTGGCCTCACCACGACCAATTCTATCTATCAAGATGTCGTCAGCTAAAAGGGAAAATTTCCCTCCGAGACTCGTTGTGGACAGAAAAGGTAGTTTAGTCCGGTGCTGCTATTCCGAACTACTGGATAAGATGGAGAAGCCTCTCATGACACTCATTTCAAAAGTCAAGACCTCTACCGCATGTCACATCTCCGCTCGGTACTCCAGAGCGCTTTCCTCAGTTGAGGAGACGAAGACCTCCCAGAATGCCAAGTGACTCTAGACACTTTTCTTTTTAATTTTTGTGAAGTTTACATCGCATGTTTTTATGTTATGTTTGTTTTAACTTGCAGTGAAGTAGCTTTTGGCAGTGTAGTCACTCCACAGGAGGCTTCTCTGCAGACTCTTTATGGGTGAAACATTCCTGTCCTGTGTACCAGACCTAAGGGATTTTTTATAGAAGGGTCTTACAATCAAATTTATTTTAATAATGAAATTGTATCAATTTATGTATTTTAACTTGCATGTCAACGTGAATGTTTATCATTGAAAATGACGTGCCATGGTTCCCGGGTCGCATAATTCCTCATTTCCCTTACTAATTATGTGTATAAATGAACAATTCTACCTTTTTTTTTTTTTTTTTTTTTCTCCAATGGAAAATTGACTTGAGTAGTAGGTTTGCACACACTAGGACACAGCATCAATGATGATTAATGTGTCACTGCAGGGCTCGATAGTTCATTTCCAACCATGGTTTTCAGCCATTATGTAAGGCACAGTAATAAGACTTATGACAAAATAGGTTTATGAAGACAGTTGATTGATTTCAAGTTTATTAATTTTGGTATATCTTAAATATTAGTTGTGGTTTTGAAGAAGTATAATGGTGGTTTCAGGACAAGTTTTCAAAAGTGCAAAACTACACGTCAGCAAGCCTGCAGGACATTAAAAGGGTGATTATTAACTCTGCAAATAAAAGTACCTGCTAACCTGGTTAAAACCTGCTGCAGTGTGGACAGAGCTGCGGGCGTCTAGCAAAACAACTATACAAAAAAAAACAAACTCAAACTGGGTTTAAAAATTATGTCTGTACAAAGACATGCAAACGATTAACATTCAGATTACACACACTGCCATAGACAGCGTGTGCAACAACCATTTAGTTTTGGTGCACTGGCAGGAGACTGATTATCAGGAATCAACCAGTGAAACTGGAAACGTTACTTGAATTACTATACAACTCTGCACACTTGATTAATGAAACTAATTTGTTCTTTTTTTTGGCTGAAACCAAAGTGTGAACTTAACACTAACGCAAGTTCAAAGACTAATTTGATTTCATGAAGTTACTTTTTCAACCGAGTGCAAGTGCAGTTAAAATATATTTAAATGACAGTGTTTATAATAACATGGTATTCAGGACCGTACCGAGTGGCCTCAATGCCTGGTTTTACAATTATTACACTGTATCGCAGATAATCTTTTTAAGTGGGTTGATTCGTAATGAACTGTTATCCAAGATTTATGAGTGAAACAGCAATATTTGGTGTTTTTTATTATTTGTGAACGTAAGGGACAGAATAGGTCAAAGGGAATGTGGTTTACTTGCAACACTATTGTACTGAATATATTTTCATATACTTACTGAATAAGTCGAAGGGAGTGAAACTGACATCTGCAGCGCTGCACCATGTGATCACTACAGAAATTTACAGCACCTGTGGTTCATTTCATTGATATGTTGCAGATGTTTGCGTAGTCATTGCTGGAATACATGTTTTTATGGTTTGGAGATGAATGTCATTTGTGTCAAATGTTTTGCTTTAGGATTTTTTTTATTTTTATCCTTTTTGGTGCTGCAGACAACAGTTCATCTGGGTCACACGAACGAATGTAAGCTGCTTTTGCATCTTTTATGATCTCATTTACTGTGTTTGTTAGACCAAACGTTTCTCCAGTCATAAATGATGTGTTCTCGTCTTCCAGAGAACGGTGACATGCAAGCAAAGTTCACGGGAAGAAAACATGAAACTACTTGTGATATTCCAATAGACCAAACCACGATCAATGCATGTGAATAAATGACAATCCATGTGTCACTGACAGTTCAATGAATCATTTAATTAAAAAGGCAAATGAAAGCAAAATTGTAGTTTTAATCAAGACGATTTCAATTTGTCAGTTTACTCATTAAAAAGAAAATTCTGTAAAACACCCAAGATTCAGTTTCCCATCAATGCCACAGCACGATTTGAACATGTACACCGCAGATGAAATGTTTAGACAAAGGCACGTTCTTTTGTTCAGGAACGAAACTGGGTTGACAGTATGACTTTTACAAGACGCGTTCCTCAATTTTTGGACAATGTAGTTTTAAAAAGGCCACGGGTGAAAGGTCAAGTCAGATTTGCAACCAAATACTAAATACAACTATTTTATTTACATTTACTAATATGCTCAATTATGTGCGGTCTTTGCAAAGTGGGAGACTGTATATTGAGATCACTGGCTGATACACATTTAAACACAAAAGCTCAAGTTGACATTTTTGTTTCAACTCCATTGTGATGCAAACCAAAACCACAATTAATGTGCCTCTGTCCCGAAATAGTCCCTTAATAGTCCCTTTCCCTCAAAAATTCATCTTCCCTGAGATAAATGTACAATTCAACAAGTGATGAGTGCAGGTATAACTCAGAGGTTCCCATTGTGGCTCAGTAGGAACCGTTTGTTATGAAGGACTGGAACATGTGGAAAGCTGGACCTGGAGCCCACTGCGGCACCATGTGACCTGCACCCTGAAACAAAAAGGATCCAAAAATATGACATCCTATTACCAACCTCAAAAAAAAAACAAAAAACTGGACACTTATCTTGGTGCTTGCTTACCTTGACCGTAAGGAAGGTGATGTTTCCATACTGCTGGTAGAAACCAGCGATCTGGTCCTCGTGAATCCAGTGCTGGTACTTGCTGGTCGCCTAAGAACAACGTTTCAGTACATTTACGCGTTACGTTTGCGAAAGCAGGCGACGTATTCCGTTATAAGGTTCCCTAAGATGAAGTTGCTACCTTTATCCCGAGGTCCTCCACAAACCACTGGTCTCCCAGGAAGTTGCAGGCCATGTCTGTGTCTCCGTTGTAGACGAGCACTCGGAGGCCCAGAGAGAGCAGCTTCAGGTACACCTCCTTCATTGTTGTGTACACGGTGGTGTACAGCATTCCAACCTCATCGCTACAGCCAGGGAATGTTAGGAGTTAGAAAAACAAGGTTGATCAAACAACCCTGGACTAAAGGACATGCTCTTTTATTTTTGTTGTATTCTAAGGCTGCGTCTAATGACAGTTTTCTTTGATTAATCTATTGGTTGTTTGGAAAGTGGTGATCGCTGTTTCTGAAGGTGACATCCTCAATAGTCTTGATTTGTCCAGACTAACAATCACTACTCAAAGACATTCAGTTAATCATTATAGAGGACTAAAACTTGTGAACGTGGAAGCAGAGAATTTACTGACTTTAAAGGGGAATTCCACAGATTTTTTTCACATTAGGGTCAATTTAAAAGGTTTGCTTGTTGACAGGAGAATAGAACACAGTGATGAAACACTTGTGTCCGTACCTGCAGATGTCCCATGGTGGCAGCGTGTCAGGAATGTGCAAAGCTTTCCTCACGTCGCCTCTGTTCAGCCAGTTCATCTGAGCCGTGCTGTTGATGCAGGGCGGGACTATACCCAGAGACACGGAGGAAGGCACTCGACCTAAGAACTTCATCCGAAGACGATTCATCATCAAAACTCTGATTCAAAAAGAGAAGAATTGAAATCGCAGGTGCGTGTGCCGGCAGCGTGCTCTCACCTTGTGGGCTTCAGGCTGTGCCCTGTAGCTCTTAAACAGGTGACTCATGGTCCGCTCATAGCTTCTGTAGGAACTCCTGCGACCCTCGCAGTCCAAGTAAAGCGCATACTCGTTAAGTCCGCTGTCGTACACAATACTAAAGGCCACGTTCACCTGAAGCATAACAGGAAATGAAGGCAAATTAGAACCTGAACCAGTCGTCCGGTTGCTACGTCGTACAAATAAAAACGCACGTACCAGTGTCTCGCAAGTTGGTGAACTGGAATTGTAGAAATTACAGGTGCCCTCCTCACAGCAGTTTGTGTTCAGATCGTGCCATAACCTGCACAGGAAGCAGAAAGCAGCAGCTACTGTACGCGTCAATCATCCATTTACCTTTTAGATTGTTGCTTTTTTCCATATCTGTACCGATGCAAAAGACTTAAACTGCTGATTTGCTCTGTGTGTCATTTCTAAAATTAATCAGTATCTGATCATGTCGCTTTGTGGAAGTATTAAAGCAAATGAAAATGTAAAGCAGAAAAAAAAAAAAAACTTCCTCTTCAAAGTGAAACTTACTGTTCTCCAAAGAGGCCGTGATAGTAACCAAAGTAGATCAAGCTTTGGTCGTTGAGATTGAAGCTGCTGAGACCGTTTCCCACCGAAAAGCCCTATAAACAAAAACAGAATCAACAAGTCTGCTTAACTGCAAAACTTTACATTTCACAAAAATGAACTCTGGAGAGAAAAAAGTTGAACATCTCTATCTTGACATTGTGCTGTGAAAAGTATTTGTCCCCTTCCTTAAATATTTCAGATCAAACTAATTTAAATATTAGTAAAAGACAAAACAAGTGAACACAAAATGCAGTTTTTAAGTGAAGGTTTTTATTATTAAGGGAGAAAAAAAACAACCTACATGAGCCTGTGTGAAAAAGCACAGCGGAGAGATTTTAGCTCACTCAGCTTTACTGTTGTAATTCAGCCATATCGGAGGGTTTTTGAACTTGATCCGCTCATACCGCAGCATCTCAACGGGATTCAGGTCAGGACTTTGACATTTATCAAAACAAGTCTCTGACTGTGGTTCACCAGAGCCCCAACGCTTTAGAAATGGCCTTATAACCTTTTCCAGATCTCAATTAGTTTCTGAATTTCGTTAGATCTCTGCACGATGTCTAGCTTTTGAGGATCTTTTTGTCTCCTTCCCTTCATCCTATTTAAGTGATTTCCTGATTGGGAACAGGTGTGGCAGTAATCAGGCCTGAGTATAGAGAGAGTAATTGAAGTCTAGTGTGATAAATGACAGTCAAGTTATGTTTTAACAAGGGGAGGCCATCACTTTTTCCCACACAATAATAAACACTTTCATTTAAAAACTGCATTTCTTGTTCACTTGTGTTATCTGAATAATATTTAAATTGGTTTGATGACATACAAAAAATAAATAAATCAGGACAATCAAACACTTTTTCACACCACTGTACATACAGACGTTAAACAGATGATCATCTCACCTTAAAGTTGATTTTTGCTTTTCCTGAAGCTACACGCAGGCTGAGGGTCGGTGCGTAAATTCCTCCGTAACTTTCCCCAAAGATGAAAAACTCATTCTGAGTGAAGTTTGGGAACTTTGTAAAGAAACTCTGCAGTGCGTTGTAATTATCATCAGCCACCTAAGGGGAAACAGAGAAGTTATTTTTGTATCTTTCTCAGCTTTCAAACATCTGCCAGGCGGCCACTGGACTCACCTGGTCATCGTTGGTGGCATATTTTTTGTCATCAGCGTAGGAATAACCGACTCCTGCGGGGGATTCTAGATACAGCACATTGGCGATCTTGTTCCAGCTGAGCTCGTTCTCATACAGCGTGATCCCGTCATCCTTTACCTGAAAAAAAAAAAAAACAAGTCAGTGACATCACTTTGATTCAGTGCACAGATACAACACTGAACACAGCAACCAGGCTCACATGAAAGGGTCCGTTCTCAGACAGGAATCCATCCAGCGAGCTGCAGCCTGGGCCTCCATTCAGCCACAGAACCAGCGGGTCTTTGACTGGGTCCCGCTGTGACATCACAAACCTGCAGGAGATCAGGACGAGAGACTTGACATTAACTCCACTTATTGCAAAAGTCAGATCTTTTACTCCTTTTACTCCCCATTTTAAATAACTTTCTGTATTACAGAGATGTGCACAAATGGCAATATTAAAACCGAAACCAAAAAGACCAATCTCTTATATGAGTGATTCAAAAATAAAAACACTTCCTGTTGTGGTTTCCTGCCCCATCTTTTACATTCATAGCGCATTTGAATTGAGTTTTTTTTTTAAAGGAAACACCTTTTAGAATTCACATGCATGTTATTATAAGACAATCTTGAGCATGTGTGAACATGTTAAACAATTGACTTAAACAGAGGTAATTAACCTGGAGGAGGTTCGACCCTCCCAGAACATCAGGTTTCTTACCAGTAATGCAGGAACCGGCCCGGTCGTGCCTGCAGGTATCCCGACCACTGGCGGTAGTTGGGTTTGAATGTCATTCCCGGCAGGTGTGTCACCTCATCGGGGTCGTACTCAGCACGCGACCCGGGCTGGACCACGGCCAGTAAACACAGCAGCAGTACGCCGCCGCAACGCATCACGGAACCAGGCTGGGTCTGAGCACAAAAAAAAAAATTCACCGTGAACTACTCCACACCATTCGTCAAAAGCAGAGACAGAGGAGCACCGGGTTTGGTGCAGTGACTTCCTCTAACGAGAAGAACCCGAGAGTCATATGACCCGTGCGCCACGTGAGCCGCGGCGCCTGACTCGACGCGGAAGTCCTTGAAGAGCAGGCAGGTGTTTGGTTCAGCAGATGGAAGTAGCACCCCCCTCGAATATAGGAAACAGGCGCCTTACATTTCCCCTTTAATACAAAACCAATGCTTAACATAAAGCTAACATTGTTAAGCGAGGTATGCTGATAACCTTTAAAATACATTTCTACACAGAATGCCCCCCAATGACTCACACTGTAAGTGCATTATGGAGGAGACATATTGTGAATTTTCGAACTTTTTAGGGAGAATACCTTATTCAATTAAATGTCCATTCCAATGTGTTGACCTTTATTTTGAAGGCAGGTATATACGGACACCGGAAACGCACGCGCCGGGTTTCATAGTCGTGGGAAGTGGGTTCGCCGTAAAGTTTAGACGCTGCTGTAAACTTTGTTTTTAGACTTTAAACTGTGCACACATTTATCTGGCCACCAACACTTGCAGCGTAAGTTAAACTACTATCAGGAGTCACGTTCGCGACTGTTAGCTTTAGCTTAGCTAGTGCTAGCTCGTATCCTCCGTAGCATCTTGTTGTCATTGGTTCAAACGAGATAATCACAGACTTATTGGACTTATTTCAGGCTCTCCACTGAATATCGTTTAGGTAACATACATGTGTGAATATATTAGCTGTCGTTTAAATATGATAACAGATAAACAACTAAAGAACGTGTATTACTTACTTTGTATGAGTGAAAAGCTACACGGAATGTTGTAGCTTCCGGTACAAACTTATCACAATAAAGCTCCGTCGCTGAGAAACAATCCGAAATGTTAGGAGCGAAAAATACATGACTGTTTTCCAACAACCAAAATTTTATTTTCACCACAGTATGTATTAAGATCCACAGACGGTAACTGAGTGTGAAGGATGGACTAGTTTTTTTATGATCTTTTTTTCGGGTAGACTATGGCTCGGGCATGATCAGTCGATTCAAACCGCCCAGGAACTGCAGATTCCCGGGTTTATTTGACCCTATTTCCCCCAGCAGCATGGATTCTGAAGAAAACCAACACAGTCCAGACGGAGACTCCTCCAAGTCAGACCAGAGCCCCAAATACCAGAGAAGCCTGAGGAGCCTTAATGCGCTGACCACGAGATTTGTCCAGTTGTTACAAAGATCTGAAGACGGTGTGTTGGACCTCAACGATGTAAGTGATCCGAACCCAGTCAGTCACACAACACTCTGCCCCCCCAAACTGAAAGATCTAATCATATCTGGACTATACATGAATACAATGCTGTGAGCTAGGACAACAATCTTCATCTAGATCTGAACAACACAGGCAGGACAGATATCATGAGGCTGATGTGGGCTGTTTTGTGTTCCTTCAGGCCATCAGATTACTCGCTGTTGGACAGAAAAGGCGAATCTACGACATCACCAATGTGCTAGAGGGAATTGGTCTAATTGTGAAAATTTCTAAGAGAATTGTAAAGTGGAGGTAAAACCTTTTTTTTTTCTTATGGCTGCATGTATAAGAATAGTGTGTCATAAGTATTACGATATCATTTTTTATTTTTTTAATAAGTGGTGGAGAAAATGTACTGGAGTTCTCCAACACACTGATCAACTTAAAGTCTGAGCTGGAGGACTTGGAACACAAGGAATGTATGTTAGACCAGCAGAAACTCTGGGTGGAACAGAGCATCAGGAACACAACAGAAGACTGCAGCGAATATCCTTTTTATGACTGACTGGAACACATTGGATTTAACATGCGTCAACAGTTTACATCATGCATAAAGTCAGGTATCTGTATTTGTGGTTGTTCACTATCTACCTGTATGAAGTGGAAGTCTCTGTCATGCCTTTTTGCTCCAAACTAACAAAATCTGCGAGGTCTGGCACACAATATTTTGAATTGAACCTTAACTCGGGTCAACTCTCACATATGTGAATCATGAGGATATTTGCAACTGCTTCAGTGGTAAAGTATTATAACTTTCTCACGTTACCTTTCAACAGACAGTCTTCTTACATAAGCATATCTTTTATCCCTGTAGAGGTGTTAACTGCTTTGTATTGTGGAGACACTTTTATCTTGTAGAGGAAACCTTCTGGTAGAGAGAGTGAAATATGCGTCCTCTTTCATCTCTGCAGCTGTTAATTTGCAGTGTTTGATTAATGGACATTGGTTGCAGCTCAGAAGCATTGACCATTTATTCATCATTAATTTAGCTAGTTGTGACTTAATATCATTGACCTAGAGAACTTGCAACACTACAAGAGCTTATAATGTTTTAGTTTGGTCAGTCTAGAAGCAAAGTAACCACAACATTCATATGCAGTATGTCATTTTATTGTAGTAATTTAAAAGTCTTCCTAAAATTCAGTAAAGTGACAAATTCTTAAGCATATCTGAACATTTCTAAGTATTGCTATGATGTAGATATTGGAAGTAAAGTCTCTGCTGTCTAAAGAGGAAACCTTCGGTGTTTCTATGGGAACAGTGATTAAAAAGGTTCCACAGATGCCATCGAAATTAAATTATTCAATTGTTTTTGAAAACAAATTTTTGGATCCAGAGACAAATATATCTGAAGAAACAATATAATGTTATTCATTCTGTGTGTTAAGGAGAAATGGCTAGTTATCTCTACTCCTGTTAATATGGGCTGCAGAATTTACAGAGAAGTCTGGAAAAGTCTGCATGCTGCATAGGAACCTTTCTTTTACTTCAAGTACTCAAGATTTTTACCCTCTTCTCCCTTCAGGCCACACTATTTTGGCAGTATGTGCACCGTTTGGCACACAGCTAGATGTTCCCATACCCAAAGCTGTAAGTTCTTTAGCAATCAAAACATGTTCTCCGTTTTTTCACTTCCTTTTATTCAGCTGTGACGTTTTATTAACTGCACGCGTCTTCTTTCAGGTCCAGAACAGCCCGGCGCAGTATCAGATCCATCTGAAAAGTGTCAATGGACCGATAGATGTCGTACTTCTTAACAAAAACTCTCTCAGCTCTGCCCCTGTCGTCCTGCCAGTCCCACCTCCTGAAGAAATTTTACGGAACGCCAAGTTAGCCGCGTCTACTCCAGACGGAACAGAGTGCAGCACTTCACCTCGTCAGCCGGCAGCTCACATCAGGCACAGCACTGAATTGGCCTCGGAGGAGTCGTCGTCCTTAACGAACGCAGCGTCCGACAGAACCGCTGCATGTGAGAGGCTTAGTTTATGCAGTGTTTGTGTCTGAAGTGTGTTTTAGTCGATTTGCCACTTAAATAGCAACTTGTCATCCAATTTTAGTTTTAATCTGACCCCTTTACTCATGAGCTTTGCTCTCTTGTTTCAGTGCGAGCGTGTTTATCAAAAGAAATGGAAGCTTTACTAGACCCGACCAAAGGTTTGTGTCCCTGCAGCGTGTCTGGATTATTCATAAACTTCCAAAACGCTGTCTTTTTTTGACCACATTAATATGTGACTTCTTCTCTTATTGCCGTAGAAATCCTGAAGACAGATCTAATCAAAAAGCTCATGTCTTCTGAAGGTAAGTGCACTTCAGTTTCTGACTTCATTCATATCAGTATTTGTAATATGCTTGTTTTAATTAATGTTATCCTCGCATCTTCAGTTTTTTCTCCACTCATCCGCCTTTCTCCTCCCGCTACTGAACCCGAGTACGACTATAATCTGGAAGACAGCGAAGGCCTGTGTGACCTGTTTGACGTCCCTCTGCTGAATGTTTGACTGTGGAATCCTGTGTCATGAATTCAAATGTAAATATCTTTATGCAAGATCATGTACATACATAGCGGTCTGTTTTTAATCTGATCATTTGACAGAACAAATAATAAATACATGATTTATAGTATTGTGTCCATCTCATTCAAATGAAATGGACTGTCATAGGGTCCAGGTTAACTACACACAGCCTGTATTATTGAATGGAGGCCCCTTTGATGGTGTCAGCGTATTTACTACAGGGCTTATAATGGATTATACTTCACTGTGCATGAGTTATTTACTCAATGTTAACTCAAAAATATGTAGCACAAACATGCAACTAACACTAAGTGTTGCCACTTATGCTGCTGCATAAATATACGGCTGATTGTGCCTCTCTTGTTTCTACTAAGGTTTTCTCTGGTAAATACGTAATAATAAATAGTCCTGACACTGGTGTCATTCTAGATAGGAGCTATAAGCAGTGGTCAAGTACTCAAGTACTGTAGTTTGTGATGTACTCTGACTTTTTGGTACTTGAGTATTTCCATCTGTACTTAATACTTTCTACTCCACTATGTTTATCTGATTTCTATTACTTTTCAATGTTTTAAGAAGTCAATATTGTAATTATATATTTTTGCTACTTTTTTTATTTTTAAATATATGAACTTTATGAGAAAAGAGCCAAATATGATGCAGAACTACCACTATCTACTCAAAGTATCTCAAATCAGCTACATAAACTAAAAGATTAAAGATTTTTTTCCGAAACCACGTAATGCTGGTGTTTAAGGCTTGGAATGTGAAAATGTGTGAAAGAAAGAGTTCTGAAAATGCATTGTATTTAGTGATTATATACGAATTATATACTATAATAATATAACAGCCGGCCTTATAAGTACTTTTACCTTAGATACTTTTAAGAACACTTTTATTTGTTATTAAATACTTTTTTATGACAGTATTTCTACTACTTTTCTACTGTGGAGGATATCTCTGTCCAGTCAAAGTGTATGTTAGCAAGTTTCCGAACAGGCTGCTATTCCCTCTTTATTGTATTTTTAAAGGAACAGTTACTATGCTATAAAGCAAGATTATGGGAAAGATTATAGGGAAAGATTATGTGAAATTCAGTTTAATATGTTTTACAGTGATTGGTTTATAGGTCAGTGACACAACTGCCATGTGGTGTAACCCTAAAAACCTGGTACTAGATAGTTTTAACTCTCTTAAAAAGGTTTTAAAAATTAAGAACATATCCACAAGTTTTATATTCTAGGTGGATTATATATTTTTTTTCAGTTACACTATTTGTATTTTTGTGAAAGAAAAAGTGATATAAATATACTTTTAAATAACAAGAAACCAACATAAACGCATATATTTTGTGAGACCTGATGGATGCTTCTTAAAACTGTATTTTCTTTTATTATTCACTCTTTAATAATACTCTGTGACATTAAACCATTTCATTAGACGTTAAGACTTTCTAAAAACATTTAAAATATTTTTTAAAAAGGAAACTACAACTCTGGTCTGCCACTTTGACTATTTTCAGTAAATCCTTCTATAATCTTGCTTTTTTAAAACCTATTTTTTCCTGTTTAGCTCTCATCAAAACAATCTGTTTGAATTCCTGCGGCTCCAAAACAATTCATTGAACTATAAATCAAGGCGTCAGTCATCAATCTTTTTTCTATATGTAGAAAAATAAACAAGACTATGCAACAATTAACAAGACAGTGTGCAGCAATCAATCATAGGTTCAAAAGGTTCATGCAGCAAGTTAACGGGACATGATGAATATTGTATTGAAATGGTCGCAGAATTGGTTTTAATGTGTTTTGTCGATAGTTATACATGAAATAATGAGGGGAGGACATTTAACAATCCAAGTTGCAGCCGTAGTTTCAATATATGCTTTTAATTATTATTTTAAATAAAGGAAGATAAGCCAGGTTTACATTTTAGGGAGACAGTTTGACTTTATTTTGCTAAAAAATATTCTAAATATTTTTTTTCTTTTCATTAATTCATGAAATTCCTCTCCGTCACGTGGGTGTTGGCGAGCTGACGTAGCTCGCCCTCTACTGGAGGATTCTGGGAAAAACTACAATTCGGTGACCATGTTGCTATGGCAACACGTGTTTAGATAGACGTGCGCCGCTTCTCTTGTGTTTTAACGCTTTGTCAAGCGGGTTTTCCGTGTTATTAATGACATATAAACATAAAAGATGGTAAGTTTGTGTTAGCAGACATTATAGATTGCTAATGTAAGCTCCTAATGTTTTGACTTTTGTTGACTTATGTCCAGCCACCAAAGAACAAAGGCACAAAATCTGCAAAGCCTGCAAGGGCAAGGACGCCTACACTGATAGATGGACTCACCAAGGACGAGATCACCAAGGAGCAGGTCAGAGCTGGAGGGAGATAGTGTGATTAAAGGTGTTTCTTTTGTTTTATGAAAGGAGCACATTAAGTCTTTAATATTAAAGGCGTATCCCAGCATTGCTGCACTTCTGGAAATTTATTAGACTCACAAGAGGCGGATTTAAAGTAGATTTGTCAAAATTGAAGCCGTAGAGGCTTTTAGGCCCTCTTCTCTCTTCAAACTGGATCCTACCGGTAGCATAATTTAATAGAGTTGTTTCCAAACTTTTTCACATCAAGGACTATTAAACTCATGAAATGCCGCTCCTATGATTTGCTAATTCGAATAGCCCTGAATGGGTGGCCCTCAATAGGCCCACACTGAAACAGACTTCTGTATTTCAGATGGAAGAGCACATTGTGCGCCTTCGCGAAGAGCTGGACAGAGAGAGGGAGGAGAGGAACTATTTCCAGCTGGAGAGGGACAAGATTCACAGCTTTTGGGAGATCACTAAAAAACAACTGGACGAGGCCAAAGCTGAACGCAAAAACCTGGATAAGGAAATAGAGACTGATGAAGGGCGCCACCAAGTAGAGGTCAAGGTAAAGTTACAAAAGACAAACTCCACCCAAATTCATTTGTGACCGACTGTATTTCAAGCCAGAATATGTCAGGACAAATGACAAGGCTGAATCATTCCTAAGATTCTTCAAATATAGGTTGCATCTATATATACATCTTTATGAGTGAAGACAAATACCATACAAATACTACTAGAAATACCTGTTTCTGCCTATATACAGTCACACTTCAGGAATTCTAGACCTCTCTACAAATTGAGAATAATACTCAAATCCCTCCTTTTTCTCTGTTAGATGAAAGTTCTTTACATTAAAAGTCTGCAGTTTAGAGGTATCATTTCATTAACCTGTCGACACTTAACCAGCTTTGAGTTTAAATTTTAATTTTTATTGGCCACCAGTGTGAAAAAAATAAAAACAATTTACTTCTGTGACTATAATGTTATGTCCTCTGTGATAGTAAGTAAAGGTTGTTTATAGAGGGCCTTTCAGAGCAGATCACAATGTGCTTTACAAGAAAATAGAGTAAATAAAATACAAAGCAATACATTGAAAAATAAAAACACCTTAAAATACATAAAAAATTACAAGCATTGTGAACACAATATAAAACAAACAAACAAAGCAGTATAAATGTGAGATAAGTATATAATCACTATATAAATAACACAAAATCACAAACATATAAATGCCAGTTGGAAAAGTTCAGTTTTCAGCTGCTTCTTAAAAGCATCAACAGAGATAACGAGTCAAAGTCAGAGCTACAGTTTCAAAGGCCTGATCACGTTCTGTCTTAACACAATTCAATAAATAACCTAGTGGTGACACAAAAGTGTAGCAAGTCAAAAATATAAGCAGGAACCTGACCAAGCAGAGCTCGATGTGTGAAAACGAGAAACTGAATCCTAAATGCAGTACTCTAGCTGTGATGATATGTGTGATTGATAAGCTCTACTTCTAGTTGAGATACCTAAGCTTGGCGGTGTTTCTCAAGTGAAAAAAAATAAGTAGAGGTAGCATAAGGAAAATAATCCATGATCCGAGATCCCATGACAGAACCCTGGGGCACACCACAAGAAAGAGCAACAGTTTCAGACATAGAGGTAGTAAAGGTGCTTTCACAGCAGTTGGTGATCCATTTGAACCAAAGGTGCTTAGTTAGTTTTTTGCGAACGAATCAGTCACTTGGATGCACTAAATCTCCAATGACCAATCACCAAATGATAAACTTTGGTGTGAACTTGGGTCAAAATGAGCGGATACTACCTTGTGGGTCTTTGGAGCCTGAAATGACGTGATAGGCTTCCAGTGCATCCACGGATTGTTCTCCAGATGCAGCTGTGACTCATTTTGGAATTGGATAATTTGCAGCCGATACAGAGGATGTAATATACAAAGATAAGAGCAAATAGCAATGTACGAAAGTGTCGCTCCAGTATGAGTCCGAATTTTACCAGAAGTTAAACATTAAAATAATGTCAAACGGACCGATTTTGGTTCATTTGCAGGGGTGAAAGCAGATCACGTGGAGGTCTATATGATAATGAGTAAAAATGTTATTGCCTGGTGTGGACCAAACAATCAATAAGTGACAGAAAAGCTCCTATAGAAGGTAGAAGGAAAACCGGTCCAGGACGCTCCCACCTATCACCTAAGCCTTTCAGTCAGGATCAAGTGATCTACTAGTCTGATCCTGACCGACTGTACCCATCCTTCAATGCATGCTAATTCACTTCACTCTGCAATTCAGTCTGGACACCAAGGACCCAATGTTTCCTCTAAGCGAGGTCTGGTGTTAGCCAGGCTAGTGATCTACAGTATCAAATGATAAACTAAAATCGAGCAGCATTCACCCCTATCAGGAGGATTTATTATCTCATTTGAGACCCAAAGAAGAATGTTGTTTTCAGTGTATCACTGGCTTTTTGTCTAAATAGAGCTGCTGTGAGGCAAGATACATTTTAGACTTGCATATGATATCTTGATTATGGAAAACTGAGATAAATCAGGGATTTTTTTCATTCTTTCCTGCTAGGTGTATAAGCAGAAGATGAAGCATCTCCTGTGTGAACACCAGAACACAATCTGTGAACTGAAGGCTGAGGCTGAGACGTCCACTGCGGCGGTAGAGAAAGAGCAGGCGCAATTAGAGAACGAGCTTCATAAGAAAATGGGGAGCCTCAGGGTGGACATGCAGGAGCTCGACAATGAAAGTCTCGTCAAGGAGCTGGAATCGGTGAGTTCTACTCTTGGAGGATTTGTGGATTTAGTGGTTTAAAGCGAGCGACAGCACCACGAACAGCTGTTTGGTTGTTATCTCAACAGAAACACGAAGAAGAAATGACTAAGACAAGGAACAGCTGGAAGAAACAGCTCGCAGGTAATCAACTAACGTCAACTTGAGTTGGATCCAACACTCATGCTCTAATTGGGTGTTTTTTTTTTCCATTTTTTAATAGAAATTCAGGCTGAGCATGAAAAAAAAGTGGAATTGCGGCAACAAGAGCTGGACAACATGAGGAAAAATGAAACCAGTGAGAAAAGGGAATTTTGGAACAGCCACATCACCACTCTTATTAAAGACCATGACGCAGTTTTCAGTGATCTTAACACACTTGAAAAAGGCATGGAACAGGATTTGGATATAAATCATTCACTGAAGGTGAACTCACAGTGACCCATGTTAGGTATTATTCCTAAAACATGAAAAATAATTAAATGAGAAAAGACATTTGCTAAACACACAGTTTACAGTTTTACAGAGATCAATGGTTCACTTTTAAAGTTTTTTAAAGTTTAAATTAATCACAACAAATAATCTAAATCAATGATGGTTATCTACATGTCTTGTATATATTTCATGTCTTTTCTTAGGAAAAAATTCAAAGCTTGAAGGCGAAACAGAAGGAAACGGACCTGCCGGATGTTTTGCAGAGTAACAAGCGGCTCAGTGATCGTCTCTCACAAGTCAAGGAGGAAATTGAAGACATGGAGAAGATCAACTTCTCCACACAGAAAAGGGTTATGTTGTTCTGTTTGTTATTCTGTATATATTATGTACAGTTTATTTTTTTATATTAGCTTTATTGATTGAGTAAGGATCCAATTATAATACATTCAATACTTCAGTATGAAACAGAGCTCCATATCTTGTGAAATTGATTCTCTTTATTGCTTTTCATAATTTACTATTGCAGCTTGTACATTTAAATGTGTTGCTACCAGAGCCCTAATTGGTTCCTTTAATAGCATTTGTATTATTAGTGAAGTAAGTGACACATAGCGGAATGTCACACGGTCATATTCATGTTCATTTTGACACTGTTTTTGACAGGATCCCAGTGAAAGGGTCAAATTAAAGGAGCTGACTGATCTGAAAAAGGAATATGCAGTACTGGAACGTAAATTCAGTGAGGTAAAAGCCAAGATGCACATGGTTGTAGGTATTAATGTGAATGTATTTGAAACTGTTAATTTTCCAGGCTGTGTGTCCATGTGTGCGTCTGTGTCACACAGCTCCAGCTGGAAAGGGACGAGCTGAAAGAGACATTCACTCAGACCGTTCAGAAAGTGCAGCTTAATGAGGATCTGAAGATCTTGCAGCTGGAAAAGAGACTGAAAGCCGTGACAGAAAACCTGGAGAAGTCGCAGGCTCAGCTCTCCTCGGTGCTCTCGGCCTTCAATATGGACCAAACTACCCTGAGCGGGGTCACAAATAAAATTGAGGTATGTGTTTCCTCCTTTTAAATTACAGTGTGTATATCATGCATATTGGCCTGATGTCTATACATAAAAGAAACATGTTTTTTTTCCTTGTAGGAAGATATTGACTTCAGCAACGACTCCATAAAGAACTTACAATATAAAAGAGCAAAGATTTCCAAGGTTAGTAGTTTATTTACCCTGTGAACGTACTGCCATGCATTTGTTTAACTCATCTCTGTGTAACTACATGTGCTCAGTATATCTAGGTACTATAATTGCACAGTGATGTTCATACTCACATGAGACTCCTGTACATCTGGCAGGCCCGTAAGGAACTGCAGCTGATCTATGAGGCAAAGCAAAGAGCACTGGGCGTTCCTGTGGAGGAGCTTCATGTTAAACCTTTTGAGAGAGTCTGGAACCAAGCTCACTAAAACCCAAGATGAAACCATATTTTTCTGTTTTTTCTCCTTTGATGCACATTAATGCTCAGTAACAGAAAAATATGAACATGAAATATTGTTTTAGAAATCTCAGATGGATTGAAATGATCGCAGAGATGTAGTATTGTTAAAGAGGATATGATGGCTTGGTACAAAAAGCTTTTAGAAACATGAGGTTCTATCGATCAAACAGAAAGCAATTGGATTTGGATGTTATATTATCACTTCTGTGGCATTGTGTAATTGCGCTAAAACAGTGGATGGGGAGTTTAGACTAAAGTCTCACAGATCTGATGTGAAGGGCAGACTATAATGGGCAAAACAAACTTTGAGCTGACTTAAAAAATCATGATTGTGTCTCCTGTAGAAGCAACACTTTATTGTTCATTTCATTTTCCAGTGATTGATTTCAATTACCGGGCAACAGGTGTCACTGTCCACTTACTTTTCTCCACTTTTAATTTCTCTTTCTTTTCCTTGATGGATCATTGTGGAATAAAAAAGTCTGAAAGATGTCAGATATCGAGTTGACCTGGCATGGAGAGATTAAGATTTGACATTTTTGTTTTTAAAAAACGACAAAAATTATGATTTATCAAAAAGATTGCCAATTGCAAATGAATTTATCCATTAATCAACTAATTGTTTCAGCTCTAATGGGGCACAGGGTTTTGGTGTCCCCAGTAAATTCATTAAAGATCATATTGTAGAAAGATTGATTTAATTTGCTTTTTTAATCATGAGAAGGTGTATTTTTTAATACTGTCTCATGATTCAAAATAATTAAATTAAATTGAGTCATCAGGACTTCTGTGAAGTGGTGATGATCAGGACTTCTGTGAAGTGATGTCATAACTATACAGTCACAGCCTACCCTAGAGAGATGTAAAACTATACTGAGAGGATGTTTGGTGCTTTAAACCATAGACATATCTTGTTAGATTATCAAATCTTCAAATAAAACCAAGCAGTCTTTATTTTTCATTTTAAATTATGTATTTGTTGGTATGGTTGTTTAATTGCAGACTGAGAAATTATAATTTTTTTTGTTTGATGTTTGTTTTCATGTTTGATTTTTGCTGCTGTACGCTGTTTTTTGTGTGTGAATCACAATGGGACCTACCGTTTAAATATTCATGGCCTTAATAATGCTCCTGAATGGAGAAAGGAGAAATACAAAATTAAGATGAAGTTTTATTGCTGCTTCGTTACCCATAAGCCGCTAACACCTGACTTTGTATTGATTGTTTTTCAGCTCACTAAGCCACATGATGCCTTTAAAATATACACACAGAGCTTTCTGCAAGCCTCGCTGAGGCTGGTCGGGTTTTGGTGAGCACGTCGGCTGTTTTTTCTCCCTGGGAAGCTGCATAATTGCTTAACTCTCGACTAGTTTTTAATTAGTTGTTTTAAAAGTTTATTAAGCTAAATAATTTACTGATACAAAAATTATGTTCTATTTAGTCCATTGTACTGATATATGCAGGTAAAAGGACATGTAATGCAAGATTGGATAAAAAGTTTGCTTGACAGGTGGTCAAATTATGTGTCTATGTGTGGGTGTGTGTGATATGACTGTATTTGCTGGATTGACAGGCAGAGCTGGGAGGCCTTTGATTACTAATCCTTTTGTCTTGATTTGAGCGGATGCTCTGTTGGTTTGCACCATATTATTACACTCACACATGCGCTGCAATCACCACTGATATTACGGATACACATGCTTCATACTCCTTTTGATTACTTTACTTTTGTTAGTACAATAAATATCTTTTCTTATTCCTTTCAGATGTGTGTGGCCTCCCTTTTTCTTCAGTGTACTGAGCCTGCGGCTGTGGAAAAAATGCTTTTATAGTCCCAGTTGTAATCATTTCTGTAAATGATGTCTAATAACTACAACAATAGTTGTTTTTGGTTATTTGGACACATGGCAAGAAAACCAACATCGATATCCCCAACATGGAACGGCATTAATTTATAGCGAATCAGCGAGGTAATTTGAGGTAATAATTCTGTATTTCCAATGTTACGCTGGGGAGGAGATCTCAACCTTGGAATTAAACCAAGTATTCCAATCTCAACAGTTAGTTTCAGCAGCTGATTTCCCTGCAGCCATGCCCGAGTTTCCAGCAGAGACAGGAGGAACATATGGGGTGGATACAGTTTCTCATTGAATATTCCTGTGGTGAATCGAGCCCTGCTGCACTGAGTGATTGCTGTTCCCCGCGGTATCAATAATACAGGAGGAAGTTATTGTCCCTGTGCAGGCTACAGTATCATACAGCTAAAGCAAGTGGAGGGAGGAGGTGGTCCTTTCACTCAACCCTCTAGGGTTTCAGGGCCTGCAGACAGTGGTCTGACTGGGGAGCCTGCTGCTGTGCCCTTGCACAGGGCTCAATTGTACGGCTGCCTGACCGAGGGATAAATGTGTCTAAACACTGACAGCCCGCACAGTCCTGCTGGGCCGGCCCGGTTGGTAAGACTACACCCCCAAACAAACCCAAAGTCACAAGATGAGTTCCAGATGAGAGACGGCTCAATAGAGAATTAGTCAGTGGGAGACATGGGACAGTTAGAGAATGGGATATCCTGGGTGTGATTAACATGATCCAGATTTTCACCTTGTTTGAGCACCTAGCTGAATGCTATGACCTTCTTCTAACCTCTACTTTACTTTACTTTATTAAGATTTGGCAGCTGCTTTTGTCCAAAATGACTTACATAAAAGAATCTGCATAAATAAAACAATATATATACAGTGCAATAAAATTCAAACAGTTTAAAAGCATAAAAGAAAACACACGCAAAATATATATACTGTATATAGGAAAAGGAATGCGTGGAAGTTCAAAATATTAAACTGGGAACACTGACACAATATATTGTTAAATGTCCAAATATGAGTAAAGGATTGGGTGATATGTCCTGATCATGCTTTCCCATTTTAAGGAAACAATGTGTATTGTGATAGAAAATAGTCGCAAACATAGGACTTAAAGGTAACTCATGAAATATGAAGCCAAGCATCAACTCTAAACCCCCGAGACAACAATGCGAGTGCCCCAAACAGCTAAAAGCACAGAGAGACAGAAGACACAGGAGGGAGGGGTGCAGAAGGAGAGAGTGGAAGGTAGAGAAAGTTGGAGTGATGCACGGAGTGCCTCTCAGAAAGAGGCCAGCTCCGAGTATGTTGTTACCTCCAAGTTAGAGGTGCTGCCAAAGACTTGAAAGGATACGCAAGGAGATGAATGGATTATAACTGCTGGTGAGTTTCTAAAAAAATTGTCTTTTCTTGTTTTATTTATATAATAGCATTTTAAAAAATTACATCAGAAACTAAATTATTATTTACTGTTACTGTGCACCTGTGATCCCTGTTAAAATCAGAATGATGTGTTTATGGATGAAGTTTTAATTCATTAAAATGTATTAATTTTGGGATCGTTCCCTTTGATCTTAGTCCTACAGTTGTACATTACAGGAGCTTGATTTATTAACCATGCAGTGAAAGTGGTAAGGCGATGTGGTATCCACTCATTAAGGTTTAATACCGCCTCTTATGTGAGCTACTTTACTCCTTGGGTCCGCCCCATCAGTTAAAATTAAACGAGGCAAAGAGTTCATATCTTTGTTTTCTTTTTTAAATCAGTAGAAAAAAAAAACAGAAGAGAAAGATGTGACGCCACTGTGTCACTGTGCATGCTGACATGAGATGAAGATGACAGAGAAAGGGCCAATGATGGCCGCTCTTAGATTCACAAGCATCCTAGTTTGTGCTCTTTTACTGGGACAAGGATCCTCTGAGAAGACAGGTGAGTTCACCACCAAAACACACCATTAAACACATTACCCGTGTGTTTTATTGCTATTTGTGTTCATTAAATAATGCTTGCACTAGCTGTCTTTCATCGGACTCTTTCAGGAAAGGGTAAAGAAGACCAAAGAGATGCCATCTTTAAGGAAATCATTTCAAAATGGAATAAAGGAGGTGGTTGGAGTCCTCAGAATATTCCCCCAGAAACCAGCAAGGACCAACCTGTGCACCCTTGGGTGAGGAATATCATGGGGAGCCTAAAAACACTTGGTCTACTTCCCAGCAAGAGCCTCCCGTCACTGAACAAGCCGATTGACAGACACCGTCTGTCTGGTTTCCTCTACAACATCTCTCTGTACCTCCAGGAGGTGGGTGCTGAGCTAGAGGAGGCGCCGGCGGAGACAGACGAGGAGCAGCTGTGGGAGAAGGTGCTGCATTTCTTTCTCCAGTCTGAAGGGAGTGCCGCCCTCAACCAGTGGAATGGCCGGGTGCCGCCCCGACCCAGCCTCAGAGTGCAGGACTGGTTTTTGTCTTTGAGAGGCAGCCCACACTGGGACTGGCTCCTGGGGCTGCTGCAGAGTCTGATCGCCCTATCGGAGCGTCAGCCTCACAGGCCTCTCTGGACCTTCTTATCACAGAACTGGAGGACAGTGAGTGCTGTGCTGGAAGCTGGCCTTCAGGCCCTGGTCAGTGGGACCTACGGCCAGGCCAGTGCGGGCCTGCAGGGCTTCATCTGCGCACTGAAGGGCCGTAGCGATTGTGCCTTCAGCGTCAGCTGGCTCCAGCAGCTCCTGCGTTTCCTAGAAACACGCAACTGGAAACCCGTGGTCAGTTTACATCCAGCGGGGGAAGGTGGCGAGCACAATAGGGGCTCAAGTGTGTTTGGACGTTTAAAGCCCTTCAGCTTGCTGCCTGAGGCCATGAGGCAGGATTGGCTGTCGGTGAACGCCTCTCTGGAGGACATGATGGCCACGGAGGATGATCCAGACTCCATGCAGAGCTTTCTCCTGCAGGCGTTATCACGCTCAGGTGGAGGAGAGCGAGGAGGTCACTTGGCACAGAAAAATCTAGCTCTTGTGCAAAGTTTGGACGGGCTAAGAAGGGGCCTCCTGCATAGAGTGGGGAGCTCTGTCTATAGTAACCTTAGGGAGAAAGTGTCACGAGTTACCATGGCCATGCTTGATGATGTCAGCAACCTGGTGGACGTCCCCCAGCCCAACGCGCATGGACAATGCACCGTTGGTGAGTATGAGTGGCGGCTGTGCTCAGAAGCTGTTTTGCACAATCACGAGAACTCAGAAGGTTAAGATTTATCCTCCCATCTTCTTCATTCTCTCAGATGCTGCTGTCATTTGCTGTCAATCTGGGGAAAAAAAGGAAAATCAGAATTTGTTTAGATTTTATTTAATTGCATTCACAAGGCTAATTCTCTGTAAAGAACCTCCTACTGTAAGTTTGGCCCTGGTTTAACCTGACAGGTACAGGAGAGAAGTGACAGTGACTGTCACTGCTTTAAAATCTTTATAATCATCCCGGTCACTGAAAGCATCTGTTGCTGGCCGGCTAATCTCTTTATCCTCTCATTGAGGTCAGTAACATTATATCTTAGGCTTTGTTAGCTGAGCTGCACTGTTGCACCAAGCATACTTGTGGACCGCAGGTGCTTCCTGTTGCTTTTTCCACCTCTCCTTCACTTTGATTTTCTGTTGATATTCACTTTTCATTTGTCTCTCTGAAGGTGACCTGAGACAGCTGATCTTATGGTAAGATACTGTAGGGATATAACTTACTGTATCATTGCAGTTCACATATTTGGCAGTAAATATCTGCAAAAGTCCAATCATCATTCTTCCCATCTGTCCATGCATATGTAGGGGTATAAGAAATAATGTGACTTGGAACTCCCAGGCTTTGGGCATTAACTCTCAGGGTCTTCCGAGCACATTCCCGTTCCTGTCCTGCCCTTCCACCGAAGGAGGTGAACTTAGGTCCCGGCAAACATCAGCCCGCTCAACGTCAAAAACAGCCCCATCCTCCCAAAGAGGCTCCCAACAAAAAAAAATGCCTAAATTCTCTAGCACACCTCACGACACCGAGTTCCACCAGCCCCAAGCAAGCAGAACGAGAGAGAGTGACCAGCAGAGAGAGATGGACTACTTCACCTCCGCTGAAATCCTGGAGGCGGCGTGCAACGAATCCATCCCGGGCTTGACAGGTGTTTCGAACTTCACTGTGTTCCTCTACTGTAAACTGTTTGAAGGGGAGAACGGCTCAGTTAACCCTGCAGTGGCTGAGATGGGGCTCGACCTGCATGCCACGTGCTCCGATGCAGCTTGGTACCTTTCCGCTGCGGAGGAGGATTTTCTTTGGGTTCACGTCTGCAGTGAGTTCTTTGCCCATGAATTCAACAACACGGTATGTGCCAACTCCTCTTTCTGGCTACAGAGAGCACATCAGGTGAGGATGAGTTTGTTTTCAATGATACAGCCCACTAGTTTGGCCTTTAAAGAAAAACCTTGACTTTTGCTATATTTTTCTTGTGCAGAGCCAAACACAAAACAAACTCATCCTATTTACTTAGACTTATTGTACTTGTTGTATAAGAACATCTCTAAAGACTATTAACAGTGATTAAAATTTCAGTCTCTAGAGAGTCGGCCCATGTACTACAGCATGGGCATCTGTAAAAGGTTCTATTTACAGAGCTTTGAAGGTTGTCATGCTACAAATCACAAGCTATAGACTTTGTGCTGCTGGGCTCTGATATGTAGCACAACAACCTAATTAAGCTACACTGAGCTGCTTTCCCATGAATGCACAGTCGCGTCTGCTGAACACTGAACTACTCTCTAGAGACTGAAAATGTGATTGCCGTTATTAGTCTTTGGATGAGTTTCTAAGCAAACAACGGTGCCCAAACTCCTCAGGGGTAGGAATATGTCACCCATCACAGCAGTGTGGTTCATTGATATGTTTTTAATAGCTTTTGGACAACGAAGGTCTCCAGCAAAGAGAATTAAAATACATCAGACTTTGGATACGTGCCCAACATTTTTAACTAGGTTGAGTTCATTGTTGTTTGGCTCTGCACATGAGATTTGTTGACAATGGGGAAAAATATAGAAAATTTCTATCCTTATTCTTTAAATAGTGCTTACCGGAAACTTTTTCAAACTTTTTTCTTATTAGTATTTTTCTTATTTTTTTATGTTAATTCATTCTGACTTCTATATTTGCAGGCTGCAGTGACAAAGAACTACAATTTTTTCAACCAGACAAGTATAGACGAGTTGTGTGTGCACCTGTCGAGTGAGGTGATAGAGAGTCCGGGACTCGACGAGAACTGTCTGGTTCAGTTGGGCAGCAGGTCCCTCAGTGCCCAGGCTTTTAGACACTGCTTCCTGCCCAACAATTCTGCCCTTATCTCAGCTTTGTGCAGGAGAGAATCCCCAGACTTACACCAGTCCTTGCCCGAGGGCAGCTGGGCCTCCGCATACTGCACCAAACACAACTTCTCCCATGTTAACACCATTGAGGATATCTGTCAGTACAGGGAGTGGGCTGTGCATCATTTCATCAACTCCACCCTCCTGGAGCTCTGTGGGCAGACTCCTGGACTGAGAGAGTACATTTGTCTAAATGCCTCACTCTATCATCACCTGTCCAGATCGATACCCCGGTTTGCTGATGCCTGTGCCGATCTGCAGGAGGAGCTGGAGGACAGGAAGTGTTTCCTGCAGAGGTTTTTTGATATGCTCCCAGCGCCGTATCAGTTTGACACATCGCAGCTATGTGTGGACCCAGCCCCGCTGCTGGTGGAGGTCTTACACAAGTTGAGTGTGTGCGAAGTTGAGGGAAGGGAGCATGAGGGTTTTTTAGTGGCGCTTGGGTACGTGTTACGAGTCTTGGACATCATGGTGGGCCTCTCTTCGGGTCTGGATGAGGGGGAAAGAGAGGCGAGGCAAGGTTTGGGCCAGGCCATCCTCCTCTCCAGTCTCCTTGACAACACATCCTGGGCCACGCTGCAGCCGGAAGCCTCCACGAGCGTCCTTCACACTGTAGGGGTCTTCCTCCGCAGAGAGCAGAACGCCACTCTCAAAGAGGACCTACTGAGCTGCTTCAGTGTAAGATAGCTGACTGACGTACAGAAATAGATACTCTTACACACACACACACACACACACACACACACACACACACACACACACACACACACACACACACACACACACACACACACACACACACACACACACAAAGAGAACAAGGCATGAATAACTTGTTTTTTGCTGTTCCATCAGCCTGTCCTGTGGGACCTCATTCAGCGGGATGACAACTCTTCTGCTCTCAGGGTTCTGTTGCAGGTACTGGGAACATTCACATTTAACCAGCCACCACATTAGCTCATTGAACTTTATAGCTTTATAGTTAGGTGAGTCATTTTGCGTCACCAGGAGTATCTCCAGATGCCAAGAGACAGCATTCGCACACTGGTGATGTCTGCTGAAAAAGACGCAGTCAAGAGATTTCTTTCACACATGCATCAAAGTTGGGATCAGCTGCAAGTTGAAACAAGCCAGGTTTGTTCTAAAACTCCCTTAAATAATTTTATATTAGTTACACTTCCTTTTCTTTTATGAGCTGCTTAATTTTTAGAAAAAATACAGTATCTTTGGTCTTTTTTCAACCATTCACTCATTTTGAATATTACTATACTATTTGAAAACACGTCCATTTCTATCCTGCTCTTTTGTTTTCTCTGTCAGGCCTCTCAGAAAGAGCTGCAGGCCATGGAAACAATGACTGCTGCCTTTATTCATAAATTCCCCCGAGTGACCCCAGAACTGTTTGTGGACCTGTCTCAGTTCATTCCCTTCATGTCTGTCTCTGACATCATGAGCTTCCCGGCCTCCCTGATAGTCAACGACAGCGTGTAAAGTTGCTGACCCAACATATCATCATATTCAGTCTGAAACGTGTCAGTGTCCTGATACCACTGCTGTTTCTGTGCTACCCTGAAGGCTGACTGCAATTCGTGACCACAGCTCGGGGATGAAGTCGCTGCAGAAAAAGGCCTTCGTGAAGAGACTCCTCCAGTCAAGTGTGGTGGGTGATGTCCCTACATGGCCACCGTACTTCCTCAGTTCCATCCTCCCACTTCTCCCTTACCTCCCGGTCAGTCATTTTCAGCAGCTGACATCACAACAGGTTAGAAGGTCACTGTATCTCTACTATAATACCAGCCATTTAATATATGCTCAGGTAATTTAAAAAAAGGCCATGATTTAGCTTCTTACAGCAAATAGATATGAATTCTCTTGTTTTCTTAAGCTTACTCCACTGATGGAGTTGCTAGGCAACAGCAGTCTGGATGGTGTAAGGGGGCGCCATGTGCTTCGGACACTTTTTGCCAAGAAGAAGAATCTCACCAGTGATGAAATATCGAGGTGGGACTCACTCAGTCTATATTTGTCCATTTTTTATAAGTAAAAAATACTGAAAGGCCAATATGTTTCAAAAATAAATGTTGCTCAACAACAGTCCTGCACAAAACCTGCCCTGATTCATCAATATCAACAAAACATCATGTCAAACCTCAAGATATAACACTGTTGTTTCTAAGAAGTTGGGTATTTGAACAGGTACTGGATGCTTATAGTTGAACCCAGAGTTTGTTAATATTAGTGTGTGGTACAATATCAATCAATTCTATTTAATTAATTGTAGTGCTTTATAGATTATCTTTATGACTATTTTTTTTTTTATATATTTGCTCTTTTCTCTTATTTAAGTCATTAAATAATTATATTATATAACAGTCATTTATTTCGACATGAAGCTTTGTGCTTCATGTATCTTTGATTTGATGATCAGAAAATTGAATGGTCTTTGCAGGTTAGGAGTCCTTGCGTGTTACTTGGACCCAGTCGAGCTACATTCATTTCTTCAGGATTCAGCTGTGTCCTCTGCTCTTTGGCAACAGTTGGCTCAGTGCGTCTCCAAAGGCTTCGTCAGTGCTAGCGGCAGGGTGAGGGGCACATGATCTTACTGGCATCAGCAGAACATCTTTCACAAAGTTATTACCCTCAGGCTTTGTGTTTTTCTGTGACTATGCTTGACAAACTCTGTCCACCCTGTTTCTTGGATAGCTGTCCTCGTGGTTGATACCTGCAGTTCAGGGCCTGAATGCCAGCAGCATGGCTCCTCCAGAGCTGTCTACACTCAGCGGCCTCTTACCCCAGTTAGGAGCTCCTTTCCTGCTGTCACTCCCCTCACAACAACTCCTGGAGGTCCTTTCACAACCAGGACTACAAAGATATTCTCCAGCACAGGTCAGCAAAGTCCACTGCAACCCATTCCCTTTGTTTTTCTCTTCAAAGGTGGAATAATGTATTTGATTAATCAGCTGATGTTACTATATATATAAATTGCATATACATGGATTTCATTAAAAATGTTAAGGCAATCAATGCATCATTAGAACTTTCTCATGCATTACTTATTGCATTGATTAAAATGTTTTCCGCGGGACGAAGATTATTAGGGAACAATTTCTACAGATGAAGATGAACATTGTCGTTTTTTTTTACCTCAAACACTGTCTCATTAATTTTCATTGAAATGCTTTCCTTAGGCTTTTCAAATGTTATCCAAGATTTCAAAGGAAACCAATGTAAGTAGTCATCTTAAAAATATTTCTGTTGAACATCAGCTGGCTGCGGTCTAACCACTATGTTTTTTTTTTCCCTCCCGCTGCCAGCTCACCATGGAAAAACTGTGCAGACTGAAGCCATTACTCTCTGGTCTCTCCCCTGCTGTGCTGGTAGACCTCCAGTGGCCTGACAACAGCGAAAATGCCCACTGCAAGTGTTGGAGAGCCTTGCTAACTGAACTTAAGCCCGGTCACAGAGCCATGCTATACAATGCAATGCAGGAGGTGACGGCGTTATTGTCTGTCTTCAGTACATCACTTAACACTCGTCCTTTCTGCCCATCCATCTTTGTTACTTTGCTGTGAATCTACTACTTTTGTTGTCATGTTGAGTAGAAAACACAATGGAGGAGGAGAGGTTTTGGCAGTTGAAAAATTCGACGTCACCGGTTTATAATTACAGACTGTGTAGGAAGCTCTGATCGAGCTCTAGAGTTTCCAGAAAAGTTCCAGTCAGTGCTTTTATGTGGTTTACTTTCTCTGTCTTTTCTATCTTGAACGTCATCAGGCTTTACACATAGACCTGCAGAACATCACTCAACAGGTAAATTGCCTTTTACCGTTCGTCCCTCTGAGGAAGCTGATAAATGCGTCAAGCGGAGAAAACATCTTGAGAGATATCGGCCTGTACCGAGACATAAACTGGTCACCACAACAGGTGCGCATTTAACTTCGATTTAGATCTTTTTTTGTTTCTTTGAGTGGCGTTAAGCATCGCATTGATATGAACAATAGGGTCCTAGTTCTCCTACACAAAGGAGGCAAATGTTACCAGCTTTGAGCTTCCCTCCCATTAATCTGCAGCTCATTGGCTATGCTTCAGATGATCCTTTCAGGATATTAATACTCCCTACGCATCAGCCGACATCAAGCTAATTAGTTTGGATGTCGTACAATGGTGTGGAGGAGTGTAGCATAAATTACTAATGGCTATCTTAAAGGGAATTTGTCACAGCTGCAAGTTGTGTCATCTCTATAGTTTATCACTAAAACTCTCGTTGGGGCACCACCTCCGTTTAGGATTTGACTTTAATGACGGGGAGGAAACATTAAACCTTACATTCACTGTCAAATGATCGGTCTGATGTCTGCAGGCTTTAAGTCTTCTCAACAACACACAACAACTTCTGATATATCTTCTTACTATCTGATAAATAATATTAATAGCTAACTACCTGAAAAGGATACTGATCACAAACTAATATGCTACACTAAATAAAGAGTAAATGAGAGATACTATGGTGATTTGCATCTTATCTAAGTAAAGTTAACTATCTTCATGAAGAACATTATGAAGAAGTCCTGCTAGCTGTATCATGGTAACTAAACAGCAAAGATGCTTTTGATGTTTGCATCAGACATTAATGACACTGTCATATTGGAAGAAGGAGATCTAGAAGGAATCAACCTGGAGTTTAATTCAGTAATTTGGTAGTGGAATATAACTGCATTTTTTCAAATAGTGTTTGTTTATTTTTAATTCTAATTTAATTTAATTAATTTAATTATTTTTAATTATTATTTTTTTTTACATTCACTGCACTGCTGATTTTGCCTCCACTAGGGAAATTCCATTGTATTTTACAGTAGACAGAATTTTTTAATCTTGTGTCTGTGGAGACACTCCCTGCTTGATATTCTGACATCGAAACAAGTCATTTTACAGCCAAAATCATACATTTTATTTCTATTTTGTATTTTTCTCCATGTAATTACCTTTCCACCTCCAGTAGAGGGGCACAGACATCCCATACTGCAGCTTTAAAGTTAAATACATCAAAACATAAGCGTTGTTTGTGAGACTAAATAATTTGATCAATTGACGACAGATCGTAATTACTGGTTTGAGATAATTATGAATCTGAAATCATGTTTCTGTATAATATTAAACAATTAACAGATATACTAAATTGACATGAGCTATAGCGAAGAGGTTACCTGATTATTACTATTTGAATAAAATGTTAGTTTTAAGGTGAATGACACCTGACGCTCTTTCTTTCTTGACAGGCTCAATTTCTGTTCAAGAGGATCCACAAATTTAAAAACATTACCAGCAAGACGGTGAAGTAAGTAGGACCTATTCCGCACCAGAGGATTCAGTTTCTTTTAATAGATTAGTCATTTTTTTTTCTGCAAAAGGAAAAGAAAACTAAAATTGTTTTCATTTCCAGGCTAAGCAATCACTCAATAAACAATTTAAATGCTGACTTCTCGTTCCCTGTAGACACCTCGGTCATATCGCCGGTGGACTGAGTTGTGACTTATTGAGGCGTTGGAACAATGACAGCGATTTCGCAGAGCTGCTTCAGTTTGTCAGCATGCTGCCTGGAGGCATGAGGCCCGCTCTGGTGAGGAACACACGCTTCCTCCTTCCTTTAGTCTGCGCTGCAGTCCTGATTCATCAGACTGTTGTGCTAATTGCATTCCAGAGTAACATTTGCATAAATGTTTCCATAACAAATTAAGAATGATGTTTAATATTAACAAGTTCAGATGTGTTTTGGCTGTTGTTACCAGCGAAAATGTGCCGTGGAGGAACTGAGGAAACAACCCGAACTTGACCCTGGTGCTTTGAGCACTTGGTTTGCTGCAACATTACCGCAAGTATCCCCTAATTAAACATGCAAATCGCTCTTTACATAAATATTTCACCGTTTATTCGATGGTAACTACATTTATGTCTCTGCTCTGTTTTTGTCCAGAGTGACGATGATAGAGGACTTCTCTAATACATCCTTCAGAGACATTCTGGACCACATTCAGGCCAATTTTGCTGATTTCCTTAGATTGCCACATTACAAGCAGACAAATTTAGCCGAGAAGATCGTAACTCAACTGGTAACACAACATCTTGAACTATGCACTATTCATTTTATATTTACTATATATCATTATATATATCATATATATCATTCATCAGAAACATATAAGTAGAGATCATAAATCAACCTAAGGGTAATTACAATGATTATTCAGAGGTGCTATTTCTCGGCTGGTGGTGAGTCATGTATATGATGTGTATTAATGCATTAATAAGACAGAAAGATCAACCACATTTGATGGTTTAGACTTCTCAAGCAAGCATGTACGCACGCACACAGCCGCAGATGGAAACAGATGGAGAAAGAGATTGAGCCGCATTCCTATGAAATCATGTCAGTGTGAAATCCTTATAATCCAGCCCTGTGACTGTGCTGTATGTGATGTTCTGCAGGGCTCTTCTCAGGCTGAGGGGGGGATCAATGGCAACACTCTGGACTTCCTGGGGCCAATATTGCCTTTCTTGGACCGGGATACTTTGGCTCTGGTGGACAGAGGTGCTCTGGCTTTGCGGCTGGAGGAGATGAGGAGTTTCTGCCTCCCTAAAGAGGCTCTGAGAGACATCAGCGCCCTGTTCACCCAGAAAGACCTCTTGGGGTAAAGTCACTAATATGTCAAGAGGTCATTTTCTTAAAATATATATATATATAAACCTTATTAAACAAATGCTACAAATATTACAATTGGAAAAAACATTTAGCAATTTTCTGAAGGTTCTTCAATCATCCATAATGGCCTTCTTTCTAAAAAAAAATGTTTTAAATTGAAGTAAAATGAAACAGCGCGTGTTGAAATAAAAGCTGCATGCTGCGGCTGCCTTTTGAATTAATAATTCACAAATGAAATGTTTGATTCCAGGGAGAAAATTGTGATTTATAAATGCAATATGAGAGAATAATAATAATTGTTCATGCAGTCTAAAATACAGAAAAAAAGCATTGCATTTGAAGCCTGACTCTTAAGACTACAGTTAAAATAAAGCCCCTTCTGGTACGAGGTTATGTTGTGATATCTGTGATATTTGACTATATAAAATGTAACTTGATCTGATTTAAAGCAGCAGTGATGGTACGATGTGCGTGCTCCTTTGCTAGGGAGCCTTCCAAATGGCAGGTTGGGGACGTTGAACACCTGGGCAGGCTGGTGTTTTGTCTGTCAACAAAGCAGATCCGCTCCATCCCTCTGGTAAACAGCCAACGGCAGCAACTCATTACACATTTTAATTCATTGCTGATTTTATATAATATGCCCCCCCCCCCCTCCTGTATAGACAGTGTTAAATAAAGACACAGTGGAGCAGGTCCTGGTGGGTCAAAAGCGCTGGGAGGACAGTGTGGTGGGTGAAGACTGTAAGACCTGCTGCATGGACCAGCATCGCCAGAGTCAACAGACCCAGACTCTCATGCGAGGGATTGTCAAAGCGCGGAGCAGGAGGGAGAAAAGTTCAGTCTTCTAATTTTCAGTGCTTGTGTAATGTTAAACTAAGTGTAAATGCATGTACATTAAAAAAAAAAATAGGTCAGCGGATGTGTTGTTGCTCTGCGAGACACTGTCAGTAAAAGTGTTGTGTGTGAATGTTTTAATTCCGTGTGATGGCATTTGCATCTGAATCCACTGACATCGTTTCATGTAGTGCCGGTACCTAGCTGTGCTGACATCAGAGGGACATTTCCCTCGGCGTGGACCGCCACTCAGCTAAGCCGCATGTCGCAGCGGGATCTGAAACTGTGTGTCGAAGATTATGGTCAGGATGCTTCACTGAGCTCTGAGCAGCGCCGAGCATTGTGGGTGAAGCTCAGGCAGGTCAGTAACACTCCGCCTGCTAAAAAAAACAGAAGACTTAAATTTTTATTCTGATGCTAGTGCCTCACTTTCAGGCAATGGAAGAACACAACATATCCTCTCATTCAGTCAGTAACAATATGCATCATGCCTTTAATTTTCCTGAAATACCGACCTGTGCTAATGGCTGAATAATGGTTTAATAGTTGAGGTTTTGGTTCTTCATCCAATCCAGTCCTTCACTCCAGTAAGAGAGCTGAGAGCAGATCAGGTGCTGGCTCTGGGTTCGCTGGTGACCGAGATGGGAGACAGGGAGCTGCACGACACCAATTTCACCGACCTGGGTGTGTTGGCACACCTGGGGACAATGACAGACTGGAGCCCTAAGAAGGTAAACCTGACGTTTGAAGCTCGCAGACGTTAAACTCAACAACGCGAAGAGCTTAATGCGTCTATTCACGTGTCTCTAATGGTCCTTTTAGATGAGAGCAGTGATTTTAGGAGTGATGCGGAAGCGCAAATTGAAAGTGGAGCAGTTAACAGCTGTGGATCTGGCAGTGTTTGGCCATTTGATCTGTGGTCTGCATCCCTCGGAAATCAAACGACTGAACCCTCACAACCTCAGGTCAGTTTAATACTCAGTCTATTATTATCCATCTGGCTCCAGTACATCAACACTTAAAAAAGTATCTATCCTTCAAAAAGATCAGACATTTAGCACTTTTTAGCACTTCTAGTATTAATACAAGGAGACAGATTTCCCTGTTGATGTAAAAAAAAAATAATAATTTCTATCTGTTACCAGATGCTAAGAGAAGGCTGGTGCACATTTCTTAGCAATGCATACCTCTGGAAAAACATGTTGCATATCCTCAGCAGAGTACTTTCCTCCGCTGAGGATACAGACATAAAAAAGATAAAGAATTTCGCTTCTGAAACTGCAGTACGGCCGTGTTGTTCCTGCGGGAGATGTCCCTGCCATGCACAGAACAGCAGATGGAGTCGTTGACGAGCTGCTTGTCCAGACCTGAGGCCTTTGGTCCAGCCAGCGCCTGGGGACCGGAAGTTTTCACTGAAATTGGGACGTTGGCAGGTACCGTGGAGCATGACATCCCTGAGGGTATAAACATTTTGTGTGATCAAATTACTTTTTTATTGTTTTTTTTTTCAAAGACTGAGGAAGGCAACAGAAGGAAATGACAGCTTTTGGATGGATTGGTACAATTAAAAATTCCGCCTGGGGGTAAAGATGTGGGCGTGAAACAGGAAAACTTTAGGAAAACTTTTACATGAGGAATATAAATTATGTTTGTGAAATTTCTCTCTGTGTTCAGCGGGCCTGGAGGATACAGTGCTGTCAGCCCTGCTGCAAGAACAAGTGGAGGGAATCACCCCTGAAGCCATTGCTCTGATGCCCCCGATAAAGATGGCGGTGAGTTTCCAGCATAATTTCCTTGCTATTTAATCAACTACTGGGATTTATAGCAATCATAGTCTCATAAAATGGTTGTAGGAGGCAGAGATTAACTGCATTACAGTTCAGGATGATGGGAAATTCAATCAATAGACCTCTTAAGCACAGGTGTAAATAATAAAATTAATGATGGCTGAATTCCATTTAGCTGCTTCAGTGGTAGTAAGCATGTCAGTGCACTGTCATAGCTCACAGGGACACTTATATAGAGCAGAGTCATCGATAATGCTATTAGTAACACCTGTGCATACCATACTACATACATTTTATTCATTTTTGTAATTAAAATAAAATATATAGATAGATAGAAGATATTGACAAGGTTAGAAATAATGATTTGTATTTGAAATCATATTTTTTTCCTTCAAATTTTGCTTTTGTCGAAGGAAGGTTAGTTTATAGTTTATAGCTTATAGGTTTATAACTTCTCTAATCAGACCAAACTGTTTTCAGCTGTGCTAACATGATTGCACAAGGGTTTTGTAATCATCCATTAGCCTTCTGATGCAATGAGCAAATGCAATGTTGTTCCGAAGTAGGAGTAGGAGTGATAGTTGTTGAAAATGGGCCTCTATACACCTATGTAGATATTGTAAGAAAAACCAGACATTTGCAGCTAGAATAGTCATTTACCACATTAGCAATGTATAGAGCATATTTCTAATTAGTATAGAGTTATCTTCATTGAAAAAAAAACAGTGGTTTTCTTTCCCAAATAAGGAAAATTCTAAGTGAGGCCAAATTTTTGAACGGTAGATATATTCCAACAATCCCTTATTTCCATCCTTGTCCACCTGGGATCTGATCTGAAGCCTCAGCCCAGAAGAGCGCAGTCCTAGGAACAGCTAAGATACTGTGCAGAACCCTCAAACTCCCAGGCCCAAGCTTGAGAATAAATCAGAGATGCCGCCCAGGAGGGTGAGAAGGACAGTACGGGCCAAAAGTTTGGACACACCTTCTCATTCAACGTGTTTTCTTTATTTTCATGACTATTTACTTTGTAGATTCTCACTCAAGGCATCAAAACTATGAACGAACATGTTTACGGTGTTATGTACTTAACAAAAAAATTGTGAAATAACTGAAAACATCTTTTATATTCTAGTTTTTTCAAAATAGCATATATACGTATATGCATATATTGCACAACAGACAGTAAATGATAGTATTGTGATGTTTAATAGGAAGAACATATGTAAAGTGGGATATTTTGATGAAATTTCTTTGTAAATCAAAAATAATTAAACTAATTAATAAAACAAAAATTTCCAAATCTCCAAAACTTTAATCAAAATATATAATACTATGAAAAAAAGAGGAACCTGCCTGTCCTCAAATGACAAAGTGTCCTGTAGTGTGTTTTTTAGTATTGGTGTTGGATGCCTGCCTGGCAGGTGGTGTTCGGCGCCCTTCAGTTGTCGTGGCTGAGCACGGAGCAGGCGTGGGCCGTCACCGAGGAGCAGTGGATGGAGCTGAACACCGAGCAGAGACATGCTATCGGATTGGCTCGGTATGAAGGAGATGTCCTGCTGGAGCTGAGAGGTGTGTCTTGAGGAAAAAAAATGATGGCGATAAAACCTCCCTTAACAACCTCCTTCATACATAATAAGTCTGTTACAGCTTGCGAGTTTGTGATCATATATTTTGTTTTATTATGGTACTTGTTTCTACTAAGCAACCAATATGATTTTTATGTTGTTCATAAGGCGATGATAAATGCTCTGTTCCTCTGCTTCAACAGGGAGAAACTCCTCTCCAGCAGCACTGAATACAGACAGCTTCGCTATACACTCTCTGGCTCTCTGTCTCTTATTATGGCAACTAATTTAAAAAGCTGCAACAAATTTTACCGTCCCTTGACCTCCCTTGGTATCATCATATTTGTACTTCAAATAAATATTTTGAACTGCTCTCTTCCTTCTGTGCCTTGGCCCTTCAATTTATTGTGCTCATGTACTGTGCTCTCCTGCCTGTGATTCACTTTTATGTGAGCTATCAGCTTGGAAATATGTAAATTGGGGTATGGGATTGTACGATATATTCAATATTTTGACAAGAGTCAGGAGAAGCAGTAGGATGACTTCTGTTTATTTAAAAGAAGGAAAGGCTTTTCAGACTCTGACAGGACGGGAGACCGATCTCACCCTCAATCTCGAGATAGTTTATTGCATAAACTACACCATGATGCATATAGTGTGTTTTATATTTAAGAATAACAATGGTAGAATAATTTACATTTTGCTTAGAAGAGGATAAAAATAAATAAAAATCCTGAATCTATTCCCCATAACTACTGACACTGAGGTCTGTCATGTTTTGTATTATTGAATATCATGTATAAAATTAAATGCATCACAATAAAGGGGAAAATATTGTTCCCTTTTCAGCCAATTTCCTATATTGTTTGTCTATGTATATATTATAAATATAATATATTGTTTTTTATTCTTTAGTTGTTGATTTAAAGATGTCACGAGTACAATTAGTAACTTTTAGCAACATTTAATTATCCGTTCTTGCAGAGTGACCAGTAAACTGTAAGTATTTTATTTCATGGTTGAAGTGTGATTATCTGTTCCTTCTCTGTGCAAACAAGTGATCAATCCTGTGATCACTTGAGAGTTGATGTTTTACAGTCTCTGTAACAGCAACAAATATATTCTCCATCAGGATGATGTTTCTTGGCATACAGTCAGCATTTATTGGCTATACATTAAGTGTTTTTAAGACTGCAACTAATCATCATTTTTATTATGGATTAATCTGCCAATTATATTCAAAAATTGGTCAATACGACATGAGAAAATAGAAAAAAATAAACACCTAATAATTGTGTTATTGATTGTTTGTATGGTCCAAAAGCACCAAGTTAGACCTATAGCTGCTATGCAGTCTGCCTTCCGCTGTCGGAAATGTCCCCTCGGAGAGCTGGGGTCAGTCGGAGAAACAGGGGGTACATGGATCCAGTTGTGACATCACAACAGGAGCCATTTCTAAATAGCTTGTGTTCAGCAGAACAACGGAGGAGGCAAGAACACCACAGAATGAGTGGATGGTCTCATTTCACAGTTTGTGTGAGTTGGCAGGAACAACAGAGACCTAAATATTAAGACACAAGGAAGACATTTTTTTTTATAATAGGGCCTCTTTAAATACATGTGCATAAGATTTGTGCTGTGCATTAAGTGTGAAATGCATTATAAAGATCTTATGGTCAGAACAGGAGGAATATTTATATATATATAAATATTCCTCCTATATATATATATATATATACATATATATATGTACAGTATATATATATATATATATATATATATATATATATATATATACTGTATATATATATGTATACTGTATATGTATATATATATATATATATATATATATATATATATATATATATATATATATATATATATATATATATATATATATATATATATATAAATATATATTATATAAACCAACATATTTGTCATTTTACCTTGAAAAACAACTTATACAATTGTCAAAATAGTTCTGACTAGTTCTGTTGTTCAACTAATTAATTAATCATTGAGATTTTGCTGTTTCTACTATAACAGGGGGTCCCAGGGGGTCATCAGACTTATTGCAGGAGGGGCTATCAAATTATCTTGTTTGAAAAGATTTTGACATTTTTTTTTGTGTCCAAAAAAGCTTAATATGTCTTAAAATACACATTAAAATGTGTATATATGTACTGTATTTATTGTATACATATTAACACAGTATGTTTAATAGGCCGCTCTTCACATCATTTCAGGTCCAGTTTAATGCAACACATTTTTATACAAGCAGTAAGGCAGAGGTGTCAAACTCATTTTAGATCACAGGACACATTTCATGTGAACTCGACTGGTAAAACTGATCCTTAATGACCACTTGTATAAATACAGACAAGTTCTCTTTTTTTCTTTTCATGTAAAGAGGTCAAAGTAAGATCTAAAAACTTTCACTTAAACCACCCACTTACAAAACATGCAATGAATAACGTCTGACCTTCAGAAAATCTGTGAATTTCTTGAGCCCTGAAAGCTGCTGTAAATACAACAAGCACCAAGGCTTCACATCTCTGTGGAGAAAAAGGGGCCAGATTGGAACCTTTGGCGGGCCAGTTCTGGCCCTCGGGCTGCATGTTGGACACCCCTGCAGTAAGGGGTCCTTCTCATGGGTCCTTGGCCTGAAACATGTTGAAGACCCCAAACCAATGGTTTTCAAAATGGGGTCCGGTCCTTGAGGAGGTGGTGAGGAATTTACATTCACTATAATTCCACAATAACTTGTTTGTATAGAGGGCTGCCGTAATTAAAAAAAATAATAATAAATTGATTTAATTTAGTGCTATTTATTACCGGTATTTACTATTATATTTTCAAATACAGAATTTCAAATTTCAAATTATGTGCTACTTATTTCAGAATAATGAAGTCATTAAAGCCAAATTCAGTCCATCTAAACCTTTATTTTTAATCTTTCTGAAAGAGACCAAACAATACATTAACTTCATCTCTGATTCCAAAAAACAAAAAAGCGATTAAAACTCTTAATTCGTGTGACTTTTGTTTTTGGCATATTTTAGTTGAAAACCATCCCCTGGCTTATTGTTTCTTTTCTGTTTAAGTATACACTACTGTTCACCGAGACAATTTAGTGTTTTCCATGAAAAGTCACACTTTTATTTACCCCCATGAGTTGTAAAATGAATAGAAAATTGTATCACATTACCCTTCTGACCCAATGAGCAAACACATTGGCAAACACTGGAGTGATACTTGCTGGAAGAAACAGACATTTGCAGCTAAAATAGTCATTTTAGTCATACATACTATATATATATATATATATGCAATTTTTTCAGTCTTGTCACTTGTGATCTACATGTCACTTGTACTGTCTCTACTGCTGTTGTTAATGCAATTAACAAATAAAGGATTATCCTATCTTTAAAATTATCTTCATTTTCTTTCAAAAACAAGGACATTTCTAATACATAACGGGAATGTATAATAACAACTGTTCGGTTCCAACATCTCTGGGTACTTGTGAAGTATTAATACAAACAAAATTAAATAAATAAATACATGAAAATAAAAAATAAAGGAAACCCCTGGGTGACAGGATGAGGGTGCAGCGCGGCCACTGACCAGCAGGTGTCGCTGCGGCAGCGCGGCTGGCCGGTTTCCACCGTGTCCGCGGCCGTGACGTATTTCCTGGGGCTTGTACGGACCACTCAGCGGCACACCAGAGGGCTATCATGACTATTTATAACCAGCGAGTCCCTCTTATCAGTTTTTCAGTCGCGTCGCCGTGCCGTCGTGGGTTGTAACGCCGCGGTGTGAGACAACAACACGCCGAGTGGAGCAGGATGTAAGCGGAGCTGGTAAGTTGAGCCGTTAGTAAGTTTCCCGTCAGCTCGTTGTTGTTTTTTTTTTTTTTTTTTACTCCAGTTTATGCTGCGTGGCCGCGGAGTTCTGTCGTGTTTCTCGGCTCCGGTAGCACGGGGCAGGACGGCATGTTGTTTTATCGACCCCGGTCGCTGTCAGTTGTGCGGGTACGTGTGTGTACGTGTGTGTGTTTCGGGCTGAAAGGGGGGATCTCACTACACACGGCGAGGTGACGTCGACGCTGCGTCCGGTTCGTGTTGGTGGTTCCTGCGTAGCGGCGAAAAACACACCGCGAGGAGCCTCTGGATGCTCGGTGCGGAGCGAGTAGTAAAAAAAAACAACAAAAAATATGTATATTAGTAAGTGAGTGTCGGGAATATTCGTCAGGGGTGGATGAGGGGAATAAAAGGGGGAGGCACCTGAGGGAGACGGAGGTCAGCCCACCGCGGTGTCAAGTTTGCGTTAATCGCGACGCGGTACAGTTTCAGACATATTTGTCAAAGCGGAGCGGAGTCTTCCTCTTCTTCTTCCTTTTCTCTTCATCCTCCTCCTCCTCCTCCTCATCATCGGATCGGCCAGACCATGACTACGTTGTTGTTGTCACGGACTTAACGCGTGAGGTGAGTCACCCGAACGAACGCGAACTCCGCGTCAGCTGATGTGTTCCGACGCTTTCAGCTTAACTCCGACCCCGTAAACATCAAAGTATTTAGTCGGTGGAGGCCTGGGAGCGTGAGAAGTTTTTTTTTCTTTTCTCCGAACTGCACATTAATGCAGTTTTAATCTCTGTTGCCCACAAAGCAGCCAGAGCTGCCTCTCCCCCCCTTTTTTTCCCTCCTTTAAAAACAGCACAGGACGTGTTGCTGTCACCACAACATCACCCTGGAGCAAACTTTTGCCTCACTTTTATTTTTCCCCAACATGTCACTGACTTTCTACCGACGCAGCGGCACGTCGGTTTCTCGGGAGTGAACTTTGACCTGTGAAGTAATCGATGCAAAACACAGCTGCTGCCCGTGTTATTAGTGTAAGTTCCGTTGAGAGCATGAATAGGAGTTGTTTGATGACTGTTATTGTGCGGAAGTGAAGCGAATATCTCATCTGTCCGCGAGTCTCGTGCTCTTTTTTATTTAATGAAGCCATAAACCTGGATTGATGCGAAGGCCGATGCATTTTTGGGAGGCTCCAGCTTGTAACCAAGCTTTTTTTCTTTTTTTTTTTGCTGTGTGTGTGTCACATAATGATGTTCATAGATGTTTGTGCGCAATTGTGTGAACAGACTTGCTTGTGTTGTTTGTGCTTCCAGTACACCTAACACTGTAATTGTCTGGTGAGGCAATATCTGAGCTGCTCATCGTTATGGATAAGCTGCTAAAACATGGTTGTTGATTCCCCTGCCTGCTTTTACATGCAATGTTGCCAAATGGGGGGGAGAACAATACACATTCCTCTGAAACTGTGTCACTCTGTTTTCAGTATCATCACTGTAAATTGTATTTTAAAGCTGAAATTCGTACAAGCTTCAAATTCGTATTAGTTATTTACACATTGTTGCAGGGACTCTGGAAACACATTGAACCCTTTTTTTTTAATAACTGCAGTGATGCAACCTACAGTCATGTGGTTATGTACTATCAAATAACTGGATGTTTCCTTGTAATCAATTAAAAGCATAATGGCAAAGAAACCTTTGAGAAAATTAAACATCCATCCCTGTTATTAAAGCTCTTTGTTCTCAGAATTGGGCTGTGATTGGACTCTTCAAAGGTAGCCGTTTCCACCATTTAGTTCTTTTTTTCCCCCCCCTCCTCCTTTCTTTAAGCACCTGTGGGCTTACAACAAAGCTGTCGGTGCCACGTTGTTTTTGAATATTGTAATTATTGACACCCTCAATCGAAATTCAAAAGCGCTGTCTGAGAAGACGTGTTCAGCACGTTTCAAACATGCGTAAATGTCTCTCATCCGGTGTACTGTTCAGCTCGTGTCGATTTGTTCCTGTGTGACAAGATTTCAGATTTACTATGTTTTTTTGCTTTTGCTGGTATCATAGGTATGTAGATGTGCTTGTAATTACCAGGCAACTGGTTTTAATATTCCAGCACAGCTTTCAGAATAAATGTGGCTTTACAAGGCGCCATTTATTCAAGTGCTAATACAGATAAAACTGCAACCTTATTTGAAAGTGAGCAAGCTCCAATTCAAACAGCCTGAAAGTGTTTAACGCATACTGTGAAGATAAGATTACAATTGCTGTAAAAATAGTGTTTAATAGAAAAGAGGCTACTCGAAGTGTTGGTTAATGTAAACATTTGATATTTTTGTTGCAGTTGAGGATAATCTCAGATAAAGACTGATGAGTGATAAGGCAACATTTGCACCTTATTACAGAATCTTTTGATTCTGCTTATTAGTAGTTTTCTGCCTGTGTAACACTGATTTGTGTTGATTTGTAGCTTCTCCATGAATTAAGTACTTTCATTACTATTTGCCTAAATTTATATCTCATTAAGATGTAAAACAATAATCCAATGAAGTGTATACAGGTTCTTTTTTTTTTTTTTTGAACATCCCTATGAGTTTGGTAATGAGGCTGGTATAATCCTTTTGGTTTAATGACACTTGGCTAATTATAATTTGATTGTATTTTCTTTCTGCTGTGACCTGCGTTATCACAGTCAAACATATGGTATCATTTACTGCGGCAGCACAGAGGTCTGCTCGCAACACGACACTCACACGCTTTCTGCTTTTGTCTCTGGTGAGCAGCGAGCCGCTGGGCCGTTGTTGTTCCCCCGGCGTGTGGTTTCCACGCTGACGTTAACGGCACCGAGTGGCTGAGCGCTCCGATGAGGTCACAGGCGTTTGTGCTTAAAAGTCAGCGCGTGTCCTGAAATCAGACGAGAGCTTTTTTGGAATCGTCCGCTCTCTGTTTACTTCTTGCTGTTGCATCAAGAACAGAGGACAAAGTCGAGTGAGTTGTGTCAACATTTCCCTCTGTGTTTTTCTTTTAATCTGACTTTCATTGCTGTAGTTGAAAGATTTAGCCAAGTAAGGTAAACCTAATAAATACTGTGACTAATTAAATAATCACTTTTTAGCTTTAAAAAGGAAGGAAAGTTTTGACAAAGGAGTTCTTGTTTGTTTTTCATTCTGAGCAGGGACTAAGCGGATAAAAAAATAAACATGTAATTAATGCTGAGTGCGGATCTTTGCCTCTGTCTGATATGTACATGTCTTTGTAGAACAGGCTTAACTGAAGTGGAAGGAAGATTTTTAAGAAGGCGATTCTGTTCCGCTTGTTTTGATCATATGTGGTGCAGAGGTGTGTTTATCTGACATGAAGTTAGCTGTTGTTCAGCAGGTATTAATGAACAGGTTTCTGAGGATTAGCAGCCTGCAGTGTCAGCTTCTACACTGACTATTATTTGTGATTTCACAACAGGCTGAACCACGTCTCTCGTAGCCTTTTTAGACAGTTTACTCCGCTTTGAAAATTTCTCAGTATTTTGCTGAGAAGTTCATGTATTAGTCTTTTTCTGACATTTTAGAATCTGGCGGGGTTTTTTTTGGTTTTGTTTTTTTTCCACCGTCTGCTACCTGACACTTTTATCAGTTCCAAACAGGACTTTCTTTATAAAATACACCACAGTTGTACAAGTGAGAGAAGATGTAGCTATATTTGTTGTGTGTTGAGTCTATATCTGATGAAGAACTCAGCTGGCTACAATTTTCTTGTTGTGACCGTAAACAAAAAAAAATAAAGTTTTAACTTTGTGTGAAATGAGAGACGTAACCGGCAGCCACCTGATTAAGATCTATAACAGAGATGCTGCTTTTTCTTTTAACTTTAAAGCATAAACTTTTAGTCCAAGCTTAATGAATGTAAACATTTACAATAGGGCTGCAACTTATAGTTGGTTTCATTGTTAAATAATTTAATGATTATTTTCTTGATTAAATGAATTGTTTCAGCTTTATTAAAGTAGAAAGACATGTAAAGAGATCAAAACAAAAACACAGCAGAAAATAGCAAATGTATATATATTTTTAATATAGTTTTAGATGCTATTTCCAGTGAGTTTTTTTTAGCTTTTTGCTTAAATATTAACTTAAATGAACGCATTAGTAATTAAATAGCTTGCGAGCCGTTGCTGTAACTCAAATAGTCTTGCCACCCCCCTGCTGCAATAAGTATTGTCTTCATCTGTGGTGTTTACCGGAGCGGCTTTGAATTGGTCATGAATTGAGTATTCTAAAGTTGGCGTAAACAGCAGATTGTCCCAGCCACCTCTCTCTTTTTCCTTACCACAAACTGTCTGGGGAAATTTTTTTTTGAAGAGCCTGTGTGCTCATTTGATGCGGTGCATGATTGCCCAATGATATGAAATCCACCATCCATGAAACAGGGCGATTATAGAAGAGCTACAACACCTGCCAAAAGAGGTGAAACCTGGTCCCACAATGGACTCGAATAAGGGAAACAAATGTGACCGCACGCAGCACAAGAGCACTGTTATTCCATGCAGTCCACTCAACTCAGGCTTACAATAGAGTTAGCGCTTTAGATGATAGTCCCCGCAGACTGAAAACGCAGCTGACCCCTCTGGCTCAGAACAACAGTTTAGAGGCAACATTTATATCCGCAAGCAATTACACCATGAACTGTACGTCTGCTTCTCTGGCCACTGTATGCTGCTCGATGATATATTGCTTTGTCTTGTTCAGAAGATTCTCGTACATTTTTGTGTTTTCCTGCAGCTCGGTGATAAGGCGCTACTACTAGGTCAGCATAATGCTACAAAGAAACGACCATGCGCAAATTAGTATATTCTGCTAATTACTACAGATAAATGCTGGTGGCCTCGTCAGGGATTCTCCCAGAGAAAATGTTGTTCAGCTGGGTGGCAAGTAACTTTTGATGGCAGAAAAGAATTAAAAAAACAAAACAAGAAAACCCACATATTCCATAACATAAATAAGACCTTTACTTAATATACAATTAAAAAAATCAGCAAACCATACATCTAATGCACAGTCTTGGAATGTTATATAAAGAACCTTCACTTAGGATAAATGATCATTTTCCTACTCGGGGGTTAAACGAGCAGCTCTATCTCAAAAACAGAAAGAAATTGACTGTCTCAAGTTTGTTTTAATTTTCAAAATGTAGCCTCTTGTTTAGCCACTTGAGCTACAGGTCTATTTTTCACGTTTCCTACTCAAAATGAGCCCACATTAAATGTATATTATCTCTACAACTACAAAAGTTATGTACTTAAACCCGGTATCAAAAAGAAAACTACAACATGTGAGGTAAATACAGAGTCAATTTAAGTTACTGTGACAAAGCAAGTGAAGCTAGCTACAGATGAAAATGCTTTTAGTGTCATAGCTGGGGCTTTTTTTGTGGTTTCTATATTTGATGTGATGATTTGATACCCGTGCTTTACCCTAATCGTCGTATTAAACCCAATGCTGCCCCTGTATGAGGGCGAATTGGATTTTAACAGGTTTTAATTTTTTCATTGCAAGTGCTTAGGCTGTGTTTGATTCAACGCATTTAACTGATGCGGCTGTTTTTTACCTTAATATAAAGTTATTGCAGACAATCAAATGCTCAATGCATCTGTCTACGTAAAAGAAGAGAGCATTACTTCACATAAACTTTATAACAAATATATGATCCATAACACTTCACTCCATCTGTTTGCTGAGCCTGACAACAAAACAGATCCTTCACTGGATAATGCTCCACTTTGAAATATAATAAAATAGAAATGTGCCACTCTTCAGCCCCCACAGCGCTGCTGTAAGAGCACACAGCTGTGTGGTAGTGTCTTTGGCGAATTCTATGAGGGGGAAAAAAATAACCAAATTTATGTGGAAAAATCAGAGTGACCCAGTCCTTCCTTTTAACTGATTCTTCCATGCGCTGCCTGACGGGGAAATGGTATCCATCTCCAGGCAGGAAGAGCCAGGTAGGTCCTGCTGTTTACTGTCGGTGATTATGTGATTACGATGATTATGATGATCTTAATGTTATATTGTATGTTTCTGGTTATTGATAATGAAAAGTATCTATAATAGAAAGCTCAGGATTTTTATAGATGTGCTTTGATCCACTGGGAATGTTTTTTAAAGTGACGGGCATGGTGGGGGAAAAAAAATCCCAGATTCTAAGGTCCGGCTGGGGGTCAGCTTGGGCCGAGCGGAAACCCTGTCACTTAAAGTGTTTGCGTTCTCCTCGACCACAGCCGGCGGCTGCCACCGCTGCCTCAGTCATTTACACTCCACCCTTGAGTGTCTTACTTCACCTCAAAGTGAGACTGACTCTGTGATCCCTCCGCGTCTAGGGCGTAGTCTAGCTTTCCGACCACGCTTCTCCACCTCCGCTGCCAGTCCAGTACACCTAAGCGTTTCTCTTTCGTAAAAACCTCATCCACCATGTCGTCCCAGGGACGTGTAACTGCAAAAAATTGCTGCCGTGCGTCTCCTGTGGGATTATCCAGATGCCGTCAGTCTGTCTGCGCAAAGCTGTTGTGGCTGTTCTTCCTCGCAGATAAAACAGATGGATGTATTATTCAATGTGTTTGGTCTTCACCCCGACACTTCATCATCCAGCTACGCTACATCTTGACGGGTTGACCAGTTGAACGTTCCTAATCGCTTTCAGACCGCATGGATTCCTCTGTTCCTGTCCTTTAATTCACTGAACATAGACACGCGAAGGGAAGATCAAAAGATCAAAACCTCAAAATTGGAACAATCGTCCTTTGTTGGCCTCATGTGGATGGTGTCCCCAAACTATGAATCTTTACATATGTGGGGATATAAAGCCTTGCTTTGTGTGTTAGCTTTATGGCCACACACAAGGAATGGGATGTTTGAGAATGGAAACGTGCTTGAATTTAATTTCTTCCCTTCTCGTTTTGTCCCTTTCAGGTGAGCTGCGATTGTCCCCTTCTCCGTGCACCTGCATGTACCGTGGGCAGCCCCGGCCTGTCGGAGAGACGCTGCGCTCAGAGACTGTGCTGCACTTGGAGAACCCCATGGCTTCTGGCCCTGCATCTCCCTCTGTAGGCTGCAGGCTCGGGCTGCTGGAGCTGCTGCTCGGGCCTCTGCTGGTCCTGCTGCTTTCTGGGCTGGCACCGGCGCTGGGTCAGAAGGTCTACACCAACACATGGGCTGTCCACATACCCGGAGGTCAGGAGGAAGCTGATCAAATAGCCAGCAAACATGGCTTCATGAACTACGGACATGTAAGTAAAAGTTCTTGGCTCATCAAGTGCTTTAGTATGCGTATTTGTATACAAAAATCAGATTTAACGATGTCCAAATGTAGCGTATAAACGCTTGCTACTGTTATTACACAGCGTGCCTTTGCTGTGTCTCTAACAAACTGTTAATTTCTATTTTATGATATTCTATCAATCCTGACATTCGTTTATGATGTTACATGTATTTATTGGGGTTTCCTATTGGCCTAGCTGTCACAGAGCATAGCGCAGTAGGGGTGTCTGCTCCTTTTCTCAGAGTATTTCCTGTTGCATATAGCACTTGAATATAAAAAACAAAAAGATTTAAAAATCACTCCAAAATCCAATTTGCTTGATTAATCTGTGTTGAGACCTGCAGTAAAAGCGAATGGCGCTAAACCTCATCTTGTCATTGGTCGGCATTAAGATCTGACATCGAAATAATTTATGTTCTTGTTCTTTGCGTGTCCTTGTGCAAACGTGTCGCAAGGAACAGGAAGTTTTTCCCCAGAGCATCTGATATATCACCGCTACATTTTTTTTTTTCTAAACTGCTTTTTAACCTTCCTTGTGTATGTTAAGGATGCTTGTTGGTGAACTTGTTTGACAGTAGCCAGAAGCTACACTCTATAATTACATCTGAACCTGAACATTACTGAAGCCTGAATGACTAAACAAGCACCTAATACTTTAAATATGTGCTAACATACACAGTGCTTTTAGTGCTGAAGGATTGCATGTAGAGCAACTAAGCGAATACTGGACAAACTACTACTGCCAGGTAGATTATGGCTAGTACCTGGTACAGTAGGAGTGTAATGGTGAACAACATCCACAGATTGTTGAGTATGTCGCTTTTGGGGTCATGGTTCAGTATGTTTTCAGAAAAAAGAAAGCTAGAAAATAACATTTTGGTCTTTTATTTTGAATGATGCGCACATTCAGCAATGGCTCATTGGCTGTAACCAGTTCTAAAACAGATCAGTTGTGCTGTAGTGGAGAAGGAAAACAACCTTTCTGTTTCTCACAAGGAATCAGGACCCCTGCTAATAGCTGTTTTTTTTCTAACTGTATATAACTAGCTTCGCCTCCAGCAGATACAACAGTATCATGCTGTTTACACACCGCTGCTTCAGGAGTAATAAAGTAACGATACAATATATATTGCACATCAGGCAGAGGACCAAACCACTGCTTTTACTGCAATACTTTTTACCATTTATCTCATAATGGGTTCTTACGACGTGATGACCACGTCAGAAATTGAACATTTTTATTATAACTTGGGCGGGCTGAGAAGGTGACGGGTAGAAGGACAGGGAAACGCCATATTGTTTCACTATACAGCTAACGCAGCATATTTTAACACTAGTGTTGTCCTCGGTCAGGGTTGTGGGCTTCCTGTTTGTCATTCTGATGACAGCGACGCTACAGGGTAACCAGGCTACCGGCTGAATGCACCCAAGAATAAATCCGGCCGTGGCTTGTGTAGTAATGGTTCACATGCTACAGCTATGTGTTGCATCGCTTCTACTCTGTCCAACATGGTCTGATTAGTCACAACACCCAAATCATAACTATAATTGGTCCAATGATGGTAACGTGTGGCCGCCCACATCCAGTGTACTCAGAGCAGCAAACCGCTTTTAGCAACACAATTCTTCCCAGACAGATTCCAGTCTCATCGTTTGCTTATTTATGAGATTGTCGCACAGTAAACAGTCTGTGTCTACAGTCAGGACAGAAAGCAAACGTACTGTGAATCTGTTGAGTTGGGCCGAGCTGCCTCTTCTGTCTTGAGCAACCCTAAATGATTAAGATTTTTCTACCTGTAGCGTTTCATGCACAGTAGGTGTGGACGATGAACTACGGATAATGTTTCGTGTGAGATTGAGTGACACATTGCATTGGTGTGACTTCTCGCTTGTCCTCAGTGGGAACAGATTATATTCTGTTTCTTCTGTAGGACTACATACTATCATGACAAAAAAATCGTTTGTACTTTTTAGTACTAGTCCAAATTATAATCTTTATTGAGCTTAAATGTTAAAAAATGACCTGTGTGTTCCTGATGAGGTGCAGGTAACTGATGGAAAAAGCATTTCAATACTGCAGTAATGTTTTCTTTACTTTATTTAAAATGGCAAAATCCAGCAGACCTTACTTGTCAAACACAAACTATATATTAACTCTCAAAGTATCTAAATATATATATCCAATAGATCTAATCCTTTGTGTTGTACTCACTGACATGATCAAATCCTCCTTATACTGTGGTATTCTCCACTACCGATATTCATCAACATGAGTTTTGGATCCTGTGGCCCATTATTTCTGCTAGTAATTACGTTTATATATGCGAGTTATAACTTTCATGGTCGCAACGTACCCTTGGTCAATTACAGAAGGCACATCTGCACTGAAAGTGGTTTGTTTACAAAGTATAACTCAGGAAGCTGAGTTTTTTAGAAAATGAAACGCAAAGCCTAATAGACAAAATAAGCTGCTCCTCATGCAAATGTTACTCACACTCATCCCTCTTCCAGGGATATGGCCAAGAATGTTATTTGTGCTCTGAATCACAGTATGCAGACTGAGCCATCCTACACAGTAAAATCCTTTAACTATGTATTAGCCATGGACAATCAGGAACCCAGACAAAGCAATTACACCCATGTTCTTACAAAACTGTGTACTGGAGACAAGGAGTGGTGTGGTTTGGCCTGTTTCAGCAATTTGCTGAAAACGACTTTATGATATTCTGAGGGAGAGAAAATGGACTGTATATTGTCTGACCATAAATAAATTGACAAATCGGTCCTGATGTAGTACATCTAAGATGGAAGAACAGCAGAACTGGGGCCTGTCTAACAACGCAGGCTTAATAAAGCTAGCTGGGTAAGTGCTGCGTGTAGCCTTGAGCCCTTTCAAAGCTGAAGCAAAAACAGATGTTGCAGGTTTTCCTTCAAAGCAGTTATCCATCTTATTAAACCTGTTTCATATGACAGATCTTTTATCTGGTGCTCTTTTTTTTTTCTGTGCAGGAAAAAAAGTTGCGTTGAAATAACCCAGTTATGACCCCCCCCCCATCAAAAAGTCCAGCATGACCCTGTATGTATTCTGTTGAAATAACCATGGTAACCATCTTGATTCAGCTTTTTGCTGCAACATGCAAGACATACTGCACTGCCTTTTTTTTAACCCTATAATCTGCAATTCTCAGATCTGTACCTACTTATTTTTATGTATCCAGTTAATTAGCTAACATTCATTACCTTTAAACCTAATTAAACCTAATTAAAAAAAATGGACATGTGGAAGACACTTGCTCTGGCTTTGATTTAGAGTAAGAGGTTGTTATATGAAATAGTACTTTGGACAAAGGAAAACACAGATCTGTGTGGGTGCATGAGACCTTGGACTGTTTGCTTCACTGCCACAGAAAGCCTGCCCCTCAATTCACCCGAATGGCCAATGGGGGGGGAATAGTGACAAATCGTGGCGTTCAGGATGTCCATGTAAAAACACAAGGGACATGGAGGGCAAAAAGCTTCACTCTCAACAAGGACAACTACAACTGCATGTTGTCAAGGCCAATTTTGCGCAGCTTAATGTTGTTGGCGTCCATTGAAAATGACTTGTAGCCTGTTGCTTTGTCACTGGTAGTGTGAACACAGCATAGGGCCTGTTCACTGCCAAAGAGAGGGAACGGTTTGTCCCTGTGCAAGTTATTCCTCCACTTCGGGAAGAATCTGTAATGTAATAACTAACAGACGAATTAGGGCTGAACGATTTTAAGAAAAAAATTGAATTGTGATTCTTCTGGCTGACGTTGCGAATTCGATTTCATTCACGATTTTCTTCAATTCAAGTTTCGATGCACAACCTTTCACATTCATCAAAGAAACAAAAATGCCATAACTGTAATGCAAGAATGAAAACTAAAGTCAAGAACTGATTTTCAAACGTAGTACTACCATGCTATACATGGATTACATTGAGTGCCTGAGCAACGGCAGTTATTATACCCGTCATCACTCAACAATTAGAGTCTGTCTTAACTTAAAGTAGAGCAAAAAGTCTTTTTATCTTAAAATAGTGAAGGTCAGGGAGGTGGTATACACAAGTAAAATAGTTCCTGAAAACAATACCCGGCTTAGGAAAAGTTTTGTCGCTCTCAAGATTGCGTTGCCCGAAATCTCATTTTTCAGTCTAAACTGATCGATCGTTCAGGCCTAAGTCGTTTAATATAATCGATAATCAGAATTACCTAGCTTCTACTGCCATAGCCTTTTGGTTAACATGGGTTAAGCTGACTGCTTCAGACACATGTTCAGGACATACCTTAGGAGAACATAAAGATGTAAAGTACATGACATGGAACAACAGTCACATCTGTTTAGCCCTCAGTCTCTGTTCATTAACAAAGCTCCGACTACAAGTTAAAACCAAAACAAAGATACTCCACACTGCCCCGATGCCTCCCAGTATGTCACCGTTCATTGATTAAAACACAGCTCTTCCTTTTGGAGCTGGGAACAAAAAAAATCTGTTAATCCTTTTTTTTTTTTTTTTTTTTTTTTTTGCCTACAGCGGATGAGGAAATGAGAGTTGCTGTGTGTGTGTGTGTGGTGGGGGGGTGGTCAGGGAAGCTTCAGGGGAGGATCAAAGCCTACAGCTGGACAGGTTTTACAGCTCTGATGATGGTTGCTTTTATTACACCTTCATTCTACTTATGTTATGGCATCAACACTCCCACTACTCTAAACATTTCAGATTTTCATGTCCCCCCCCCCCCCCTTCACGTTGTCATGGTTGTTTCTGTGCGTGATGCGCTTGTAAAAATGTATTTGCACGACAGGTTGCACCCACAGACTAAATAATCCGGTTAGGGATGCTCCGATCACGTTTTCTGTTGCTGTCAATTGTCTGAGCCGATGCAATGCCATCAGGAGCCGGTATAGCAGGTTTATAAATCTTACAGTCATTGGCCAAATTTCTTATTTTGCATATTGTGGGATGAAACTGATTATCTTTAATTCATTATAAAGACAATAGGCTTTTGTTTCTAATTCAATACTCATCGAGTTTTTCGGAGAAAATGTTTTCATCAGTATTTCCTGTTTGTTCCAGCACCTGTTTTTCTTGTTTTTTTTGTAGTGGAATGTGCTGGATACGAGGTAAAACGTGTAATAAACATATGTGTGAAAGGCACAGCAGCTCAATAATTAAAGAGCTTTGCCAGTCGACGGGCAGCAGCCGAGTGCTCCCGGGTTATCTGGTAGCTTTTATGCCGCGGCTCCAATCGGCCTTCAGGAATGTTAAGGTCAATTCAGCATGTTGAATCGGCAGAATTGGAAGACTGAGAGAAAGCTCTACTGACTGCCTGTTCATCTTTGCAAAGCACTTATTTCTGCTATTTCGTGTGGCTTGTAGATGCGTTAGATGAAAGCTTTTTTTTTTTTTTTTTATCAGTCACACTGTATTCTCAATTTGTTTTCTACCATATGATGAGAGTGATCAATCGGCTTCGGTGTAGCATGAAACCATTCAGCGCATTCATGTGCAATAGTGAAACATCGTGAGGTGACGCATCTCTGTCTTTAGCTGTGCCGCGTCTTCAAGGTCGGCTTGGTGTTTCAGGGACAAAAGTCAGGCAGCGCTAATCGATCGTGGCGATCTGGCCCATGTGACAATGGGGTTGGTTGTTTGTCAGTGTGAGAACTTTAGGGCGACTTGCTCAGCTGCAGGAAATCATACTTTTTTAAATTTCTTTTTTCCTGTCCACTTCAATTCGGAAGAAGATGCAAAAGATGATGCCAGTAATTGGTATTAATGTTCCTTTAATGAACACGACTTCCAGTAAACGTAAAGGAAACCTTTTCCAGTGGTGTGCAAATGCACTACACCTATCACTTTGACTCCACTTCTAAATTATTGGCCCAAGGAGAGTAATTAAAACTAAGTAAAAGTAATAAAATTAAGAAACGGCTGACTTGCACGGTGGTAAATGAGTATTAATGGATGGTTATTTAACATTTTATAGACCTTTTCTTGTTCACATCATCGGACTTGCTGTGTCAGTGTTTCAAGAGGAACTTGATTTTATTCGGTACTAAATCTGGTTCACTTGCACCTACATTATGCTGCTATTTAAATAGATAGTAAGGATTATAATATTAGCTAATAATACATTACACACATTTGATTAGAAAATAAATGAAGAATCATTACGGTATAATCTGTGAATGGGATCAATGTCGGCCTCAAGATCGAAGACTTAATTAAAACATCTTTTAATTGCGGTCACCGTTAGAGACGATTTTCATTGGATCTGTTACGCTTGACTGCTGGTTAAATAACTGGATAGATTTCTTATCATAATTTAATAATCAGTCATGTTTTGAAACGTGTCTGTCTCTGGCCTGAGACCGGCTCCACCGAGTGCAATTTACTGCCTTTTTATCAGGGTTAGTTCAGTAATTCATTCTCAATTGCCTGAGAGAAAAGTATCTCAGCAATTTTCGATTATTTATTTATATATATATATATATATATCATTCATTAAAGAAAAATGGTATGTTCACTGATTTTTGCTTTTGAAAATGTTTTTTTTTTATGCGTTTTCCTGTTTTCGATTATGGTAAATGCATATCGTTAGCAAATCGCTCGAATACCTTGGGCTCTGGTATTTTTTTTTTTTTTTTTTTTAACAAATGGTAGATATTTTTCAGATGATCGCAAAGACAACAAATGACAACTAACTTAAAATAGTAAATTGCAACCTTGCATTGTCTATCAGTGATGTGTCCCTGCAGGAAGTTTATTTCATGTGAGGTTATTGTATAAAGGTTCTTAAGAATCTTAAGAATCTTTTTTTCTTCCTGCTTCCTTTCTGGGAATATGTTTCCAGTGTATGTTTAAAAAAAAAAAAAAAAAGAATTATGGGACACTGTTGTAAAAATAATTCCTTACTTTCTTTGAATGCAGCTTTTTTTAAAAAAAGATATTCATAACCAGGGCTGTAGAAGAAAGGTAATTAAAAATAGCTCACCTTTCCCTACACTCACTACAAGGAGAATGTGGCGTTTCTCAAATACATGGCACTTCCTCTTCTGTGGACAGAAGTTTGTGTTACTGGTGGTGGATAAAAATGTCCGCGTTCAAAAGCTTGAGTGTAAAAGACTGCTCTGTTTAGAGGCCAACAGCTTTTTAAAGCTCGTTCTGCTAGTCCACCCCAGGGATTTGCATGTAAGGGGAGGATTGTTTTGGTATACTGTGCCCCCACTGTACTCCACGGCAGTCGTGGCGTATTTCCTGCTATCTCACATGCTGATTTAGTTACCATTTCTGAAACGGTTGGGACCTTTTTATGACGCATATTAATATTCTGTTCAGCGTAATTTTTAAAGGAGAAAAACAGATGGATATCATCTGTAGTCCTAATGAAGTACATGAAATGACATTCTCCTATCAGTAATACATGACACAGCACTGCACTCAAAAGCAGCCTCTGTAGGGGTTCACTTTAATCTAGTCTACAATTTTCTAAGTACTATATTTCAAACGATGTGGTGGGGGGGATGAATGTCTAATCTCCATCCACAATTGCTTTGCTTTCTGTTAAATGTTTGTATTAAAAATCTTCAAATAAAGCCTTTCAACAATAGGGCTCTTTGACCAAATATTCAATTGTGAGATAATGTGACAGTAATGCGTTTGGAGCCAATAAATTATATTTCTGTGCAAGAAAATCTCTCAGTAGTGTCGACATGTTAATCATGCTGAGGGATTTGTTTATTTCGATTAACAGAAACAGTTAATCTGACATTGTGGGTTAAACAGTAGTGGAGCGCCAATGTCCAGGAAGAACTATTTAAGCTGTTGATTTTACCAGTGATGAATGCATAATGCAACACACATCGCTTGTTCAAGGGCTCAATTAATTTATAAGGGCAATGACTTTAAATGGCACCCGGCCCTTATCAACAATGCTTATTACCAAAAAGCATTAAAGAAATGGTTTGCTGACAAAATGGCAAAATTAATTTTTAGACTAATTTGACAGTTCTTGTAATTGGGACAGGTTTACTGAGATAATCCAACTTAAAATAGTTTTTTCTCCTCTCCTGTCTTTAGGTAGTCATCATCACACTTGCTTTATATGATCCAAGTTAAACATTTTACATGTTCAATTAACTTAACACGTGAAAATGCCACTTTATAAGTATTCAATGTATATAAAAATAGTTGTCTACTCATTTTAAGCCATCTGTTCTGAGTTCTCAAAAAACCCTTTAATTTTTGTTCTGAGAGTTCCATTTTACAAAAACAGCTTCTCTTATCTGTCTCAACTTTTTTTTTTTTTTCCAGTTTAGTAAGTTTTTTTTTTTTTTTTTTTTACCTTTTTATCTCATGCAAGAAGTTGGTAGTTGTTAAAAGTCTGATTCTTTCAATCAGTCCTGCACCGCTTGATAAGAGAAAAACAATTTCTGATCCATCTCTATTGAATTTCCATTGCAAGGAACGGGGAGGCTGAATGGAGTACATAATTGGACTCTGGAGAACTTAAGCAATTAACTGTGGGGGAAATCAGTATTTGAAGAGCTGCTGGAAAGTCTTCTGACAGGATATGATTCACGCAGAGACGATGGGAAAGAAACTGCCCGCTGAGCCCATCAAGGAGCCACTCTGCATGTTCTGCTCAGGCCCACACAGGTGTTTTCCTCCCTTATCCTCCCAAACACGAGTCACCCTGCTAGAAAAGACCCTTCGCACTGTCATAAAGCCCCATCGGGATGAAATCCACATCTTCTCCCTTCTTCCTCTTACTGACATGATGCCATTAGACGCATTTCCTTTGTAACAAAGTGTGAAATGAACTTTTGAAATGTCACAAAAAAAAGGTGACTTATTTGTGTTTTCCCAATAGCTGCATTGAGATGAATAATAATGTTTCCCTCAACACAAATGTAGCACTGTCAGTAAACACATCCGCATGAAAAATGGAAGCGGCCTTTCAGGAATTGATTAATATTGTGAAGGTTATTGCTCATTTATGTCAGATAATAATTGCAGTGTTTTATGCTCTGAAGGTGAAAAACAAAGATGTCTTTTACAATATTTTCAAATATAAAGACAAAAGGAGCCAAGTGTAGCTTATCTAATATCTAGGAGGAGGCAGCGAACCGATAATTTAAAGTCAGCCTTTGGCGCAAACATCACTAAATCATTCTGAATATGACAGATGATTTTTCATCACTATCTGTTGAACACTTCCCCTTATTGGCAAAAAAACAAACACTCAAATCAGCCTAAAAACACGTTTGCAATTTGAACTTAAAGAGATACTGCTCTCTCCATTCCCCCTTTACCAATGGATGATATAAAATCTACTGTTTTACTCCTAACTCCAGCTTTCAGGAAACCAGCTATTGAAAGAGCGTCTCTGTTTCCATTCATCCATGATGTTCCTAAACCCCCGAGGGCCTTACTAAGGTCCTGGAATCAAACACGTGGCTCAAACACGCCAGCTGTAGATTGCCACCTCTAAATATTTTATTATGTTTAAGCATATTTTGTAAGCTGGTTTACTTGTGCAATATCTTCATTAATCTTTAACACACCACTCTGTATCTGTGTCTCTGGCCTTTAGCCAATGGGAGATGATGGGTCTAACAGAGTGTGCAGCTCTATAAGAGCCAGCATAGCATGTCCCTTTAGAGCTGGTGCTGCTTTGAAGTGCACTAATGATAACGCTGCAGTCAGAACTGTTGGACTCGGGCCCTTGTGTGGTGCGGACCCATTAAAAGGCTGGAGATTTTTATCTGTAGAGGAATGTATCGAATCTCATCTCTGGGCCGTTGTTCATCAGAGAGGAGCGTACGCGCCCTCGTCTTCCGTCCCGCTGCGATTGGCCGTTGTGTTGCCGTCAATGAGCGAGCCTCCCTTTTTATTCTACGCTCCGGCCTCTTGCTCGCTAAGCAGACCCAGATCTCACTTCATCTCAGTGCAGCTGCTCTTCTTTGAAAGTTAATGAACTGCAGAGATCGACTGATCCTGTTTGCTCTGTTGGAGACTTCTGTGTTCAGAGGGGGAACTTGGAGCTCAAATACCAAAAAATTCAAAAGCATTACAACATACAATAGCTGGACTATTAAAAAAGCATTTTAACTTTATTTCATAAGAAATAACTCTTGTCACATGTATCAGAACATACAAACTGGAGGGTTGTAGGAAAATGGCAACAAATTCAATGGTGTCAACAAACAAACATATCAATATTCAAGAACTTCACTAGGTGAACTCGATAAGCAAGTATGACTGCATACCGTCCAGTTTGAAGAGTACACGGTACACGTCATACGTATGTAGTCCTTTTAAAAACATGCGTGTTACATTTATTAAGGTGGGTATATAGACAGATTTCAGTAGCAGCATACTTTGTTATAAAATGGCCATAAAATGAATAAACACGGATAAACAAGTAAACAAATTAATTTGCCTGCTGAGAGCTAAACTCAGTCTGTTTGTCATTATCTATCAGTAGCAGCTTCATGGATTCTCACAAACAAGACAAATTAACGCCCACGCGCTTCTTACACTTGGGCAGCCAGAGAATCGTCCTCAGTTCAATTTAACCTAACGCCTATTATTTTTATGCAGAGATGATGTTATGTCAGTCCGTATAAAAAGCTACCAACCTGGTATGTGTCTGTGTCCCCGTATGAAGCTTCACACTTCAAACTTCACCTGTGCTCTGGGGCTTTTCCGACAGAGTTTTGTCTTCTTCATTATACTAATTAGTGCAGCGCCTGTACAAAGCGTGCCTGTTTGCAACGGGCCAATTATTTGGCTCCAGGTATTGCTGCTCCCTGCTTTTCTCAAGAACCGTTCATGCAAGCGACACCTGCCAAGTGCGAAGTCAGTCAGATGGAAGGTTGTTCTTGAACAATAACGTCTTTAAAGTTAATGCATAATTTGAGTTTTCTATAGATATGTCTATGTCAGACACTAAAGTATGGAAAACAACGTATGCGTTTGGGGTTTAGTTGATAGGAAACTACACGCAAAGAGATTTGGTCTCACGGTTGTGTTTATCAGTACTTTCATCATAGTTGAACTATGGATAACGGTTTGTAATGCTGTATTTGGCTGCCTTTTTTCTTTTTAAGATTGTTAGTCCAAGGACTTCAGGTCAAACTAATAATTGTTCTCTTGTCTTGTCAAATAATAATTATTATAATAGTATAGTAGTCTACATCCTGAGAAAATAAACACGTCAATCACGTCAGTTTGAATCAGAGTTTCTGGAAACGCATCCTGAAGATGACATAAATGTCTGGGCAAAGCCACCACTTTGGCTTCACTCATTCTCCTTTAAAAAAAACAAAACAAAAAAAAACACATTCTGAAGACAAAGATGGAAAAAGAATAACAAACTGGTCAGCAGGAGGCCGTCTCCAGCCTAGAGCAAAGGAGTGAACACCCACACTGCCAGGGGTCCTGGGAACCGCAGCAGCAAAAGGCCCAGCAGCACTCAGTCATTACTCTGCTCTCCCACAGAGGAGGGGGGGTGGCAGGGATGGAGGAGAACCACACACGGGTCACAGGGGCTGTAACAAGAGCCAGATGTAGTGAGGGGGACACAAAAATACATGGACAGGCACCTCTCCAGCTTAAATAGGAGCATGTGCACATGCGCACAAAACACAGAGGTATTTGAAGAATGTCAGCACCGAGACAAAAACATAACTACCTTTTTTAGTTATGTCCACATGTGATTATTATAACACCGGTAGTAATGGAATTAGGCTGAATTAACCAGATTCAAGATCTTTTTACAACTCGAAATATTAAATATTCCCAGTTTGTTTGTGTATTTTAGACTGTGCAGCATATTCTATGCCCCCCTCCTCCTCCTCTGGCCATAGACCTTTTGTCGCATGTCATTTCCCAAACTCCCCTGATATCAATCTTAAGCTTCAGCTAATAATGCAAATAACGGTAAAACGCCAAAAAGAAATCTGTGGAAATCTGCAGGTTTCTGGCCAAAAGTCCAGAATTCGACCCTTGGCCTGAAATAAATCTGGGTGGGGAAATGAACTTATCACTTTAAGGAAGGAAGGCAATTCATTGGGCCATTAAACAATGAACTGACCCATCTGCACTAGCAGCAACAAGATTAGACAATGGTTGTACTGGGCAGCATCTAGGTGTGACTGTGTGTTCTTAAGGCTGGAAAAGGATTGCTCATTGTTGCTCAGAGAGGTTACCCTGGATTTATGTTATAGCTAATGGAAAAGGGGGAAAAATAATTTGGTGCTTCATCACATGGTTTTCTTTGAAGTTTAAACTTCTTTAAGTGTGCAAAACTATGTGATTCCTTTGTTATCAGAATAGGCCAAATAAATATTTAGGTTGCTGGCAGCTGAAGTGAAACACATTGTTCAGGGCTGTGTTGACTGTACCTGATCTGTCCATGGAAAACGTTTTGGATTTGGTTTTCGTATCACATGTCATGAAGCGCATAATGAGGGCCCAACGCTCCTGTCTGACAGAGCGGTGTCTTATTAACCAGACTCTGTAGGACCCAGCCTTCCTTTCCATGTTACACACACACACACACACACAGGCTGAGCCAGGAGGTGGAGCAGTCGTTTGTGGTGCAATTTGAAAAGGGTAAGGGCTTAGATCTGATAAGCCTTCTACAATGAAAACAATGAGGTGAACATTTAAAAGCCTGTAACTAACCTAATGGAAGCAGCAGTTTGAAAGGAATGCAGTATTTGGGTGGGGCTTTTTCTTTTTTTTATGATGGCTGCAAGTTTTTTTTTTTTCCTTTCTTTGTAACAGGAGTCCTGCTAAGTTGTAACAGATCTGCAGTTTCGAATGGTTTAGATGTGCTGCAGTGTAGCAGAGATGCTGGATTTAGATTTCAGATCAGGTGTTGTTATCACATAGTTAGCTGAGGATCACTAGGGTTTGAGGAAAAGAAGTTTCTGTTTAAGAAGATTTCGATTTTCTGCTCCAGATTTTGACTGGTGCTGTACAGGGTGTACAGTTTACAAACCACCACACAATTTGTCCACAAGTGTCTTTCAAATGTTGTTAACTAAGAATATGACAAACATCTTGTTTCTCTTCATAGCTTTTCTACATTCAACCTACTTGACCGCAGGCTGTTGGCAAAGTTGCTTTTATTTGCTTCCTGTGTCTTCTCAAGGAAGAAACACAGCTATCCTGCTCTTTTTGTCGCACCTTAAATCTATTTTTATTTATTTTTTTAAAATTTATTTCAGCCTTTTTAAGCCCCTCTCATTATGCACCAGGATGTTCCTGCCTCCAAGCACAGCACACTGAGAGGGTGCTTATTTGTTTCTGAATGTTTCCAGTAATGTTTTGGTTGCCTGCCAACTTGGCAGAAATGGTTCCTAAATGTGCTGGAGGTAGAGCACCCCCCTCCCCAATTTCCTTTGAACTGGGCGTTTGTTCTTGCAGGATGTTATATCATCTGTTTTATTGATGTGACAGCCTGATCAGGGTTAGGGTCGCTGTCTGTGTTCTGCAGTTTCCATGACTTCCATGAGTTCTTACAGTTGGAGCCTGACAATAGAGTGACATGAACACTGAAACGGTTGTTTTTTTTCTAGGTCATCTGTTCATGTTGCAAAGGGGGTGGAATGGATCAGGTCTGTGTACAGTATCAGTTGGTGGTATGTGTTTGGGTGTTCATGAATATTTTATTGCTGATGTAAGCTGTACATCAGTGAGTTACAGGCCCCCAACCCCCCCACACCTCATCAGATGTTTGTGAAATTGAATCCCTGGATGCCTGCTATTGAAGACGGAGCTCATCTTCTTTATTGTGTGCGATGATTTTGCTGACTGAAGCCGTGCTGGCTGAATTGGATGCCTTATATAGTCATTTTTAACTGTGGGTGTTTGCTGCCACAGGGTTGTTGGATTGGGAATAATACAGTATACATGACTTTCTTTTGCATGATTTTTTTTTCCCACTGCTGTGAGGCTGTAACTGTATCTTGTTTGGCTATTCTGAGAAGAGATATCGTAGCTCAGAGCTTTATTAACGTGCGATGATTTAATCTAATACGTCTAGATGAAGTTAACATCAAAATCTTAATGATATCCACGAGGATTTCCTTTTCAAAGTTTGATTTACATTACTATATGGCTGAACAAATTACATTTGTTGATTAATTGTACTTGAACAATTAATAGATTATCAAAGATTTTGCTAGAGAACTGGGTTCTTCTATTACAAGAGACACATTTTTACATGTTAAAGCAAAAAACTTCAGCTTTTATGTTATTAGGGGTAGGGACATGAACGCGTTAATTACGATTAATTAATCATAAAGACATTCAAAATATGAATGCATTTCATCTCAGTTTTCAAGCCAAACACGGAACCTTTGTCAGTGCACCATGTCATTGTTCACACCGATTATACTGACGCACACAGTTCTGACTACAACAAAAACGTGCTCTGCTGGATGGTCAATTTCTGTTAGAAAAACAACCCGATGGAAGTGTTGGCGACGGCGTTATTTGTTGCAAACTGTGCAGAAAAGAGTTTGCTCATCTCCGAAGCACCAAACCTACGGTACCATTTAAATGCAAAACATGTGAACACAGAAGCAGGAGCTGTTGGCAGTTTTGGTTCTGGTCGGTGTACAAACAAACAGCCCAAACCCGAACAGGAAGAAAATGAATAGGTCAACATTGGAAACACTGACTAATTTCCCAGGACTGTAGACCACTATCAGTGGTTGTAAATAAGGGTTTAGTAAATGTGCTACAGATGGCGACTAAAATTATTTTACATAAAATAAATATTAATTTTGGTGCAAATATTGTTTTGCAATTAATTGTGATTAATTACAAAACCAGTAATTAATACAATTTTTTTTTTTAATCAAGTCTCACCCCTAGCTTTTTTCTAGTGATAGAATTATATCTTGGTATAATGTTGTTTACTTAAAAAATGGCAAAACAACATGTAACTAATTTACAGTGATTTACAGAGTTAATTAACTGACATGGTAGGTGATGCATTTGAGAAATAAAGTTCCTCTTTCATTTATATGTGATTTCAAAGTATAGCACTGTATGCTATTTACTGTAGTGTTTAAACGGAGCCCCTTTTTCATTATGATAATTTACATTCAGTTAGACGTGTTCTCTTTGGATGTACATGTATAAGAGTCAGAATGGGCTTTGAAAACCCCACGTTTCTAGATTCCTGCCATTTTCACCGCCGTACACAGGAAACTAACTGCATAGGAAGCACTGAAGAGGTTGTTTTGTGAGAAGTGTCCATCTGTTTGGATCAGTTTCTCAGGAGGCTGCTTCAGTTGAGGGAATGTTACCAATGTTTTGGACAGGATGCTGTGGTAGCTATAGTTGGTGAGCCTCAGTGACTCGCTCTCATTCCCAGGGCAACGGTCCAGACGATTTCAGCCCTCGTTGCCTCGGTCTCTGCAGTCTTCTGCACCGCTGGGGCACAGCGCGAGACTCCAGCTCCCAGGTTCCTGTAAGAGTCTAGTGCCGCCATTCCTGACTTTCCAATACACACAGTAAACCAGGAGATCTGCAATTATGGTGCATTGGAATAGCGGAGTCCTGTGCTGAATTTAGCCCTGAGGGAGCTTTCCCAACAAGTGGGTTCAGTGTTTAGTCCACAGAAAACAGTCAGCCTCCCACTGCTTTTCCAGACCTATAATACTAGCTGTTTATGAAAGAATCTCTCTCCCCCATTCTGTCTCTCCCCCCACACACAGAAAACACAGCCTGGAACCTTTTATTATCCTTTTTTTCTGCACCAGGTCAGCTTGTTTGTCTATTTTGGGACTGTTCTTCATTTTTCCTTGTCCCAACTTACAGTAACCTCAGAAAGTGGTGTGACTTTAGATCACAAGAAGCTGGCATTGTTTTTTTTTTTTTTGCATGGTCAACATTACACTTTGATGGAGAAATGTAGTTGAGTCACAAATTAATGTCTGGCCTGCAGTCATGTCAAGGGTCATGATGTTCACTCAAACAAGACATTTGTATTCATCCTTAATACGATTTCTATATTCTGAGGGAACCAAATATAGCTCGACAGCAGAGACCTGTCCACATAATCTCAAATAAATTGAGTATATCTTGTATCATCTTAATGGTGAGTCAGACTCTAGGAAAGGCTGCAGTCGGTCTTCCTGCCATTGTTTCAGCCAACGTTCAGCAAAGTTATTCGGGCATTGAGCTAAAGCAGTAGCAGTTGTTGCACTGACTCCCGCTCGCATTTCCAGACAGGAAGCCTTATACATGTTTCCGTTAGCTGGATGATTGGCTCACCATAGGACAGCTTGCACAGACCATAGACTGTATAATTAGAAAGGAGTTGTGACTCCAACCCTAATGCAGCCCTCTACTTCAGACCGAACTCTAATCTTCAAGAGAATAAAATGTTTCCTGTTTGTGGGGTAGCATGGCCTGAATTGCCACCAGAAGCAGTGTTTCGCACACAAGGGGGGGTGGTGGGTGTGAAAATGTCAGGCCAGTGTAAGTGTACCCCCATTGACATGTATGCGTGGCTGTTGATCTCCCACTCTCTCTTGCTCTCTGCATGTGAACAACACTGACAGAATCAAGCTGGGAAAAAATAGAGGCAGAATCAATTTGTGGAGCTCTGTTCACATTCTGTGGCGCTACGCCACATTCTTGGTCTATGTGTGTGTGTGTGTGTGTGTGTGTGTGTGTGTGGGGGGGGGGAACTGAGAGGACACACACTTCTATAAAAACAGGAATCAAGCAAGTTCATGTGACTTAATTCATCATGTTCTGAGGAAGCAAGAGTGACTATTCTTGGTAGTCAGCATCAAATCAGAATATATATCTCTTTCAGGTCAACAAGCTGTGATACACCTGAAAGAAGAGGTGCATTAAAACATCATTGGTTGTTTTTAGTCTTGATTTGGTTAATACAGAATTTAAAGAGTAGGTTTTTAAAACTGTTTTCTAAACCACAAAGTGGCAACCTCTGGGGTTGGAAAAAAAAAAAATTCAACACGGAAGTGGCAAAGCTACTTGGGACTTTACAGTCTGGAACAATTGAAAACAGTTTTCGGTTTCTATAGGTAATTTTTCTATCCTGATAACTACACAAGGATGATTTTTTATAATTCTCCTGTGTAAGTTTGATTTGAGTTTAAAGTTATGCATAATTACTGGAGTGGCCATCTTGGGTGGCAATGGCAGTGGCTGGCTTTAGGTGGCTGCCACTACCCATCTGTGAGACGCAGCTTTCTGGTTTCAAAAAATAAGAGGCAACAGTCAAAATACCAAAAGCCAAGGCTTCAAAACAGGAGTCCACAGTCTGTGTTAACCACATATGTAGAGTGCATGAATTTTTGGCCTTAACTTTAATTTGCAATAAAATGTACAGCATTGGAATGTAGCGCTGTGTTATGATACAATGCTGCGATGTAATTACACAAATGGGTGTTTCTGATTAGTATCTTTTTGCTTTTCTTGATGTTGTATTGATGCTGTGACAATCAAACTCCCTGGTGGGGAAAAATAAAGTATCCACAGGAGAAAGTGATGGTACTGTAAGGTCACTGCCACTAGTTCTGGGTAGTCCTGCAATTTCCATCTCCCTCTACCCTGCTGTGAGTGAGATTGAGGTGGTGGTGGGGAAGAGGATTGGTCTGTGTACATCCAGTTTCTGTGAGGATCCATCCAACAGGGCAATGGTGTCTGCTGTGCCACGCTGTTTAATGGAAATCTTTACCAGTGTCCCATTCAAACCTTCACCAAACACACTCAGAACCACTCGAAATATGATATTGTGTGATGTTTTGTCCTCCAAGCTGTGTTTGACCCAATATCCATCAGCAAGACTGTTTTTTTTTTAATAAAGAAATGAACACAGAGGAGAGATGAAGGAACAGGAAATGTATTTTCCTGCCTGTGCCGCTCCAACATTCACTGTGACAACATCCAATGTTTGGAAATTATGGAAAAAGCTTAGGGGAAAAAAAGGTCACCTGCATATTTTAATTCATCACATCAGATGAAGTACACATCCTCTCCCAAAATGTAAACAACATTTCAATCCATCCTGGGGAGAAAAGAAAAAGCTCTCAAAGACTGCCTGACACAAATATACACCAACAAGACATTCAAAAATAGCCCAGTTCAGAGGTACAGTGGTCTGACATTGAAGTTAGTTGGATAGTGTAGAGATGGATACTGTGCTCATAATGGTTTTTGGTAATTCATCTTGCATGAACAGCTCATGTTGTGTTACTTAAACTGTATCGATGTAGCACTGGATTGTGATGTTTCCTGTGCCAGCATCACATAATATGCAAGGCAATACGCTGCTTAATGTCTATACACTCTCCACTCTCTGGAACGAGTTTCTGATTGATATTATATTTATGCCGGACCCGGCGCAGCTTCATTTGACAGGGAGCTGAAATGAAGGCAGTCATGTCATATGAGTTTAATGTTCCTTGACAAGGCAGTGACTGCTTTTCATTCTCATAATGTAGATGACAGCGGAGTTGTTGTGCGTCGTGCCGCTGTCTACTATGAATAATTCCGTGTTGTAACTGCATCGAACATGTCTACCCCCGAATACTGTATTATTTGGTTGGAGGACCTCATTTGTTCCCAGTGTCTAGGGAATGGAAATTATGAATAATTTTGCTGATCGACATTCACCCACATAAATAAACACATCAATTTCCGATCGGTAGGAGCAAAAATGTTACTGTGTGTATGGCAGCAGTGGCGACTGTGGCTTGGACCCAGTTTGCACACGTGTCTTTCATGAGATTAGAGCATTGATGGGGTAAAATAAACCATGGTGACTCATTGAAAGCCCAATCCAATTCCTCTTGAATAGACTCATGGCTTTCAGCTACTTTCCGTTTTATTTAATTACTGTTGACAATGTTTTCACTCGGCTTTAACTCGTGAATATCATACTGGGTAATGTTGTTTACTATTCTCAGGGAATTACCTGCATAGTACAGAACAATTGCCTTTGAATTGAGCTGCAAGAACAGACTGCACGTTATGTTTCATTAAGTCATCTACATTGTCTATTTTCACATAAAGACAATTTCACCCGCTCTTTACTTAACATATCAGGGCCTTTTGTTAGGCTTTTTCAGTCACTATTGAGTTAAGTATTCGCTATATAATGTATAGAAGCAGTCAAACCTGTTTTTCATTGCAACATCTGATAAGTTTTCTCATTGTACTCCGCCATGATACTTATCCTGCCTTTTGAATTTTACGTACTCGCTATCAGATCCAGCCAGCCATTATACACTAGTCCACATAAGAGCTAGGTGTAACATTCTTTGACTTTACCTTCTTGAAAGATCGCTGAAATATTCTAGGAACTGATCCTTATCTTACAGGAAGTCCTCTGGGTAATTCCAGTAGATGAATATCAAAAGTGCTTTCAGAAATGGTCTCAAGCCATTTCCTGGTACTAGTCACAGTTGTGATGCTTTCCATTTATGGGAACCTTGACTTTCACTGTAAATCTTGAAAGGTCAAATCTCTACCAGGTAGCTGGAAAATGGGCGTGGCTGTAACGTACATTTATGCGCCTTTTTGATCTGCGATATTGTGCTGCTCACATTGTGTAGAGTATAGGAACAGTTCGCAGGAAGTAGCAATGTAGAAAAATATATTCATTACACAACCTTTTTTGTGCAAGCAGTCTTGGCAACATCAATTTCTCGCTAATTGCTCAACGCCGATCTGTGAAATTGATGTTTGGACGGTTTTGAGCAGGAGGAGAAAGTGTGTGTGTGTGCGCGCAATGGCCTGTAAGTCGCCAGGTGCCCATTATTGGATCAAATTCACCATTAAGTCAGGGAAGGAAGTACCAAGAGGATTTTGTCCAGAATAAATTATGGTCTGTGTGACAACATTATCGAAGCAGAAAGCCTCGGCTCCTTCCTTGAGCGAGACAATGTCAGTACAGATAAGTAATGACTGATGAGACAGTGAGTCATTCAACCATAATTCTTCCATAACTACCAAGTTGAGTGGCGCCATGCTCACCTGCATCAGTTATGTCTGCTCGGTGGTTTTAAAAAAGCTTGTGAAGGAATTCAGTGCATAGGAAAATCAGTTTTGCATTCCTCAAAAAAAAATCGTCTTGACTATACCTAATACTTTGTCACCTATCTCTTTTCGTCTTAACCCTTACACAAAGATATCAGATTGTCAAAACCTTAACTGATTTTTTTTTTTTGTTATCGCAGCCTGATCTCCATGGCAACAAGCATAACAAAGAGTCTTCCAGGGTATCCCGTCTTCCATCTGTGCGGTGGTTCTTGTTTTGTGATCTGTCTTTCTTTCACCTGACTTCACCTACAGTGCAGACAGGAGGAGCACAATGAACCGGAGGCTTTTTCAGAGTGAGGGGGGATCACGGCCTGTAATGTGTGCAGCCTCGGGCGTTGGCAGCAGCAGAACGAGGTTGTGGCTCAATGTCATTCCCGCCTTGTGGTGCAGGAGAACTCGGGCTTCATTGAAATGACCAAAACCAACGATTTGTGCGAGAAATAAAATAGCGCGGAAGGCGTCAGCTCGACGAAGGCATATTATACAGGAAAAAATGTGAAAATGAAATACTTTAAAATCATGACAGCAAAAAATAGATGGGAGTGTTTCCTTTTACTGGAGGAACTTTTCTATTTCAAAGGAAAAAGTCCTTCACCTACTAATATGGAAACATTATGTCCTCACATTTTTCTCAAAGTCACACTCCTAATGTTGCTGCCGTGCACCTTAGGGAAGACCCTCATGACAGTCCATAAATATAGGAGCAGAGGGGTTGGCTACTTGTGGTGTCTGCAGAGACAAAAGGGCTCAGTTCTCTGTGGAGGCAAGAGGACAGTGATGGAAATGCTTTAGATATAGAGTTTAGGAAATTAAGATAGCGCAGCTTCCTCAAACGGCCCCAGTGGCCCTTCATTTGGGTTGGAAGCACCTGTCTAGTATTTCTGTCCAGAAACAGTTCTTTCATGGGCTCTAAGGAGAGATAAAATTAGATGCCAAAGTTAAATCTTATTAGCTGCTCTCTCACTGGCAGTCACCTTTTGCACTGCTTTTATTCTGTGTGTGTGTGTGTGTGTGCGGGTCGGACAGAGGGAGTCAAGGGGGAGGAAATGCAACAGGTTATTAATGAGATGTTATATTTGAAATGGAAACTCATGGTTGCGTGTCTTCTTGCACGTGCAACTTGTAATTTACAGGCCATTAAGTCAGTTTAACTTGTTGGCTCTTCAGAAAAACCCTCCGGTCCAGCTGTCAGACTCATCACCTCTGTGTGTATCCTCCCTCATCTGACCTTTTAAAATGTCTCACAATGCTATAAACCCCAAGTGGTGTTTTTTTTTTTTAAATTACTAAACAGAAATCAGGGGCAGCAAGTTGAATTTTCAGCCTGATTATTTCAGTGCGCTAATCTCTTGTTCTGCTCACGTTTTCTGACTCACTGTTGTCTTAGCGTCACCGCTCGTCAGTTCTGCAGCAGGTCTTGTTTGTTTCAGAACCAGGATTTCATGCAGTGTGCTTTTGTAATGGCTTTGATTCCATCACTCCTGGGATGAGGCCTTTGGGGACTTTAAGGCAATCTATCAGAGTCGAAATGCCAATGAATTCATCGTGAATGGTGTTTCCCATCACTGTCACTCTTATCAGCTCGTCCCATTTAGAGCAGAAACACCATACTATACATATAACAAGTATGTGTTTTTTTTCCCCTTTCATTTACGGATTATCATCTCATCTAGGTCATAACTGGAAATTAAATTAGCTGCTTTTGTGTGGTGCCAATTGTTTTGCACACTTTCAACTCCATTATTCTTTAAGGTATTTTTTTTAATCAACAAGCTGTTGATTTATCTGAATTGTTATATTTTATTTTTTTGTGTTTGGTTAGTTTAAAAGAGCAAAAATAATGCCAAAAGTTGATGATGAAATCAGGATATTTATCAATTGAGATGAACAACAACACATCAAACCTAAAACCTTTTTTTTCCCTTTTAAACTATATATTGGTATGTTTTACTTTACAGTTTAATACAGATTAAAGGCTGAGATTATATGTAATATTCCCTCATGGTGTCAAAAGCAATCATACAGTTTTCACTCCGTGTAATGGAATGGTCTCCCTCGTGATAAAACCTGCTTCCTCCCGGTCCCTCTCTGATTTCCTCCATCTCAGTTCAACTGCCTCTACTTTTAGACACTCCCTCATCACATCCTCTCTTTCTTTCTTTCTTTCTTTCTTTCTCTCTCTCTTTCTCTCTAACTAGCGATGGATGCAGTCAAATTCCTCCACTAATGAGGTTGAAGCTCATCAAGAAATCTGCCGTCGTGTTTGGAGAGATCATCTCTTAATGCTCAATATTAGTCTAATGGGGCAACATTTATGATTTCCAGCAGACTGATTGAGAAAAGTTTTTTTTTTTCCAGCTTTTAACAGATTTACGTGACAAGTATGATTAGAGATTCATCATGTTGGAAGTTCTGTGTTATACTGATCATGCAGCAGGCAGGTTGGATCCATTCCTCTTGATCTTATGATGGCTTGTCTTTGATTTGAAAGTCCATATGTTTTTTATAAATATAATGACAAACATCTGAAAATTTCAACAGATTTGCTCCCCATAGTAAAAAAATAAATAAAATAAAAATATCTGCTGCGCTTAATTGTCTGTAAAGACGGGGGAATTTCTTGTAAAGTAGGCCACAGCGAGTGTAGTCATTATATAAATCGGGTTAAAGCTCTTTTTCGTCTTTGAAGGGTAAAATGTGCTGTAATTGCCCATACTGCATGATGAATAAGAAAGCGTCTGTAAAGAATTTATACTGAGACACTATATAAACATGTAATAGTGCATTATCGGATTATTTTCAACATTTTTAGAAATTAAAATGGATTTTAATCAGTGAAACGTAAGGAAATTTGCATGAATATATTAAAAATATGCAATGCATAACACTATTTTTAGTATTTTGTTGCAGTATTGCATTAGTCTTCTGTGTAGTGAAGACTTCATTAAATTTTTTCTCCAGGATTCAACTGACCACAGGTTTTCTTTATATTTTATTATTGGCTTGTTTTGGTTGGGGTATTACATTTTATAATATTTTTCTTTCAGTTCAAGTCTAACCGGAACAACGACTTCTGATGAGGCAGACTCTGTTATTTATGATTTAATTTATTTGTTCCGTTTGAGCAGATGTTTTGCTCCATTAATAATAGTTGAAACGTTTAATGCAACAATGCTGCAGCCTGGGAGGTGATTACAACAAATAAATAGGAAAAAAATACAAGCCTTACAAATTAATGAATATAAAATGTTAACTATGTAAAGACTAATGAATTATAAAACACAGCGACTATAATCGGAATTAAAAAAAAATAAATCAATACACAACTCATCTCAAAGTTGTGCACACAGCCTACTTGATTTATTAAAAAAAAAACAAGTAGAAACTCACAACCAGCAGATTATTTGTGTAAAAGCCTTATCGTTGACAGTTATACTCTAACTGTCCTTTTCCAAATTACCATTGTTTTATACATCCATCAAATCGATCTGATAGCTGAGAAAATGGTTCTTTATTCTTCTACAATGGGTATGATGTCAACTATCCTGAGTGAAGAAAATGCTTCTAAATTAGTGTCTGTCTTACATTGAAAGACAAGTAATTGATGATGTCAAATAATTTAGGGCCACAAACCATCCAAGATTCACATCCATTAGTCTAAAAGTGAATTAACCATGATCAAGACTTAATGGTGTGCTACTTTGTGTTAAAACTGAGTTATTGAGAAGGATTTACTCATTGCTTTTGTGACGAAAGCAGTAAATCTGTATTTTTAGACTTTTCTTTTTGTCAGAATTTTCTGGTATTTCAAAAATACAAGAAAATGTCAATAATACTGCAAAATAACATGACAAAAGTATAAGTCAAAAAACACATAAAATTAAATGAATTGATGCAATTACCTATATATTAACAGTATTATTTATATATAGTAGATTTTATATAAAATGTATTTATGATGGACCATTTCTGGTATTGTAGGCCTGATAATTTTCCTGATTTTTTTATAGCCGTGTCAGTAAATTTTGTTATTTTTAGGTGTTTATTTTTTTTATTAAGGCAAACAAAAATCAACAAAAAAAGAATTTATTAAAAATAAAGTTATTAACTGTATTTTTGGTTTAAACTAACAGTATGCAACATATTATTAGGAGTGTAAGATACTAGACTTTTACCTCAGACACATTGGAGGAAATTGATGCAAGTACACAGATCCTATTTGTAAATGTTGCAAAGTTCCCACGAATCACAGTTGGCTCTCGTCTAAAAGGAGCATGTCTCCGCTCAGATATCCAATATTTTCCGAAATACTTCTCACTCCCGACTAAGGACAGGACGACTCAGTCAGAAATCCCCTCACTGCAGCACCTGCTGATCGCAGCTCCGCTCAGGATGGGCCAAGTCTTTGAGATTACTTCTGCCTCCACCCTAAGGCTAAGGTTCACGTCTCTGTCAGTCAGCCAGACAGCTCTGGCCTAGTGGGGGAGTGAGAGTATTCACTCATGGGCCAGAGGGTTAGAGCCTTTCTTTCCCCCCTTTTTTTTCTTTCAGAATTCTTTTCTTTTTCTTTCTTTTTTTTTTTGTCAAAGGGCTTTCTGAGGGAAATAATCCTTTTGAGGGCAACCGTGTTAGTGATTCAAATGTAGGAGTGATGGGTTCATCAGGTCAGTGGCCACGTTGTCTTCTAACCATGGGGAACAAAAGAGCATGTGAGTGATGCCTACTTCTCAAATGTATTGACTTTTCTATAATGGAGCATGATAGTCTGCACAATTATTGTCCAGTGTTGTAAAGGCTTTTGTAGCTGTGTATGGGTGCTGCGAGCCTACTGTATGCGACTTTACCCTTCACAGCACCATAAAGATCTCGCTGTAACGAGTGTAATCCGAGGACAGCTCTCATCGACCCATGAGCTAACAGCCCTGCAGCAGTTCTGGCATCACACTGTAAACTTTATACACAACAGTCCACTCCATAAAGACGAGGTGTGCTGCAGTGACGGGTCACTGTGTCCACTCTTTGCTACGATGAGACCCAAGGAGGATGGGACGTACAAAAATCTCTCATTAGTTAATGTTTGCTGTTCAGAAATAAGCAGCCAAATCATTGTCAGAATGCAATGCGTAAAAGTTGGCAAAAATATTTATTGCTTCTTCCCTCAGTTTATTTGTCTTAGTCTTTTTAGAACATGACATTTTCACCATGTCCCTACAAGTTAATACGTAGTAAAAAATGGCATGGGGTTGGCCAGTGTTGCATCACTGTAAAAGTCTTTGCTTATGTCGCAAGCAAGTAAACATTGCCTCCCTGAAATTAAGCAAACTGTCTCACTAACCGCTAACAGTGGTTAACAGCACATTGTAATACTGGAAAAGATTTGTATCGCATCCTTTAAACCCACAGCAAACACACACGCACTCTATCACCACTCTGTGATTTCAGGGCAATGACAGATTGACTGCAGGTTTCAAAACAGGCAGCGGAATGAGGGATTCTGTATTTGTGGCACATTTTAATGAAGTAAGCGACAAGCAGACAAAACGTTTTTTTTTTTTTTTTGTTTTTTTTTGACGAGCAAGGTCAGGTGTGAGTAAAGCGGGTGTGAAGGGTCTCTGCTCGAAGATAAAGGTCCTCGACTCAACCGTAGTAACCTGAGGAGGAATTTCGTTATTCTGTTTGGGGGCGATACGATGAGGAAAATATTTACACTGGGTGACTGATAGCAGGGTTTCAGAAGGAGAGTTAATCATCTGCAAACAGAAGAGCAGGGAGCAGGGTAATCTGATCTAACAGAAGAATATATTTTCTCTGCTGATCAACAAGATGCAAGAATTCAGACTAAAGTAGAATAACAAGGGAATGTTTTTTTGCACTCTAACACGCTGAGCCAAGTAAGGATTCAGTTTTGGACGTCGTATGTTGTTTGGGTTTGAATGGAGGCCCTCTGGATGAATGACAGTCATTCTAATAACAAGGTCACCCCTTTGCCCTTTTGTACTGCACCTATTGAAGTCATTCCGGTGTTTCCCAGCTGTCCTCTTCACCCGAATGCCTTGTACTTCACCATCGGCCTTTAATCCCCCGTCTTTGTCAACATCGTTAGACGGACTAATCCACCTTCTTCAATCAAGATATACAGTCAAATGTGCCAAGAATCATAATCCGTATTTATAAACACGGTGGAGGGATGCGGCCAGTAGCTCTGTTGAAAATAAGGACGGTGCCTTGACAAACAAGCAGCGAGAGTTTGCCTTTATAAGGCTTCCTAAACTTAATAGTTTACACCTGCATACTTTAGACTACTTTGTGTAATGGATGCGTTTCCTGCTCACCAGACACCACTTTACCTACAGGAACATCTCTGCAGTGGAAATGTCACCAAAAGGTTGTAGTGCGCCTCTTGCAGACAACATGAAAATCTTGACTTTTAAGTTACCGAAGTTGTCCGTTAAGCATATGTGCCTGACGACAAATATATAAATAATACGAGCTGAAAGTAAACCTAAAGGTTAATGAGTAAGGAGAGACGGAATGACTGGTTTTTAGGAACTCTTAGGTATTTAAGGGGGGAAAAACAATACGGAGAGGACGTGTAACAACTAAGTATAGTTTGGCAGACGGCCGGACCAGCTGTGTAAACCCATTTTCAGGTGCAGGGGCAGCACACTCTGCCCCGTCTTTTAAAAGAAACTGCTGGTTATGTCCAGCTGCCACTGTGCCCCTGTCCTACCTGTTCACCGCTGTGAGTAATTGGACTCCAGCCTCATTATACGAACCAGTTGCTGAACTATTTCGGGCGAGCGTATCGCTTGGCATGCACGTCTCATTTTCTCAATTTATCTCAACTTGCTGACGCACAAACAACATATGATAACGCCCTACATTCTGACGTCCCCCCCCCCTCCACCACCACCAAATCAAATGCAGTTAAATCGTAAAACGGAAGGGGATTATGTCACAGTTGATTTACCTGCAGTTCAGCCTGCTCTTCGAGTAGAATTTCCAAAACGTATCGGCCCACTGCCGCCTCAAATGTCTCTCCCCCCCCGTTTGTTTTCAGACATTGTTAAAACATAATTGTGTAGACAGCCGCTGTGGGTGAGACACCTGACCTTTGATAAGTGCTTTCCCACAAGGTAAATTTAGCAGGTGGTTGCAAACATGCAAACAAACCAGCAGACAGTAATTTTCCACTGTCTGCTGTTACCATGCATTTTAATGAGGTTGATGGATTAATGCTTCACTTCAGTAATAGGCCACTCGGAGAGAGCACCGGCTTGTTCTGCTCTATCAGAGCCAAGCTTATCGCATCAGTAATAGTCAGTCACTCGCGAGTCCAAATCTGCCTGTTTCCACCGTTTTCCCCTTCTAAGTGTTTTTGTCGTAAATGCCCCCCCCCCTATCTCAGTGGAAAGCGGTTAAATCCCACAGAAACCATGCACTCTCTGAATTAAATAGCCAAAAACATAAGTCTTAAGTGTAGTTGCTGATTGCCAGATGATGATTGAGCTACAGAGCAGCACTAGAATGGATCGGCCTTCTTATGTCAGTGTGGCGTGAACACGTGTGCTTGTGTGTGTGAATATATTTGTAACAACTGAGCGGTTTGTAATGGGAGGCGACCTCCGCCCCTGTTTGTGTATGTGTGCATTAATGCATGTGTTCAAGTGTTTGTCTTGGGAAAAAATCTCTGTCCAATGCTCTGCCTCGACTAGTGCGGCCGTGGAACTTGTTGCCATGGCTGATCTAACACCGAAGGAAGTTTTTTAAATTTGAGATGTTTTAGGGATTCAGCATGAGTAGAAGACTTGTTAAGAATTCACCTTTTGAAGCGCTTCATCAGTATACATCAAATGCGGTGATCAAAGAATTCTGGGAGTGAATTATTTGTGAACAAATAATATGCCCATATTTCCTCATAAGATATTGATTTCCTACAACACTCAGAATTACTTTTGACAACCTCCTGAGGTTTGTGAACTTGCCACACTTATCACAAAATGTCTGTTCTTGGAGAAAGAGAGAAACTATGTAGAGGGATTTTTTTTTCCCTTTTTTTTTAGTTGACAAATAGTAAAACTAACTTTTTTTGACACTGTTGTAATTGGACATATTAGGATCTGTGTCTTTTCTTAAGAGTTACATGGTTTCTAACACAATAGAGTAAATAGTTAAAAATAATTAGTTAGGGTGGCTCAGTGTTTTTTTGCCATTGCTTCACATCAAGAAGGTCCTGGGTTAATCAGAAATTCATAAATGCAGAACAAACCAAAAACTGAGATAAATTTGGACATGGTCCAAATGGATCAATAAACCATCACACAATATGTCAAGAATGTCTTCATGTCTGTTATTTAAAGTTGCCTAATTGAGTTTCCCCACCTACCAGACTCTCATCTTGACCAGCACAATAAAGCCACCTGCTCTTCATCTTCATTCTCTTCAGAAAAGGGACCATTGGCTCAGCTAATGGCTTTAGATGTCAGTATTTTATCCCCTTTTTGATCCAGCATTTTCCTTGGTCCTGTTCCTTAATGGTTTTACACACACACACACACATAGACTTGTGGTTGCTGCATATTACTGTGAAGTGTGTCTTTTCTTGGTTATTTCCTCTCTATTGTCCCCTGGCTTTGTGTGCTGGGGCTTTTTGTTAGCCTGGCTGGAATTGGCCTGTTTACTCTGATTTAAATGGGAGCACAGGAGGTTTAGGGACTAAAGCATGCTTCTTTTGGAGTGAAGGAATGTTGCAGCGCACACACTGCGGTACCTCAGCTCTACATCAACCTTTGCTGGGACAAATAACATCCCAGTCAATGTGTCTGCCTTTTATACCGTATATCTATGTTATTACTGCTCATATTTTAAACTGTGTACACCTAAAATGTGCACAGTGATCTTTTTTTCCTCTTTTTTTTTTTAAACCCACCAATTTAACAGCATTTTCCCCATTTTCTCTTCAGTGAACCCATTAGGCCTAATTAGGAATTCGGAGTATATTACCACTTAGCAGCACTGGAGTACTATCACAGGGCTTTTGATTGGTTGGCTGCTTATCACAGTATTAAACTAAATATGAACATTTTCCTTTTGACTCCTTTAACATTCCTGATAACATATTCTACTGTAACTCTACTTAAGACAGGTCCAGAATTACTTTCAAAGTCACCAGACCGCCGTGCTGCTTAAATGCTCACATTGCATATCCTCATACACTTTTACTTGATAACTCTATAATGTCAATTCATTATCAAATTGATATGCAATCAATCAGTTTTGTCCATGACAATGCAAAATGTACAACTTGCACAATCAGTGTAAATTCTCATGAAATTAAAGCAATTAAGGAATTGTGAGGTGTCTTATATGATAACTGATGTTATCTTTTTGTCTTTTTAGGTGTTTGGAGATTATTATCACTTCCGGCATCGTACACTGGTGAAGAGATCACTGTCAGATCACAGGGGGACACAAGTCCGTCTACAAAGTGATCCCAAGGTAAGAAGTTTATTTCAGCAGGCTTCAGTTGATGTGCTGGACATGGATGAGGCGTATTAAGTTCTTGTAAATGTGTATTCATGTTACAATAACGTGACAAATTCAGGTATTTGTACCTTTGATCTGGTAAATAGCCTTTGAATTTCAGGGCTCAATATCAAAAATTGCTGTGACAGATGAATTCCTTCATCCATTTACTCTGTCGTGGAGTAAATGGATGAATCAAGCTTTTGCCAAATCCATTTAGTAGAAAAGAAACCATGTTTTTTTCCTGTGAGAAAATCCACTTGCGCACACCTCTGTTCTTGTTGTTATTGAGTCTTTCTGCAATAACTGCACTTCTGGCTGAATTTACTCTGCTAAAGTTAACGTTAGCATTGTTGCTTCAGGAGTCACCATCCACGTAGCCCCCCTGTACCATACTCTGTCAGCTACAGCACTGTTTGTTCTTCCTGCAGAGCCTGAATGTCACTCATTCATGTATCCTGACACGAGAGCCGAGCGAGTTACCATTTCGTAGGGAGCAGCAAAAGAATTTTAATATGATTTGTTTGAGTTATTGGGTGATTTGCCTTCTTGACAATACACATCCTGCCATGCGACTATTGCGCATGCGAACATCGTGATGATGCTGCTGAAATGATAAACTGCGCAGCCCTAATTTAGCCATTATTATTTGACATCTGATATTCCTAATAGGAAAACTCACTGGAATTGATTCATGATTTAATATTTCAGAAAGCTGCTGCTTCCAAGATGAACATTTTTCTTTCCCTCACTAGTTTGATTGATGATTTAAGGTTGTTATTGTGCATGATAGTATAAGAAGCAGGGGAGGGAATACAGTGCGCTGTGCAGCTACTTGGCAAAACCACTAAACACACAGCCCTTATTTGCTATCGCCTTTTTTTGTTTTGTTTTTAATGTTTTTCTGCTTCCTAATTGCTGGACTGGTACTTCCCCTGCGGAAGCCACCTGACACTCCGCTGCTGCTCTGTGAACAACTAAAATTTGACTGATCTAAATTTAAATTTCCCATATCTGTGTTCAGCAGTTTCCAAATAGATTTCGAGGTTTGTTTGAAAATGAGTGTGTGTCCTTACCCACTGGGAAGGGCAAAGGGAAGAGTGTGAAATTAAAATTAGCAGTGTGCAGCTGAGAAAACGAGGATGTTTGAGCACATTTTAAAAATACATTTCTATTCTGAAAACAGGGCACGGCATTAAAACCATAGCTTAAAAATCTTAAGGAATAATCAATTTCCAGAGATGGTTTCATATCAATAATTTACTAATTATCCCAAATGTATTTTTCAACACTATATATATAATAAATGGTGTTTTCAGCACTATATATTATAAATGCGGTTTTCCTGACAACAGCACTTCAGAGCAGTGTAGTCACATTTGTAAGTCAATGAAATAAACAAAACCCTTTTGGATTCTGAAGCTCGCCGTCATTGTGGAAATAATTAAGTGGAACTGCAAGCTGATATTTAATTGTTTGGGCTCCTCCATGGTTCACATGCTGACGATGCTGCGTATCAGGACCACATTTTGGTGTTTTAATAGAATGCAGAAAGGGGACTGTTGACAGCTGGCATACCCAGATTGCAATCAGCTACAATGAATCACAAATGACTCGAGCTTTATATAGCCAAACCAATCAATTCTGAAAAATGTATCGGTTTGATTAATTTGATTGACTCTAATATCGATCCAGCAGATCGGTCCACGCTCCTCTACTTTGTCAGACTCTTTGTGTTCTCCCTGATCTGAGCCCCTTCTTGTTATATTTTCTTCTCCCAACGATGAAGCCCACCCGGCACTTAAGAATTGTGAGTAAATGTTTCGCAGGCTTTTCTCACAAGGCCTTTCTTTTCTTCTTCCTGCCTTTGTGATCTCAGGAAATTCTATTTTCATGTTTATATTTAAATTACCCAATTATTTGAGTTTGCCTCAGTTGGACACCGTTACAGGAACAGAGACAAATTTGCACATAAATCTTATGTGCGTGACTGCAAAAGCAATGATATCCTCTTTAAGAAAGCGACTGCAACCTGCTTTAAGCAGTCACTGGCCAACGGCCATGTTGCCATGCTGTGCGGCCACACAGCACAGGTGCACACTGGGAATAGAACGGCTTCTGCTGTCTTTGTCAACGTCCGAGTTAGAACTAGACCACCTCCCTCTTTGGGATTTCCTTTAGCGCTGCGGCTCCATTTCCTGTTGTTGAATTCCTTTTTTCCCACAGCACCTCAGAGAAAGTGGAGCGTTGCAGTTTTAGGTCCTCCTGTCTGCTCAGGAAGGGTCAAGTCAGCTTTAATTTGCAAAGATTTTCTGTTATTTGTTTTGGATTTTTTTTTTTTTTTTTTTGCAAAATGTTGCAATACCTTGTAATGTCTGCAAATCACTTTTGCGTCTTTTTATATATCGGCTCCCTCATGTTTTGATACGGATACATTTCTGTAACTCTTGCAATTAGAAGTCTGATCAAAGCTTTTATAAACCAGCAGATCACTGCAAATTTGACTCCCATTTCCATCAACACCAGAGTTTTATTTGTGAAAGGGGAATCGTTGCGGCAATATTTCTAACAAGATGAATTTTAAACCCTTGATTCTGTCCTCTCTACTTTAAAGCCGGTCGAGATGAAGCCTGAACAATGGGCACCGCAAACTTGCTTTGAAGAGTGTCTAATTACTGACAAAGCACCTGGACCTCTGCCAGATCTCATACACTGGCTAACAGAGCTCTGTTAATAGGGTCTATTGAAGACTTAAAGCTTAAGCCTATCTGCAGCCTCCATGCCTTCAGTTTTTATTTGTTTATTTACTTTCCGTTGCGGGATGTCCACCTTTGCGTCAGTATTTGTGTTTGGTACGTTGCAATAGGAGAAGACGGAACAGGACAGACGAAGATGAATATAAATGACAAAGCTACTGAGCTGTACGATAACTGGTATTACCATGTTCCTTATGGTAATGATGCTTTAGCTGGGACTTCTATTCAGCCTCTGAGGGACAATATTATGTTTGTATATTCAATAAGCACAAAGCTGTGGGCTGAGGTGGGGGATCTATTTGTTGGACAGATAGGAGTCCCCACCAAAACATTACCTGAGCACTTCACTTCTGGCGAATAGTAGTTCTGCACCGGATTGGCCTGGATGTACGAGATAGAAACCATTTGCCTTTTTTTGAAGCTCATTTATAATGAAAATGCTGTTTGTCAACTTGTGGACCCTGTGTTCTGTCACAGACTATTAAAGAATGTCCTTCGCATGAAAATTGCAAAACAGAAAATGGAAATGCGTGTTGATGTTAGACTCCTGCCAAAAGTAGGAAGTCTATTCAATATGAATTATGAGTTTGGCACTCAAAAATATAACTTGTATTGTTCCTGTTATGGAGGCGAAAGAGAATATTTATATTATAGGAATTTTGATCTCAAGTCTAGTTTAATATTATTCAGTATACCTTAGTTAATTTTATAGGATACTCACTGGTGTGCTATAGTGAAACATATTGGTAATTAATGTAAGGGTGCAATCAGGGACATACTCTGTACTTCTAAACATACATTTACTGTCTTTGTTTAAAGGAAGATTCTGTTTTTTTGGGGGAAAATGTATGAAACTATACAGAAAATGTAATATTTAGTGCAAATATGGTCTCTGCATAATTTACAATTGAGAAGTGTGGTTCATCATTCATTTAAATTCATTCATCGTTTTCCACAGATTAAACAGTAAAGCTATTGAAGTAAAGATAGCACTGCGTATACAGGAAGTTGAAGGCATAAGCACCCCTCTAGGCTTGGGCGGAATATATTTTAACATTCCTTCCGGACATTTCACTGGGGTATACGGGGTAACTTTCCGTTGTTTTTGAGGATGTTAGGGAATGTAATGTATGAGTCATGGCTCCTTCTGATCATGTTCCTTAGAAGTGAATTTTCTCAAAAAAAAAAAAAAAAGCTTACAGTCAGCAGCTGGACCTCAGAGCCACTATTTCATCATCCGAAACAGATTTTTCTGCTATTAATACTTTCTCATAGTGAACATCAGATCGCAGCACAAGCATAGAAAGAGCATCTGATTTTTATGAAGTGTATGTATGAATTGTTACTAGTGTGTCTCTGTTTCCCTGGAAATTTATGGGTCTGACTAAATCTTGTTAAACATGTCCATAGCCTCCTATGTTATGCAACCTCGCTACGGCAATACAGCATCTCTTTATTAGTTTAACAGAAAGAGGGATGTCTGTATTTTGGACTGTATTAAAATCACACCTTAGGGATTTCTAAATACACTGATATACCTCGACACCACCCAAGCCTAACATTTCATTGAATAGATTGTGAAAACACCCAAGCTACTCGTCTGTCCTACAATTTCCTTACATATAGGGCAAAAACACCCACTTCTGTAATGCAGTGCGTAAATTAAATCACACCTTTTCGACGTTCCAAGAACTGCAGTTGACATTATGATAACTGACGGCACAATTTAGGAGAAAACAACTTGTGCCACCAAACACTCATAACCAACCACATGCGCAACTTCCTGTGTGAAGTTGTGTAAAGAACCCTTTCATGTTCGAAAACGATCAGGGAATTAATAGCGTAGAAAAACGGAAACCACAATATAGATTTCATAGAGGATTTCATGTTTTACTGAAAAGTAGATAAGGAAACTGAAGAAGGGAAATCACATAGGCCACCTTTTGACGTAAGGGAAAATAGTTTGAATTCATCTGACTGAAAATCACATGAACCAGTGTAATGATGTTGAATTAAGGCAGCTGCATACAACGGTGTCTTTGTCATGCTGAGAGCATTTTCTTAAACGGAACACCAAAATCTAAGAGGGGTGCCTCAGCTTCCTTTCTAAACCATCCCTTCGACCGGACTTAATTAGGTGTATTAATAATGTCAAGGACTAGGTTTGTGAATCTGTAGTGATGTGAGATCTCTCTAAAAGCTGGTTGAGATGCATGTTATTTAAATTTATTATAATTTGATTTGAGAATCTCATTTCTGCATAGGGCTCATCTCTCTGCACTTCATATTGTTTTAAAAAAAATCACTGCTGGTACTATTGCAGAAATTGTGTATTTGCACACCCACTTCCTAACGGTAACTGACAGTCACACATTTAACTGTGACATGCTGAGCCACCTTGATTTATCTGCTCATTGTCTGCATTTCATCCTTTCAGCAAGAACGTTTACCAGAATAAAATGCAGAGGCAGTATGACACAGGCATTTATGTGGCAGATATTTCTCTGCTTCCTCCAAAATCAAACGAGTACTGTCTGACCAAGCAAAGAAAAAGTACAGTTAGCTAGTTTCCCTTCTTTTTTTCTTTAAGACCTATTATCTCCAGACGCTCCTCTCACTCAAAGCGTAGTGTCCAGGTGACCTTTTGGAAGAAGTTTCTGCAGCTTTAACAGAAGACATGAATCAAAGATTTGCAGCGACTTTTCAACGTGTGCTCGGTGCGTAAGTGCACAGGTTTTTTTTCCCCGCCGTGCGAGTTTGCCACGGCAGCACCTCGCAGGGTTGACCCCATCTTCCCTTTTACGAATCGGATGAATCCAAGTGGAAACGTCTCCTCCACTTAGACTGATTGAGCTGCTCATCAGCGACGGGAGCAACACCAACGGGAACTTTGCACACAATCCTCTCGGCTCCTCGGAAGTGAAATTATTCCATTATAGCTTTATATTATCGTAGTGTCGAATTGGCAGCGCTTCAGCGTAGCAGCTAATGTGACCTTCATTACGACTTCCCTCTTTACTCGTGTGTCTCTTGTGATCCACAAAGGCGGAAAAAAGAGAGCTGTGATTCGGTTGTCCTTCACATCGTATGCTTTGTCCTTGCGGCAGGCAGGCATTTCTTTTTTTCTTTTTTTTCTTTTTAAAAACATATTTTTGTTCTCATCTACCCTGGTGTTTTTTGCTGTGCAGCGAGCACAGTTCTGCAGAGAGTAAGATGCAGGCTTACTTTCACTGTATGCTTTCTGCTTCTGTCAACACTTTCTGCAGGAGCTCACGCATCACGAAAGCTCAGCGCCTGCTGCAGACCGGGCTACTGTTGTTAGACTTCCACTGCGCTTGGAAGTCTGTGTGAAGTATGTTTGTGTGCATACATGTTCAGTTGTACAACTTGTTCCCATAAGCACAAAACCGACGAATCCGCTGTACACCAATCCTTTTACGTTTTAATTAGTCCCGGCCTGCTCCGGAATTCATCAGCGAGTCTCATTAGTGAGAATACCAGGACACCCCTGTGCCTCTAATCTCTGCCTGCTGTCATCCCGCACAGAATTGCAATCTCTATTAATTCATTGACACTGTGACCCTCATGGCCAGCATATAATGGTTTCTTGTTCTGTTCTTGTTTTTTTTTTTTTTTTTTTTTTAATGTCATGGCATGCAGGCCGGACTTTGTCTCGCAAGTTTTCATATCTACATGCGTGTTTCTGTGTTTTGTGCTCCTCATGTTTAGGTGACTTGGGCAGAGCAACAGGTGGTGAAACAGAGAAAAAAGAGGGATGTCTTCGAAGAACCTTTAGATCCCAAATTCAGAGACCAGTGGTACCTGGTAAGTACACACTCAGCGGAAAAGCCAATGATAAAATTCAGCACTGCACACACACACACACACACACACACACACACACACACACTGGTTGAGCCTTTTATCCACCTAAAGTCAATACAGGTAATTAAATTTGGGACTGATGCCCCCCCCCTCCCACCGACTCAGAAGACAAACCTCTATGAATCTGATTTGTGGCCTTTGTGGAATCGCTGTTGTCTTGTTTGCAGAACAAACACAAGTCGAGTGACTTCACCTGAAGGATTCTAACAATAGAGAAACATGCACAAAGCCCCTTTTGAAATCTGAATTACATGCTTTTTGAAATTGATAGGGTTTTTTTAGTCCAACGACAGCCCGGCAATGTAGAGAGGAAACGGAGAGTAAATGAGAAAGTGGTGATTCATCTCGAACCTCTCTTGTTTTCCATTGATTGATTTTTTTTTTTTTTAACATTTGACTTGTGGAATGTCATTGATACAGTGGCCTGTTAAAAGCAGCAGCAGCAGCAACAACTCCTGTCCAGCGCCACAACTCCAATTTCTTTGTTGGCGGGGGAAGATTCATGGTGATACAAAGCAGACTTGCATCACCAGTTGTTCAAGATGTCTGTGTTTTAACAGAGGAACAGTTTGTTCCTGTGTCCTGCGAGTAGTTATTGGCAACTTGAAAAGGGAAATGAGTGCATAAAAGCATACTGTCTGTTTTTATCAGCGTAACAAGATGTTACAGATTCGGTCATACGCACAACATTTAAAAGAATTGAAAGATAATAAAGCGCTGTTGGTGCTTAATTGAAAGCTGCTTGTTGTATCTCTGCAAGCGCAACTTAAGAATTGGAAATCAATAAATATTAACAATGAACAAAGTAATAAATAACATACTGGTGTATTATAATTTCTCTAAAAACACAGTGAAAGAATCATAACTAAAGCTATGAAATAGCTATTTCTGAGTGTGATGCATGCTGTGGTTCTTAAAAGATGTTGGCATTTGCAAGAAAACTTTTTTGTTTTCACCCCCATGAGGTTGTAAAGCTCATTAAACACCAAAAGACATGAAAACTGGAGCAACACATTTGCTGCTCTCAAAGTCATTTCACTGTTGGGATCGGTTGTGCTTTTTTACCCCCTTTTTTAGCAGAAAACAAACATTTCATTTTAACATGGGAACAAAAGAGCATGTATGTTAGTAGTAAACAAAATAACCAACCAGCATTTCACCATGTTAGGTCAGAATTAATCCAAAGCCGACTGGAATTAGGTCATAAATTTAAAGTATTGCACCATAAACTGGAATTTGTAACTTGTCGGCGATGAAGCTGAAACCTCTGGGTAGCATAAACACCGAATTTTAATAACAAACCATCCATTGAATGTTGAGAGATTTTATTCTGTTGGAGCGATTCCTTGACACATGTGACCAGGAGCTTAATGTAATCAGAATTATAATTATCAGCATGACCCAACAGGTTGCTGCTCAACTCTGCGCTCAATGGAAAGAGAAAACACATTATTAAAAGACTGAAAAACACCGATGTGGCTGGTATCATATTTACTTAAGCTGCTACCACTGCAGAGGCAGGATTCTAATGATTTATTTAAAAGTTGCCATTTCACATTGATTTTTTTGACGAACCTCCAGTCTATCTCTGTATCTGATTTCTTTTGACGTTTATCACTTATACACATATTAATTTTTGCAGTTGCAAAATTGCATATGCAGTTGTTTTAGTTGCAAAATAGTGTCCTACAATTAAATATCTTAATATATTGAATTATACAATTATATTAAGCGAGTTCTGCTTGCAAGTGGATACTAGATATAAATTATTGCCATTGAATAAATTGTTTCAACTCAAGATGGTGCTGGTGACTGTTATATATTTAAATATAGGCAATATTCTGAGTTTCTCTACATTTTATTTTTGTTTCTGTTTATTGAAATACATTCTGTCTATGTGAAATATATGTAAAATAATTGTGGTCATATATACCCTTAAGTGCAGTTGCTGTCAGGTTGCAGAAATGTGCTGCTGTCATTCTTCCAGCATCCCTCCCGACAGTAAATAAGTCTGCGCCTCATTTAAAATTGAACCTGGCTAGTCAGAGAAGTGTGTGGGTGAGTCTGCTGGCAGACTGTCCTTGATGGATAGATGCTAATGGTCAGCATCTGCTGTTACAATGAATATTTGATATTCTTTTGATATTCATCTAAATGATGGGAGACTTTTATTTTTTCCCGTGGTAAATCATGGATGAGATCTCAAACTGTGCGTCTGCTCGCATGCTCAAGATGGAATCTGTGCGGAGAGTTGTGCTGACATGAAGGATGAAGGAAAAAGGACTTACTTGATGAGCAGTTATTCAAAATGGAACCGTGTAGTCCCTGATTTATTATTCACTCAGTGCATCAGCCACAAAAGGCCTTTCTCAATCTGAATCAGCATTGCAGATCACAACTTTCCGCTTTAATTGATTTCCTTTTTGATGGTTTAAGTGTCAATGATGTTACAAGGTTGAGGAACAAACCTCATCCTATCTGATGGATTACACTTACAAGTGTCTGAAATCTAAGAGGGAAATGGAGCAGACTGTGCAACAGACACTATATGTTGTAACCAATGGTACACTTTTTAAAAAGGTGAGCTTTGAACTCGATGAAAGCTAGACATGGCTTTTAACCAAAGGTCAAGTTGAATGTCAAATGCATATCAAAAAGCATACAAAATGATTAGTGCGCCATCATCCAGTTCAGTGTGCTGATTTGCTATGCTGGATATTAATAATAAATAGCAAGCATGGCACTTCAGAATACACTCATTATGGAGTAGAAATACTCGTTTGTTACCTTGTGATACTGCCTTTCTCTCCTCAGGGAAACTTTAGCGTTTTACTATGAAAGATCTAGATTCCTAGATTCCTTGGCCTTCATGATTCAAGTCTATCCATAATTAATTAAAAGCACATTCTTGTCAGGTGTCTCTCCATCTAAGCCAGGAGGTCTTCACTGTTTTCTAGGCTAAGGACTCCTTGGAATTGCAATTTGCCTTTGCTTACCCATCTATATGTGTGTGTTTGTGGCTCACATATATCTCAACCTCAGCTTTCAGATATAGCTTGCGCATGGCACAATGTTGTATATCCTTTTTTTGTGGAATGTTTTTGGATCTATTAAAAATACGGACCCCTTATTGAAGACCCCTGTTCTAAGCTATTTATTTTCTCCACCCTTAGTACAACGGCAACCACCGTGACCTGAATGCTAAAGCTGCGTGGCAGTTGGGCTACACGGGTAAAGGGGTGGTGGTGTCCATCCTGGATGATGGAATAGAGAAGAACCATCCTGACCTGGTGCAAAACTATGTAAGTATAACTTTGAAATAAGTAGAAACATGGACAGATTCACATCAGCAGAACATGGAACATAAGAAATAGAGCAATAAATGTTGTTGTGAACAGATTTTAAGATTTTATTTTTTTAATAAAGGCACCAAGCTAGTTTGGTTTATCTGTGTTTTCTTAGGACCCGGATGCCAGCTATGATGTAAATGATGGTGACCCGGATCCTCAGCCCAGATACACACAGCTTAATGACAACAGGTAAAAATTTACGCTATTGTTTTATGTTTCTCTCTGTGCGGGGGGGACGTGTCAGGATAAGAATGCACTTACTCATTGTTGGCTTGTTCCCCCCCTTTCGCTCTGCCCAGTGGTAGTTGAAATGTAAATGTGTCCTTTGACTTTTTTTCCCCTATTGTTGTAGCAAAGGCCACCATTTAATAGAACCTATCCAATTAAAGGTTATAGCCTACAGGTTTTTTTTTTTTTTTTATCCAAGAGATTATAATTTTCATTTAATGTATTTTTTTTAACTTGCGAATCCTGTGCTCATCTCCATTTTTATAGATTTGTTTTACCCTCTTAAATCACCAGGGCATTTCGTATATCCCGGGTTAATAGAGTAAATCTATATAAGGACTGAGGTAGTGTATGAAGAAAACCACTTTATTGCAGTGGAGCTGTAGAAGCTGTTTACACAGTGCTGTCTTGCAGGGAGTTGATTGAATTAAGTTCATCAGCATTAATGAAACAGGACAAATCTCTTGGCTCTGCAGGGTCCCCGCTCATCCTCCTTCAATCCCATCGCATGTCTCCCTACGACTTGAATGTCTGATTTGCTGTATTCTGTTTGCGGGTCTGTGGCCTGAGAGGCTTTTTTATCATGGGGTTCACCATGATTGCTGATGATGGGCCAAGAAGATTATACAGTTGTTACTAGGCATGGATGGAAATCAAACATTGCCAACTGAGACAAGGGCCCAGAGCTGGCGCCATCAGTATACTACACACACTCTTAACTATGCTAATGTGGTTTAAAATTAGCTTTGAGGCATTGTCAAACATATAGGAGGTGTGTAATTGTTTTCTCACTAAAAGCATTATTTACTAGTTTAGGGCAGAATTACGCACACGCACAGTTATCAGTAAGTTTCTGGAACAATATGCTGCCGTTTTCTTATTCACCCAATAAGAATGTGCTTTTAAAATTCTGTGCCAGTGCCTAAAACAGTTTTCAACCACTGCCATCAACAAACCCCTAAACACTGGAATTTCTTGTGGAAGAATGTGGGAGAGCATCCCGTCGGTGCAGCTCCACAGATTCACAATCTATGCCAAGGCACGGTTTAAGCTCTTCTGGCGGCTCGCAGTGGGCCCAGAGCCCAGCTAAGACACTTACTATTGATGTTCCCTTCATTTTGGCTGCACCTCTTTCCTGCCCTCGCTCACCTCAGCCCTTATCTCTCGCCACCCAGCTCTCCGTGTCTTCCTTGTGGCAAGACCGAATGGGAGGGAGCATATTTGTGTGTGCATTGCTTTACAGTGGGTTGGTGCAGATGCATGTGTAAACAACCTGTGGGCGGGCATGGAACTGCATTAGACTGAAAGTGTCTGTTCCCCACAGAAAGCCCAACTCTGTTCACCTCCATAAAGCTGCCTTTCTTTGCCGGCATACGGGCAGCAGAGAGGATGGCTCAGTAGCAATGTGTCCATTCACCCTCATGTTTATCTAAGACAGCAGGCGATCTAGATGTTTCTTTCCAAGGTTTCCTCTGACTTCTATCAGGACGGTTTCCAAATGTTTTCTGAATTAATCCTGGCGAAACTGGTATAGAGACTTTTCAGAAATCCTCAACTCCTATTCTGCAACATTATATGAACTATGACTGAGTGACTGTATTTGCCATGTGGTAATTAACCTGTAGAATTTTTTTTCTTGATGATTCTCAGTGGGGAAATGAAAAAAAACAGGATGAGTTTAACAATAAAACAAGTGCAATATGAGAACCTAATTAACAGCACTACAAGTATATTAAACATCTCATATTCCTCTTTTTACCGCACGCTATATACATTCCCAGACCTTTTGTCCTGCAGGCCAGCTCATTAGTAAACTGGCAGAATCATTAACCGATTTAAGAGCAAGCAAAGCAAAACAGTTGTTAAGGTTTACCTTTGAGGTTCACTGCAGCCCAAAGACTAATGAACAACAAATGCCACTAACCATGGCCTTGACAGTCTCAATGATTTTTTTTTTTTAAGAGTAATTAACCTGATGCAAAAGGGGAAAAAACAACCAACCAATTTCCATGAACCTGCATGTTTTCATTTAGACTGCATCTGGTTAAGTCACTCATTTTTATGTACTTTTTTTATTATATTTTCTTTTTTTATATTTTTCTGTTAAGGCCGATTGTTAGGCTTGTGCCACTTGCCAGCCCAATTGGAATGCATGATGTCAACAACATATATTGTCAATGTTGTCAACTAACTAACATATACAGTAGTAGTAGTAGATCTTTATACATTTTTCTGTTTTTCATACCGGTGAAATTTTTTTGTCTTTGGATCATCCGTAGACACCGTTGGGATACATCTGTATGACAATAGCATGTCTCCTTAGCCAAGTCTCAAGAGAAGCAGTTGTGGTTTTGCACAGTGATGATGGTTCTGCCAGCTGTGGGTATGAATGCTGATCATGTCGTTGGCCTCGGGCCTGCAGCCAAATGTAGTTTCTGTAACCCGAGTTAGTCTTTCTGCACAGGATCTGCCATGGGGCTCGTTCTCGCTGTAACCGGAACGAGACTTTCCCGAAATGGCTTTGTTCACCATAATCTCCTGTTATCACCGTTTTCTATGTTGCATGGATCCTGAGTCGTTGCACAATGTTTCGGGCCCAAAGGTGTTTTCATTGAAGAGTTAGTCAGTTCTTTAAAAAATGAAAACCCTTCTCCTTTCTGATATCGCAGAGAGCAGAAAGATTAATGAAAGCTGGAAAGTGGTAAAAAAAAAAAAAAATGCTGCATGCATAGACAAGAATGAAAGGGAAAAAATGTTTGCAATTTGTAAACATGATACATGCCTGTGATAAGTTAAAGGCTTAGACATTGCACACATTTGTTTTTTTTAACAACCATATATTATTTATTTGAAATAAATATCCAATTGCTACACAGTTACGTGTGTTGAAAAACATGATGATCGGAATGTCTGAAAGACCTTTATTTACAACCACTAGGAAAATAATATTTTCTTCAGTGTTGCTGTGTGAAGAAAAGCAAAGCTGATACAGTACCTACTGCACTGTATGTCCACTTTGTTTGATCCCTGTGTGAGATCAAGATTAAAATTCATAACATATGTTGAAATGTTATGAATATGTTCATCCCAAATAGGAGAAACGGGCACTATATATCTATCTACACACATCAGGCTATGCAGGCCACTTTAGCATAACATTCATGAATTTATTCAAGAGTCGTTGATTTCAGGTTTGTAACATTAAGAGAGAGCTCATCTTTGCAATTAATGAAGTTGATTTTTCTGAGTGCGGATACAAGCTGAAAGCTCCCTATTATTCAACAACTAAATTCAGAGAGTCTGCCTGAGTGTCAAGGATTCTATTGGGCAGATATTACACTTGTTAAATTACAGTAATCTGTGGGACTTGTTAACAACTGAGTGAACAATGCTGTACTTGTCGTGACAGACAGCTCTTTGTTCCTGCAGGCGATGTGTGGGAGTGTTTTTACTGGAGCACACTTCCAATGTGATGATCTCCTGAAGTCCTCTCTCACCTCTTCAGCCTCCCCTCTGAACCAGGTTTCTGGAGGTCGGACCTGGGTCTGATTTCCACATGTGACGGCAGTGTCCGCAGGACATCAGATCAGTAGAAAAACAAGGACAGCCACCATTCTTCGCTTTAGTCATGCCATGCCCTCATTTGTGTTGAGGGCTGTTTTCTCCCTCAGGCCAATCATCATGAATGGTCATCTGGACTGCTACCATGGCGGAGTCCATTTCGGTTTCGGTGCTGTTACTCTGTAATTATCGTTAACAATAAGAAACGTTTGATAGAGAAGTGTATTTATTAAAGTGAAATAAATGGGAAAAGGGGCGCACTTAAAGGTGTGCTTAACTGGCAGGTCTGCATGGGGATGCACTGCGCTGTTGTTGCTTCGACATGTAGGTGCGCGTCACGTCGTGAACTACAAAGGCTGTGATTGGTCAGTTCAGCTGTGGTGATCTACAGTCTCCTCCACAAACAGCTTCTCTGTCGCTTCCACTTCAACATTTGTCACAAAAGCATTTTCTCTTTGAAATAAATGGGCTCCAAACATACGCGCTACATCTGGTTGACTGAAGGAGGATTAGGACCACGAAAAAAAATGGCAAAAGTCCAGTACAAACCCGAAAGGAAAAAATAGGCAAAAGGAAAAAAACTCCACTACATACAGTCTGGAATATGTATTATTTTGCGCTTTAACATATGCAATAAAAGCATTTGCACCGTGATTTCGATAAGCTCCAAACGCACGAGCTGCATCCTGGTACAAGAACAAAAGAAAAAAAAAAAACAGGCAAAAGAATACAGCATACAACATACAGTCTGACTATGTCTTATTTAGGTGTTTTTTGCCTTGTTTTTTTGTTTCTTTTTTGTGCTGGACTTTCTTTAGTTTTTTACCTGGTGTACGTGTAAGTACACCAGTGTTAAACTATTTCAGGATGATTTCCCAAATGTGTAATTTTCCTGATTTAATCTGGCTAATCTGATATGGGGTCTTTTTAGAAATACCATGTACTAGAGTTTAATGAAGCATAATAATGGATCAGGGCTGTGTGCATGTAGTCTTTCTGTAAAGGGCCTGTAAAGGTAGTGCTGCTTCTAGTCTACATTCGATGTGTGTGTGCAATCAATATCTATGGTGTCTATGTTTTCAGATTGTAAATACGCTACTTAATTCACAACATAAAATAACATTCGACGTGGAATGTTATTTTCTGGAGTAAACGTATTGCTTGGATTCACACAGAACATTTGTGCTCACAATCTGGAACTTGATAGTTAAATGAAAATGTCTTTAGAGACTCCTGTAAGTTATGTTGATTATACAGTGTGGACCGAGCTGCTTTCACAAGCAAAATTCACAAACATGTTTGACCCACCAATGTCCTCTTTGCATCCTGGATGACCTGAACAGTGAGTGGGAGCAGCACAGAGACATCATCTTGTATCCATTTCATCACTCCTAGGAAAATCACCCTCAAAAACCTGACTATGCAAGATCTTGAAAGAAGTACTTATGCAAGGAGTTCTTGAGAGAACTACTTATGCAAGGATTTCTTGCATAATTAGATTCAGGAACTGAGGCCTTCACCTCTGTAGCATCATTTGTATGCCATGAATCAGTCTACCATGCAAGTCACTGTAATGAATGTGTCAGAGGAAGGTTTTGGAAAAGGCTGTTGAACACTTGCTGCACAGACCTGTGTGCATCACAAACTCAAATGCTTAGAAATGCCATACTCAACCAACTAGCACTTTAGGAATGTCAAGAGAGGTTTCTCCATGAATTTGTCTTTTTTTTCTTTATTTCTTTTTTTTTAAATGTGGTTTTACTATCAGCCTTCCTTCTGGCAAATGAAGCATGCTGCAGCTGGACATCTGACTCAGTTTAATGTGCGACTATGAGGATGGTAGTTAAACAGAGTGCTAATGATGACTGTGGCAATGATATTAACCTCCACCCTCTCAGCTCACAACGTGTCTGATGAGATCTCTCGGGAAGAACAAATGGATTGCAATAGTCTGACCTGCTGTCATTATACCTGGGTCTTTTAATGAAAGCATCAGATAATATAAAAATAATTAGAATTAGTCAAATAGAAAAAGGGTTTATGGCTCCTGTGAGCTCTGGCCCTTGTATTCGAATTCCTTTAATTCCTAATGATAACTGATAATGGCGGTTTACCTTCAGTATCTTGACAACAGCTGTGGTGTATTTTATCAGGGGAGGATGTGTGCCGATGCTGTGATGTTTTGATTCTCACGTTTTTGGTTTGGCTGGTGATGCAGATCCCCATAATGGAAGCCTGCTGGCCAAGATATTTTCCTTCAGAAGAGAATGTCCACTGTTTCTGTACTCTCCTGATCTGGCTCAGTGTTGCCCCAGCTCTGGCATTCCTGTCTGGGAATGGCTACAATCCAATGGGATTGCACCATGGTTGGAGGGCATTAAGCGCGCGTATCTGGCAGACCGGGGGAACGCACCTGACTGGAATGTGATGTCTCAGTACCGGGCTTTTTGGATCTCAACGCTGCGGTGCCCAGAGCTAGATCCATTACTACAGAAGCTCTGACTTAATGAAAGACCCATTGTGAAATGAAATGGCAAATCTAATTCAAAATTTCCTTTCATGTGTGAGAGTAGTGTCAGCTTGCTTCCCTTTCCCTTGACTTTTCTTCAATCCCTGAAGCCAGTCCAAGGTTAATAGTGCTAGCAGGCCACAGAAAATGTACGGTAGTCTCTACTGATTGACTGAATGTTTTCTTTTGGACAAATGGGAATTACGATTTGTTTAAATGAATCAAAGCCAAGAACCTGTCTCCATGTGTTTGTTTTGTCTCAGTCTACAGCTTGACCATGCTGCTTTAGGGAGCACATTCTTTCACAGGCAACCCTTGTTAGACAAGTACGCTACCTGCGGGTGTATATATACAACGCTGGGTCATTAGGTGAATAACATGTATAATAGTAGGTAATTTATTTAAACCCACTTCTCACTTTCTCATTCTTTCTCTCCAGGCATGGAACCCGATGTGCAGGAGAAGTGGCAGCAGTGGCCAATAATGGGATCTGTGGAGTCGGAGTGGCTTACAATGCCAAGATCGGAGGTACAGTCATATAAAAAGAAATGATTGATTTGTATTTATAAGGACAACCTTGGTTATGTTCAACGCTTTTCTTTATTTCACTAAATCATTCTTTGGTAGATGAGCACTAGCATTTGCATTTATTTATTATGTTTCAGTAATTTTAAGTAATTATTTTAAAGTATTAACATTTCGAATGGCAGCCTGAGAGGAATCGCTGTACTGAGCTGGAACCTTTGTCACTTCCAGACTTGACTCTTTTTCGACATCCTCATTCAAACTTTAAGACATTCACAAAGCTTTGAGTTTTCAAAGTTGTATTCAGCATTGTGCTGTGTTTTAGACAGCCACTTTTAGAGCAATTTAGGTCAAAATTGAGGCAATTTACAGCAGACTTCACATCTCGTCATAAAGACTGCTGTCACATGATCAGTCAGAGGGTAGAGCAGAGATATTTCATATTTGCAGATTTAAGAAAAAGGCTCCCACACACTTGTCACTCACTAGAAAAAAAAAGTGTTGTATCACAATGTTTTGGTCCTCAGACCTTCATCAGGTAATGCTTTGATCAGCATAATTTATAACTCATAGTTTATTTTCTGCACTTCTTTTATTTGCCTCTCCAACGCACCCGTCTACTGTTAAAGTGTGAACAATTTCTTCTTGATATTTGCAGATTTGACACACCTCACTCCCACAATTTTGCGGGAGTGAACCATGCTCATCAAGCATGGTTCTCAGGTTGCCACGAGCCTCTTCCTCCTCCCCCTCACAATGCAAATTCATTTCCCATAGGACTTAACCTTAATCTATAGGCATTCCATTGCCTGCCATGCAAAGTGCAGACCCAGGCTTCCCTCTGCTGTTTTATAAACAAACTTACCGATTCTCCCTCCCTTAAAACAATTCGGGCAAATATACATCATCATTCTCTGCAAGTCCGGCTGCCGCTAATGACTTTCACATTTCTGACCTAGAAGCTTTGTTTTAGGCAAATCAGTTTCTCCTCAACACAACAGTCAGTTTTGCCTCAGTCAGCAATGTAATCTGCCGCCTCAGTAGTTTAACACTGCTCCCTCAGTACGAGTGGCAAGACGGTGAGTTCAAAACCAGCACCTGACAACACAAGAGACACAGCAGATTCCACTCCGCCGATTGAAAGCCCACTCACTGTTAACTGTTGGTACATTTGACCCTTCAGTGGCAGCAGGTCTCATTGACAATTTAAAACTGCTTCAGTCTCACAGACACATGCGCACACAGTTTATAAAAACTTTTGTGGTCTGACGGCACCTAGTTAGGCCTGTAGCAGCCTTCTCACATGCTCGCTCTGGGGAAAATCCTGTTATTCCCCCTTAATGAAACACCCACTCTGTGATTGTCGGATATATCGCGTCCCTCGGAGAGCTGGGATTGGTCATAGAAACCGAACTTAAGTATAAGTATTCCGGAAGGGGAAGGCAGCTACACGGTTTCAGTGGCAGTTACTGTTGACTTCTACTTTTGCTGGAGCCATTTCTAAATGGTGTTTAGACAGGTTTCTGTAACACTACAGAGGAGACCAGACCACAACAGAATGAGTGTGTGGTCTTAATTCAGTTCATGTGTTAGCAGGAACCCCAGAGACCTTAAAGTTTACACACAAGCACAGAAAACCTAACTACCCTACATGTTTTTTTAAAAAAAATAAATCCTCTATTATTGTTTGGTAACATGATATCTGATAGTCTAGTTTAAGGTTTTACTGTTAAAGTGCTGTTTTTTATTTCTAAAGGTTGTGAGTTCAATTCAGGTGCTCGGCAGAGGTAAAGATGTCCAAAATGCAGGCAATGATCAAACCCTGCTAAATGAGTCTGTCAGTGGACTGCAGCAGCCAGCAGCTCTCACATGCAATTCCTCCTGATATTGCCTTTTTCTAGTTTCATCTCAGTTTTCTTTTTTGTCTGCCAGTAGAGCTGAAACACTTGTTCTGCAGTGCCAGAGTTATTTTCAGCCCATTTCTCGGGCACAGCATGCCAGTGAGTCTTTTTAAGTATCATCACAGTTGTGATGTGGATTGCACTGTAAGTCTATTGGTTTTGCATGGTGGAACAGCGTTGAAAAGGCACAATGAAATTTCTGAGATGGAGCGATGCTGTAGCTTTTGTTGAAAGCTCTGTTAAGTTAATGTCACATCTGTCCTCTTGCAGACAAGTTGAGCAAAAAAAATAATGCATCTTATTTCTCATATTGTGTTCCCTCAGTATTTAGAGACATATGTTTGCGCAGGTGGTGTCTTTTTTAAAGAAGTCCTAGAAAGCGATAGAGGGGACGACTATTGTATTGCACATTTGAAAAAAGCTGTCTTCTAGTCTTTTTAACACCCACTGTAAGATTTGTTGAAGCCATGTCACAGACGGAGGTGAAATTGTCAGAACGCACATTTGGCAGGGTCCTGTTGCCAACCTGCTGTGCCGTCGGCCCCCGCTTTTCCCTGAGCAATGCAACCGTGAGTTGAACATGCTCAATAGTTGATTGTGTCACTCTGGCGAATAAAATTTCATCACCCAGAGTCTGTCACTGCCAGTAGGTGTACGCCGAGTGCCGCTGCGTTTCATCTTGCCCTTGTTTTAATTAAGTAAGTAGCCCCACTGATATTGTGTGCAGGCACTTTTTTTTGTTGTGGTTTCTCTTCAAGTCCTGGCTCACTCCTTTTGACTTTCATTGTTTTAAAACTAATTTCCCATCACCCTTTTAATGTAGAAATGATTAATTTATGGGCAAGGTGAGGGGAGAAAGGTGAAGAAAATGAATTTTTGAACAAGCCTCTGTAGATGCAACCCTAACCCGTTTGCATCTACTGTGGTGTCAAACACCTACATTATCAACGACACCGGTAACAACATCATAATTGATAGATTTGGCAGTTGGGTTTAAGCTTTTGTGTGTAGCGGAGGCTCATTTATGGGAAAACACAAACTATATGGCAGTGGCAAAATATTCTGAAATATTAATTTGTTTGTTCTAAATAGGATTTTGCACCCTGATGAGTTGTTTCGCCGCTGCCTACAGGGAAATGTTTTTTGTAGTTTCTGTTCCCGTTCTTCAGAAGAGGCTTCAACTGGCTCCCTTTGATATAAAAAAAACATCAAAAAGGCAACACATCTATGGATTTTGAATTTTAAACAATTTCATGTATTATTTCATGGTGTTTTTAGTTTAGCTTTGTTCTCCCAGTATGATCCTAAAATTGAAGCCATGTCCAATGGTTAATCAGTGACAAAGTAAATCGTTTTCGAGGTCGTCACCGGTACTCTTGCAACCGCGTTTGCTCCTTTCTTGTTGCTGTGCTGAGGATGTATTGTAAGTTCACTCCATGGGCTCTGCTGAATCCAGAATGTAGCTTAATGATGGTGTGGTCCTTTTCAACTGTAGGCAGCTCCTTTATCCCAGTGTGCGCTCTATCTCATTACCGCTCTGCTTATCTCAATAGCTGCCTGCCTACTTCCAGCTGCCATATCAAGTGTGAATCCTGGCGGAATGATGCCATAACTAGATTTTATGATCATACCAGATGCCCAGTGGGAATACTCCACATGGCATTTAGCTTTCCTAACATAAATACAGCGTGTGTGGTCAGCAGGAGGCAGCTTTGTGAAAAACCTTCACAGGTGCTGTTATCCACATGCAAGTCTCATTTCTAAAAGTAGTTTTAAAAGAAATTTCCTTGAAAGTTTGTGCTCCATCTAATTTTCTGAGACACTCCTGCCAATTTTGGATGTCTGCCTGGTTCCACAAAAAAAGAACTTTTAATTGAGAGTCAAACATTATACTGCCAGGTGTACAGTTCAAGTATGAAAACACACATTTATTGAGCATTAAACTGACTTATGCATACAAAGTACAAAAGCACAAGGGACTCCACATTGTCCTGAACAGCTGGACACATTATGTTCCCAGATACACCCGAAAAACAAAAGGCAGCAGCACAACCAGTCATTTGTAGTCCAAAGCAGCAGGGCCAGCTTATTCATTTTGGCGGCCAGAGAGTATATATTGGAAAGTTAAGCGTGCAGAGGGAGCAGTACAAAAGCTTCTGTCAGTTCTCTGCAGATCATTTGCTCACTTGCCCCCACGCCACCTGCAGTGCCGTAGTTCATCATGCAGTCAGGAGACTCTCCTGTGAAATATCTCATCTGTAGTTCCAAATACAGATCGGCTGCCTTTCAATATTCATAAGTTTAGGGTGCATGTGCCAAAAAAAACCTCTCGGTTCCAACAAAAGTGCATTAAATCAAGGCATAAGTACTAAATTACTAAAATTGGTGGTTAATAGCTACTATTCTCAAAGGGCACTATCTCAATCTGTCTGAATTTTGTCCATGTGTCCGTTTCAGTTGATAGTTTCTGTGTCTCTGTCTTAAGTCGTTTTACTACTTGCATTTCACTCAATTAGCTTCTTGTGTCTTAAAGGAAAAGTACAGAAGTTTTGGAAATGCGCTTATTTACTTTTCTTGCCAAGTTAGACAAGAAGATTGATGCCACGAGAGCGCTATCGATCTTCTCATGAACTCTGGATAAGAAAGCAAATTAGTGCAGAAAAGGTGTTCTTCAGTAACTAAAAATGAAAGAAGTTGCATTCTGTCTATGTCTGTCTTCAGTTTTCTTGACAACCGTTGATCTGATCGACCTCCCACTTGGCAGCGGTACTGCTGAGGGCCCAAAGAAGTGCAGTGATGAGAAGTTGTTTGAATGAGCTGTTCCCAGAGAAAGCTGCGAGCAGTGATACCGGAGGCCAAGAATACAGATGAAACAAATCTATCATAGAGATAAAATGTGCATACTGCACAAGATATTATGTACTCTATTATGGCATCATCGGTTAATCACACATTTGTGTAACCAGTGCAGTGCCCATTGAAAACGTGCCTGTTCTTGGGTATTTCTGCTACCGCTAAGTGTGAAATAGACGGATGGCTGTCGAGGAAGAAATAAAGGATACATATACTCTGACAGATGAGAGTTGGCTAGATTCAAAAAGCAGAAATTACAATTGTGTTGAAGTGCAACCTAAGAGTTAATGAGACACTCGTAAGTCACCACTCTAACATCGATGTTTGCGATACTGTTTGAACTTTGATGTTCTCTCAGTCTCACTCTTTTTTGGGGGGTAGACCGGCACAGGGGAGATACTCGAGTCTCCTCGGCAGATCACATGACCTTTTTACAGAAATGTAGGCTGCCATGGAAACACCAACAGCTCAGAGCCTGTTTGATGCTTTTGGGGGATTTCAAAGCACCACTGCTTGGTTACTTTAACCCATATAGAGCAGCATGAAGTAACCTGACCTGCAATGCAAGAGGGAAATTTGTTTGCTTTTAAGGTGTCTTTAATTCCTTGCCGCTCTGTTTGTAAAAGAAGCAAGAAAACCTTGTGAACTTGAAGCAGAAATAATTGGTTTGGACGAGCAACTGGGTCCCTGCATGCTTTTGGTGTGTGCGCGCATGTGTATGTTTTATATTTTGGTAAAGCACTTCATCAGTGATCACTTTAAATTGACCTTGTAAACGTTTGATAAGTTTTTCACTTCTCTTAAAATAAGAGCGAGTCTGAATCAATTTACACTCACAGCTGCTCCAATTTCATCCAGACACATAGAAAAGGAAAACTGCTTTATATTTGTGTCTCAATATTCTGACTCAGAAGTCTGTTTTACACATAAGGAGGCATTTCTCCCACAATGCAATTGATCTAGTTCCATTTCAGCTCCTTCCAAATCAGATCAAGTGCCAAAGCCAATCAATAGAGATGGCGTTTGATATATACATGGAGGGGGCTACATAAAGAAAAGAGTCTACGCACAAATACCAAACAACGAGAGCACTTCTGCCTGAGCTGTTCAAACATGCACACAACAAACATCATTGCAAATAAGTGTGCAAATATGCAAAGTCAAGTTAAATTAGAGCTACAACATTATAAGGCAAAGCTATAGACTTGAGGCCCTGCAGCACTACTCGGATGGTTCAGTGTAGTCCTTTTTTTGCAGTTAAAGATCCCCACCAGCCATGTTTCACAATGAATATTAAATAATCTACTTTGAATAATAATTTGTGTGTAATATGATTCTTGCTCCAAAAAAATAAAAAACTTCAATTATCTTGTTAAAACTGCATCTTATTCCTCATTAATTTTTTTAACAAGCTATGAATATGCAAATATGTTTCATTTAAAAAGATTGGCTGCTAGAAAAAAAAGATAAAACTGAAAAGTCTGTGTTTCTGCACCGGAGTCTTTGAGTTTCCTCCATTTCACAAAAGCTACTTAAATAAATCCAGGTGTCTTTTGTTTACTCCACAGCTCCAGCCTCGTCTCCGGTTTTGCTTTGTCTCTTTTGTTCACGAGCTGTTGAGTTACATATTTACTCTTACTTGGACGTAGGTGTGCGCATGCTGGACGGAGAGGTGACCGACATGGTGGAGGCCCAATCGCTCAGTCTGAATCCCCAACACATTGACATCTACAGTGCCAGCTGGGGCCCGGAGGACGACGGCAAAACCGTCGACGGCCCTGCCAAACTCGCCAAAGAGGCCTTTCTGCGCGGGGTTACAGAGGTGTGTGTTTGTGTGAGACAATCATTATTTACTGCCTGCCTGTGTGTGTGTGTGTGGCTTCCTTTCAACAGTCTGTAATTGTACAGTTCAAGCATGAGAGGACACAAGCGGAAAGAACAAAGTGGACCCTTTTGACCCTGACAATTATGAATGGAAGGGAATGTCCTCTGAAAGCAGCCGGGGAGGAGAATCTTAGAAATGGAGTGAAGCAGAACTGACAGAAATTAAGTATGGAGAAAAAAAAAAGTTTTCTTTGAAAGATAGTTATATGTTGAAGGGTGCTTCTTAAACTGCCAACTCATCTTTATCTCCCAGCTCTTTCAGTTAGTCAGCAAGTGGGTTTTAAGTGTCAAGGTTGTTTTAAAAATATTCTGACTTACTGGTTACTGGAGCTTAAAATTATCGGAGTAAAAATGTTATCTAGTCTGAAACTAGTCGGTCAGCAAACCTGAATGTCAGCCAAAAAGAGACAACAGTGTCATTTAATCTGTTGGGTCTTAATAGCAGCACTTGTCTTAATGCATGTGGCACAGTGGGATTGAGTCAGGTACATAAAACGAACAAGTTAACAGATTAATAAGCATACAGATCACACCCCAGGCTCCCGAAGTTACACTCCACGAATAAACGCATCCATCCAGAGGACACGGACGCTTGTTATAGAGTGGTACGATTCAAGGCATGTGCCATAAAGCTGATTGGAACCGCTGACACTGACTACTAAGATAATTGCTGCAGTGACAGCACTGTCAGATGGGAATGTGGGTGGTGCATAGCTGGGTTTGATCAATGCAAATAGACAGTTCCACTCAATACAATAAAGCGGCTCTTAGATGAAAATTATTGCACTTCAAAGGCTGAGAGGTTGGGTGATTTATTACAATGAGCTGTTGTCATATAGTGCCTTTTGTATTGCATTGCTGTCATAGGATATTTAGCTCCTTTTAATTTACTGAGTGACCACCTCACCTCTGTGATGTATGCTGAGTTTTAATGGGCCCTTTATAAAATGAGCCCTGAAATGAATTTGCCCTCCTATAATTGGGATTCCTATTGAAGATTGAATGAGATGTTTTGTTTTTTTTTCCACGGCGGTTCGAGGCATGAATGAAAGTGGTCTGTGGTCGTCTTCTTTCGTTTTTTGTCTAAACACGCTGCACGTTCTCCAAAGGGTCGAGGCGGTTTGGGCTCCATCTTCGTGTGGGCTTCTGGGAACGGCGGGAGGGAGAAGGACAGCTGCAACTGCGATGGCTACACCAACAGCATCTACACCCTGTCCATCAGCAGCTCCACCCAGAACGGCAACGTCCCCTGGTACAGCGAGGCCTGCTCCTCCACCCTCGCCACCACTTACAGCTCGGGGAACCTCAACGAGAAGCAGATAGTGAGTTGTGGTTTTGTCCGGTGTCTCTGACACAAACTGAGCTTCTGTTTTCATGCTTAAAAGAAATTATGCAGGACGTTTTATTTCTCCCTAAAGTGAAGTTAAGTTGATTCCATGAAGAACAAATCCAACTCAATTGACTGAAATTTATTCTAGCTAATTTTCAAATTTGTGCCTCACTTTAAATAACCTATTTCCACACCTTAGGGACCCAAATGGTCCCTGTCAAAATTTGCCATCAAACAACAATAATGTAATAATAAAAAAGCAGTATTGCAGCCATTGTAGCAACAAACACACACCAAATTTTCTCCAAACACAAACTGTCACTTACCGATTTCAGATGAATTCATTTGCTGTAATTGCCTTCACACCTCAATAGTGCAAGGAATGCCTCTGGCGAAGTCCCCCTAGTGGAAACCAAGTAAATGGCACATTTTTGTGACTCAATCTGCTGGAAAGTAGTAAAAAGTAACAAATTTGAAGCCTGGGCTTAAATGTGAAAGCCTGATAAAATGGATTGTGTGATTAAATGCTGCAGCAGCCTTGAGTTCAAAAAATTAAGTTTTAATGAATTTCAGTGAGACTAAAATGGGCCCTAAGGTGCTGAGAGGGAGTATTTACAGCATATTTTTTAATTTCATATAGGACATGTAGTTAAACTTTGAAAATATGGATAACAATACACATCTGTACCAAATATCATGGCTAGAGAATATTTCCAGCAGAAATTCTCAAAAAAATAAAACCCTAAACCTTCTTACAGGTCCCTCGCGAGGCGCAACGGTTAATAGTTGTTTGTAGATTGACTAAGCAATTAATTGATTGATCATTTAGACACTACACATACAGCACATTGAGATCTGCACTTTTTATTCTGTACCTGCTGGCGAAGCTCCAGATTGACTCTCCTCCTTTTCTTCACTTTTCTTCGCCTCCATTCATTCAGTCTTGGGCCATTAAAATTATTATGAATAGTGGGACGGCTGAAACTCCATCTGGCAAATCTGTTGCTGCTTAAAATTCTTGTCATAAACACAAAATCGCACGCACACTCTTACTTTCTCCAGCATACAGTCTCGCAGCCAGACCAACTGGACGGACAGCTTATGACATCTCCCTGACATGTGGCTGGTCCCTTAATGCTCCAGTGCTGTACTCATTTAATTGTGCTGTCACTCATGAACCCGGGGATGAAGAGATGGAATAGAACAGAGAGGGTGGGACCTCCAGGGTGATGTAGGAGCGAATATCTTGATGTCTGTTTAGGACTTTTTTTAATTACATATATTTTTTTCCTCTCTTTTACTATAGAATGGGAATATATGAAGCTCCTAAAGGCATAATTGGACCATTAAAATCTGTCAGCTGCTCTGTTTATTATTCAGCTTGGTCTTTTAAAAGATCCTGATAGTTGCAGTGTCTTTTTTTTTCTTTAAGAGTTTCTTGAGGTCTGCACACTTGAATGCACACATTCTGTCTTTTTATGAGGCTTAAGGTTATTGGTTCTGTCATATAGTCACCTCCCCTTAACATGCAGTACTTCAATCGGTCAAGTTTCTTCTTTTCTTTCCTGCGAGGTGGCATTTTGTAACCTATACTTCTGGAGATTGGTTTTGCTGAGTGCAAACACGCTGGCTCGTTTTGTATTCATGCAGCTGTAGTAAATCACACCTGGAGTTGCCCAGGACAACCACAGAGTTCCGCTGTGGGTCACACAGGGGAATCGTCTCCATACTCAAAAGACACCTTTACACTGGTAGCTGTCGAGAAAGGGTGAGCGTACAATTTCACCACTTTGAAGCTATGCTAAGGACCTCATGCTCACAAGTTCTCACCTCTTTAACCATCTCTCTGCCTCCAGCAAATGCATATATAGTGTATGAGATAAAAACAATAAATGGAAGAAGAGAGATATAGGTTTTTATTCACTTAAAAGAAAAAAAAGTTAGTTATTATTTTTTTATCGTACAATTCTGGTGTGGATATTGGGTGATAGACCAAGTAATAAAATTGACTTGGTAGGTAGGAGAAAAACATATGCATGATATGCCTTTTGAATAACGGACTAATTCATTCAAGTACATGTTTCAAGAACATTTTTCTTTTTGTCAAATCTGTCCATTTAAGCCACAACGTGATCCATTTTTCCTTCTAGGTGACCACAGACCTCAAATCCAAATGCACAGATTCCCACACAGGCACCTCCGCCTCCGCCCCGCTGGCTGCTGGGATCATCGCTCTCGCCCTCGAGGCCAAGTAAGCGCTTATCACTATTTTTCTGCGAGCCTCAAAAAAAGCCTTTCACTTCCTACAGCTTCTTTCTGACACTCGCTATCAGCACTCAGACTTTTATTGATTAAATCAGCTAATTCCAGGGAAAGGGGAACTAGGTAGAATGTGATTTGGGCAAAACAAACTCATGATTGGACTGTGCAGCAACTTTTCTAAATGAAAAAATTGTCAGTCTTAGAATCTGCTACATAAAGTACTTTGAATTAATGTTTTTTAATCAGCTTTCAGCATGTGGTTAGGTGTTTCTAAATTTGGAATTTGTCATTAATTGGAACAGACAAAATTGTTTTTAGATGCCTGATTGTATATTTCACATTCTTGAATTAAATCAACTGTCGGTGCTGTGTGCATCAGTTCAAGTTAATTATCCGGATTTATGGATCACATTTTTAACCCCTTTGGCCAACAGATTTGTATGGTGCATTTATAGAAACGGCACGATTTGATGTAAGCACTAATAATTTTTATCCAGGCAAGCAGCACTAATGGAGGAACAAACATGAACATCAGAACAGCTCTGAAAATTAGTAATTAGTCGTGTGACAAAGCGTAAGGAGGTGGCAGAAAAGGACCGCAATTAGGAATGTGTGATGAGAAAATGGAACAAAAGTTACGAAATAAAAAGCTACACTTTACAATTACCTCTGCGGGTACAACATCCATGATTAAATTTATGAAAATAAAGTGAAATCCTGATGTCTGTGGGCACCAAGTCAGCAGCAGAGAAGCAAACACGACTGTGAGCTCCGGTAACACTTTTTGCCAGTGTCTCTTTAACCTTCTTTTTTCAGGTTTGAGTTCAAACATATATTAACCGAAGGTTTACTGTACAAAAGCCATGTAAATGACTTGTAATTCTTTGCATTCTGTATTTAATCAGCTGTACAGCTGCAGGTTAAGACTGTAGGATTGTCCGTTTGATCTCTAGTGCCTCAACACGATTTTAGTCAGATTTATTTTTATAGCACATTTCAACAACAAGGTAAGTCAAAGTGCTTTCCGTAAAACATTTAAAAACATCAAGATACAATTTAAAAACAGTTGATTAAAAGGGGAAATTTTTTAATTAAGTAAAATAAATAAGGTAATAAAAATCAAGAATTTGAAATTAAAAAAAAAATAACAGTTGATTAAAAGGGGAATAATTAAATACAACAACAAAGTTACAGTGCGGTGGATAATAAAGAAATGACATCAGCAATAGGCAGCAGCAAATGGAAAAGTCTTCAGCTCTGACTTAAAGTTTAAAACAGTTTTAGTTTGAATCTTACTGTGTGTGTATATGTGTATTTTTATGCGTTTGTTTATCCACGTTCCAGTAAAAACCTGACCTGGAGGGACATGCAACATCTGGTTGTACGGACTTCTCACCCTGCCCACCTGCTCACCAATGACTGGAGAACCAACGGGGTTGGACGCAAAGGTACGGCAGCTCGCTGCAAGGTTCCCTTCTGCTCGCTGTAGTTTACAGAAGCCTCTGAGGCTCGTTATTTTATTATGGAACTATTAAACCAAATCGGAATCGCCAATACAAGGCACTGGTTCCGGAGGTTACACACAAAGCTCGTCTTAGCCGGGAGGGTGAGGATGTTGCCCGTTAATGTGTCTGTTTCTTCTTTTCTCTCCCCTGCAGTTAGCCATTCATACGGTTATGGTCTACTTGATGCCAGTGAAATTGTATCGCTGGCAAAGACGTGGACCAGTGTGGGGCCACAGAGGAAATGTGTGATCACCATGGTCTGCGAGCCAAAGTTAGTATAACAAACACACATATACACACACCACAGCTCACTGCATTTATCTCAAGAACACAATACAAATGTCTACACATATCAGGTCTCACCATCATAGTTTAAACTAATTAGAACTAACACGTAGTTCAATTTCATTCGTATGCAACTGAGCCTGATCCAAAATTGCATGGTAGAACAAAGATGTTCAGTAGGGAAAGAGTGTCCATACGAATTGTATTTTTTTATGCATTAGCCTATATATATTTAAGGACTTTTCTTTTTTCATCCTACTGATGAAGGCATATCCGTTCTTAAAAAGGGCACCAGTGGTTGTGGTGGACACCAGAAGTGCTTCCATTTGTATTTCTTTTTGCCACACATGAATTTAACTGCTTGTTTTTTGTGGTGCATCCAGTGCCTCGTGCGAGCTGAAGTTACCGGGTTAAAGTTTCAATTCACAACATTTTTCTATGATCGCCACAGGGGCAAATGTGCTGCAAACACAGAAATGACGCAAACCGAAAACACATAAAACAAATGCAACAAAGTCACACAGAAGACTTAGAAACTCACAAAACAAATGTAAAAGAAACGTGTTGCAAAAAACAAAACAGCTTCAAAATACACATAGAGGATTATGTACTTTTTAAACACTTGGCTGTCATCTTTTACAATGTTATAGTTGTGTAGCTGATGTTGATGACAGGCCGAGTGCAGACTGAGTACAGGCCAGAGAAATGGTGAGGGGGAAAAAAGGAGTAAATATGTGTTTCCCTCTTGCAGTTGGTTTGAGGGTTTGTGTTTTTTTTTTGTATTTGTTTTGCTGGTTTTGTTTCTGCTTTGTTTCTGTGATTGCAGCATTTTTCTTCAGTGTTTTCTTTTTTAAAAAAAATTTTATGTTTGTGTGTGTTTTTGGTTTTCCATCAATTCTGTGTTTGCAGCGATTTGCCTTGGCGTGTTTTCCCCTGTCGACCACTGTAGTTTTCAATGTCTGCAAGCAGCTTTACATTTGTCTACAATTTTTCCATCTGCTAATTGCCTGGTTTACTGACGGGGTGACCGGGCACACAAGAGTCAGATGGACGGCGCGCTTTAGGAACACCCCCTGCTGGCAAACATGACATATGCTGTTGCAAATCTTCAATTTGAAAAGTAGAGAATGGTAGAGTATTGAGGTTTTTCTGACAGAACAGTAGTTTATATATGAAATAAAGTGACCGCCCCGAGCCACGGAATAGAACTTCTACCTTATGTTTTATGAGTGTGTCCTGGCCAAGATGGCAGCAGCACATAGACGAAATAAGCTATAAATCATTCCAACGCTAACTTGCCATAAAATGTATAAATCATCAGTGTAATCAGGAATCGCTAATCCAGATCCGATTAGAATTTCTAAAACAACGGTAGTATTAAGCAGTAGCATAAGAGATATAGAGTTAAGGCATTAATCCATAAACCAGTTTGTTGGACATAAACTCAGCCTCTGATGAAGCAGCGTGAGTGAGATAAGCAGCCTGGCTCTTTGAGACGCAGTGAAGGATGAGACACGTCCAGAACAGAAGCGGAGGAGACGCTTGTGTTTAACTGAGCGGGAACCGCTTTGCTGCAGTGACACGTTTTTTTTGTCTTCAGCTTGGTTCTGGGTGCCTGTTGAAACATCCTGTCCTCCTGTGTGCGTGAGTGCCATTAGGTTGGCCTTAGCTCAGCTCGAGCGGTAGCGTTTTTAAAACCGAAATCATTCATCAACGCATGCGTTCCTTTGTCTGTCGAGATTCACGGTTTCTCCATAGTCGTTTCGTTTGTGCCGTCGTTTCGTGTCTCAGTCTAAACACGGGGTGGCTCCTCTTCATTATGCGCTTCCTGTCACCCTTCTGTCTGGCTCCGAGGTTCTCTCTCTTTTACTGCAGCGACGAGATGCTGGTGGCAGATGGGTCGTGCATCTGGGAACAGCAGTCAAGGCAGATTATTCAATTTACATTTTAGGTGTTTAGCTGACTCACTTATTTGGAGTGACTTGAAATGGATGAGCAGGTAGCGGCTCTGAGTGTTGCTCACAGTCTGTGAATCCAGTGATTACAGATCAGAATCATGACACTGTTTTTAGAGAAAAAGTATAGACTATAAATATTTATAATATTAATACAAATACAATCACTTATTTATTCTGGCTCTTGCAGCTGTGAGATGATGAATGAAGGCTTGAGTGATCTCTGTATTTTTTTTTTTTATTATTTTAGCAGTGGTGCGACCGTTGTTTACATTTGGGTAATAGATTGTTCTCTAAAGCATGGCGTCTTTGAAGAAAAGCCCCTAAGCTTCTGCACTATTTAAGTAAATAAGTTGGCCTACAGGCTTTGTCAGAAAGATCTTTGTCTTAGTGCATGAACATGAAGGACATGTACACTTTGATGAATGGATGGAAAGGGAAGAATTGTGTGTGGGGGGGTGCTTTTCATGCCTTGCTGTTCTTCATGCTGAACCTTGTATTTGGATTTGTTAAATAGTGATAGTTTGCAGGATTCCGCTGTTGTCTGTGAACTCATAATTTAAAGTTGGCGCCTCCAACCTAGTTCAACAAGCGAGATGAGAGCGACGCTGTGAATTTCCTCCGCAGCGGTTATTTTCTAAATCACAGATAAAACACCCACACCTCTGCACAATGCTGTCATCGGTGTGCCTGCCGCCTGTTTTCTCCCTTCAAGCTGACAAACCGACAGTGCTCGGGGAGAATTTTATTAGTCGCTTGTTTTATGGAAATGTAAAAAAGAAAAACACAGAAGCACATAACACAGCCATAACCTGATCGCTACGTTTTTATGACTTCACACACCTTGCACTGCACTTGTGATTATTGGCAGGGGACAAAACTCACGCACACACGAACATCCGGCAGCGGAGTAGGATCTCTGCATATAAGCACACCACTATAAAACCAAGATAAACACACTTCTAGTAAGTAAGTAACTACATGCCTTATTTTAGTATAGCTACTGCAGTTAAAGGTAATGTGGGGGTGATGCGGACTTCCTGCTGCTGCTGTGATCAACAGGCAAAGTTGGATGAATTTAGGTGATTAAACTTTAGCCCTTTACTTTAGGGTTAAGCAGTTTTGATGCACACCTGCCAGAAAATCATAAGTGTTTTCACACAGATCGTAAAATTATATATACCATGATAGAAGATATTGGCCATTTCGCACTAATGTGTATATGTTTCTATTCTGTCCTCATATTTTTTCTGATTCTACCTAGAAACACCAAAAAATAAAAGTATGTATTGTAATTACATCATGACTGTTATATATTTATTATTATTGCTGCTTTTTGGTAGTACACTTAAAATAAATGCCTTGACTTGAAAATTTAAATTAATTCTCTAAGGATTACATTTGAGTTGATTTGTGTTATTTCAAATGGAATTTGAGAAGAAACTGAGAGTGTACTCCATTTCTTTCACAAGTTAAACTTTTCTTAAGGGCTGCGACTATTGATTATTTTTTTGATTAATGTGTAAAACCTACTTTATACAGCTCTACCATCTAGAAAAGTGCTAAAGAGTTAGTTTAACCTTTAGCGTGCTACCACATTAAGCAGATACGAAGGTCGAAGGAATTTAGGCAGTAATTTAATGCATCTTGAAATAGTTGTCAGACGGGACCTTTAGACACCGTCTTGAAACAGTGTGCCAATAATGATTACACCGTATCTTGTCTATAATTTGGGCACCTCAGTGTCGCTAAAGCCCTACATCTTCCTCCTCCTCAGAATTGTTGTGGATGCATGTAATCCCATAAGCGGATTTGGGGTGGGGAGGAGTAAATAGAGGTGGTGCTTCACTTCCACAGAGGTGCTACAGGTTGTGTGACAGTAATCCTGTTCAAGGCCACAAACTCTTCACCCATCACAGCCTCGCTCTGGCTGGGAGCCGGAGCGGACGCTACTGTCGCTACTTATCCCCGGCTTAGAACCAGCCCTTAATGATTTCTCTGACACACAACCTACAATTAATGAGTGCCACAGTCTTAATGTCTTCTCATACGCCCTTTCTCCTGGTTGACAGGAACATTGGCAGCCATCTATCGATTAACAAGAGTGTGGACGCCTGCTTCGGCACAGACACTCACGTGACCTCATTAGAGCACGTCCAAGCCCGGCTCACCCTGTCCTACAACCGGAGAGGAAACCTGGCTATCCACCTCATTAGTCCTGCCGGCACACGCTCCACGCTGCTCCACCCCAGGTACAAATGCACAGCTGCTCATAACACGCACACACACAAGGTGGTCAATGCAAATCATTCACACTCTTGTCGTTTTCCTGCAGGCCTCATGACTACTCGTCAGAGGGTTTTAATGACTGGGCTTTCATGACCACCCACTCCTGGGATGAGAACCCCAATGGGGAGTGGACTCTGGAGATTGAGAACGTGGCTGGTGCCAGTGACTATGGTAAAATAGCTTTTAATCTCTACACAGGATTGCACATTTTAGTGATTTAGTTTAGTTTTTTGGATTTAGAGTGAAAATGTCTCCTTGAAATTGATGTTTTTCTGATATTTTATAGACAAAGCGATGAATTGACTAACAAAGAAATCGCTTCTGCATTTCTGTTTGTGTTCAGATCAAACAAAGAGATGTGTGCTAAATGAATGGGCTTTTAGAGATGTTGGTAGACAATTTTTTTTCATTTGTAACTTTGGACGGAGGCAGTCTAGCAGTCCCCTTCCCCTGTGTCCAGTCGTTTGGCTAAGTAAGGCTAATTGCCTCATGGCTCTACACAGATTAATGTATTTTCAAAAATGTTGAATTATTCCGTTTAAAGCAGGAGGCACGATGAAACAATGGAATAAATACACACTCATCTGCTTCCGGACATTGCAGGTCCACCTGTAACAATGAGCTCAGAAGCCAGGAAAACCTCTGGGGGGAAAAAAACCTCAGGAAAACCCTCATAAGTGAGGAACCATTAAATGACAGCAATACCCCACACTTGACTAATTCTTAAGAAACGTGAACTTTTTAATACTCTTTTTAGGCACAGAGTGAATTCCTGCTGTTTTTAAATCACTGTTCATTTCAAGGAGTCTTTTTCTGTCACATAATGCAGAAACTCTGAGTTGACAACGGAAGAGGATATATTTCCAAAATTCACACTAGCGACTGTCACAGCCTTACTGTTTCTGACAGGCCTATTTTTTCTCCAGTTAATTTCTTTTTTTTTTTTTAAATCTCGGTCCCGTCTCTCTTCTCAGGCACTCTGACCCAGTTCACTCTTGTGCTGTATGGCACTGGCTCACCATCTTCCAGCTCTTCTGAGAAATCTCAGCCTGGAAATGGCAGCTGCAAGACCTTGGACCTGAGGCAGATATGCATCGGTAAGACGGAACACTCTCAGGAAGTTACTGTCCTGGCAGCGATGGTAGGCTTATCGAAATGAGTCGTGTTGATGCAAAGTAGTCTGGTTAGCGTCAGATGAACACAATAAAATATTATCCCGTGTTTGCTCAGCTGCATTTGTGAGTCACTACATCAACTTATCTGAAAGTCACGCAGTTTTCTCCTGCAAATGTCAGGTCACTATGTAGCTTTAATATCTCAATAATATCTTAAATTTACCTCAGTTTCCAACAGGCTTATTTAAATGGTATGATGTTTGTACTACTTAATACAAATACTGGAGGTGTACTGTACTGCTACAGGCAAGGTTAGACCTTGCCTGTAGCGGTTTATTACACCTCCTTACAGAGTCCACCTTCATGTCTGAAACAGAAACAGTCCCAGTCTGACCCCTACAGGCTGTCGGTGGGACTCACAAACTGACAAGCAGCACAACACAAATAGAATCATTAGAGGGAGAACTGATTATCATGCATCATATGATTCTCTGGAACTCTCTAGCGTTGCTCTCAAAGTCATTTCATCAGTTTGAGCTGTTTTAAACAAGTTGTCAGTAATTAAATGTTCCTCCTCCTCTTGGCACAGACTCCTGGGTTCAGCTCTGTCACAGAGCTCCCACAGTCTGTTAATTGACATTTTAGGCAATGGCCTGCATCTGGACCTGCTGCATATGGAAACGGGCCTGTTGACTTAAACGTGCTGCACTCAGCATATAAATTGCAAACCTTTTTTTTTTTTTTTTTTTAACGAAGAAAAAATAGTAATTAACGGCTTTGAAACGACTTTGTTTTCTATTTCTAAGATAGCAAATGGCTCGTGGATGAGTAAAAACGGAAACGTCAGACTTGACGTCGGCCGCGTTCTCTCGTGTCTCCACTGTCTGGGCCGGTCGTTCAGCTTCTCCTATTCAGCCGTCCTGACTCATTTGAAGAGGTACACGTTGTGTGTGGCGGTTCCTTTCACTTCCACTGCTCTTCTCTTGTCTTTGCAGAGTGCAACGCCGGCTACTACCTCTTCCAGCAAGGCTGCGTGAAAGAATGTCCGGCGGGTTTCTCCGTGGGCTCCCAGCCCCTCAACTACACAGTGGGGAACTTCATAACGCCAGCTTCCGTCCTGGCCTGCCTGCCGTGCCCACCTCCCTGCCTGACGTGCAGCAGCCTCAGCCCCCAGGCCTGCCTGTCCTGCCTCCCGCACAGCTCCCTGGACCCCGTGTCCGGCACCTGCCTGCACCTCAACCAGTACATGCGCGAGTCGCCCGGCAGCTTCATGGTGGGCCGCGGCGATGCAAGGTCCCAGGAGCGCCTCAGCTCGCGGCTGCCCATCACCATCGCCGTGCTCAGCTGCATGGCCATCATCGCCACCTTCGCCGGCATCTTCCTGCTGCTACAGCTGCGCTCGGGCGCGCTCATCAAGCTGCCGTCGCTGGAGGCCGGCGGCGGCCTCGGGGGTGGCTTCAGCCTGGGGGGGAACAGGGTGGTTTCGTACCGCGGCATCCCGACGGTGTGGGGGGATGAGGGGGTGAACACAGACTCAGACAACGAAGAGTTTGACGTCCAAAATGAGAGGACTGCCTTTATCAAAACACAAAGTGCTCTTTAATGCTTTCCCCTCATCCCTCTCTCTTTTGTTCCGCTTTTAAAGTCCTCTACCCACCGTTAGTCTGATAATTCAGGGCTGTGGTAACTGTCCTTTCACAGTCCCCTCTGGTTTTATCCCCCCCCCCCCCCCCCCCTTTTTTTTTCTTTCTCTCCTTCCGGCTTCTCATCTGAGTGTTGCTTCAGGATCATGTCTTCCACTTCGCTGTGGGAGACCTGATGGGAAGCCGCTGTCTCTCAGAGCTCGGGATGGCCCGGGTCTTTGCTCTGTTCACACTTGGGCGCATTTCTATTAAACTGGCTCTCTGCCTCCTCTTGCCCTCAATCACTAACAGTGTCTGTCTGTGCAGAGACCATTTTCCCCTCCAGCTCCAGCTCCTTTTTGTTCCGGTAAACAAATGATTATTGTTTGCTTTCTTCCTTTTGCTTTTTCCCATCAGTATCAGTGCAGTAGCCAGATGAGATTGCTGAATGTGAGGAGCACAGATGTGTGTGTGTGTCATGTGTGTGAGTGTGTGAATCTGCTGACTAGTGTAGACCCTTTCCAGAGAAACTAAAGCTGGTCCAGTCACAGCTAGAACTCCAACCATTACATGATAATAAAAAATTGTGAAATGTGGCATGAAATCCGATTTGGAAACATTGATTCCCTCTGAAGTGTCATTAAGCGACATGAAACAGCCCAAATCTGTCGAGAAATCACCACTTATCTGGTGAATCATGTTTCTAAAGTGCATTTTAAATACGCACCAATCAAAACAACATAATAGTTGTCAAAGGAAATTACTTTAATGGCCTATTATAATCCTGTCAGGAAAAACAACCTGGGCTGCTGGAGAGCTTTCTGGTAACGTCATCTGTCCTCGTCCTGTTTGTGTCATCTGTCATCCTCCCACTTTATTATACTGTATTTAAGGTTATTGTTCTAGGTGCGGCGGGGCGGGGGGGGGGGCTTTAGTTTTTCCATTGTACACACAATCTGAAAAGATGACTCACAGCTCTGGCAGAACAAACTCAACTAGCAAAGCTCCTTCCAGCCTTTCGGGATTCAGCACGGACAAAGCTTATTCCAGTTCAGAAACCATACGTTTTCCTGCGCTCAAAACCTCTCAGCCACCCCCACCACAAAAAACCAAACAAAAAGATTAAATTAAACATATGAAACAAAAACAAAATCACAGGCTACTCAATCATCCCTGAGGCACATCCCCCTCACAGGTATATTTAATTTCTGCGTATGATGTGCTCACATCCCGTGGCAGAGGAACACAGCCGAGGCGCTGACGGGACCCAAAACAATATGCGAGAGTCGGGCACAAGAGCTTCTCAAAGCAGCCGGCAGGTGTTGAGTTACCTGTGATTGATTTCTCCACAGAGCAGACTCTAAACAGTTCATCAACACTTTGGCTTTGTCGGGGCACATTTGCACTACAAACACATATTACACATGCCTCCTATCAAAATGACTGGTGTGGGTGTGTGTGTGTGTGTGTGGGTGTGTGTGTGTGTGTGTGTGTGTGGGGGGGGGGGGGGGTGTTAGTTTATTCCATATGAGAAATTATCTGTCTGCTCTCTGACATGAAGGTTTCCTTTCCTCCTCGGTCTCACAGTCCTGCGTCGAGACTCCACACCTCATCAATGTCTCTGCACTCACCCTCCAGTCTTCATCTAATCTGAATTTCAGATGATCTCTTCAGCGTACTCGCCAATTAATTATATTCTAAACGATACCGCAGCAACTATTTATTCTGAGAGATTTTAATCATACCTTTGTGGAAGATTATTTTTAAGGTGATTTCTCTCTGGGGCTGGTTATCTAAAATAGGCATCTCATGATTTAATCCAGTGTAGCCATTTTTGAATCCATGGGTCTCCTTTCTACTTTTCTATGTTGAGTTTTTTTTTTTTCCATTTCCAGTACAGAAACTGTGGAGCTTTGCTGAGAGAGGTTGTCATGGTGATGACATGCATACAAAACTGCAGCTGCTCATCCTTTTATCTACCTCTCATAATATTCAGCAAGGTTTCAGACGCTTTTAGAGGAGCTGTTAAAAGATTATAGAGGTCAAATTATATGTAGGTCAGATATGAAATGTTTCTCGGGGAGACATTTAACTAGGCATCTAAAGTAAAATGTATGTTTTTAAAGAGAAACAAGCAATTGTGATTCTGGAAGTGCAAAGCTGCTGTGTAAATTCTTAGTCCCCCGAAACTCTCTCCTAAAATTTATTGCCTTTAGGATCAACATTCATGGGCAGTCTCACCCGGTCTTGAAGACCTGTTATTGAGAACGGAATGGGTCGAAGGATTGTCCATAGATCTTGTTGGCCTGCATTTAGGTGCTTAAATCAAGGTTGACAACCTAAAATTGTAGTGGGCATTTGTTGTCCTCACCTCATACTCTGTTTCTATTCGGGAGGCGTCCTCAGAGGTTAAGACCTTTTCGTTAAGTTTCTGTTGCTGACAATCAAACCGTTTCCTTGTTTAGAGAGAGAGAGAAGGTGCACAAGCACACAAATTGATTTCAGTACATGCATTGGAAAGCCTTCTTAGAAGGGATTATTCATTAAATATGGAGGAGCGAGTGTGATTCGAATTGCTTGGAAAAGCTTGTTCAGACATCTGTGTGTGTGTGTATATATATATACATACATACACACACACACATACAGATGATGTCTGAACAGGCTTTTGCAATTCATATATAAGCATTAAAAGGCAAAAACAGCAGAGAATCCAAAAAAACATTCTAACCGGTAACTTCTCAAAATCCTGTTCAAAAGCCTGAAGAAAGATTGGTATGTATGCTCTCAAACACAGTGCTGAGCCAGGGAGCTTAATTTATCTCAGATGGCCAGTGCAGGTGTAGCACTAAGCATTTGGCTTATCGTAGCAGTTTCAGCCACGAAGCACTAAACTGGATTGGAAACCAGCCTGAGAATGTAGATGTAGAGAAATGCCCTCAACAGGAACAAAGCTAATGTGGCTGCAAAAATAACGAGCGGGCGCTGCAGGGCTTTGTGTGATGTACATTACTGCCTACTGCCATTAAGGCTTTGATCAGCCTCAGTTTAAGGAGGATGCTAATTTAAAAATGTAATAACTACAGCCTCAGACAAAATCTTGACTTCTCAGCTTGCTGTGCAGTGTGTAAACAGATAAGGGGGCTAATGCGCCACCGAAATTGCTTTCATTACCTATTTTCTTAAACTCTTAAAACCCGAGTTTCCTTTTAAAGAAAGGCTATGATGTGGGATTTCGACCAATTCGTTGCAATTAGTATTGACTCATTAATATGCCGTCAAGATTATGCATCGAGCGTCTTCCCTTAAAAGCACCAAGAATTGTATTGCTTCCGGAAAGAATGCAGTTTCTCCTAAAGTGCGGGAGAAACCGAGATCCTCTGACAGGTTTTGTGGCCCCTCGAGCGCGAACGCAAAATGATTTATTCATCTGAGCTTGTTGTATTCACTACAATTTGAAAACTCAAAAAAAAAACATTAAGCTGATTAACTCCATGCTTTCAAGTGCTTGACTTTAAGAAAATTCTACATGCGGGCAGCATTAAGTATCCAGCGCTTTCAAAACACAGGGAGCTGTTGGAAATTTTTCACCAAAAGAATGTGATGGGAACTGCACACTTAAAAAAAAAAAAAAAATCTATTTGTGTCAGAAAGCAGCTCGTAATTATAAGGCCAGCACTTCACTGGCACTAAAGTGTGAATCCTTTTAATGTAGAAGGTAACAGGAATGCTATATTAAAAAATATATATATATTAAAAAAAATGTAAAAATCCGCTGAATGCAAATTGTCTCCTTTGATTATAAAGTAAAGCCTCACAAAGCTTTTCTTCATACCTTATTACCTTTATACTTTATTTTGTAACGGAGCTTGATGCTGCTTCAGTCCTGCCTTAGGTTGTAGTCTGAAGTGATCAATACGAAGTCAGATGGAGTTAATAGGAGCAATATCTTTGGCATAACCAAAGACAATCATTTTAATGCTGTCTGTCTCGTGTTAAGACTTTTTTTTTTTTTTGCTTTCAGGTTGTCACAGTCCACCGATCCCTTCACTTTAGCTCTTTTTTTTTTTTTTTTTTATATCTGCGGCGACACCCTGTATGTTCAGAAACTGTGGAGGGAAGAGGTAGAATGTATCCCATCTCCATTAACTTAAGGGCTGGATCAGATCTGCGTGCGTCCATTTGTGCACGTGCTTGTTTAAGTATAAAAGAAACACACTGCGATGGAGGCAGGGGGCAGGCGGGAGTTAGTAGAGCGGCTCAGACGTCTCAGCGTACCTCCTCCCACCTCTTCATGAGGTTCCTGGCCTGTGGCTGCACACAGTACCTTACAGATTTGTGACCTATGAATAATGTACAAGAATGACTATCTTACATGGGACATAACTCTAAAATAAGGCCTATTTTTGTACTATATGAATGGTGCAGTGTAATTTTCTTGTAATTTAAGGATTTTTTTTTTTTGCTCTTGTTTTCTCCTTTTTATTTAATTGATGTCAATTATAGATTCTACTAAAAAAATAAATAAAGATCTATGCAAATTTGAATGTGTTTTCATTTACTTACGACATGAATGTCACATAATTGGACATTACGCGGTTTGCACTTTGGTTGAGCTACGCTGCTTCTGTGACATAGATGCATAGAAGTCTCCTTCCTCTGTGGTCTGTAAACTTTGAGACAAAGCGCGTTGGCTTGCACATCTTCGTCCCTATTCTTCTCTCCAGCCAGTTTAATGAGCGTCTGATAGTGGATGGCTGGTGTAATTAAGAGCTTTCACCCAACATCAACCAAATCGTAAAAACGAGTAATGAAGTGTGACTGGGTTTGCACTGTGGTGGAAAAAGGAAAGCTTTTGTTTTTATGCAGCAGACACTAACAGCAGTTTGTTGTTGTCTAAAAGTAATATGCAGTTCATTAGTAAAAACATACTGGCTGTAATAAAGTTAAATACCATTGGTTAATATTTTCCAGCAGTGCAGAGAGGAAGAGAATTTAGGTTGTATGCTACGTAAAAGTTACGTAAAACAGATCAACCTCAGCTTTCAGATATAGATCATGCATGATAAGATAATCCTTTATTTGTCCCACGGTGGGATAATGGCACGATGGTGTGCATCTGTTGTTTTATGTTTAAAACCTCAATATTATTAAAGTGAAAATCCCATAGACTTGCATATCACAGCGCTATCCTGCAACAGCACTTTCATTACAGTGTAAAGCTCCTCCTCATGTTGCTTCCCAGCGCTTTAGTTACAATTCAGAGCTCTGTTATCCCTTATCTTCCTGCTTTGATTGTGCAGCCAATGTAACAAAAGTATACAGGAAAAAATATGAAGAAAGGGGTTTATCATAAGTCCGGTTTTACTTGATCCGTTAACAAAAATAAAAACTGTTAAGTAGGTTGAGTTTTGCATTTTCAGCATAAATCGCCTGGTTCACTCTGTGTGGCTGTGGATGCTGAATGTCCTCCATGTTATAGTATTCTCATCATTAAGGAGTATTTCTCAAGTTTCGCCATGCTGTTTCACCATGCTTTCAAGTGTCAACACTTCACTTCTGTATTTGTCATTTAAGGTGAAAATGTAACAAATTAGAAATGTGAATTTCCTTTTTTTTATTTTTATTTTCAAATGAATACAGGTCAAACTTAACATGGAAAACCTTCAACAGCATCAGCTGCACAAATTTCACATATTCTGAATCACTTGCTAACAGAAAGGTATTTATTTATTTAAGGTATTGTGTCTTATTGATCTGAGCAGCAGCCGTGCAGTGCAAAAGCTAAAATTATTTCACAGAACACAAGATTGTTGATGTTGTGTCTTCAGAAATGTTACTCCCCCCCCCCCCCCCCCCCCTCAGGACCACAGTACTATAGCATGCAAAGGTTTAATTGTTTGAAAAAACCTTGTTGGGGAGAAATATAAAAGTATCTAGTGGTGATAGAAATATTCAGATCCTTCACTCTTAATTTATTACTCCAGCATTCACAACTTTAACAGCAAGATAAATTTAAAAGATCAAAAGTAAAAATTATGCGGCAAAGTAGGAATTTAAAGTAGCATACAACTGCTTTAAAGGTCCTTTTTGTAAGATTAAGTGGCACTTAATATTATGGATTTGGCAGAAATGAAAATTAATATTCAGTGTATAATTCATTTCAAATAAGAATTGTTTTATCACCTTTTATCAGAATATTTTTCATCTACATGGAGAGGATCTGCCGAGAGTTTTTCTAAAGTGGAGCAGCAGTAGTTGATTTGTTGATAAGTTGGTTGTGATCTGCAACCTGGACACTAGATGCCCCTAAAATCTACACACTGTACCTTTAACAGCAACAGCTGGAGAAACATGAATCCATGTCTAAAATAAATACATATTTTGAAGTTTCTGTTTTTTGTACATTTATAACCATTAAGGTGAGGCCTAAATTAATCTATTCTTGTAATTCTAAAGTTGTTGCTGAAGTGAAAGCAAAATTATAAGTACAAACGCATTCAAACAGACATGAGGAAGTGCTGCCTAACTTTGAATTGCTCTATTTTTTTTTTTCACACGAGGAAGTGAAACTCACCGACGGCTACAGATAAATAACTCATCTTGGTCAGTAAGCAGCTGCTGCAGCAGCTCGCCATTCTGTTGCTGTCCTTCATGAGAACACTGCAGGGCCCACTTTTGTTAAGAAGGGGGCTTTATGAGTTAAGAGATGGGCTTTGGGGAGGACCTGCGCTGCCCTCAGGCTCACACAGCTGTAATGCGGCTGCTGGACTCCGAGCTTCACCTGATGGAGGTCATGAAGAAGTGGATGGGTCAGCGTGCCAAGAGTGAGCGGGAGTTTTCGGCGCAGCTGCACCACATGGCCGCTATGGTGGAGAGGCTGGACCGGCCTCAGTCCAGTCCAGGCCTGGACCACATCAGCCACCTCAACAAGGTGAGAGCTCTAACTGCAGTGGAAACGGAGTGGAAAAACCACCCTGCAGGATGCAGGATGTGTGAATTCATCTTATTAGTTTTCTAAATTGATTTTAGGCTGGAAACTAATTATGAACATCGATGCTGCCCACTGAAATGCCTCTATCTATATAGATTTCTTTCAGTATTTCTGCGAGGGGAGAGGGGAGAGGGAGAGTTTGAAATATCTGCCGAAGTAACACATTTATATCTCGTCATACTGAGGGAGAAAAAAAAAACACATCCCAAGTTTTGCCATCTTTTGATTAAAATTTTTGTGTTTATCCTGCTCTACTGTTGACCTTCTGGGAGACAATTTTACTACTTATCCACCCACATATTCAAGTTCAGCTTTATTGGTGGAGAAAGTAAAGAGAAAGGAAAAGCAAATTAAAAGCTAGTTATATTAGTTTAAAGGTCCCACATATTTGCTTCTCTTTATTTTAATTGAAGTTTGCATACCACTAACATGATATATTTTTGGTTTTAAGTCCAAAAGTTAGTTTTTTTTTTTCCAGTGCTCTCTCTTAAGGCTTCGCTGCTGCTCTAAAGAGCATATGTGACTGACTCGTTAATATTCACGAGCCTCTCTTCTGAATGGCTGAGGTTAACCGCAGGTGATAACTCACTAGAACCTAATGTATCTGGGTTAAAAAAAAAATGAAGATGTTAGATATCAGATGTTATCCTGTAGCCTCACTACATACTTGACTGTTGATGTTACGGCTGTTTGACATCATGAAGTCAAGGAAGTGTGAGGAAGCTAGCGAGTAAATCAGCAATGTTTCTAAATCCAACCGGTGTGCATTTCTCTGATTTTTGTATTTGTGACTCATGGGATAGTTGTTATAAAATCCCTGTTCCTTATCTGGCATTGAGGCAGGACGGAAAGCCATGAAAAGTACCTATTTGCATCATATGGAAATGATTGGTAGGCAGAACCGCGTTATGTTTGGCAAGATCACTTGGTGTTGCCTAAATTAACACGTTACAAATGTGATTTCAGTGGGACATGTCTGATTTTAGAAACCATTTACAGGAAGTGTTAGAGTCATAAAAAAGGGGAAACGTATTAAATGGATACATGGCCTGGCTTTCCGCCAATTTGGGGGGGAATTTTCGAGTACTTTTTGAGGTCTTTTGTGCGTCAAAATCCGTTGAATGGATGTGGATCCAATTACTTATTAACACCTGCTGCACCATGGATGCACTGTAACCGCTCCCTCTCTGTAACCGCTCCCTCTCTGTAACCGCTCCCTCTCTGTAACCGCTCCCTCTGTTCTCCCGTGTCTCCCCTTCAGTCATGGGGAGTCCTGGTCTCTCAGACGGAGCTTCTCAGTCAGGTGATGAAGAAGCACTCTGAGGATCTGCTGGATGGTCCCATCAGCAAACTGACGCTCCTCATCAGAGACAAACAGCAGCTCTGCAAAACCTACGCAGATCAGTGGAACCTCCTGAGACAGGAACTCAGTAAGGTGTGATTCACACACACAAATACACTGTTGCTTCCTTACAAATGACTATAATCACGTCAACAGCCAGATGCAGCATTCACTGCAGTCAGACCTCTGTTCTTCACAAACCTGAGCTCTGGTGCAGGGATTTAAGATGCATGTTTCTCAACTGATTACCACTTTTGTGTTCTCACTGCTATTTTTGCTCACTTATCTACTATATTCAAATTCAATATATTCAGGTTCACTTGCAGAGCAAAAATACACACACACACACACACACACACACACACACACACACACACACACACACACACACACACACACACACACACACACACAAAGCCAAACTAAGAGATAAACTGAACAAAAATGGCTTATTCTTAAAAGGAAGATAGTTACCATACACTTTTTTATTTTGTTGCATTTTTAAGAAACTTTATTGAGATATTCTTTATTCTCTATTTACATTGCAAAATGAGTTTTGTTTTTCTTTGTGTGTGTGTAAGCTCAACGTTGATTACCATTACCACCAAGTCTGTTTTTAATGATTCTTTTGTATTTTTAAAATAAAAGCACACAAAATAAGACTCTTTTGTGCTCAAAAAAGGAACACTATTATACATCTATAATAGAGTATTTATACGGCACTATTCTATGAGAATGCTGTAATTTTAAAATGATTTGCTGATTTTTCAGAGCTTTGCAGTGGCAGTCAGTATTCATTTTCAGCGACTGGGTTGCATAATGTTCTTCCTTTGCTGCACACGTGAGGCTCAGAGGGTGAATACAATAGCCAGACTGCGTCTTGCAAGCTCCTTAGCAAAGAGAAGCCAGCAGTTAGGGCCTCGAAGCACTGACACTTGTGATGGCTACTCCCACTTCCTGTGTTATACCAAATTTCCCCGCTTTGGCATTTAAATGTCACCGCATGTCACTTTATGCTGCCTATGGCATTTTTTTTCCCATTTCTATATTTTATGCAAAGCATTTTGCATTTCCTTGTTATCAAAGTGTGCTGAACAAATTGCCTTTCTTCTCTGCAGGTGACCCACACTGAGCTGGACCGGCTGAAAAGCAGCTACAGACACGCAGTAAGAGATGCAACTCAGGCTAAGAGGAAGTTCCATGAGGCCAGTAAAGGTGGGGATTCCTGCATGCACACACACACACACACACACACACACACACACACACACACACACACACACACACACACACACACACACACACACACACACACACACACACACACACACACACTTTTAACAGACAGACTTAGTCTTTTAACAGACTCTTTCATGCTTAAAGTGTTCTTTCTCGCTCTCATGTATTGCATAAATCTGATAAGTGTATTTCCATTATGCCATAACCTCCTGTATTTGCACTGTGTGTCTATGATCACAGATAAAGAGCGTGACAAGGCCAAAGAGCGGCACATAAAGACTTCCCTAAAACTTCATGAGCTGCATAATGAATATGTGCTCTCTGTACGATCAGCACAAGTTTACCATCAGCACCACTACAATCAGATCCAGCCAACCCTGCTCAACGCACTGCAGAATCTGCAGCAGGAGATGGTGCTCATACTGTAAGATCAAATATACCCAGAGTGTGGTGAAGTGTGTGCACCTGCATGTGTGTGTGTGTAAATGAAGTGGATTGTGTTAACAGCTGATTTCAATCTATTTCCATTTCCATTAATTGCAAATTTTTAATGTCTTCATCACTACCAATTTTCAAGCATTTTCCCCAATTTCACTAAACTTTTTCTACCATCTGTTCTAATTAACACCAGAACCGCATCAAACTCAACTTGCATTTTTTTTTTTTTTTGAGATAGCCAATGCATTTACCAGTGAGCGTTTTGCAAAATTAAGTTTTTTCCATTACAAGGTTAGGTTAATAATGGCAGCGCTCTGACAGCGTTTCCTTGTTTGAACTCAAAACTTAAATAAAAAAAAATAATAAAAACTTTCCAAAAAAAAAAAAGAAGTTGAGAAAATCAAAACCAAAACAAGAAAATCAATTGGAAAAAACTGTGAAAAAAGGTCTTTATTTGACAGCTTTGTGCAGCAAAACACAGTATATGTGGTTTAACTCTGGATCTTTTGGCATCTGTGTATCCTGTCTGACCTCTTGAACCAGAAAGGAGATCCTGCAGGAGTATTTCGACATTTCTTCTCTCCTCCATCACGAGGTTGTGCACATCCACAGGGAGATATCTTCTGCTTTAACGTCCATCGATCCTCACAAAGAGTATGAGAGCTTCATCCACCAGAACAGGTAAACAGAGGAAAAAACATTTCCCCCCTTCAAAGTCAATCAGGAAGTCCTTCAAACTCACAGTGATGGCCATGTGAACTGTGTGTGTGTGTTTGTATACTGTAGGTCTGTGGGCGAGATTCCTGCTTGTGCGGAATTTGATTCTAGCCTCCTGGAGGACACTGAATTGCTGAATACCGGAGAGATCGAGCTGAACGACTTCACGTTTGAGACCATCCAGCACAAGTGAGAACAAAACAATGCGCTGTCATGCATCTACTTCCTCCTCCCCCTCCTCCTCGCGTGTTTTACCGTCTATTTCCTGTGATTAATTCCTCTCTCTCGGCCGCGTCTCACAGGCTGACCGCGGTGGAGGAGGAGCTGCTGGACCTGGCTCGCACTCTGGGTTCCCAGCAGACGTCGGTCGAGCAGCTGGAGCTGGAGCTGGATGCGGAGATGGAGGGTGTCAGGAAAGGCCAGAGGTGAACACACTGCAGGCACCGGCCAAAATCAATGATGCTCTGATCTCATGGACTTCTGTAGCCGTAAAGACAACTTACTGAAATCAGTTTCTTTCTCAGACTTCAGTCTTGTTTTGGCTTTGCAGCAGCTAATATTCAATGTTGTCCCAGGGGCCAGCGAGCGCCTTATGAATTCAAGCGCAGCATTATGGACCAATGTTATGGAGCGCCATCGCCTCATTTGTCTTTGTTGATGTGGTTGTCTGAAGGTGTGAGAGGTTCAAAGTCCCGTGGGAGCGAGGGAGTCATTAATGAGCTTGTGGAGGAGAGCTGGAAACTAAATGTTTATTTGGGAAATGTTGATAACTTCCGAGGGCAACAACACATACGGTCCTGGAAATGACAGGGGACATTAAACTTTTATTCTCCCCCTCGTACAGAAGCCATGGTTGCAATTATCATTTAATACTGTTGTCTCGAGATGACAAATTCATTCAATCGCGTTTGCAGATTTGTAAAACCTTTATTTCATTTGTGAAAACAGAATCAATTTTCCACAAGCCTTAAACACTTAAAATACATTGCAGCAGATTTTGATCTTTGACTTTATCAGGGGTTTTCAGAGTGTGAGGCCCCAACTACATGAATCTAGATTTTTATCCACACACTCTCCTATCCAATTTGGCCTTTGAACCAGTTTTATTTTAGTCAGACGAGACTAGATGAAATATATTCATCAGCGACAACTTTTTAATTTATTATTTAAAAAGTCCCTCCACTGCACGTCACTTGAATTTCTCCTCCAGTGCTGCTGCCAGGGCTGTGTGAGTGTGAGTGAGTGAGTGTGTGTTTTTTTTCGTGTATGTGTGTTTGTGTGTGTGCGTCTGAGTGAGGAGCCACCAGCGCTGTCGGCACAAAATGTGGCGACACAGCGAGTGCTTCTCTGGTAAAATGTGCTGCCAATTATTTCATGTGTTAATAAATGCATTCCTTCCTGAAACACAGTGAAAATTAGAAGATAAAATCCTTTTATTCCTCATGTCACATGTCATAGCTGCATCTGGGTCATATTCGGTTTGAGGTCTCCATGAAGTCTGAGATATTTGTCAATCAGATCAGTGTGGGGAAGGGTTTAGGGTTAGGAAATACCCAGTTAAAAAAAAAAAATCAATACTAGTGTAGCTGGTTCCTGCGATTGAAGTCTTCCCCTCATAAGAGCTTTGGTTTACATCCTATAGGATTACTATTAAATTATTTGATCCTATGGACATGCAACAATAGCTCAACACTGCTGTTTGACATAACTTCAGACCGCACCAAATATAAATACTGTTCTAAGCTGTTATTAGTTTCTAATTCTGGGAAATTCCCCCAAACTACCCTTTCTCTCTGAACTACCTCTTTAACCAGATCACACACACATTTAGGCTGTTCTACTCCATCTCCTTTCGTTAACTAACATACTATTTATACACTTCCATTAACTGAGCCTTCCTGAAACTGTTTGGAGCCTCCCTGGGGAGGCCTGCAACACATTTTAAATCAACTAGACCATATAGTTCTGTTGTAATAAAGATTAAGGTTAAGATTTAGCCTATTTTTAAATGTGCTTTAATTGTATATATTTCATTTGTCATGTTTCCTTTATTTTATTCACCAGGAACATGGAAGTCCTTTATTCTGAAAAGACATTGCCTGTAAAGTACAATGACACCTGGGGACGATGCAGCAGGCTCTGTGTCGGCTTGACTGCAGTTGATAGATAAACTCATTATAATGAAAAAATGAGCTTTGATATCTCGAGGTGACAAAACAAGTCATTTGTGATCTTGATATTATCATTAAAATAATAATTGCAGGACTTTCATACCATCGATCTTGAGATAATTTGAAAGTTGTCCCTGATTTCTTTTATTATGATTAGTTTTTAAATCACTTTTTGCATACAGAAGACTGGTCGAGACATATATAGCATTTTTCCTGCACGAAACTATTCTGGCTCTTTCTTTGTGTTTATACTTGAGAAAACAATCTCATCTTAAGGTCCATTAGCAGCTAACCTGAAGCTTTCAATCATCACTTCTTCAGCAGATGGAGTTTTCCCAGTTTTCATTAAAGGTTTTACTTGAGGATGGGCCAAGGTTGGCATTGATTTATTGTGCTTTTTTAATATAATTCCATCATGTTAAATTGATGTCATTTACATTAATTATGTTTTATGTAATGATTTCAAATATATTAAGTAGTAAAAAAAGTAAAAAATCGGCTTAATAGGCAGTGACACCAGCTAAATGAGAATTCACTGTTGCTGGGTTGTCATAGTAACACATCGCAGTAAGGAAGGCATCAATTATAAAACACAAAGGGGTGCTGTTAGCTAAAGAGTGGGAACCATTGTTTTAGATGTTAAAGTTCCATGAGTAGTTTGAGGACATCTTGTCCATGTCGGCCTGTAAAGTTAAGAGTTTATTCTTGACCTTGGAAACAGGAGTTGACAGAACGTCATCGCAAGGTCTGTTTGCTGCTCTTATTCTTTGTTCTTTTCAGACCACTAAAGTACAAATCACTGACTCAAGACTGGATGACTGAGCTCAGCAAAGCAAACAGCTGAGTCACTCCTCGCTGCACGTCACTTGGTCTTGATAACTTGATGAATGGTTTTGTTATGTCGGGGGATTTACCCAAGTATAACAGTAACCAAGGCGGGTCCTGCTTTGTTACCTACTGCTGTGGCTGTGTTCATATCATTCAGTCTGATTTATAGAACATTCAATTCCAAAAAAATGCTGCAATCACAAAAAAAGAAGCGGAAGCAAAGACTTACAAACCGACATATCACATACAAAAGAGAAACGCTGCACATTTACTCACTTTTCTTCACATTTGCAGCTAACATCAAGTGTGCAATAGGAGGAGATAATGTTGCTCAGTGAAAACCATGATTAAATTAAAACAGACCAAGATTAGCTACATAATTATGCTGCTCTTTTATGTATTGTAAAAGACGACGGCCGAGTATGTATCTTTTCACTCCTCTTTTGTGTGTTTTTTTGATAGTTGCAGCAATTGTTGTGTGGGTTTGTAATTCTTTTGCTTCTGTTTTGTTTCCATCTGTTCCGTTGTACTTCTCTGACTTTGGTTTCCGCCTGCCCCCACCGTCACACCCACTGCTTTCTCTCCTCCGAGAGATAAATCAGCCAATCAGAAGAGAGGCTCATAAATATTTATGAGACTGACCAAAACAACGACCTGTACATTCCGGAGTTCCAGCGAGGCGCTTGAGTGAGCACTATAAATCTATATTGAATTGGATTTTTATACTTTAAAGGGGTATCAAAACTTCAAATAAGAACAAGAAAAGTGCATGATAGGTGACCTCTAATCGACTGAAGGTTCATGTAGAGCTCTAACTAAATAATAATTTCTTTATGGATTAAATGATTTCTCTGTGAATCGATTCATCACTGTAAATATACAGTATAATCTCTGTATCGACGGTCTCAAACCCAATGTGCATAACTGGCAGGTCCACGCGGGGATGCACCACGCTGTTGTTGCGTTGACGTGATGCGTAGGTGCGTGTCCCGTCAATGTGAACAAGGGCTGTGATTGGTCAGTTCAGCCGTGGTGGTCTCCAAGGCTCCAAACATACGCGCTAGATCCAGTACAGTTCGGTACAAGGAAAAAAAACTGACGTAACCAGCTTGCAAACATAGAATCAAAGTAACTAGATGCGTAACTGGATCGGCATCGTTCATCCGATATCCGATCCAGCTGATTGGTCAGTATCAGAGCCGATATCCGGGTATCGGCCCATCTCTACTATACACACACCACAGCAACAAATGTGCATGTGAAAAGCTGGAATTTGACTAATTGAGCTGTTACAAGAGAACAAGCCTCTTTGTGATTCTCAATGGGATCGTCTGAAAACACATTTTGCACAGGAATCGTCTTGTACTCTCCAATTATTGGTGCTTTTTCTATTGACTTCTGCAATGCCTGGGATGCTCTTAAAAGTTCAGAATCAAATATGACCAACCTTACCTGATGTAATATATTTTTTTCTCTGCCGCCGCGTCCAGGGTCTACCAGTTCAGCAAGAGACATGCCCTGGAGGAGTGTCGGCAGCAGGTCGTTCTGTCTCAGGGTGTCAGGGCCAAGCTGGAGGCTCAGAGGCTGATTCTGAAGGAGAAACTAGACCAGCTGGGCTCCAAAGACCCCCCCTCTGCTCTGCAGCTGGACACAGACACCTCCAGCATAAACAACGTATGTTCTGTCTCTCAGAGTCTCTCCTACCTCTGTCTCTTTCTGGCTGCTAATCTAAATACTGTGTCCGGTATTTAGATTATATAAAAAGTAACTTGTTTATATAGTGTAGTGTAGTGTAGTGGTGGGGGGATGGGCAGACTGGACGAGTACAGCTTTCTCTCCATTAATCTCTCGCACATCAGACTGAAGCTGTTCTGAGCAGCAACCAGGTGCGAATGTGTGTCCTCTTGAAAAAGAGCCTGGCTCCCAGTGAAGTAGCCCTGGGGCACTCCACACCACTCGAAATTCCGCAACTACACAAATCTAGATGTTATTTATCCACACATTTTACTGTCCAATCCGGCCTCTGAGCCAAATAACATAGATGGCGGACATGTCTCAGGTTATGTCTGTGCTCTTGATGCTTGATGCAGATTTACAGCTGAATTTAAGATCACTGTATGAAGTACAAGTAGATATATGCATATCATATGATCGGATCGGCATGTGGAAGGAAATTTCTTTTAACCAGCCCTTGAAAATATCCGGTTAAAAACTAAATTTAGATTAGTGTAACTTGGGGACCCTCTATATTTGAACTTCAACTTATTCTTCACAAGGGGCACTACTACTACTAGCATGTTTTATAATGTTGTCTGCAGCTTTCCCAAGATTAAAACAAGTAGTAATCTAAGCTTAAGCTGTGTTACAAAATAGAGGTGTGGGGTTTGAAATTTAAAAGTGTATGAGATGGTTTTCATTATAAATTCTGGAGAATGACTCATACGTTAAAGTCTGAAAGTCTGGATACTTGGACCATACTGTAACCCTGTAGTACCCTTGTACTTTACTGAAGTATTTCCATGAACTATATCAGTTGTAACAGGACCTACTACATAAATGGTGTTATAAAATATCTTACTCTGCTCTTTTAGGACCATGGCCAAGCTCCTTCCAAACTACGCATGGATGGGATCATAAACAATCTGAGCGGTTTGTTCAAACCCAAATGTGAGGTTGGTTAAACACTAAATTACAGACGAGGCACAATAATTACACACTGACTGATGATAGCTAGAGTACAAGCGGTTATATAGAATTTTATAGCACAACACTGTAAACATCAAACTATATCTCTGTGTCAGTGCGACGCTGAAGGACGTTCAGACGTTTGCTGTTGTTGTAGACTAAAGCTTCTGACCACACAACAAACAATTCATCATGTCCCGGGGAGAGTGTAGGCTCCTGTCACTCGGGAACGTGATCTTTCTTTGGGGTCCTGAAAGTGCCACAGGCCATATTGAGGTCAGCCTTGTCAGAGAAGTCACTACTTTTTGCTTACATTTCATCGTTTAATCATCGCTGACAGATGACAGCACAGGCAGAGACGGGACCCAGCTGTCCTCAACACAAACTCTCAACAGATGACTTAGGGCAGTCGTCGTCAAACTTTCATTATTGAATCCATCAGAAAGATAAAAAAAGACAGTTTGCATGCTGTTAACAGACAATATAGAGCATATAAAATTGCAGTTTTATATTGAGCATATAAAATGACAGTGGGTACTGTAATTTTCCATGAAAGTATTCAGACCCCCTTAAATTTTTCACTCTTTATTATATTGCAGTCATTTACTAAAATCATTTAAGGTCATATATTTTCCTCATTAATGTACCCCCCCCCCCCCACACACACACTATATTTAGAGAAAAACACTTCAATTGTTGTAATTTACAATTGTTTTCCAATTGTAAATTGAAAAACTGAAATATAAGCCTTTGCTCAGTGTTTTGTAGAAGCCCTTTTGAGCTACTTACAGCCATGAGTCTTTTTGAAAGTGATGCAACAAGTTTTTCACACCTGGATTTTGGGATCCTCTGCCACTCCTCTTTGCAGATCATCTCTAGTTCTGCTATTTTGGATGGTGAACATTGGTGGACACACATTTTCAGGTCTGTCCAGAGATGCTCAATTGGGTTTAAGTCAGTGCTCTGGCTGAGCCATTTAAGAACAGTCTCACCCTTTGTTATTGTAGCTGTGTGCTTAGGGTCATTGTCTTGTTGGACGGTGAACCTTCAGCCCAGTCTGAGGTCCTGAGCACTCTAGAGAAGGTTTTTGCCCAGGATATCCCTGTACTTGGCCACATTTATCTTTCCTTTGATCGCAACCAGTCGTCCTGTCCCTGCAGCTGAAAAACACCCCACAGCCTGATGCTGCCACCACCAATCTTCACTGTTGAGACTGTATTGAACCAGGCAAAGCAGTGCCTGGTTTTCTCCACACATACAGCTTAGAATTAAGGCCAAAAAGTTCTATCTTGGTCTCATCAAACCAGAGAATTTTTTTTTCTCACCTTCTTGGAGTCTTGCTGTTTTTTTTTGGTTTTTTTTTAGCAAACTCCATGCAGGCTTTCATGTGTCTTGCACTGAGGAAACGCTTCCATCGTGCTACTCTGCCATAAAACCCCGACCAGTGGAGAGCTGCAGTGATGGTTGACTTTCAGCCACAGTCATCTTTGGGTTCTTCTTTATCTCTCTCACCAAGGCTTGTCTCCCCTGTTTGCTCAGTTTGTCTGGATGACCAGCTCTAGAAAACTAAATGCCCTTTAGTCTCAGCCTTTGATTGAGCACTTCTAAAGGTGTCTCATCTCACCTGTTTGACTAATTGTCTTTCATAGATGGTTCCTCATCTGTCCTAAGTGATTACATTTAAGTTTTTACTAAACACACTTTTTGACCTTTTGATATCTCACACTTGACAAACAGCCCATATTACAAAGTAAATACAACTAATTCTAAAACTAATACAAACTAAACTAAAACTAAACATAACAAATAAAACATAATGTCAAAGCAAAATAAAAATATATCAAATAAATAAAAAAAACTACATTGTAAAACTTTGTAAATCACCGTAGTCAGAGTTACTGTTTCATAAGAGTTAATCGCCCAATACTGTAAATACACCTGATACACAGTATTTAATTTTTGCATTTATTTGACAGTTAATCATCTAATACTGTAAAATCACCATATTTCATTGTTTTTTTATTTCACAGTAAAGACACAATACTATAAACAGAAGTACAGTACTTTTACTGTAAAAATTAATTATAGTAACTTTCTGATTATTGCTGCGAAATAGTTACTCTATAAGTTACTTTTCCAACTTGCACTACCGACTCTGTTCTACCCTAGAGGTGTGGATTTGAAAGAATCTGCCTTTAAAGTATTAAAAACTCTTCTTTGAAGTATCACCATAAAACCTCTGCAGAATCACTTTCAAATCTGCCAGTTCTATTGTTTCATTATTCATGCCAGCTTTAACAGTCCTGATTCCCCGTCCTCCTGCCTCCAGGTGCTTCCGGTGCTCTCCTCACCTGTGAAGGAGGTGGACCGTCCTCTGCTGCAGCAGGACTGGTACCATGGAGCCATCCCCAGGCCTGAGGTCCAGCAGCTGCTGAAGAATGACGGAGATTTCTTAGTGAGGAAGAGCCAAGAAAAGGAAGGTTATGTTCTCTCTGTGCAATCAAACGGCTCCTGCAAGCATTTCCTCATCCAGAACACAGATGTGAGTAAACCGGCTCGTTGTAGAAGTGCAACTTACCTTTGATAAAGTCCCTCTGTGTTTCCATGTGCATTTTCAATCGCATGGTATTAATATGTGATGTGATGTATATTTACTTTTTATGTGTTGTTCGTTTCCATTGCTACATGGTTTCCTTCTTTGAAGTCTTTGTTCATTTGTCTGTTATGTGTAACCCTCTATTCTCACCCCTTAGTATAGAAAGTGTAAATCTTATGCTCTAGGCAAGGTTTCTACTTTAATGAATATTTTCAGTTTGAATACATATGGGTCTTAAAAAAATAATAAAATTGACGCTCTTTCTCACCAACAGCTCTAAAAGTCAGCAAGCTAAGTGTTACAGAAACTTCAGTATAATATTTTCACCTATAATATATGTTGGATCATAAAACTCAAACTTTCCAAAATCATTTCACATTTGACATGAGATGTGGCGATGCTGCAAGTGATGCACCTCAAACAAGCTGAAATGCCTAAATTAAAACAGAAGTGAGTTTAACTAGTGTTCTTAGCCCCAGGCAGTGGAGTAGCCAGGGGTGTCAGCATCCAGATCAACTCTTTGCAACTGAAAATGATATCATCATCTCAGGTTTTTAGCAAGAAATGAAAATTCACCTTTATAAACATATATGCACCTAACTCTGGACAAGCTGTATATCGGTGGGAGGAGGTTCCGAAGTTCGATCATTGCATAGGAAAAGCTAGGCTGGACGGATGCCAGCACTCCTAACACTTTTCTACTAGAACATACACAAAATAAACATTCTATTACAGAGATTAATGATTGTTATGGATCCATGGCATGTGAACAAAAACAAATGAATCTATCATTTCAAGAGTTTTATTCTATATATATTTTTTTTTTATCCGAATGCCATTTCCACTCTTGTTGTGATATCACAACACTGGATCCCTGTAGCCACCCCTCCTTCTGGGGTGTTAGGATTTGGCTGGCCTTAAAATTGGTTGAAATGTCCTTACCCTCTGACAGCACTAAGCCGATCACAGTATTTAGCATACAATGTATGATTCCTGGTGCAGTGGTTAGAGCTGTTGCCTCACAGTGTCTGGGCAGGTTTTCTCCAGGTTCTCTAGTTTCCTCCCACAGTCCAAAAACATGCTGAGGTTAATTGGAGACTCTAAATTGCCCATAGGTGTGAGTGTGTGAGTGAATGGTGTGTGTGCCCCACCCTGTCTGGGTTGTATCTGTGCCTTTCGCCTGTAATGAGCTGGGATTGGCTCCAGCAGACCCCCGTGACCCTAATGAGGATTAAGACAAAATAGAATAGAATATAGAATATTAGAATATAGTATAGAAAATGAATGAATGTATAATTCCCACTCTCATGGGCATACAAAGATAAGAGCAATTGTGCAGTAGGTGGTTTTCTAGTGAAATGGCAAAAAGCAGGACACATACAGTTGTTTATAAATGCTGTGTCTCTATCATCTTGTCCAACATGGAATAATCCACTGTTGACTGCAGATGGGATAACACTGGATCACTTACAATATAAGGGATGGAGATATTGTACCATTCCATGATCTGAAAATGCAGCTCGGCCTGAACGATTCTGCATTTTCACAACACTTACCTCTGAGATATCGTTAAAAAACTTCACATCCAAAGGAATCACACTGGGATCTAAAAGTGTCCTTGATGGCAAACTGCTGCTACTGAGCTGTGGAGCTGTCTCAGCCATATAAAAGTTATTAAGCCTATCCCGCCCTGACAGCACTATCACCACCAAATTACATTGGGAATGAGACATTGGTCCAGCCCTCATTGTGGATCAATGGGACCTAATCGTGAAGCACTCAACATCTATCTTTAAATCTGTAGGATATAAAATTATTCAAATGAAGGTCACACAGAGGGCTTATATTACAGATTCTGGACTGAGGCAACTGATGTTTTACAGATAATAATGAATGTTCCTACTCCTCAGTGTCCTGTTGTATGCATATTGGGAAATAGAACGGAAAATGTACACACCAGAGCTACACAACATATTGCTGCACTAGGCTTTCTCTCCATGAAGAGGACAATACTTGTGAACTGGAAAATACATAAACTGGACTGCTTAGAATAAGCAAAACTGGCTGAAGAATTTCTTGGATTTATTATCAATGGAGAGTGCAGCCTTGACACTTTAACATTATGTTAATGGACTAGATGCCCTATGAAATATCAATAGAGAAAACGTGAATAATAGAATAATAACCTAACTCTTAAGTATGCATGTGTCACATAACTGTGAGAAGGAACTGGTGTAAGATATAAATTTAGGTCTGTTCTGGATTGGCATGTTAGTGGTGACAGGAAAGCTGCCTTGACATCATCATCCCCAGTGTTAACCTGTACTAAACTGACTACTGTTACTTTGGGACGCATGCTTTTTTTTATTATGTGGTGAAGTTTGTCTCCTTCCTGTGTTTTTGAGTGTGTGTGTGTGTGTGTGTATGTGTGTGTGTGTGTTTTCTTTCACCCCAGTAAATGCTTTTCCATGTGTGTCAGTAGAATTTGTACCGTCTGGATGGAAAAGGCTTCCTCAGCATCCCTCTGCTGATCCATCATCTCCTCTCATCACGACAACACATCACCAAGAAGTCTGATATAGTGCTGAAGAGTCCTGTGCTGAAGGTACTGCACAATTTGAACACACACAGACACACACACACAGCCCACTCATTTGTCTTTTTCTCTGCATGTGAACACTGTAAGATTTGTATCTTTGACACTTCAAACATAACCATACTGTCGATTTATTAACGGAACAGCACTGCTACATGTGTCTCTTTGCTCATTCAACCCCATTAGGACAAGTGGGTCCTGGAACATGATGATATTATCTTGGGACACCTAATTGGACGGGTGGGTAATACCTAAGCTTATCAGTGTTTCAATTTAATCACCAGGAAACAAAAACTGATTTTTCATTCATTGTTCTCTTTTTTTTTTAAACGCCCACCAAAAGAGTCTCTGGCGAGTTTAGCTGTGTGTTTTATTTGCGATATCTTGATAGGTTGTGAGATTTCAGATTTGCGTGAATCTGGTGGGATGTGAGTCTGACTGTTTCCTAGGTAGAGACAAGCAAGACGAGACATTCACATGCTGTTATAGAGTCAAATCTGGGAAGGAAACACTACTTCTAATCTAATTTCTTTATCAGTGTCAGCGATCACAAACGTGAACATTTGCTGAAATCAAAAATGTAAATGCAATTCTTTCTTCTGCATTTAAGTCTCATGAAAGTCTCCTTCATAATGACGTTTTTTTCTTGGCTCCAAATGAGCCTTTGAGGGATGACTCCGACATTATTCATGATCGCTCTGTGGATAGTAAAAGAAAGTAATGAGTCTGTGTTACATTATTTGACAGAAATCTATGCATTTTCCCTCATTTAATTATATAAGACATGCTTTTTTTTTTTTTTTAAAGTGACTGATTGTTCTGGCTGACTACACAGGGTAACTTTGGGGAGGTGTACAATGGACGTTTACGCTCTGATAACACTCCTGTAGCCATAAAATCCTGTAAGGAGAACCTGGCCCCAGAGCATAAGAATAAGTTCCTTATGGAAGCCAGGTATAAACACACAATCAGACACCATGCGCACACATAGGCACACAAACAAACACACACACTCGTCTTTGTACTGCTCTTCTGTGCTGTTTAGGATCCTGAAGCAATACGACCACCCGAATATTGTGAAGCTGATAGGTGTTTGCACTCAGAAACAGCCTATCTATATCATCATGGAGCTCATTCAGGGTAAATATGATGCTCTTAGATTCCACCTTCACCTTGTGGCTTGTTTATCCAACAACTCAGACTTATTGGATATTTGTTTTCCCTTCACTGTCAACTCAATATAAATATATGTGTGTGTGATGGTCTTTACTTTTCACAAGGTGGTGATTTTCTTTCCTTCTTGCGGCATGAGGGTCAAAAACTGAGTACCAAGATGTTGGTCAAAATGACAGAAAATGTAGCAGCTGGTATGGAGTATCTGGAGAGAAAGAAGTGCATCCACAGGTTGGTCACACAGTTAACCAATGTTTCTATAGCACCCTTTGCAGGGACAAGTTAGTGCTGTATTAAAAGCATTTTTCTTGTATAAAGCAGTGGTTCACAAAGTGGGATCCGGGGACCCCCAGGGGTCCTTGATGTGATTCCAAGGGGTCCCCAGAAATAAGGGGAATCATTTATTTTAATTATAAGTCCATCCATAAGTAACACAATGACATTTTGTCATGGGTTTCATATACTTTCTTTAATATCTAAAAGCAACAATCTTATCAGATAGGAACCCAAAATCTTATTAAATAATGGTCCATGGTCTAATTTGTGTTAGTTTATGGGTCCTTGACCTGAAAAACATTGAGAACCACTGGTATAAAGGCATATGACAGAAAATATGTAACGACACAATCAAAGCAAGCACAAGAGCAGATGGGATCGTATGTTGTCAAGATTTCTGCAAAATGTGTTCAGCAGTGTGTTACGTAAACAAAGATTCCATTGAAAATAAATGAGTGTCATATCCACACATGCACTGTACTTGACATACTACGCCACACAAACACATCATTCACTTCCCCAGCATTCACTTCACATATCCGTTGACTGCACCGCGGCACTTCCCTGCATTATTTAGATGCAGCAGGTTAATGATTGATTGGAGGTCAATTACAGAAAGAGTAACTCATAAAAAAAGGACATAACGCTGAATTCACTACAGTACATTTCATGACATTTATTCCTCTTTGCCACTTTTGTCAAAGCAATTTGCATGTGCCTTGAAACATAAAAGAGGAGAAGGAACCTTAACAGAGAAAGCTTGTTATTATATTCTACTCATCGATTACTCTCTTCTTTTCAGACCTAAAAGCTTAAAGGGGAATACAAACAACACCTTGTCTTATATCAACTATCAAATTCCACTGCGCATAAAATGCATGTAAACAAATATATGTTGCAGGCTGCAAATGTTCAAATTGGTGGGGGGGAAAGGTTGAAAAGGTGAGTTTTAACATGTTTCCTGAAGAAGCATGTCACAAATTTATAGACAGTGTTGATCAGTATCAACAAAAAGCTGCCTCTGAGCTTGTTGGTGTATGTAATGCTGCAGCATTCAATGACCTCAGGCAGTGATCGCTAGCACAAGCTGCAAAGACACTTGATTAAGTCAGGAGATGCTAAATTATTCCAGCCAGGAAATACGGCTGTAAAATAATTTCTAAAATAAGATACGGAGCCTGGCGCTAAACCGGGTGTCATGTACTCTCTTTTTACTTGCTTTAAAACTCTAAACTGTTAAAACGTTGCCAGATTTTGTACATTTTTCATGAGCCAAGAGGAAAACTGGATGTGTGAGTGGTGTATGATTTGCCCAGCAGGGACAGATCAGAGCAGGCTGCTGGTAGCTGCTCAGCCTTTATCACTGCATGTCAAACTGCCTCATATGTTACACCAGAGACACGACAAGAAAGCCTGTTCTCTTTTTTTTCCCTCCTTGTCTGTTCACTCGCTGTTCTCTTTTTTTTTATTATTTATTCTGTGCATGACGTTTTTATGTGTCTCTTGCACCCTTTTTCATCAGCCTGTGTATGCATCCTCCTTACATCTTTCTCCTTCTGTCTTGTCTTTTTTAAAGAGACCTGGCAGCGAGAAACTGTCTAGTTGCAGAGCAGAATGTAGTGAAAATTAGCGACTTTGGGATGTCCCGTCAGCAGGATGACGGCGTCTACTCTGCGGAGGGCAGCCTCAGACAGATCCCTGTCAAATGGACGGCTCCTGAAGCCCTGAACTATGGTATGCCACGACTGCCTCTGCCCTGCAGTCACTAGCCTCCTCCTGCCTGGCTGCATCCACCCAGGATTTTGAAGTCTGTTAAAAAAAAAAAAAACTGACAGGAGACCTCATGCCTGTGCCTTTGTCAATGCTGCCCTCTGTTGGTCTTCCCAGGTCGTTATACAACAGAAAGTGATGTGTGGAGCTTCGGGGTCCTACTGTGGGAGACCTTCTCCTTGGGAATGACGCCCTACACCAGCATGACCAACCAGCAGACACGGGATGAGGTGGAGAACGGTAAAGATGCAGGGACGAGCTGTCGATGCGTTCCGTTCAGATGCATTCGAGGAAAAAATGTTATTCCTGCTTCTCACTGATCCTGTGGCCTATTTTTTTGTTTGATTTTCATACAGTTCAATATAAAGGCAGTGTGTTCAAAAACATGAGAAAAGCCAAAGTCCTTATAATTTCTATTTCGATGCATTGGCAACACTGCATTTTATATCCTGCTGAATCCTAAAGATTTTTCAATTTATACAGTAAATATTTGAGTTTGTAAAGAAAAATGCCAACACTGCTATTTTTTTTCAACAGCCCAATATTCATTTTTATTCATTTTATGTAAAGTAAATAAAAATTTGACACATTTTCTTCACATTTTGATTCAGGATATGAAACGCAGTGTTCCCAATGCATCCAAATAAAAATGATTATAAGGACCTTTGCTTTAATCACATTTTTAAACACACTGCTGTTATAGTGAACACAACTGTACGTATCAGAAAACAGTGCATAAATATGATGCGTTCACTGTCCACGGTGTGTTTCAGGATACCGTATGCCTGCTCCACATGGTTGCCCAGTGGAATTGTCCAGAATTATGAGAAGCTGCTGGCAGTATGACCCCAAAAACAGACCATCTTTCAAAGAACTCCAGGCAGAGCTCAGCACCATCTACTACAAAATTAAATAACTATGTGGACTGTTTGTTCGGTTTTATTTGGTTGCTTTATAGCTTTTTTTATATTAGAAAAGATTGTAGAATACAGCCTGAACTGTGAAACTGATTTCCAACAGAAAAAATGTATTGTTTGTATTGATCTGTAATATTGTTTTGTGACACATTTCTATTGTGGAAATTACTTTGAAATAGAGACGTGCGGACCTAATTATCAATGGACCAGGTGATGGCAGCATTATTGTTTCTTCGCTCCTACCTCGTCGTCCTCATAACAGAAGACGGTTCTCAACGAACTCATTTTGTACAGCAGCAAATTCATAATGCTTCAACACTTTTTTAGATAATATTGGGACACTCTGAATGTCACAATTTTGTTATTTTGAGTTTAGTTCCAGAAAGATTATTATTGTTGAAATACCATTTAGGAAATATCAGAAAAAGACAATGTTTTGAAGACTGAAGTCCAATAAGAATGAAGACTAAATGTGCCAGAAAGGCACAGATCTTAAAGGTCTTAGATAAATTAAGGTGATATAGCACTTGGAATTTAACAAAATTGGGTATTTTAATATTAACATGTAATAGCTTTAATATAACTACAAACCTGGAGGAATCTGGGGGAAAATGTGATTGTGGTGAATTAGATTCATTTTAGTTGTTCAAAGGTCATAAATCTTTAATCTGTAAAAAGGGCATTCTATTCAGTTTTCAAATATCAAAATAGTTAGGTATGATGGATGAGGAGAAGTAGTAGCTGTGACAAATAAGCACAAGCAGAGACACGGTTTTCCATCTGTTGTTTTTCCTCATAGCACACCGTATTTTCCGAGACTCTGGTACAATGGGATTGTTGTTAACATATTTGTGTAATGACAGATGCATTGGAGAAAACTCAAGGGCATTAAGGGATGTCAGATGACAGGATCTTCAGTGTTAGAGTGAGCCCAAAAGGAGGAAGAGTGAATGTTACAGGTTTAATAGGAAAACTGAGCATGAGGCAGTTCCATACAACAACTTTGTCTCTTGACTGCTGAAAATAAGCTTCCCTTCCCCTGATTCTAGATCGCTTCTTGTTGCTCCAAATGGAACAAGATGTAAAGAATTTTTCTATCAGTATATATATAGCACACATGCTAAAAAATATTTTTAAAAATACATATATTATCTGCAATGCAAAGTTCAATAATTAAGAGTTCAAAAAACAATTATTTGTCCATAAAAATCATAGAAATCACACTGAGGATAATAAAAATATATTCTGTAAAATGTTTACAAAAGGAGATTATAAAGGACCCTATTGAATAATCACACAAACAGCTTAAATCTAAATAAAATATAAAAATAGTCATTAGCTGCAGCCCTATTACTGATATTATATTGAACTATTTTCTTATTGCATTGATAATGTAATGAATGAGCTAATACAGCCATGAGGTTGGACACCTAGATCTTGGAATCCTCTGCCATTCCCCTTTGCAGATCCTCTCCAGTTCTATTATTTTAGATGGTGAACGTTGGTAGACAGATATTTTCAGGTCTCTCCAGAGATGCTCAGCTGCAGCTGAAAAACACCCCACAGCCTGAAGCCGCCACCACCATGATTCACTGTTGGGACTGTATTGGACAGATGATGAGCAGTGCCTGGTTTTCTCCACACATACTGCTTAGAATTCAGGCCAAAAAGTTCTATCTTGGTCTCATAAGACTAGAGAATCTTATTTCTCACCATCTTGGAGTCCACCGGGTTCTTTATTCCATTTAAGGATTATGGAGGCCACTGTGCTCTTAGGAACTTTAAGTGCAGCAGAAAGTTTTTTTCTGCGCCTTGCCACAATTCTGTCTCTGAGCTTTTCAGGCAGTTCCTTTGACCTCATGATTCTCATTTGCTCTGACATGCACTGTGAGCTGTAAGGTTTTATATAGACAGGTGTGTGGCTTTCCTAATAAAGTCCAATCAGTATAATCAAACACAGCTGGACTCCAACGAAGGTGTAGAACCATCTCAAGGATGATCAGAAGAAACTTTGAACAGAGGAGGGGGGCTGTGTCATAATCTATCTGCTACATACCATCCTGCCTTGAGATCTCATCCCAGGACGTTCAACTGCTCTTCACCATCAGAGCAGGACTCTTACTCTGGATCATGTGACCACAACGACTCTCATTCCATTTCAAACCTTGATTCTAATTTATACCTACTGTATGTGACCCTTTGTTATGTAATGAGGGGTGTGGTCTATAGCTCCACCCTCTGTGATCCAGAGATATAGCTCCTGGTTTCCATCATCAGGCTAGAACTGAAGAAGCCTTTCGGATGAAAGGTGAAACGTCTTCAAGCTCCAAGAAAAAGTCCATTTGCTTACAACTTAACTCCTTGACTACAATGACCTGGATGAGTGAGAATCTACACAGACATGATCAGAAGAAATGCACAGCACCTGGGTTAAATATATAATTGTCACAGCAAAGGGTCTTGTTGTAAAATGGCCAATAGGATAGTGTGTATGCAGGTGTGAGGGAGACTGGGAGGAAGAGACTAGCGGAGAAGTTTGTATTCAGCCAGGGCAGCTACCGGAGCAGTTGTTTTATGTAGTTGGTGCAAATAAACCGTATAAACATAAGGATCGTGAAACCGCTGTTTATTGTCTATGAAGAGGGAAGTTAACCCCGGAGCGGAATATTTACTTCGGCCCCAGAGACGTTGCATGGGAGAAAGCGACAAATTCCCCCTGATATCCTGACCACAGTCTGGATAATTTTCTTTTTTAATACAGTACAGGCCAAAGGTTTGGACTAACCTTCTCGTTCAATGTTTTCTTTATTGTCATGACTATTTACATTGTACATTGTCATTGAAGGCATCAAAACTATGAATGAACACATGTGGAGTTATGTACTTAACAAAAAAAGGTGAAATAACTGAAATCATGTTTTATATTCTATTTTCTTCAAAATAGCCCGCCTTTGCTCTGATTGATAAAGCAAGAAATTCCACTAATCAACCCTGATAAGGTACAACTATGAAGTGAAAACCATTTCAGGTGACGACTTCTTGAAGCTCATCAAGAGAATGCCAAGAGTGTGCAAAGCAGTAATCAGAGCAAAGGGTGGCTATTTAGAAGAAACTAGAATATAAAGCATGTTTTCAGTTATTTCACCTTTTCAAGTACATAACACCATAAACATGTGTTCATTCATAGTTTTGATGCCTTCAGTGAGAATCTACAATGTAAATAGTCATGAAAATAAAGAAAAAACATTGAATGAGAAGGCGTGTCCAAACTTTTGGCCTGTACTGTACATCTGCAAAAAAAAAAAAAAAAAGTGTACATTAATGAGGGAAAAATTAACTTACAAACACAAACAGTGACAAATTTAAAGGGGTCTGAATACTTTCCATACCGACTGTATACCCCCAAAGCTCTTGAGAGAACGCAGCTTCAATAGCACGAACAAATGAAAGACGGCAGCTGTTTCTTGTCCCTGTTGCATGGTGGAAACAAAAAGGCCTAAAGGAGTTTGTCAGCACAAAAGCAAGAGGGGACTGATACAGCAGTTTGATCCCGGCTACAACCGTCAAGGTCAAACGTTCCAAAAACAAAATAACAAAAGCATAAAGGTCCCATTCAGTCCAGCTGAAGGCCTTCTCAGCATCCAGAGAAACTAGCTCTGCTGAGCGGCAGAGCCGCGAGAGAATAAAATATAATAGACCTCCCGGAGAAATAAGAAGGTGCTTAACGTGTGCCTTGAATGATGAGGGTACTTTTGCAAGGCCCACAATTCTCTTGATTATGTAATCAGATGATAATGGGTCTTGGCCGGGCTCCCACTTTAGGTTTCAGTGCTAGTGGTCAATCACTGCTGAGAAGGAAAAGTTTCTCTGCACCCGGAACCTCAGGGATAAAGCTCCGTCATGAATTTAGTGGGACTGGAGTCCTCCGCCCATCCTCTCTAGGATGCAGATGCATCTCAAGTCTTGTCACTCACTCCTGCTCCTCCTTTTAATTACTTTGTGATCTAGACGTTGCATGCTCTGTGCATTGTTTTCTCTACTAAAGTAAGTTTCCAGATTTTGCTAATTTAACGTGGATGTCGTCTCAAACGTAGATGAAGTGGATTTGCTAACATGCTGAGGGAGAGGGTCACTCTCCTGCTGCAGTTGTTGTTGTCGCTGATCTTTGTTCCCTGCTGGAAGAAAAAAAAGAAAAGTGCAGTCGTATTGTCCTGCTGAGAGTTTTTTTTTTTTTTTGTTTTTTTTGAGACAAGGACAGTAGCATTGTTGAGTGACATTGGCATGCAGCCACATGCCAGCAGCGTGGGTGGAAGAAGCAATGTCATGGAGAGGTTACAGTGTATTGGTGTCTGGCTGCTCTAAGCAACACACACACACACACACACACACACACACACACACACACACACACACACACACACACACACACACAGTGGCCACTACCTGGCCCTGAACACTCTTGGCTCAGCTTTATACCGGGGAAGTATTATTGATTGCTGTTGACTGATGCACATTTTTATGATCTTATTTGCTATGGATTAGCAGCATTAGCATGAATAATCCTTTTCATATGATAGTGATACGACATTTTTACCTGCGGAAGATTAGTTACACCGATTTGAGGTTAATCCCACAGAGAATGAAAACAATAAATTCTCCATGAAGAACTGCTGTGCACACTTTGTGTTGAGCAATCTCAGTAAATACGTACTTTAACAACTGCAATCAGCCGACTTAGACAAATATATTAGTGTCAGCCAGAGTGAAAGAATGTTTGGCTTCACATTGACGCCCTCAAGTGTTATTTCTTTGTGCTAACTACAAGCAGGAAGGCCTGATATGGATGGACATGTATTATAGCACATACCTGTAGGGATGAGGGTGTGGCACCCCCTCGCCCTCATGGCCCATGGTAGATCGTGAGTGATTTATTTCTTTAATAGCTTTTCAAAACAATTGCTCAACTATTCAATGATTGAAACCACCTCACCGGTTGAGCAAGTTTTGTAACTTTTAGGCATCACCTGAGTGTCTCATGATCTGGAGGCCTGTATCAACCTCATTTGGCTTCAAAGAAACAAATCTGCAGCATTAAAGAATAGATTACTTTCTACGCTTAAAACATACTTACTTATTCAACTGGCCCCTGTGCTCTATTTGACCAATTAAACAATTAATGACCAATTAATGGGTTCATTAGGAAAGGAGTTCAACTCTGTGATAATTAAACATAGATCTCATTCTGGTAGTGACACAGTTTGTCTTTCTCCCCGCAGTGCGATTTGTTTAACCTCAGAGGAAGTCGATTGTCTGATTGGTTGATGAATTATTATGAAATTTACATTTTTTTAAAAGTAAGAAGACAAAATTCGATCCCACGTAAGATAACTTTAAGGTAATCGATGACATCCACTCTACAGAATTCATGTACTGCGGGATGAACTACAACTTTGAGTTGAAGGGGATCAGATGAACTTATGTTCAAAACCAGGAAAAAGGCAGAAGATCATTGGTGTAGATGAGAACACTCTGTCACTACCCGGGTCAGTCAGGAGCTGCCTTGAAAGGAGCCGTAGCAGGGTGGAACCGCACCCAGCTGCTGTTGGAGATGTCTCATCCATAGTGTTCAATCCTTCAAGAATTGGCTGAACAAACACCTCGAACAAGTCTGTAATCCAAAGCTCAAAGACTTTTAAACAAAGACAAATATATAGTGGTGGAGTTGTGCTGTCTGTATTGATTTCACATGGACAGTAAAGATGAAGAACCTCGCTGTGAAATTCAGCTCTCTGTTTCTACACTGGCTATTTCCCACCTTAAATGTTTTTGGAAACATATTTTAGTGATTCTTTGGCAGTAAAATAACATTGTATTTGATGCGGTTACCATCTCGTAAATGGCAGAGCACCAGTCAACTCACAGTACATCACCGCCATGTCACCTTGAGAATTAAAAAAAATACAATCTTTTTGCTTGTTTTATTCAAAGTTTATTCATGATATGCGTAACACATATTCATATTCAAAACATATTCAAATTGTGCCATATTCAACACCGCAAGTCAACACACCCAACCAGCGTGAAGTCGATTTGATTGGAAACATTTACGGGGATATGCAAGGAAAATACAGAAGGACAGACAGAGATTCTGGATCCTCTACCTCTGATTGGCTTAGTAGAATGGCTGAGGGTGGTGATTGTGTAGTTAAGACTTCACAACTTCATGTTCTGCAAGTCCTGCGGCTCGTTTTATGGTGCAACTTTTAAGTATGATCTGTGTGCGTTTCTCTGGATTGAGCGTCTTGAAGCTTGGGGCAGCTTTAATTTAAAGCTGAAGACTCTGCTGCTGCCTTTTATTAAATCAGATAATAACTCTATTTTTTTACACTACACTAACTTTTATACTTTTATTCTTGTTTTTATTTGTCCTATTCTTTTTTCACCTTCTTTCTATTTTCTAGTCTTTTATTTCTTTAAAGAGTGTTTTAATTACATTGAAACTTTCTTTTATAAAGTTTCTTTTGCACTTGTCTTGATATTTTTTATACTTTTAATGTTTTACATAAAGCACTTTGAACTGTCTCGTTGTTGAAATGTACTATTGCATTTCTGATGCAACTCTACTGTTGAGTAGTGAGTAGTAGCAATGCGGGTGAAGATCTATCTGTCCCCAAAATAAACTTCCCGTGTCCAATGAAACCAGAAAACTAATTAAAAACTGCTTGTTAGTTTGAACTTAGGTGAAAATAAGTTACTAAAGTTTGAAATAACAACTTTTGAAACCGTTCTGTTAACAGTACAGAATTTTGAAAAAAAATTCAAAAAATTCAAAAAAATCCAGATACACATCCAAGCCTTAATATCACAAAAGCAAAATTCAATTGTTAAATTCATATTAAGTTACCATTGCCATTGCTCCGAGTCACATGGTGGTTCACTAAAGCACATGAGCCTGCCTGACACCTCCTGACTCATTTGCATGGAAGTGAAAGAGTCACAAGTTGAACCATGTGAGCGACAAAGATACTGTTTGAAAAAGTAAAACATGTTTCCTCTGCAGGTCGTGGCGTTGTAGCTGAGGGTTATCTGAGTGACAGATCACCTTCAGTGATGTGCAGCAGTTTTCTTTCACCAAGACGCTGCCGACGGCCTGACGCTCACATATCTCCCTGGCATCTGACAGTGCGCGTGTGCGCGCATGTGTGTGTGTGCTATTACTGTATGTACCTTCCGAGTTCTAGGTAATTCTTGTCTGGTTAGTGGCACTCCTTAGGCTGGTCCAGACGAATCTGATCAAACCACACTGTAAACGGCTTGACTGACAGTTACAGGCCGCGCTGAGACTGTTTCTTTTGTCTGTCGGGGACTTCACAATAGAGGATTGTTTTATAATGGAGATGACTATTGACAGGCATTATTAATTAAATGAAAAAATGGCTTCCACTCTTGTGAGAAGGAAGCAATGATCTGCCTTCTTTTCACTTCATATTCACTTTATGTTCTTTAATAGCCAATGGATTCAGATGCTTGACTGTGCAGATAATATATGTGTAATATGCACCCACATGTGTGTACAGATCAGACCAAGGCTGTAAATGATGTGTTTTGTCATTTAAAGAAAGATCCCTCTTTAATGTCTTGCGGTTTCTATACTTAAAAGTGATGCCACTTGGCAGGTCTGACAAAGCAAAGAAATTTGATATGTTTGTTAAATACCTGCATTTCACTTATGTGTGACTCACTTCCAGATTGACAGCAGCTCACAATATCTTTACTGGCATCGTTGCTGTAGATCTCTGCAGCCAAGGCAGAGCATAACACATCATGTGACAGAACATAGCTGGGATGCCTTTGACAGATAAAATCTGAAACCTTCTTAGAGTCCCTGGTGTCACATGAGCAGCTACTCGTGGTTACTTGTGCCTGGCTTAATTGAGATTCGCATTTCAATTAAGCTTTGAGAGCCTTGGCATACATACATATCAGAGGTTTTTGGTTTCCCACTATGTGAGAAGGGCAAAGAGGATTGCAACTGTTATGTAATCTATCAACATTCTTCTCCCTTTGCTGTAGCTGATCGCAAAGTTAAATGATGAACTAGGAGTCTTTCGGATTCATTTGTCAGTGACTATTTGGTGATGCGTTTTAAAAAGAAACCGTAAAGGTGCACTGATTTACACATACATGTATCATACTGCACATACATTGGGAGCAGAATCATTATGCTTTTAAAGAAATATATGATAAAAAACCCTTCTAAATCTTTTTAAATCTTCATCTTTGCATTTTTATTATGTAAACCATCTTTTATTCTAAAAAAAACCTACCCTTTACCCTATAGACTCACTAAACCAAATATAACTATAACTCTGCTTAGTATTTCTCCTAATTTACAGGTAGAAAAATAAAATCTGTAAAGCCGGTGGACTGGACTATGAGGGGACGGACCAACAAGACAAAGCTGGAGCTTTTGTTGCGTTTCTCCCGCTGATTCAGAAAGTTGCTGCCTGTCTTTTAACTGGAGCACATATGAGGCAGCACATTACACCCGTTCTGGCTCCCTTTCACTGGCTGTGCACTTTAGAGTTCATTTTAAGATTCTTTTTTTTTTTTTTAATACCCCACCTGACCCCTATGAGCTTCTTCATCCTTACACTCCTGCTCGGTGCCGTAGAACAGCTGATCACCTGCTCCTGTAGATACTGAGGTCAAAGCGGAAACTCAGGTATAGGCATAAAGCTTCTGTTGCTGATCCATTCCTTTGGAATGCCTCACTTCTGCACATGAGACAGACTTTCTCACTATGTGTTTTTATAAAACTAGTCTTAAAACTCCTTTTTATTCCTTGGCTTTCAACACATGAGATCTTGCTCTGCCTTTCTTTATTTTGTTATGTATTATATTTTTCAGATTATTTATCTGCAACACTTTATTTCAGCTATGCTCTATAAATAAAGTTCAGTTGTGTATATAATAAGAATCTTAATCGTAATCAGAGACAAATTTGTGTTCAAATCAAATCAATCAAAATTAAATTATTAATTTAAAACTATTCACAGAAAAGAATGTGACGTATCATAGATATAGGCCTAAAGAGCGAAGAAATGTGTTGTAGAAGGAAAACAGATATCATCTGGAATGTTCTTTCTGTCACAACCTGTGTCCTCCAACATATGATGGATCCTAAAAGTGGAATCCTTTCTCTTAGATTATAATCTAGTTTGGAAAACAAAAAAACAGAACACAGCATGCACATGTCCCCTGCACATGTCCTGTGCACATGTCCTTAGGCTGCGGCTCCGCTGTGCAATCGGCGAACAACTTCATGAATGCGAGATCCTGCTGATGTGCTGGCACACCTTACATGGCCACTTCCACCTTTAGCATTTGGAACGTGTGTGGTCCATAGAGTAGAATAGGCGCCATAGCTTACAGACGTAGTCCATTCACCATTCATCTTTACATGTTTTGTAGGAGGATACAAATACCCAGTGGGCAGGTGAAGCATCCACTGTTTGTGTGAAGTGATTTCGTAACCTACGTTTTTTTTTTTCCCTCATGTGAAGCTAAACATTACTTAACCAATGCATTCGGGGGCGTTATCTCATAATTATGACTATTTATTTAATACATTTGGAAACAGTGAGTTATAATTAGAATTTAGTTTTAGTTTTCTTGTAATTACTAGTTCCTGATCTCGTTATTATGAGAACATTTTAAGGTGGTTATCAATCGTCATTTATCATCATTAGTTATCATTGTCACACTTGCCTGCTTTATTTTGATATTTGTTATCAAAATGGTTCCAAATTGTCTTCCCTCTGTGTATTTCATGACATGATGACAGGTTGTACAGACTCTACTCTTCCTGATGTTAAAGCGCTGTCTGGGATGTTTTTCAATAATGAAGAGTGCTGTTGAGATTACTTTGCCCCATTCTGTTGATTTATTGTGCCTTGCTCCTATTATTGGCATATTTCAATTCATCAACATATCATCCTCAGGACATCTGATTAAACTAACAACATCACCCATATTGTTAAGTGACATTAATATCTCCCAGTGTCCCAAATCAAAGAGAATACATAGTAAAAATTAAATCAGGTGATGTCACCATCCTTCTCTCTTCTCGAACGGGAAGTCCTAATTATGCGATAAGGATTTTGTTTCAGTGATGAATGCAAAGCGCTTATGCACGTAATATTATATGTTATATTATTTATTTTTCTGCACTCTGTGAGAGTCATTGTATTATATCATGTCCCTGACCTCGTTAGACACTGGACTAAAACACAAGAGACCCGAAAGTTATCACATTATAAAAGGAATCTGAGGCTACAACTGAAATACCAATGAACACTGTCTGTGTAGATTCTCACTCATCCAGGTCATTGTAGTCAAGGAGTTAAGTTGTAAGCAACAACAAATCATTTCATCCTGGAAACCAGGAGCTATATCTATGGATCATGGTGGAGCTGTAGACCACACACCTCATTCAATAACAAAGGGCCACATAGGTTACCCTGTGAGTTGGAATTAGAGTTGTTGTGGTCACGACTTGACTTCCTATTCAAGGTGTGAAACCTTTGTGATCCAGAGATATAGCTCCTGGTTTCTATCATCAGGCTAGAACTGAAGAAGCCTTTCAGATGAAAGGTGAAATGTCTTCAAGCTCCAAGAAAAAGTCCAGTTGCCTACAACTTAACTCCTTGACCAATGAACACTATTCAGCACCAAACTAAAACACAATCACCACCTGATCAGGACTCTTTTCCCATTTTGAGCTCTTTCCTGCTGTGTGCATCTTGCTTCTGAACAACACACCTGCAGCTCTGGTGATGACTTATAAACCTGTTTCATGCTCTCATATATCACACAGTGCAGCTGTCAACTCATTTAACTGCATGAGTGAATAGTCACAGCAAATTAATTGCAAATGAACGCCATCGTAATACTTTGCCAACCATGACTTGGCCTGGCTGTAACCGCAGGTAAAGGAGTGGTTTACCATCCAACAGCTGAGTCGTTTCCACCCACTGTGTGAGTGGAGAGGTGCGACACACCCCTTCAAAAGCCCATATAAACCTGCTGAGAGGCTGCTGCAAGTAACAGCAGAGCACAGCTGGTCTGAGAAGTGACCTGAGCATCATCATCATCAGCAGCAGCAGCAACAGCAGAGAGCCATCGCCATGGGCAACTCCTGTGATGTTTTCAGCGACCGGCCAAAGAACACCAACGTGCGGGTCAGTCTGCCGGCTGTCTGCTTTGTCTGGCAGATCGCTATGATTATCTTGTTCGGAGTTTTCATCCGGTACGATGAGGAGTCGGATGCACATTGGGTGGAGTACAGAAAGAGTCACAACATAACCAGCGACATTGAAAATGACTTCTACTTCAGATATCCCAGTAAGTACAGTAGACAACATGCAAGCAAAATCAATGTTTATTAATATTATTATTTGAATGATCCAGTGTTTTCAGGAATTATTGAAGACTAATCATGACTATTAATTGAGAAACACTCAAAGATGTGTCCTTTCTTAGTGCTTAGTGAGACATTTGGTAATTTTCCATTGATGGCAAAGGATGGCGAATTCTCAGCTCAGATTTTTATAAAGATTTTTATAAAGATTTATATGTATATATAAATATATATATATATATTCAAATATGTATATCATATTTGAATATATATATTCAAATATGCCTTGCACAGCTGCAAGAATTTTAATCCACACTGTACCTGTTTTACCCCGCTTTCACTATCACTTTGGTATCACTTTTGTTTCTAAATGGAATAATACATTGAAATGACAAAGGCTATGAAAGATAAGCTTATTATATGTTTTTAGACTGTGAAAGGCAAATATTAAGACAATTGATGGATCTTTTTAATTGATAAAAACCTAAATGCGCAAGCATAAATTGAAAATAAACAATTTATACAATTTACATCTGCATTTAACTGACCTTAATCAAATAAGTGCAATGTAATTTTTTTTAATTTTTTTTTACTATTGTTACTTGTTGTTAAATTTACAACAAACCTAAATCACTGGATGCTTTTAACCCTTGATGCTCAATGACAAAATGTGTATGTCCCTCCCTCCAGGCTTCCAGGATGTCCATGTCATGATCTTTGTTGGCTTTGGTTACCTCATGACCTTCCTGAAACGCTACAGCTTCGGCGGTGTGGGCTTCAACTTCCTGATTGCTGCCTTCGGTCTGCAGTGGGCTCTTCTCATGCAAGGCTGGTTCCACCACCTCGACCACAACACTGGAAAAATCAGCATCGGCGTCGAAGGGTAAGTTTCTTCACCGCGAGCAAAATGCTTTTTGTATGTTGTCATTCGTGGAAGGCCGGAGTGGGTGCGCACTCTATGTTATGTAACATCTAATGCTTTTCAAACACAGACAGAGGCTGAATTTGAAGTTAGTGTTTTCTTACACTTGTCACTTTTGTCGATACATCATGTCTGGCTTGTTGTGCTGGAGGCAGTTTTTCAAGCAGCACGAGTGTTCCTGCACAGCATAAATAATATCTAGGCATTCAAGATTGTCTTGTGAAAGTATGTCTGCTGACTTCAGGCAAAGCCATTGGGGCCTTGTTGAGTGCAATAATTTCACAGTTTATATTAGGCACTTGTCAAATTGGAGTCACGAGTGTTTAGGTATGGTATTTGTGTGTAGGGAGAGCAAGTCATGGTGCAGGTGCCGCTGCAATTGAAGAATATCAGGAGAGAAAGACAGAGAGAGAGTATGAGAAAGTTATGTAGGAAACACTGAAAAGTGTGATTTGCCACACACTGAAATGAACAGCACAGCCTACCACCTTTCTCTGCCCCCAAAGTCTCAGTTCATTCAACACTTAAGATCTTTATCTAGGTTGTGACACAGTGCTCCTTAATAAAACAAGAATACTTCCTTAACTACAAGTTCATTATTATTGCTTGTTGCTTAGTGATGCAAATATCCAAACTAATAGTCCTAACAAAGCGACTCTTGACTCACGGTTCGCTCGTAGCTGTTTGGTTGTTAAAGGTTTCCGTTCATCCTGACCTTGTTCTCGTCCCCCACACAGTCTGATCAACGCAGACTTCTGCTGTGCTGGCAGTCTGATCGCCTACGGGGCTCTCCTGGGAAAAGTAAGCCCCGTCCAGCTGTTGGTGGTCACCTTGTTCGGCGTCACGCTGTTCGCCGTGGAGGAGTTCATCATCCTCACCGTCCTTCATGTGAGTCTCGCCAAGAGAAAAAATACATCCTGTGATGTCCAAGGGATTGGGATTTTCTTCAAGCATTTCAATTTCTGTCTCGTGCTGCTGCTTCTGTGTATATCTATCTATAACAGTGACATTTCTAATATCTCCACAGTGCAAAGATGCTGGAGGCTCCATGGTCATTCATGCTTTCGGAGGGTACTACGGTTTGGCCATTTCCTGGGTCCTCTACCGACCGAACCTACATCTGAGCAAACGGCTCAACGGATCCGTCTACCACTCTGACGTGTTTGCCATGATCGGTAAATGACCAGGGATTTCTTTTCCATACTTGGTTTTCAAATGTTGATCACATCTTTAGATTGCGGTAAGTCCTGCTGTGTAAGTGTGGTTTGATTTGAACGTTTTCTCCCGCAGGCACACTGTTCCTGTGGATGTTCTGGCCCAGTTTCAATTCGGCCATCACAGACCACGGTGACGGACAGCACAGAGCAGCCATCAACACTTACCTCGCCCTCGCTTCCTCTGTCCTCACCACCGTGGCCATCTCCAGCATGTCTCAGAAGAGAGGAAAACTGGACATGGTAAAAAAAAACAAGGAAAAAAACACGGACAAACTCATCACAATTGAATCAGCTACAGCCGTGGAAATGTCATGTAACATTTATGCGTTTCTCAATGTCTCCTGACTAACACGCTGTTTTACCTGACAGGTACATATCCAGAATGCCACGCTGGCTGGCGGTGTTGCCATGGGAACAGCAGCTGAGTTCATGATCACTCCTTACGGTGCGCTCATTGTTGGTTTCTGTTGCGGCATCATCTCCACCTTTGGCTACCTGTTTGTCACGGTGAGCCCACACTCTCATATAAAGGAAAAGATTTAAGAGTTAATTCACTTAACTCAAGAAGGTGAAAGGTACAAATGACTTAAATTCTTAATGACCGTTTTAAACTAAAAAGAAATGAATATATTTAGCCAGAATCATGTCCCTGGCACTGTAGTAACAGCTTTGATCAACATCATGTACAGAGATAAAATTGACAGAATTATAATAGATAATAATATAATAGTTTAATTTTTTTTAAATGTTGTACTCTGAGGATCAGCTTTCAAATAATGAATGTGTTTTTTCTCATCTTAAGCCCTTCTTGGAGAGTACTCTTAAGCTTCAGGATACATGTGGTGTCCACAACCTGCACGCTATGCCTGGCATGCTCGGCGGCTTTACAGGCGCCATCGTTGCTGCTGCTGCCAGTGAATCAGTCTATAGCAGAGAGGGGTGAGTGATGGAGGGGGATCTAAAATAAATTCAGAAACAATAACAAGTTCCCCGTTATCATGACTCTTTTCATCATCTTTTCATCTGAAACAACTTTGCAAAGGCTTAATATGAAATTTCTTTTTTCTTCGTGCCTACAGGTTGATCAACACGTTTGACTTTGTAGGAAGTTTTGCAAACAGATCTCCTGGAACGCAGGGAGGCTTCCAGGCTGCCGGCACGTGTGTGGCGATTGCATTTGGACTCGGTGGAGGGGCGCTTGTTGGTGAGTTTGTGCAATGCAACCAGTTGAAAGCATTTTGCAACGTGTGTTTTTAATAACTATACATGCTCTTCTTTAAAGGAACAAAATAGGAGGAAGGACTAGTTATTTACAAATAAGATATTTCCTAAAAACTGCTTGTGTAGCACCCATGATTGTGCTCAGATTCTCCTCTTTTAAGAGAAAAATAAGACATTTGAACAGGGAACAACAGCATCATGCTTACGAATAAGATATTAAAACTGAGGGTAAAGCCTTTGTTCATTTTTTTTCCTCTCCTCAAAGGTGGCATCCTGAAACTCCCGATCTGGGGAGACCCCGCTGATGACAACTGCTATGACGATGAAGTTTACTGGGAGGTGAGAGCGCCTGTTCTACCACTAGATGGTGGTCTTCCTCCTTAAGGGAAAAGCCTATAAAAGACTATAAAATGATTCATAGACATAGAATCACAGAATAGTGTTTCTGGCTCATCTGACCCCGCCGTGTTGCTTTCAGGTTCCAGAGGAAGAAGAGACCATCCCTCCTGTTTTGGAGTACAACAACCACATGATCCACAAGCATCAAGAGATGTAAGTTCTCCCTCATTCACTCATACATGCGTATTTGTTCCTACCTCTCTTGAATTTCTCCTTAAACATGAATTTCTTTTTATTGGACAGATCCGAGTCAAACTTCTCTGTGGAGCAGAGCTAGAGCGACCATCAGCATCACGTTCCCAGCAAGACAAGAGCCACCTTGAATTTGATACAGCTGTATTTATGAAAGAACTGCCTTTAAAAAAAAGGTCAATGCCACAAGAAAGGAAGTTTATACGACACGCACCATCAACACCTGATACACGTGTCCGTTTAGAATCAAAACTTGATTTTCTTATAACTCTGTGTTATTTCTGGATGCCCAATGACTGGAACATAAACGATATGATGAGAAGTATGCAGCATAGTGTAATGTGGTATATTTCACTGTGCAGTGTCAGCTGAATATAATGAACGGAAGAACTGAGAGCTATTGTCTCCATAAATCATCATTTTCTATGTAAATGTCCTTGCTGAAGTATAATATGTTGATTTATATTTAATCAAAGGTATTTGTGCTGCCAGTTTAGGCCACTTTTTGAGTTGTGTGTATGTGAAAGTCTTTTTATTTGTGTGTATATATTTGATGCCTTCTTTAATCCCACATTGTTTGTTTGGACTTTACAAATGAAGTTGTAATGTGGAAGTTATGAGTTTTGAGTTTATAGTAACTGTGATACAGTTTCTGGAGATATGATTACTATATTGACCTCTATGACGTATCATAGTTTCAAATGTAGACATCTATAAATCACGTGTAACTGGAATTTAACAATAAAGTTGTATTATTTTCTCTATGTTATTGTTTGCATTGTTTTAGGCAGCTATAATATAAACACACACAAATATAAACTAACTAGAAGGTCACTATAAAAACTCTGATTAATTAATATCTAACAGGAAACTAGTGTAAATAGTTTGTAGAAACAAACTGACACAAACAGGCAGCTTCTGTTTTAGCGTGTGTGTAACTAGAAGTAGTGCTAGTAAATGTAAATATCACATATATCATATTTAAATATCACTTTTATACATGTTTGACGGCCAACTGTTTTATGCTTGTTGATCAGATGTATTGATCACATATTGGCTTCTTCCTCGCAAAGGTTTTAATGCACTTACAGTAAAAAGTGCAGCTGGTCATCAACAGTTGTCTTTCCCCGTCACCACCGTGTGTGTGTTCATATGCGAGTGTATGTGTGTGTCTGACAGTGTTCATATGTGGTTGTGTGTGTGTGTTTATATGTGAGTGTGCATGTGTGTTTTTCTGGGAGTTTGCGTGTGTGTGTGTGCACATAAATGGATCAGATGAGATGCTGCAGTGAGACAATGACTTTCAGATCCTCAAATATTTCCTTAATGTAAATGCACCAACAAGTAAAACACTAAATAGGATTGTCCTCAGACTCAAAGTCATATGATTTCTTTAAGAATTGCTGAAATGATGACCAATATTTAAAGTGTGGCGGTATTAAGTGCAACTCAAATCCCCATCTCTGTTTCCTTTTAATTGAGTATTTTTTGATGACAATATTTTTTTATTCAAGTGAAGGATGTGAGAGCTTCAACCACCACTGGCTATAAAACCTCACAAGTGAGACCATGTCAGTCATGGACTTTGAATAACCAGAATAAAAGTCAGTCATCTGATAGCTGTTATTTTTTTTAATCTAAAGCCTAAATAAATAAACAACAGTGCATGTGATTGTATGCTGTTGTATGTCAGTAAAGCAGCACGTGGTACTACATATTTTACATACTGTATAGGATACGTAATATACCTGTGTGTGCTGTAGCTCTTTTGTAACTTCTAGGAAAGTGATTTAAGAGACAGATAAGAATTGAACATAACCTTCAAGACGTCTTTTCTCACAGCTGTCACATCATTTTTCATGTGAATCCTAGGTTGAGTTGTGCTTTAGGCAGAAGTCGTTCCCCTCGTAAACACGACATAACAGCTCACACTCGAAAATATATTTAAAACCTCACCATTCCAGTTTGTCTACTGTAAGTATAGTGGGTAACTGAAGAAACATGTTTTTGGTTCAAGTGGCAAACAGAGAACACATCTCGGGGCCATATTGAGTAACCTGTACTTACTTTGAACTGTGTGAATATATTAAATAATACTACCTAACCCGGACGTCTTTGAGTAAGTACACATGTATATAGGAATATGCACCATGTCAACACAATATGAACTTCTGCTGTCACTCTACTGTTCATAATAAATACATAGGTTTTTGTTCCAAAGCCTTGTTGCTTTAATTTCTTTTCATCTCATTTAATCCACAATTAAGATGCTCAACACCTAACAATAACAATAGTTACAATAATAACTCTAATCATTATAAAATCTGTATCAAGTCTCTTTGTTCAGCACCGTTCAAAACCAAAGTTACAAAGTGCTTTACACAAAACAAACTATTAAAAAAAACATAAAATCAGTTTTATAACCAATGTCATGCTATAGAATTATACTTTATTCAGTAATTAGATAATAGCTAATATAATGTATTTGTTTTCTAATATATAATATATAATTGAAAAAGTACTCACTATAATAAAAATAAATATTACATTTAAAAAACTAGAAATATATATTTAAACTTGAAAAGAGTGATTGATGACATTTGAGATTTTCATCAAGATGAACATGTTACTATGTGCTGCTGTTCTCTCTGTTTAACAGTACTGTATAACCCTACCTACTTATAACAGTGACTCCTTTAATCCACAAGGTGGAGCAATGAGGTAAAAAAAAAAAAAAAAGACTTGTAAATTCTGTATCAGTAGAAATTTTTACATGATCTTGTTTCATATAATGACAATACATGATTTGTGCTATTATTGTATTAATATTGTACTTTCTACACCATTACATTTATCTAACAGTTGTAGTTATGTTGAGATCAATATTTCATAATATACAGTTGTGTTCAAAATAATAGCATTGTGTTTTAAAACGTGAGTGAAGCTGAAATTATTATAATAATTTTTATTTAGATGCACTGGGAAAACTGCATTTTATATCCTAAATCAAATCAAATGTGAAGAGAAATGTGTCAATTTTTAAATTACTTTACAGAAAATTAAAAGAAATCAAAAATAAGCTGTTAAAAATAGCAGTGTTTGTTATTTTTAGCTTGACATCTGTGTTGTATGGCGTAGACAACTTCATCTAAATTTCTTGGTTTTGCCTCAGAAAAATCATATTTGATGTCAACCCACAGGTTTTCAATGGGATTAAGGTTTGGGGATTGGGTTGGAAACTCCAGAACTTTAATTCTATTGGTCTGGAACCAAGATGCTGCTCATTTACTGGTGTGTTTGGAGTTGTTTAGCGTTTAGTTGTACAACCATGGTAATACAACTATATATTCCTTTAATGAATAAACAGAATGCTAAATCCTAAAGATTTTTTAGTTCATACAGTAAATATATGAATTTATAAACAAAAACACAGACACTCCTATTTCTTTGAATGGTCTAATTAGAATTTTTCTTAATTTTCTTTTTTTATTCACATTTTGATTTTGATTTGATTTAGGATATAAAACTCTGTGTTCCCAATGCACCAAAATAAAAATTATTATAAGGATTTTGGCTTTCGTTTTGAAACACACTGCCGTTCCATGTACCTGTATATACAAAAACACTTTTTTGATCACAACCTAACAACCTAAGTATTATTTGTTAAGATTAGCTCTGTATATTGATATTCTAATAATATATTTATGCTAAATACTAGTATGATTCTCTAAATGGGAACAGAGTGCATAATGAGTACTTTTACTTAATACTTTTGCTGTTAATACTTATTTATTTGTACTTATGTTAGAATTTACTTGTAATATTTTTACATTCCTCTGTTTCAACTTTTACTTAAGTAAATTATCTGACTACTTATTCCACCATTAGTGATAGATAACTTATTTGCATAAAAGAAAACCCATATTATATTATTCTAAAAAAAACACATACTAGGGGATAAATGTGCCTTCAATTCACTTGAATTACAAGAGAAAGATGTATAAGGATATTAATTTAAAATTGATATGACTTTATTTGTATTTATACAATTTTAAAACTGATGATATGACATAATTGCTATCATAGGCGGAGGTGGAATTCTAACACTGTTTCCCCTGCAGTTTCAGAATTACTACACCATAATTACGTGACTTCATCAACTCTCAATGTCATGTGACCCGGGTGATGCTCATGCAGCATCATTATTAAAAGCCTGGGATTAAATTCCTAGCAGTTGGTGAAATTGATGCAGCTCCTGGAATAAATACAGAGATGTCTTCACCTCTACAGCAACAATTTAAGGTCATCGTGGGCTTGCTTGCTGCTCTCTGCTCTCTCTGCTCCCTTCATTCTGATGCTAATATGGCCTGGACAGGCCAGTCAATAGGGCAATTTCCTGACCAATCACTGGGACATTAATGAACTCTAAATGGACTGAGTGGACATCTGCTTTCTGCTGTTTGGCTGCGTGCTGGCAAAAGCTTTATTGAGTAAAGAGGTCTCTTAAAAGGCCTGATGGGGTCAAACAAGTTAACTGTGAGTTTATCTGTTAAAACACCGTAGAGGCAACATTCATTCATTTACTGAGCAACAACACATGGTGACGTAATTGATGACTTATTGATATATCTTACTGTATTATTAGATGCACTCCATTTCTACAGATCTGTTTTAATGATTACATATATCAAGTGTGTCCCAGCTCCAAGGCCTCACTCACAAACATAGACAGTGCTTGAAATCTTGAATTAAGGCTGCAATTACAATTACTCATTATCCATGAATCTGTTTATTGATTATTTTCTCAATTAAACAATTAGATAGATAGATAGATAGATAGATAGATAGATAGATAGATAGATAGATAGATAGATAGATAGATAGATAGATAGATAGATAGATAGATAGATAGATAGATAGATAGATAGATAGATAGATAGATGATGTGATGAGTGAATATTTTTAAGGTGGTTTACTATTCTGTCTGATCTTGTAGGACGGAATAATTATTATCAAACTGGTTCGAATAAAGATTATTATCAGATTATTACATCATCAACGACATCAACGTCTTCATTTCCTAGAAATTATTCATGCAGTTTTACAGTATTTATGCCTGTTTTTGGACCTTTTTGCCCATTGAGAGTTGAGAACGTGAACTTCAATTTCAAAACCAGAACGTCTTGGTGTTTATGGTATTTATCTCTATTTTGCACATGAGAGGGTGTCATGTTCAGGTCCCATTATCATTATTTTATGCCCAGTGTTCTTGATATTCTATTATTGAGTATAGACAAACAGATAAACATTGTGACCCTCGGTTGTTTGCAGTGTTTTTACATTCCTCCATTTCAACTTTTACTTAAGTAAATTATCTGACTACTTATTCCACCGTTAGTGATAGATAACTTATTTGCATAAAAGAAAACCCATATTATATTATTCTCGGTTGTTTGCAGTGTTGATTTTCAAGCATCACTTTTAAGCATCACTTGGCATGAGTTCAATCCCTCTCAAAAGTCTTAAAGGATATGACTGCGCCTTTATCAGAGTCCTCCTCTGTTACACTTCAACTCAAAGTGTGAGCTTTATTTACCATATAAATATTAAAAGGATGAAGATTCGGGAGTTTTACAAAAAAGTTTACAGAAAAGATGAATGATTATTGTTGTAGAAGTCAGGAGGTGGGAGGCAGCATCACTGTAACAGAGATGTTGCTCTTAAATAACGGTGCAGACAAGCCTGGCAGAGGCCTGATGCCGGAGGAGAGTGGATGCAGCTCCTCTTGTGAATCATATGACCCTGGGGAGAGTGTTTGTGAAACCACTTGGTCTGCTATTGTCCTCCTGGGACTGGCCTCCTCTGAAAAGCTGCAGAAGCCTGTAATCAGATTAAAGGTTGCTGGGAAGGGGAGGAGGGATTTTGAGGAATAGCGAAGAGGTCGTGGAAGTTCTCTAATCAGTACCTGCCATTGAAGTGCAGAAGTGGGGCTAAATAACGCAGCAGGAGGGGAGGCGGGAGCCAAGCTGGAGGGACAAATTGGCCTGTTGTTGGAGGGGGATAATGGGACAATGAGGGAGGGGAGTATAATCAGTGAGTATAGAGTGGGAGAGAATAGGTGCAATGGGAAAAGGAGGAGACTGAAGAACTCCAAAGGCGGTGGCCTTGTCCCATCCTGCCCTGGCAATTATATCACCTTTGTGAGCTGATTGGAGCAGGCTGTAGAGTCCATCTGGGCTCATGGGTGGACATAACAACCTACATTTTCTCACTGTCCTCACCAAGTGGTCTCACTGGGCCACTGAGCGAGATATCAGTGGCTCTTGTGGTCTAAATAAAAGTCATCAGCGCACTCCCGAAAGGCTCCTTTCACAATAGCTAATTGCCTCATGACAGCGACAATCATTAGTCATATCCTCCATGCCTTTACTCATAAAGGAGAAGCCTTTTTCATTGTCTCATGAGAGAATAAAGACGCACAAATTATTGTTTTATGAGTTTAAAACTTGCGTTGTTGTTGTTGCTATGGCTGTGCGTGAGAAATCTTACAAATAAAACAAACCGTTCAAAGCCTCTAATGCTGATGTCATATCACAAGATCCACTGACCGCTGAGCTCCACCCGTCTCGCTCTCTCTCTGTAGGATCCTTTCTGTCATTGTCATTACTCATCAAACGTCCATTGCCTGAACACCAGGCATCACTAAAGGCCGGTACCTACTTTTTATTGAGTTGACAAGAGTCCATTTGTTAGGGTCAAAGGGGAAAGTCTCAGGGGGGACGACCTCTCTACCAGCGCTGGTGAGGAGGAGTACCAGAAAAATCACAATTCATAGCAGGGGAGCGCTTTGATTCGGGCACAAAGGCCACTAGTTCCCTGCCTGGCTTGAAAGAAAGAAGAAGCAGAAATCAGAGCTGCTTTAAAAGTGGGCGAGGAATCCAAACTGAATAGTTTAGCTAATTAGGGGCTCCACCTGCCTCTGGTGCCTAATTAGCGAATAAGAGATGTTATTTTATTATCTTAGTAAATATCTTAACAATATTTATTCATTCTTCTGCTTGTTAATTACTTAGTGATTATAGTTAGCTATAAAGAATTTTAGGATTGTTTCCCCACATTTTCTTTGCATATTCCTTAACATTTACTTCATGCTTTGAGTGTTATTCATCCGTGTTCGGTCTGTGCAACTTTTTATAACATTTCTCTTTATTATGAGTTTACACATTCCCACGTTGAGACAGTCCTGGCTCAAATGTAAGAAACCCTTAGGATAAAGATATACAAATTAAGCAACTGACAACTTCCTCAGTACATTTTCATCTGACAAGGGAGGAAACCTTAAAATACTGTAGTGTGCTGTGATTAACAACTTTTTTTTGAAAAAGTGCGGGTTTAGTTGCTGATATGTTTTTAAGATGACATTGATTATTGAGAAAAGATCAAGGCTATATATAGAATATTTTCTTTGTAAGGCTATCTGCTGCCCCAAAGTAATGTTTGGTGTTTTTTATTTGGACATTAGGAAAAGTCACCTAAGTAAAAGATATATCATAACTTTACTGGTCCCCAAAAGAGGAAATGGGACATATATCAATGTATCTATCTGGACTTAGGGCGGGTTGATTTGACCTTAAATACAGTCTCTTTATAGTAGTAGTAATCATGTGCACTTTTTCATTTCTTTTTTATTTAGCTTTTTTTTGCATTATACCAGAGATGAGGGACAAAAATGAGGATTTTTCTCAGAAATATGTGATAAATTTTGCACACAGGTATAGATAAAAGGCTCATTAGCCATCACAGAAAGGCCTTCTCAGGACTGTAGTGCTGCTTTCATAGAGTTCAGGACCGTCTCATTACTATGCTGCTGACGTCTCACTGCAGGCTGGCTGTGGGGTATTAGGGCCACACTAATAGAAAATGTATTATATATTTTTTAATTATGAGGAAAAATCGTATTGTTACAAGAATAAACTCATTAGTTTAAATACTACTGAAGTATAAAATTGATAATGTTATTAATGTTATTTTAAAATTCACATAACTACATTGAAGCTGATTTGTATTTTAATGTGTGGAGTCAAACTGTGTAAGTTATTTCAAATATTGTTCAACTGTTATTTAGTTTAACAATATATAGACGCCAATATCTGGACAGTATGAGCTATTAGAATGACTGAGTAATTGAGTTATGATGTGTGGCAATGTAGCATTTAATAGTTGTTAATTTCTGTAAACAAAAAAGAAGTATGTATATACTTGCAACTAACTTTTATACTTTTAAAGATGTCAAGCTCTTTTGGAGAAAATAAAATATATACAGACACACAAACACAGTTGTTTCTGACATACACACACACACACACACACACACACACACACACACAGGATGGAGCCCCAGAAATTAAAACCCCCAGACAACTGGCTCTCAGGATCAGCACAGAGCATTCGAGCAAATTTTACTGGTCGTCAAACTGTGGAATTACATGTATGGCGTCCATCACGTGATGCTTTTTAGGCCCAAACAGCTTTATTTCTCCCATCTACTCTCATGGCGAAGGCTCCTGATAGATTTTTCTGAGTGTCACATCCCCTTTAAAGTGACTCTTTTTACTTTAAGTCTTTAATCTGGATAACATTTGGAAAAGCCTCAGGATTGAATTATTTAAAGCGGAAGTAGCTGGCAGAGGTCTCAGTATGCAGTCATTCCCATTCATCCGGGTATTTCTTTACAGTGGGAAGTACCCATTTTGCCTTCATGCATCACTGAGTTACCCTCATAGAAATAAATGGGGTCCCACCTCCCGATGCTGTATCCATATATTATTATAGATCCATGATCTTAATAGGGAACTTGGGATGAAGGTGTTTTTGTTTTTCAAAATAAAAGCCTCAAGGAGTAACAAGAAGTTCAGGAAGAAGCCTAATTTTTCAAACTAAAATATATTATATAAAACCACATAGAAATTATACTGGTACTGAAAATTCAGAAGTTGCAGTTGCATAAAAACATAACAAAACATAACATAAAATTCCTATAATGTAACTGGGGGATAGTGAATTGTGATATTATATTGATACAAATTTTATTTCTACTTCCACTGACAGCATATTGTTTGCCTTTCGACTGTTTTAGCAACTTGTTTATAGGGTCTATAGGGTTTATAGGATTTTTCAGCTTAACGTACTTCAGCTCTCAGCTCCAGTTTTTCATTTCAGCTTCCAGGTTTTCCAAGCAATGCATATTTCAGTTCATATCACCATTTATTTCAGCATTGCTTCAGCAAATTCTTTCAGCTTCACTCTCACAGTAATGCAAGTGGATGTAAATAGTTGCATCAGTGATTGCGCTAGTTGCACAAAATTATCTCTGCACTGAAAGTATCCATGTTGTTAGGAACCAAAATGATTCACTACTGCATGCCGACGTTATGTCAGGTGTCTGATTTGCACACTTCGAAAGCACATTGTAATTTCCACAGGTGATATATTTTTAAAAAGCAATCCAAGTTCATATCGATGAGACACACTGGCAGAGAGGGGGCAGTAATCTCACACTTCACGTTACGACAAATGCAAACGGAGGAGGGAAAGTCATGGAAAAAAAATGGAGGGAAAGGAGGGGGACAGGAAAAGAGGGGAGAGGAATGATTCTCTTGGGAAGGGAGGGTGTTTGGGTGAAAAGCAACAGCATATGTATTGTTGGAGGCCCTGACTCGCCACCCTGGAGAGCTCGCTGTTCCCACGGTTTTCTCAACAAACAAATGCAACCGCCTCCACACACACACACACACACACACACACACACACACACACACACACACACACACAACACACACACACCACCATGCACCCGCACACAGTGGTGATGTCATTAATTACCATCAAAATGAGCATGACAGCAAGCAAGTGTGCGTGTGTCAGCCAGTGAGGCTTTGTATGAGTGTGTGTGTGTGTGTGTGTGTGTGTGTGTGTGTGTGTGTGTGTGTGTGTGTGTGTGTGTGTGTGTGTGTGTGTGTGTGCGATCGAGACAGGGAGATGTAGGGAATGAGAAAGAAAGAGACCATTGTCCATTTTGAAATAAAGAAATCTCCACTGAAGCATTGTAAATGGAAAAGGCAGAAAAATGGACCAAATTTGGGGATCTTTGAGTGAGAGCTGGGCTGTCACATCTCGTCAGAGCTTCACAAAACCTGATGTGCACACATTGCCCTGACTGACTACAGAGACACACTGTGGCCCTGTGATTGTGTGCTCTCCTGATAAAATTCAGCCTTTCCTTCGCCTCATTGGCACAGGGATCCTGCTTTTATGAGTATTATGTATGTTTGTGTATTTGTACTAGCGGTGTAGTGGAGATATACGTAGGTTTAATTAATTTTTTTTTCTAGTGACCTTAGCCACAAGAGCCACCATTACTATTTTACAAGATACTACAACGCAGCCCCCGATTGGCCGGTGAAGCTATCAACTACAGAGCCCAGTCCCTGATTGGCCCTGGTACTTTACAATTACTAGAAATCATTTTAAATGGATAGAAGTTTAGACTGACAATAAATTATAATAATGGTGTCTTGTATTCATCTTGTATCTTGTATTCAAAATCAATTATTTGTTATTTGATGTTGATATAAATATTGTACAACTGACCTAAGTAAGTAATACTCTAAACCCAGAGTTTAGATCGCTGCAGTCTTGTGGTAACGTAGATTTTTGTGGATGTGTGATGTCTCAAATAGTTTGGAAGTGAATCCTGGTCCAACTTGAAGCCTTAAGTCTTCAGATATCATTGTTATTGGTGCAGTGCCCATAGGAAGTATGTAATCCTATAGAAAAGTGGAAGCTTAAGTAGAATTTTTATGTTTAGCTAGATGAGGTGTGTTGGACGGCTACATAGTCTTAATAGAAAAACTGTACATTGGATAAGACATGGACAGATATGAAGAGATGAGGAGAGACCTGCAAATGCACTTATTGTAAGAAAAAAGGCTTCAATTGATGCTGAAAGTTTGTATGTCTACATATAAGTTTTAAATTTTGATTGATCGGCCAAGTAAAATCAGACTTATGACAAATCTCTTACTTCGTATTTTTTTTTGTATAGTGTAATAACCTGGGCATGTTACTGTTATGTGTTTATAAATAAAGTTTAGAGTTTAGGCCCAGATTATTTTCTGTTAGGAGATAGTGCTGGGAGTCTTGGAGTATAAGGAATAAATTAGCAGATAAACCAGCTAACATCAGCGTGTGGTTTTGTGTTACAATTATAACAATTATAATTAAAACAAATATATTGGCTGCATGATCAGTGAAAGAAGACATGAGACGACAGAGTTTTGAATTGTAACAAAAGTATGGAAGCAACATGAGGAGGAGCACCGTGATATGGAGCTTTACACTGTAACTACGTTGCTGCTGCTGTCATAGGTAGGTCTATGGGATTTTGCCTTTTTTAGTAAAATATTTCTTGTGGCTTAGAGGCTTTTATTATACAGTAGGCAGATAGGAAGTCATGAGAGCAAGAGGGTATGGTGATATGCAGCAAAAGACCAGGGTTGGCCGCATAAGAGCAAAGTTCTAAATAGCAATAACCCTACATCACCAGTGCATCCATGGGATTTTAACTTCTATAAAACTGATATCTTACATTAAGATATCAGTCCAAGTAGCCCAGTTGTTGGAATGCTGACTGGAAATTTTGAAGTCACTTTTATAATCAAACATCCAAAATTATATTTACATGTCCACCCTAAATTTCACACAGGTAAAGAATGTCTCCTGCAGTTTTCTTATAGTTTGATTTAGGCTGCTTCTGTAAATATTCAAAAGAAATGAATGTGCAGAAGATTCAAAGCTGAAGCACAGAGATGCTTCCTTGTCAGCTTTCTTTCTGGGTTTGGCTGAAGCAGCAGAGACGTGGTTTGGTTGTTAAGACAGCTGAGGAGAGAATAGAGCAATTCTGCACTTTACTTGTAAAACTCAACCGTCCAAAGTCTCAGCCTGCTTACTGAACACCCTGTGTGTGTGTTAACTTTGCTGTTTGCATCTAAATGTATATCAATATGATTACTTAGTATATTTAAGAAACAAAGCAAAGGTGTGTGTGTGCATGTGCATATGTAAATGTGTGTGAACGTTAGCGTGTGTGTCAGCTCTGTGTCATGCAGTTTTTGGCATGGCATGGATCATTGTATGGACCTTCATTAGAGATCATTAATGTTTTTTTCTTTTTTTCTGCAGAGTGAGCCTCACTAAGCTCTGGGTGTGCAGTGAACCAGGCCTGGGGACTGAGATTATTGTTGAATGTGCAGCCATGAATGCATGGGACTCCACCTCATCAAAGTTTGCACAGATAATTGCTACTATTTGATCTCCACTATCTGAAAAGAAACCGTGTTAATTAGAGGCTCTGATTGGGATGCGAAGAGAAGAGAAACAAACGTGTGCTTTGTTGTCGTGTACAAATCTCTCCTCTCGGGGGTTTATGTATCTGCAGAGCTGGAAGGTTTTTGTGTCCTGAAAATTTGATGAGGTCCTTGTTACGGGACCAGTCTGATTTCGTCTCTGCCTTTGGGAAAATATCCATGTGTGTGTCCCATCATCCAAGCTTATCAGCCATCTCAGTGAACTAATACAATGGTCTGCATTGAACACATGAGATAGACAGATGAAAGACATTTACTAATAATTCCAATTTATGGTTCGTATCATGAACTCCACTTCGTCAGATAGTTTTCAAAAGGGGTTTTTCGAAATTAAAGCAACACAATTGTTTATTGGCATTTCAAGAATCATCAAACAAAGTTTGTTTTTTCAAAGTTAAACCCTTAAACATTTAACTATCAAATTATATACCATTATTCTAAACAGTATAACATTTACACATAGACACACTTAGATTTGTGAATATTGTTTAACATATTTCACAATTTCCTTTCTGTTCTGTCCTCCAGTATCAGAGAAGAACATAACTTTCAGATAAGATGTAATTGGTTGTGGTGTCAGAGTTGTGTGTTTGTACAGTGATCTCTTTGCTGGTGAGTGAGGAGAGATACAGGTGAGAAGTCAATGAAGGGACCTGATGACGTCAAAGTACATTGATATATTATATTATGTATATATTCAGCTTCATTTCCAGCAGATGGTGCCAGTGACAATGGGACCGGCTGATCAGTCATACTGTGACACACATTCATTTTCTCCCATTTTTCTTTGCTTATTCAGGATATATGTTAGAAGTAACAGCGAATGGCATTCCTCTTTTTGTTGATGCAGATATTCAGGTTCAAATTCGCACTTCTCACGTGTAGTAACAGCTTAAAATTCTTCAGCAGGTCTGATGGTGGAATCTGGGACTTTTAGGTCACCTGGATTTAAACAGACTAGTGTTACTGGCAGAAATACTTTAAAAAATGGCTAATTATTATTGAATTCATAATTTACAAGAATAAACTATTTGGCCTGATTTCAATGAGAAAATAATTTAAAGAGCTATTACTTATTTTCATTTGAATGTTACTCAGTACATGAAAAAGAGGAAATATTCACATTGTTATAAAAAAAAAATGATCATGGTTCTCTTATAAGAACAAATCCACAATGAAGCAAATCACAGCTATAACTTTTCCTATGATGAAAACAAAACATTTTGAATTATTTATTTAGCTGGAAAAAGTTAGTCATTATAAATAGACCAACATAAAATAAATATGGCCTCAAAAAAAAAAACAACTAACTTTATAACTGCTGTGGGTGACAACAAAATCTATATCTGATGAAATACTTTCCCTTCCGTGTGTCAGATGACAACCATGAAGAAGATGAACCAAGGTAACCTGTACAGAATCAGGTAGAAAAATCTCATTTGAATCTCAGTGCCAGCTTCCAGCTGAATGACCTTTAAAAGTATCGGTGTAAAGTCATTCAGTTCACACTGAGGTTACAAAGGAGTCATATGAAACTGAATTTGTTAATGTGTTTTAATGGTTTACATGTTTCACAATAGGAAATTAAACTTTAGCAGTTCAGTATTAGGAGTCCACTTACATTATTAATAATCTGTTTTAAAAAATCACGAGTCAGTTAAATGGTATTTCACAATAATTAGCGCAGTGATAGTGACTGTCATGTTGCAGGTTTATATTCGGTTATGTGAAATATCTGAAGTTATTATGCCTCAGTGATTTATTTAAATTAAATAAAGTAACACGTTTAAATGGGTCAGTACTCTTCTTTGTGCTTTATAACTGGACTGATTTTGTAACACTGTATTTAACATTTTTAAACCAGACACTGTACATGGTTACAGTCACATTTACAGTCTTTGATTGTTTCTTTGTTCCTGAAGAGGTCACTCTAGCCTCGGTGCATCCAGGATGCCTCCTCTGACATAACTACAGTCACAGCCCGAGCAGTGCCGCAAAAACCCAGCAACGGAGAGTTTAAATTCAAAATGCTGCAGAGAAATTCTGGATCAGTTTATCTGGGAGGAAAAAAAAATGCAAGCAATGCAGAGGAGGGAAATCTTTTTAAATAAGAAACACTCAGTGACTCTCAAGCTGCTCTCACCAGTGGACGTGTTTATTATTATTATTGCACCGTGCCACTTATGACACAGTAGCAGCCTGTTTTACTGCCGTTTTTCTTCTTTCTTCTGAATTAAATGAATGCATAATAACAGGGAAAAAACACCTTTTCTAATTATATGGAATTGTGTTTTTTTGAAGCTGCTGAAAGGGCTTAAACTTATAGTGCCACAGCAGCCCCTTAAATTTGCCAAATAAGGAGACGCTCTGATGAGGTGAGAAGCAGTGAATGCCTAAAACAAACTGCAGAGAGGCTCCAGCAAAACAGCCAGAGGCTTGAGATATATTAAATTACCATGATTGGGACTTAAGGCATGGTTAAAGCCTGTTTGAGAGACTGGGGAGCCTCAAAGCAGTGCTATTCATGTCTGGGGAGCTGGGTCAATAGGTTGGGGAAGTTCACAGGACCTGATTCTATTCTTATGCAAACGCAGAATGCAAGACCTAAAGCTCACTGAGTTGGAAGATATAAATGACGGGACAATCATCTGCAGGCCTCCGCAGACACAAACCTGGTCTACAGCTGCCTAATCGTCATTCATGAGGTAGAGCCGCCAACACGTCTGAGTCCACTCTGAGCATCGCACTTCCTGCCGCAGGGCGACATGTACACGTCGATGACTTGCTGATCGCCACATTTTTGTGTCATTTCAGGTGACAGCTCTGGCAAATAAATAAGTATCAAATCCAGTTCCAGCTCATGGAAAATGTCACCTATAGTAGAGATTGCCATTTTGAAGCGGCGTTACGAACGGGATGTAACATACTGGTTTGTGTACCAGCACATGAAAAGTACACTTTGTCTGTAAAATTAATTTCTCTGCTTGTGTGAGTTATGTGACCTCCAGCGACGCCGAACACAATAGAAAACATCGATCTCTATCTGCTGACAAGTAGAACGTCTGAGTAGAATTACTGAATGAGTGTACGCCAAGTGGCGTGAGAGAGAACACCTGCAGCCCGCCAGTTCCTCTGAACTTCGTCTGACACGATTTCCCATGCATCATTCAGCCCTCAGTGTCAGGGAAAGGTGTCATTATTTTATCCCAAAATGTCTTTTTTTTGTATATATATTTTCTCAAAAGAATGATGTGAGAAAACATATTTCAATGATCAACAGTCACTCTTCAATAACAGCAAAAAGGTGAGTTAGACGTTTATTCTCATATGTGACACAAGCAACATATATGTTATGCACATAACCAAACACATGGCTGCAGGAGTTTTCTCACAATAAGCCACAAAAGCATCAGTGGTGAGTTTGGCCACTGATGCTGCTGGAAGAGTTTGAAGTCAGGACATCAGCACCAAACCAAAAAAAACAACAAAAAAAAAACATTTTCTTCCCGAACTGAAAACACAGATTTTCAAATACACTATTCTAGTGTCTAAAATATCATTATGTGCTGTCACATTCAGGTTTCTTAACTACAAGGCCCAAACCAGGAAAAACAGCAAACAAACAGTCCACTTACGTTTTAACATATAGTTTGATAAAAATAAATAAATAAAAGAATACTTTGTTTGAAAAGATATTGTCTGTTTGGAAATAATGTTTCTTTTGAAAACATAAAATATGAAAAATAGATTCATCAAGAAATATTCCTTCATGTATCTGAAGGAATTCTGACGTGTGTGTACTCTGACCTTTGACTCCGCTAACAGGCCCCATGAGCCACACCACTTTCATCCCAGTGGTTATTTCCACAGGCCAAGTCTTTCTTTCTTTCTTTCTTTCTTTCTTTCTTTCTTTCTTTCTTTCTTTCTTTCTTTCTTTCTTTACGCTACTCTAAAAAGCGAAACTTTTTTAGAGAGTAGCCTGTATATATTACCAACATGCTGTGTGATCTGTATTTGCCAACACTGGATCAGGTGTAACACCAGCATTTTGGCATAAAAAGTAGGCATTAATGAGAATAAAATGAACAGATTGAATATTGACTACTTCAACCTAATCAAAAACAAAGAAATCTAAATTCCTATAGTCACAGAAACATGACACATGAGGGGGACAAGACACACAACTGGTGGCTTGTGGCGGGTCAGGCTGCATGTGTCCCAGGAGGGTGAAAGGTCATGACTCTGTCTGTCCGTTCGGCCATCAGGTCTTCTCATTATGTGCGGTGGCAGTTCACTAATAGCAAAACAACACAGAGACACAAGATGACATGGTTCTGGGCTGGAACTGTGGTTTCTGGCACGAATGACATGAAGCTTATTACACAAAAGATGAGAATATTGTCATTAAAAGGTTAGATAATATGACAGCAAATTCTTATATAGCTGCACAGCTGTATTCTTGCTTATATATTATATTTTTAAGGTAAGTTTGTTATTCAATTAAAAGTAAAGTTTATACAGATACACAGAGAAAATATCTTTGGACTCATATTGTTAGAGGGTTAATGTGAGACCTTGGACTGTTCATCTATAACCAATCATGAAAATACCATATAAATAATAATTACACACACCTGTGCTTTGTTAAATGAAGAGATGTAATAAGGTAATTATTCATTTGCCATCATTTACTCATTTAGCAGCCACTTTTCCTTTTTGGTATTAATTTAAACTGAGGCCTTCCAGGCTTTTCTTCTTTTTTACCTGTTCACATGTTCACTTTTGATACTGTAGAGAAACATTTAATTGGCTGTAGTGATTCTGTCCGTGAAGGGAAGGACACAGATTCTCTTATTTCTAGCCCTGTTTTCTAATGTTTCACTAAGTTTGTGGAAAAATTAGAGAACTGTATGCGAAATTGAAGATTGAAAACACAATACAGCTAGAGAGCTGCTATTCAGTGAGCTGCCTCTGTCCAACATGATGAGAGTAACCACTTAACAACATAATGTAATACCACAATGACACTCGCTCATCAACATTTCTTCAACGTGTTTTTATTGAGTAAAGCACAGACATGAAAACTGCATGGCCATGATAATCTTAAATATCATATGAATAAATTAAACAGGTGCACAATGAAAAAATACAGCAACTTTTAAACTTTACGGAAAAAACAAACACTTCAAAAATTCAATGTTTATGGATGGTGCTAATTTACTGTCAAATCATTCGAATATCAAAGATATCACACACAAAGACACCCAAACACTATTGGAATATATAATAAAAGTGTATATAAAATTAAAAAAAAGTGACATTTAAGTTTTAATCCATCCATGTTTGCTTAAATAACCATTTGAATATCAGTGAATCTGAAGAATATATTTAATATAATTCAATGTCAAAAATCAAACTTGTTAGTTTGCTGTATGGGTTGGTGAACTTTCACATGTTTTTGTTCATTAGCTGTGACTGAATGTGTTCAGTTGTTCGTATAAGTGCAGTGACAGATGCTGTTGCAGGCCTACTGCAGCATATTAACTGCAAAGTGACAAGACTCTTAAGACCCCGTGATGAACACTGTGGTGAACCCTGAACTTCATCCGTCCAACACGCGGCTGCATCGGCATCACCGTCATGATGGTACTTTTCTAAAAAAGAAAAAAAAAAGGACAAGAAAAATGAGAAACGTAAGAAATCTGAACCAACAGCAACAAACATGAACTGGGCAAACTCTTTGTGTGCAGATATATATATATATATATATATATATATATATATATATATATATATATATATATATATATACATCATGTCTAACAAAGTTCAGGCGGGAACTGCATGTATATGAGATGGCGCTGAGGTTAACGCTTGCAGCCGTGCCGCTGCCAGATTCACCAAATTATATATAAAGAGGTTCCTGGACAATTTAATCCTACTGGGAGACATGGTAAGACCTTTTCTTTGCCAATTTTCACCCTCTCTCTTATTCAAACCTCCTCTTTCTTCCTGGAGCCCCACAATGCAGAATCATGCTTTTTCCCCCCTCTCATATCTTTTCTCAGTGTGGCTGCCACCCCCCAAGCCCCACAGACAACATGCAGTTTATGCAAATGATCAGTCTTTCATGCTCAAAGTTGAATGAGACCTCAACAAAATCTCTCTCTCTCTCTCTCACACACACACACACACACACACACAGTGACTCAGTTTGAAAATGTAACCACCATGTCATCTATTTCCATCATTCTTTTTTCATTTCTGTTTTTGATTTCCTGATTTTAAATACTTTACTTGATTATACAAGGAGTGGACTGTGCTCTGAGAGGAGAGTGTGACAGTGTCCATGTGTGTGTGTGTGTGTGTGTGTGTGTGTGTGTGTGTGTGTGTGTGTGTGTGTGTGTGTGTGTGTGTGTGTGTGTGTGTGTGTGCGTGCAGGATGCTGCTGTAAATGCAGGAGGAGAATGACGTTAAGTGGTGGATTGATGCAGAAGTTAGGTGGAGGGGAGGCAGAGCAGGAGCGTTGAGGAAGGGCTTTGCAGGGTGTGTGAGGATGATGAATGTGAAGTTCTTGGTGTTCCCAGGCTCTCGGTGGTGTTTGAAAGGCCCGAGGCTGCAGGGGAGGGGGGTGCCTGTGCCCAGCTGTTGGGGGACCCTTAGTCCACCCCCCCCTCCCCGACAGGCTGTCCTTTTCACCAGCACATAGCCAGGCTGTGCTGCCCGCTGCCATAACAACGCCACAGCCCCTCTGTCATAGTAACGCCATGCAGTCACCACAGAGCACGGGGAGAGAGGGAAGAGGAGGAGGAAGAGGAGGGTGAATGCAGAGTCCAGACATTTCTGCCCCTGTGAACTTGAACTTGACTGGCAGTCTGAGCGGCTGGCGGGGCAGAATGGAAATTCAGTCCTCAGAGACTCTGTCCTGCGCTTTAGATGCTTCAAAATACACACTTTCAAAATTTTCAAATATCTTTGCTGCGTAAATCATTCCTGAACAAATATTTCTTTGTAAATTTATTTCAATTAACTGCTCGTCTTGGACTTTTTTTTTTAGATTAAGATTGATTAATAATAATATTTCCAAAAATAACTAAGCGTTAAAGAAGAGTTTGCTAATAAAAAGCATCTTAAAGGTCAAGGTCGAAATCCACTTATTATTTTTCTGTATCTTTCATTGGACACGAGAAAAAGCTGTTTTTGTCTAAATAAAAATAATAAGAATATAAATTTACTTTGCTGTATGTGTCTATAGTGAAAATAATATAATAATAATAATATATATATAATGCTGCTAATCATGTACAGTACAAACCAAACTTTTGACTCATACTGTATAATACATATTTCTTATATTTTCATAAAATGTAAAAAAAATAATTAAATAAACTGTAGTACATACAGCTCATTACAAAATATTTTTTTTCTGCTTTTGCACAATGAACATCATCTTTTGATTTCTCCAACTAAGCATAAGGATCTGCATCTCCTTATACTAATGTGGTTAACATTTTCAACATTCAGCGTTTATCTCCAACTCTGCCTCAGAGTTGGTGTGACGTGCTTGTTTGCGCCGTCCTAAAGCCGATGAATGGCGACTGGTCCACATCAGGGGTCTTAGCTGCTCAGACCCACTCGACCATGGGAAAAAAAGGAGCTGTGAAAGGTCCCCTGTCGCTGTTACAAAGCCAAGAACAAGCCATAGCAGGATAATCACGTTTATCCCCAGAATAAGACAGGATCGCAGCTGCGGTGTCCTTGTGGGGGGAAAGGAGGGCCACAGGGACGTAAAACATACAATGTCCTGCCTTCAGCCGGGCACAGCGGATCCTGTTCAGGTTCTGCTGAGACCAGGAAAGCCGGGCCTGCGTCGTTACATATAAAACCACTCTTATAATGACTGAGACCACTGTCACCGGCCAACACACTTTAGTAGTGCAGTCATGTTCTGTGTGTGACCTGTTTATAGCTGAATTAAAATCTCCCCCTCAGCCTCTGACTCATGGTAACAGACACAAATCATCAAACCCCCCAAAAAACACACCCACGTACTTACATTCAAATATTAAATCCTATTCTTGCTGATACTACTTGTTTGGGTACAGCAAATCAAATGTGTATCAGTTTTGTTTAGGGTTTTAAAATTCTCACAGTAAGAAATCTGCTTCTCTTTTATATTTTGCACGATATTTGGTACAGATCTAATTGGATTTTCAGTGTTATGCAGCGAATATGGAAAGTGTTGCAGTCGATATTTAATCTGTATCCAAAAAAAAGCTGGCAAAATGTTACTAAAGTATATTTCTTTTGTGTCTTTCTAACAGACCAAATCAATTGTGTGTGATATGCGATGCATAGATATCCCTCGGGTTTTAAATTAATTGGATTTCTTGCATTTAGCTATTTTTATTTATTAACTACAACTTGAATGCTGCTTTCAAGTGATTTGAAATTCTGATATCCAGGATTTCAGCCAATTAGGGGGCCGTACATTGGAGGATTGTTTTGTTTTGGCATTGAATTAATCTTAACGTCAGTTCTGGAATGTGCGCACACACACACACACACACACACACACACACACACACACCCTCTTGTGAGACACTCGCAGACATAAAGAAGCTGGAAGACAAAGGGCCAACTTTTCCAGGAGACACTCTTATGGCTGCAGCGCTAATGCAAGCATCTGCCGCTGTCTGGTCTGCAGCGACGTTCCCACCTCATTGCCCAGGGTTTACTGCAGCCACCCTCTCACATATATATACGACGTTGGGAAAAAGAGGTGGCGGACTTTTGTCAAGTGCCTCTTACACAAAGCAGCCATTGTGGTGCGAAGCCAGGATCAGAATGATAATGTGGACTCTTATGTGGCTGCTGTTTACCAACAGGTCTCCTGCACAGCAGCGACCTGCAGCCTCTGACATGAAAAAAAGACTCGTAACCTTGTAGTTTACACAGGGTTTGTCCATTAATACCTATGATCGTATCACTTAACATCCAGCACCCATCACAATTGACAGTTATGAAAAATAAATAAAAAATGGTGTCATTTCAACAAGCAAATAATATTCATTATCAGGTACAAAATAATATTTGGAAAGAAACTTTAGCTTCAGAAAATATTATTTAAACCTTTGTTGGTGATTTGTAATAATACAAAGATAATATTAATAAAATCCACAACTTAGACTCAGTCACACACACACACACATGCACGTGAATGTTTGAATTTGTCAATAAAAGGAATTTAAAATGACCTAATAAAGGTGATTTACACCTACTCTGTGTTGTGGGATGTTGAGTTATTGTGCTGTGCAATATGAGCTCCTATTATAGCTCAGCTTCACACTGGCCCCTCCCCCACGCTGCTTGTCTAATTGCAGCGTGGTTTCTAATAAAGGAACAGTTCTCCTTTTATTCATTTATTCAAGCCACTGCACTGGATCCTCAGAATAACATTACAACAACGATTTTTCTTTAAAAAACTACAACAACAAAAAAGCATCTGAATGCAGATGTTGTGTGCACTGACAACATTAATAATCAGAAATTAAAACATGAATATTCTTTGACTGCCTTTATCTCAAGACTCATATTAATATCTGCGTCGTATTAAAATGTACGTTACTTATTTTGAATCATTTGGATGCTGTTCACAATGTTTTAGGAATTAGATTGCTGCATCTTCCATTTAAAATGATGTTTTATAGGCTCTTTTCCCCATTTTTACACCACATATTCACATTGGTTTACTTTGAAGCCCACACAAATAAAAAATTAAATTAAATTAAAATCCTTTGATTTAAGCTTTAAAACAGCATTGTCCTTCATGACACAAAATTATATGACCTTTTTCAATATATAATGTTAAACAGCTAATACTAATAATACATTTCCATTGATATCATCACAGTTTTGTAGCTATTAATCAGTGTAAAACTGTTTAATATTTCAATTCTCTGCTTTCAATGTGGTCCTTTGCCAATAATTTAAAAACAGCTGACTGTAGGTTCAGGTTAGGTTTCATTTAGGGATCAATAAACAGATATACTGCATTAATAAAAACTGGTTATTATATTATTATGTTATGAAATACTGAAAGCATTAAAACTGTCCCTCTCCCCTCCTAATCTTCATATAGGCCTGTATGTATTTGAGCAGATGAGTGGATGATGGGGACCATGCTGGATGTTGCTGCCCCTTTAAATACTCTCTCTGCTCCCCTCGTTTCTATGCAATTATGTTAATATGCAGAGCTTGTCTGGCTGCTATTCATTATTGGCTGGTAAGAGTTGCCTGATTGTTCCTTTATTTCCCACCTTTGTTTTTCGGGGGGGGGGGGGGCGGGGGGCTCTTTTATTCTGCCTAATTCTGCTTTATCCCGCATTATTCTGCTTTATTCTGCTTTATTCTGCTTTATTCTGCTTTATTCTGCTTTCTCCCACAGCAGCGGGAACAGAGAGCGCTAATGTCGGACACAGTGTGTGTAACCTGCAGGAAGCAGCACGTCGTCCTGTCTCTCTCTCTTCATGTGTGTGTGCGTGCGCGTGCGTGTGTGTGTCTGTCTGTGAGGGTCATGCTGTCAAGTGAGTAAAGCCTATTTTCTATAGGCTGTTTATTCCGTGTCACGTAACCAGGCTGTTTTCTTCCTATATTGTACTCCTGTACTGTGCATTGTAACTGTGTAGGAAATGATATATATTACACTATTATATTAACCTGCTGTATTTTCTATTATCTCTGTTTGACAAACCGAAATTCAGAAGGTCACGTTCACGAGAAAAGCAACATTTAGAAATATTTGAGGACAGAAGGACAGGTCGTTTGCAGTCTTTTGCAAGCTATGAAAATGTGAGGAAAACTGACCTGACTACGGATTTGACCGCATTTTTACTCATTTATAAATCGCAACGAATTAGGCCTCACTAAACGGTTCGGCCCGGGTAGCTCCTTTTTTTTTTAAATGGATCAATTTCTACATTTGATGGATGCTTTCTTGTTGCATTCAGGTGCCGATTTCAGGTGCGATGCAGAGGGTACGTCCCCTTCAATATTTAGAAACATGCGTTTATACCAATAAAATAAATTAATAAATACAAATAATGAAATTAGCAGAGGACTTTTATTTTGAAAAAGACAGGGATAGTATCAAAATCAAATGGGAAACGTTGATCTACAGGAGAATAGATATTTGAAAGCAGTACAGAATGAGAACCTGGCTGCATTCCTTCTCTATTATATATTTTGATTTATCACCTAGTGCCTGAATTTTGTGTTTTCCTTTACATAAATAATGACATATGTATGCAGAAAAGACACAATTTGGTGCAGAGTGACTCCCTAGGTTGCAAAAAGTGTTAATTCAAAATTTCCTGAAGCTTAAGGACCCTCTCCCCCAAATGTTTAGACACATTCTACGCCGTTGATTGCATCTCTGACTTATTCACTACAGTCCATATTTATTAATAACTCCTTTTATATATATATATATTCATGAATGTTATCAACTTTTTTTGCTTTATTTTGAGATTTTGTTGAAAAATCAAATAGAGATTCTTAATGATGGGCCATTAATTCGGATTAATAATGAATCCATGAACTCCTGCTGGATAATTCTTAGTTTAACAGCAATATGGCCGAATTCCAGACTGTTGTCGAGGCCTTAAACTCATCCAGAAAAGCAGTTTAAAGGAGAAAATGGTTCAGGCCTATTAACCATATTATATTAAAAAAAGTATATTATTTAAAAGAAAACTTGATAGTTTCTGTAAATGTAAAATTAATAATTCAGACAATTTTATTTAGATGGAGTGTGCAATATGACATTGGAGGGTAAAAAAATATATATAAATTAACAATACGTGTGTAAAAGCATAAAGACCAACATCTGGAATGAAATATATTAAAGCAGCTTTTATTTTTTAGATTTTTAAAGGTGGCATGTTAGTTTTTTTCATTCAATTCTATCATAAGGGTTGTGGTCACTGTATCTCTGAAAGGTGATTAACACATAGTCTCTTTTTCTTGATACTGGGTATGGTATATGGCTAAAAAATATATCTTTGTAGGCTATACATTAGTTTTTTTTTGTCATCACCTGCTGCTGTATATCTGGTCGGTAATGACAGGCTACGGCTCCTTTAACGTGTAGAATCTCGGTGTTTAGCAACAGCTTTAAACTAATCTACTGTCATATCTGCCGATGCTTCATTGATTTCATCAATCCATTCATTCAGCAGCAGTTACGCGTCGACTGAATCACTCTGACCTTTGAAGGGCCTCGGTAATGTGAGCGAACTAATTAGCTTCGTCTCTAGTTAGAGACATCACACCCGGAGAGGAGCCTTAAGACAGGAGGCCTTAAGGATGGAGCTGATTAGAGCCTGATAGACGGCTAACGATGGGCCAATTAACGCCGCTGCTTTGAGCCAACACAACCATTTTAGGCGGCAGAGGGACTCCGTCAAGATGGCTTCCATAAAGACAACATGATGTTGTGGCAGCGAAGGCGGCTGAGCTCTAACCTGCATGAGCTTTAATCACGAAGACGAGGCCTTTCTATAGAGGCTCCACTGGTCATTTAGATGCACCGACATATTTTATTCTTTCTTTGCATTTGTAAAAAAAAAAAAAATGCTGGAAATATAATACTGCTGCACAATCTGCAGTTTTCAAATTAAATCATTCAATCATTTCTTTTTAATTATTTATTTTTTTTCATTTGAGGAAAAAGTGGTGATAACAGCCATGCCAAAGGACTTAGTTTTGCTTCATCTGAGCCTGTTGGATGTTTCTTTTCTTTCGGAATATAGTTGTTAAACTGTAAAACAGTTTTCAGTTTTGATTTTTTTTTTTCTTCCGACACTCTAATGTAGGATTTATGAGTCTGTCTGTAGTTATTTTGTATCTTCATTAAACAGCAGAAAAATATAATTCCATGCTTTGAAGTTTAAAACAAGGAGACATTGAAGAGGCTTCTATAACATCTGGATCTGAGGGATCACATCAAACTTATAGGAAGTTACACACATTACATCCGCATATTTTTGGATACCATGATTTTAAAAGTAGAACTCACACCTAATTTAATGATATTTTAAGAATAATGAAATGTAAGATGCATTCGTTTTGAGATATAAGTCAGTTAAATTAAAATCAAGCAAAATGTGCTTGTTTTCCCACAGCTACAGAAACTTAAATGAAGGAACAACTCTGTATCTAAATATAACATTCATGGGTATATGAATAAATTAGTTCATTCGTTGTGGATCGTTAACCTTCAAATGTCTTTTCTTTATAAATGTATTTCTGATCTTGACTGTCTAAATAATTATCTGCATTATCCTCTTACAGGAAAAAAGAAAATAGTGATGTTTTTTTGTCTTTTCTAAAAGCATAAGGGGACAAACATGGTTATGTCAGACACATTTCAGAATGAAATGAATATACATGTGTTTATCTGCATCACTGCAACAAAAAAGCCACTATAATGCAAACTTACTTTAAAAGACAGCACATTCCCTTGCATTTTCTTTTTGTCTCTCCTCATAAAGGCAGGGAGGTGAAGGTTTGGAGGTCATTCCTACTTTCGGTTATCTAGCTTTATGATGGATGATTAACACTCATACAGCTAGATAACCAAAGACAGGAACAGGCTCCGATGTTTGCTGTAACAGCAAAGGGTCAAATCTGTGGCTTCCTGCGAACATAGGAAATGACTGATTATGTATTATAATGCATTCCTGGTTTCAAGCCCAATTTAGCTGAAAGGAACAAAATGAAGTGGTCAATAATAAATGCGAATCAACTTTCAAAATGCATTCATGACTTCTAAAATCAGCTTTGTTGCATTGAAAAAAATCTGTAAATAGTTGTGCACACAATTTATAAAATATATATACTGCTCCCACACACACACACACAGACTAATACAAAAGAAATTCAAACTCTATAGAAAATACAGCATGTAATCAAGTGTGGTGAGACATTTAATTATTTACAAGTATTTTATAACCTTTTATTTCACACAGCCTCATTAATTCATTATAAGAAATAACAGGTACCTGCCTGTGTTCCTGTTTGTGTGCTCTATACCTTCTGATTCCCACAAACACACCATAAGATCTCCCCAAGAAAACCCACTCAGCTTTACTGCTATAGTAAATTGGAGCGTTAACATTTTACTTCCACAACATATTTTACAATAGTGTAAAAGTTCTATTTTATTTGAGGCTACCTATTCAATTATAAAGCATCACACACCCTGTGGTGCAGGCTGCATGTGGGTCTAAATGCTTATGCTTCATTGCAGTTTATTGAAAATGGCATTTTTCATGACCTCCTTTGTTAATTTCACAACTAAACACTATTATTGTTATGATTCTATTATCATGGTGTCGTTGGTTTATTGGATCATGAGCCTGAAAGCTCACTTTTCTAACCTGTAACCTATTTTTATTAATAAATAAAAGTTGTTATTAGTGAAAAAAAACACAAACAAGAATATAAAACAGCGAGTAAGTCTCAAAATGCTGCTCTTTATTAATTATCTCAAAAATAACCTCATGCTGAACTCACGCTCCTGTTTCTCGTTACGTCTGACGTCAGTCATTTTAATTGGGAAATAAACGCTGTGACACTGCATGCGTCACACTCTTTGTATATCAAGGAGAAAACTCAAATATGAACACACATAATAATTCTAACCTTTTTTTTCTTTTGTAAATGAATATATTTAACACACTTGGTACGACCTCCAGGTTGAGGTTGGACAAGCAGAAGAATAAACCTTTATAAAAATGAATATGAAGAAACTATAAGCTGTGAAGTTGTCCTTATTGACTCAAACAGGCTCCTGAATGTTAGTAAAAAACAAATGGAGCCTGTAGGCCTCTAACAGAATTATTTCTTTACAATAGCCTAATTAGTCAAACAGCTTCAACCATATATTTCAGATTTACTTCATACGCCAGAAAATTGCATGTGTTTGTTGTGCCCAACAGACACAGGTTGTATAAACTGCTCATGTGACCTGATCTGCGAGGCTCTGATGATTCGGATCATCAGAAGAGAATACGGCTGATCTTCAACATTTTTTTTTTTTTGCTCCTATCAGGCCAGATGCGTTCATGGTGCCGATACGGAGCAGCTACTGATTCAAACTTACACGAGGTCAGGACTCTTTACTTTCCACAGCGCCGCGAGACGCCTCCTGCACCCGCGGAGCCCAAAACATCCACATGTGGCTCCACCGACGGTCGGTCGCGGCGATCGCAGGCTCCAGATGTGCGCGAGTTTCTGCGCAGCCTCCGTTTGACAAACAGGTGAGCGAGTGGATCGGATCGATAAATCCCCATCCGCTGCCGGAGCGTGTGCTCTCTGTGCGCGCGTGTTTGCGTGTGTGTCCTCGCCGGATTGCGCGTTTGTATCCGTGATCAGGAGGTTTGGTTCCCGTCAGACGCGCGGAGCTGCGGGATGCTGGAACACCAACCAGCCTTTTATCCGCTGTGTGCTTCCCTCAGTCCGCGGTCCTGAGGCTGAGCCTCCAAGTACTCCTCTCCTCCTCCTCCTCCTCCTCCTCCTCTTCTCTCCTCCTCTGCCTTTTTTTTTCTAAACGCTTCCTCCTCCCGGATGCAGTGACGTCATGCACAAATTTCTAAATAACCAATCGCAAAAGGAAAACGGTCTTCGCGTGCGTGCGTGTCTGTATCCAGCTGTCAGAGTAATACTATATTGAATATGTGGACACGTTGGGAAATAATTAAAATCCATTTTATGATTTAAAATAGAGAATGACATTTATCTACTAAAAAAAGGCTCAGGACAGGCTCACTGAGCAAAAGTTGGATTTGCATCAAAATTCATATGGAGCTTCAAAGCAAATACAACAATAATAACAAAAAACCCCAAAAATAATACATATTCCCTGCTTAGAGTAATTCATCAAAATAAGGAATAATGATATTCTCACACAATCTTTAGATTTTTCACTGCACTAGAAAGAAAGGGCAGGTTCCCTTGAATTGCATGATGTCTAACACCTGATTGGCAAAACTGGTGTTTCTTTGTCTCTGTAGACTTCACAGGGTTAATTAATGTTGCACGTTTGTGATGGGCTGTTGCATCACCTTCGTTTCTTTTTTTTTTAGGAGACATTTCCTTGACTCATGCGCAGGCCTGTCTTACCTGTTACAGAGAGATGTTGACGTCCATCCACAGTGAGATTCAGTGTTGTGTGTGTGTGTGTGTGTGTGTGTGTGTGTGTGTGTGTGTCTGATGTCGACCAATCATGTTGAATTCTTTTCCTATCAAACATCAGCAGAGCCTTCCTGAAATGGACAGAGGGCTTCTGATATTCCTGATATTAAAGTGATCCTCCTGATATATAAAACCACTAACTCACACAGATTTTTCTTAACATGCCCAACACCTCAGCAGATATATCTGTTTATAATCCCTGGATGAAATATAACACCAGTATAAATATACTCCATTACACGTAAAAGTCCTGCATTCACAATCAGAACTTTTGCATCTGAAAAGCTCTTCTAGACTCTTACAGTTTTATGAAACGAGTGTGAACAGTGTTTGTGTAATTACTTCCACAACAGCAGGAGACGGAGACAAAAAGTCACGCACTGCAGCTTTAAGTAAAACAACACACGCAGCCTACTAGTTAAAAAATGTCCTTTAAGTCTCCAAAATAAAAGTACTCATTATGCAAATGACCCACTCATTGTTATAGCCTATTTATTAAATATATACAGACATAAAAACTTCCCCCTGCCCACTTGGAAATTTTCATGGTTTCGTGTTTTATTACACAGAATCAAAGGGAACCCTTTATGTTAAAAGTTACAACATGTCTTTATAAAGTGATTTAAAGTCATTTAAAATATAAATATATATATATAATATCCCTAAAATCTAGAACAAGGGAAGCAAAGTGCAATATTTCCCTCTGAAATGCAGTGAAGTGGAAGTAAAAATAAATGGAAATAAATAAATTGAACTCAAGCACCACTTTGTCTGCAGTTTCTGCTGCATCTCCTGTATTTGTCATATATTTATGGAGCTCTGGTCAATCTGTCTTGGGGGTACAAATTTTGGGATGATAAGCCATGTTTTTTAAAGTTTATTTAAAATTTTTTAGAATTAGTGAGGATGGGGTACATTCTAAAGGAGATTAGTATTCTTCTCACATGCTGCGGAGTCTCCATAGATATATGTTGGTCTTCTCTGACTGGAGCCAGACCTCTGTCACAATAGTTGGATAGTCTTTATAAGACAGGATTCCATGCTGCCCTCCTGTATAAACAAGTTAGGGCTCTTTCATCCTCCAAAAAACATAAAGTTAAATGCGTTTCTTGAATTCCCCAAAATAACAAAATCATGGTCCTGTCAGAGTTCAGTGTGTTTTTATAGAAGAATTTGAAAACAATCTTACTCAAGCATTTGTCTTAAAATCCTGTTGAGTAAATCAACTAGTAAACACCTACTGAAGGGATGATGATGTGATTTTTAGTCATTTCAGATCTTCTGCTTGTTAGACATGGATGTGTGTCTCAGTTCTTTGGATATTCTGGTTTTAAACAGGCTGACTTAACCAATAACTTCTTCTCTGGCCTAGAAAAAGAAGTGGTTACTGGAGCCGTAGTGGACTCATCTGAAGCACTGAGGTTACACCGCCCTCTAGTGTTCAAACTGTGTCCTCATACACACAGATTGGAGTTGCTCTTTCCTAGTCAATAGTAAATGCTAGTAAGTTTTTTTTAAAATATGAAAACACCATATTCTATCTAACATTCCTATTTAGTGGCTATAATATCTATAGTGGAACTAGTGTATTTCTGGTTTACTATTTTTAAAAAAGACAGATTGGAGACTTCTGGCTGTTACCTGGGGTTTTGGTTTATTTGTCCACTATCATCAAATCAGCTGAGATGTTGGCCATTGCTGTAGTAATTTAGGATGTAAAACAGATGTTTTTGATGCTCCAGGTGTTAATACTGATCATTTTGCTGATAAAATGAAGCTTAAAATGAACACAGTGTTTGTTTAATGCCTTGTCTAAGTCAGCTGGGATAATATCCAACCTGACCAACAATTTAAAAACGAGTGCAGACTAGACAGTTGAAATATATCTTTAAAACCTGTGTTGTAAGTCATAGATTAGTATTTGAGTTAAAAATGCTCTGAAAGCCATAGATTTTCTGTACCATAGATAGAAAAGAACACAGATGAGTGTAGAAGGCAAAACATTTTAATATATAATATTGAAGAAGGTCAAAAAAGCTACACGATTAGAGAGCAGGAAGCTCATTTTGTAATAACACAAGTGATCCACAACTTATTGACTTTCAAGTTTGGTAAGACCATTTTACCTTCTACATTTATTATTGTTCGAAAACTGAAACTTAACCTTAGAGAAAGTACTTATAAAAATCAGTGGCTGTCCTTATTCATTACAAAAAAAAACAATTTATATACAAGTACAAAAAATGAAAAAACTAGAACTAAAAATGGATTACACAACCAAGATATTTAAGATATTTTTTGAAACCACAGAGGAAAATCTATGTGAAAATGTGAAAGTGTTTCTATAACAAACACTAACCACATTTATTTTCAGACGGGATTCTTCCTCACGTCAATTAATGCATTGTTTGAAGTCAGTGGTCCGATGTTGAGGCTGGAGCGACGGGACTCTCTGCGAGATTTCACCACGGGCAGGGACGTGGCCCCACCCCAGGACCCCAGTCCTGTCTGAACGACGCGGTTCACAGGAACGTCCCCGGCCGCTCCGAGCCACAGCTCATCTATGGCGGCGGCTTCCTCTGTGGGGAGGGAAGAGCGCCGCCATGTGGAGGGAAGAGGTGTGTTCACCAGCTCTCGCATTTCCTCCCTGGACCTCAGGGCTTTGTCGGGCTGCGCGGCCCCTCGGCCTCCCTGGGCGTCTCCCTCAGAGCAGCGGGTCAGCTTCTCCACGCTGCCCACGCATCCTGGTTTACAGTCAGATGGGACGACTGAAACACAAGATATCACATGGCTTCAGATCACAGATTCTGAACGGTAGCTATTACCCAATTACTTTGAATTGAATATCAAAATAAACAGTTTGATATAAATACAAAGAAAAATAATGTTAGATAAACATCCATGCTTGTGTTGTAAATTAAGGAATAGCTTCGTAACAGAAAAGTAAGGGTAGATGTAGATATTCATATTCATTCATTTTAGTGAATATTTTCAGGTATTAAATGTGTATTAAATGGCTGACAAATTAAGCTTTTGAAGTTATATAGTGCACACATTTTAAGATCTTATTTTATTTATTTTACTATACTTAATAAATTAAGATTAATAAATTCACTGCTTTTAACACATTTTAAGACCCTGCAGGAACCATCATTACTACGACATAAAGTCCAGATCCCATCCTCTGGAGTTTGGGCAGAGGAGTTTAGCTCAGCTTCAAACTGGATTTTTAAAAAAAAATAAAATAGTCCTAAGAATGTTTAAGACTTAAAGGAAACTAACTTTCGCCACTTGGGAAAATAAAACTTATACAGGACATGCAATACGATAGAGAATGAAATCATTGCGGACTTACTTCTGCATGTAACAAGACAACAACACATTCTTGCCATGAGGATTTTTAATTTGCTGCTGTGTGACAGTAAAATGTTTAAATATGCTGGACGCTCAGATGAAACGCTGCCCAGGAATTAAATATTGGACATAGTGTGTGTTCCTGTAAATGAACTCCTGTGATTGATCACAAAATATGTTAAGAAAGCAATATAATAGTTTAGTGCTGGTGACCAAAATGCAAGAGCAGTGGGAGCATATAGATGTATATTCAACCCAGACTCTATGGGTCTATGGGTCCTTTCTTTATCTAAAACGCCTGGATGTGGAATTGACCTCTTTCCAAACAAATATACTTGTCAGCTGGTGCTCTGTCTATATCTCATTCTTCACCAGAAGCAGAAATTTCCACAGATTTGGAGTTGTCTGCAGGATTCCACAAGCAATTGTCTAGGATTGAGCACTGACAGCAAACAGGCCTCCTGGAAGATAAAAGATCTTCCAGTCCCCAAGCCTCAAAATATTTTGAGGTTTTGAGGATAGCTGAAGGATAGCTGACTGCTGCCACCCCAGATCTTTGCAGCTGGAATTTCATGAATGCAATTAAGAAAACTTTATCCGAACAATGACATATTGGCATGTAAATTATTATTATTTTCTTCAAAATATGGGTGTTTCCATAAAATTTCCGACTTGTATTGTCCACAATTGCTTTTTCTTTATTATAGCGTTAAACCAAGTAAGCTGGTTTTTCGTATGTTACCTGATAATAAAATGAAATAGCTGCTTGTGCTGTTGTTAACAAAACAAGTAAAGCAGGTTTTTCTCATTTGTAGCAAAATAAGAAAAGCAGGTTTCTCTTATTTGTAACAAAGTAAGCAAGTAACTTTTTTGTATCGCTTGTGCCTATAGAAGCGATCCCTCTAGAGAGAGAGATAGAGAGAGAGATAGAGATGTAGATAGACACAGACAGAGAGACAGACAGACAGACAGATAGACAGATATTCTGTCAAGGTTATACCTCCAGAGGAGATGATTGCGGATGTTATGAAAGGAAAATATGTGGATAAAAGTCTAAAATATTTAACTGTCTGGTTAGCTGAGTTTGGGTTTCCAATAACATAATGATATCAAATTTTTAGAACAATAGAGACTAGGTGATGTTGACAGGACTCTTGGAACCAGTTGTTTTTGCTCTGACTTGAATTTTTTTAATGAATGAAACAACAAATTGCTCATGGAAAAAATCAAAAGGTTGTTTCAGGAGTCTGTGGAGTAAGTCAGTAAGAGTTAAAATGGTGATTGGACAGGAAAATTAAGTTGTTTGTAAGGAATCTCAGATGACGGTTGGAGGTTGAGATTATAGATTGATCAGAAAGATTTTGTGGGTGTTTTATGAGGGTGATCAGAGTTGAATACTATTTATGGCGAAAGTCACCGCAAAACTGATTCTGTAAAATACGAATGAAAATTATATGTGATACTTAAATCTATGTGAATTAATGTGTTGGTGATTATTTAAGTTATAATTATTTAATGATTTATGAATAATCAACAGGGGGGAATTGTAGTCTCAATTTAAAACCCTTGCATCTATGCATATTCCACTCAGACCCATTCTGCTGCAGACAAAGTGAGGCATGATGAGCCAGGTGTGAACGTCACTCCAGGGGTAGAGACAGGTGCAGCAAACAGGGGGTGTGGGGGGACAATAAGATCCCAGGACCTTTGTTGACTGCTGGGTAGGAGAGTCTTCAACTATAAAATGCTTCACTGAAAGAGTCTCTGGGTCTTTATCTAGAATGCCTGGATGTAGAACTAACCTCTTTCCAAAGAAATAAACTTGACGGCCGATGCTCTGTCTATATTTCATTCTTCACCAGAAATTTCCACAACAATGACCAGAAGAGGCCCCGGACTGGAGCCATGAGGAGTTCCAATGTGGCATTTTTGTCTACTCAAATGTGTAATTACAGACACAAAGTAGCCTCAGCCCTTTAAATTAAAAGTCCCCTCCAGCTTTCCAGTCGGTCTAGTAATATGTTGTGGTCAACATTGTTGAATGCAGCACTGAGATCCAGTAATGCTAAGACTAAAATCCTGCATGTGTCTGTTTAAACGGAGGTTATTGAAGACCTTAATAAAAACAGCCTCAGGGCTGTGGTGAGGTTAAAATCCTGACTGGAAGTCATCAAAACATCCAAGATATCAACAAATAGATTATTAGAAGCATAAATATAAAAAGAATGATCACCTTGATCTAATGCTACATTTACCTTTAGCGTAGTCCTTTGGCTGGGAGCCACAGAACTCCCTCAGTTTGTTGCTTAGTTCCACATTTGCAGCCTTGTAATGGTTAAGCTCCTTGCTGAGGTTATGAATCCATCCCTCGTACTGCCGCTGCCTTCCTGCCAGGCCCTCGTCCATTTGCTCTGTAGGGTGAACAGGACATACATGTGAGTCTATAAAAATAAAAACAATTTTAATTGCTGACAGGAAAAAATATAACAACATTTACAATATAATGGAAGAACAGTTAATAACTTTAATTTTCCCTGTATTTATAGAATACATTTTAAACCCCTGAACAAGTAAGGGCCTGTTGGAGTTCCTTTAAGAAAGCAATATTGTAATTTTTTTAAAGGCCTGTGTAATACTCACCTCGGCACTGCTGCAGTAAGAGTTGTACACTCCTTTCGTGTTCCTTCTGCTGTTGCGTGAGCCTGCGATCTGTGTCGAGTTGTGTCCGATCCAGGGCGCTCTCCAGCCACTGCACCAGCCTCTGCTGCTCGTCCAGCTGCATCTCCAGCTCAGCGAGGGCAAGTTGCAGTTTACGCTCTTCCTCCCGCAGAGACACCACCTACAGATGAAAACGCGGTCATGTTGACAACTCTTCAACATACATACATACCGGTGAGAAGACTGTAAATGAAACAGAATCTCAAGTCGCGGATGGCACACACCTTGTCGAAGTACTTGCACAGCAGAGCTCTCGTCTCGGAGGCGGACAGATAGCTGAGTTTGGCCATGAGATTCATCTCCCACTGGGAGAGCATGCTGGCAGAAGCCCTTAGCTGCCTCTGTCTCTGAGTTATGGCCTCGTTCTTGTACTCAATAGCGGCATCCAGAGCCTCGATCGCCTCATCCAGCTGGAAAAGGGTTCGTTCCTCCTAGTATCATCAGAAAGAACAGACAAGGGCTATGATGATCAATTCTGAACAATATTACAAATTCCAGTGAGGACTAATTAGTGCTTGACATATGCTAGGCAGGGTCCTGCACAATCAGTGCAAGAAAAAATGGAACAACAGAACTGCGACTTGTAATAAAAGATTTGGGAAGCAACATAAGGGCGAGTATCGTGATACAGAGCTTTATACTGTAACTATAGTGTAAACTAGGTGACCTAAAGCATCAATCGTCACAAGAGCTGCAACTAAATATTTTGATAGATGATTAATCTATTGATTATTGAAACAATTTATCGATTAGTTGTTTGGTTCATGAAATAGTGTAAAATGTCAATCACTGTTTCCCAAAGCTTTTTCCCAGCAACTTTTTGTCCAAACCAACAGTCCACAACCACAACCACAGAATTGGGACATTTTCTTCTTAAAAATGACTAAAATTGATAAATCAATTATCAAAATAGTCATAATCATTATTATTATAATATATATTTATATAATATAATAATCATTGCAGCTCTAATTGGTCCCAACATGAAATGACAGCTCGTAGAGAAGGGGAATAAATGCTGCTCCAAAGTTAGGCTATTTTTATCCTTTCTTTGCCAAACAATTCAGCTCTCATTGCTTTTAAAACATGGAAATTTACTTGCTCAGAGGACACCAAATCTTTAATTTTACAGCTTAAACCCCAGTAACGGGTCTGACCTCAGGTGAGAGCAGATTTCCCTGCCGCAGCTTATCGTCCAGCTCCACTCTTTGTTTAAGCAGTGAATCTTTCTCCTGCCGCAGGTTGGAGATCTCTTGGCGAATCTGCTGGGAGTCCTGAGCACTGCTGCTGCGAAGGAGCCCGTTCCTCTCGCTCAGCTCCTGCTCAAGCGACTCTATACGGCCTGTAAGCGTCACCAGATCTTTACTCAGAGCCTGGAGGGAAGAACAACATCATGTTGTTAAATTAATTGCTCATTTACTGTCCCATTGAACAGATTAGTTTGCACTTGTCAATCAATACCTGACTGGAGCGGAGCCTCTTCGTCTCCAGTCCGCTGCGTTCCTGCAGCAGGGCTTCTTTCTTAGCCAGGATTTTCTCTCGTTTAGTGAGCTCTCCTTCCAGATCTTCTAGCCCTCGCCTCTGATCCAGCACACGCTCCATCTCCTCATCCAGCCAGCGCTTCTGTTCCTCGATCTTCTGCTCACAGGACAATAAGCACCCAAACATACATACAACACCAGGAAACAAAAGAGCAGTCAGGATGTAGTATTCAATTTACACCACTAAACATAGGCTAATAAATGCATATATGGCAAATTATTTTAATTTCACTCATCTATCCACCTATCCAAATTGCTCTTAGTGAGGTAACATAAATGCATTGCAGACCGGTTGTTTTCCCACCTGTTGCTCTTCCAATGAGATGACAGAGCCGTTGCTGCCGCTGCGTCTCTGCCTCTGGAAGGCAGCGATCTCCTCGGTCTTGATCTTCAGGATCTTTTGCTGCTGCTCGTTCTTTATTTCCAGTTCCTGCAGAGGAGATGAAGTGTGGCGATGATGACAATGGATTACAAGACAAGTGCAGAGGGAAGCTATTCCCACCACTCATAAAAGAAAACAATTGCCAGGGTTCCTACAGGTTCCTTCAAGTTAAATTCAAGTCTTTTAAAGACCATTTATATAAAACTTTGTAACTATTTCACAGACCTACAGGCAAAAAAAACAAAACTTTTTTTAATTCACATATTTATATTTGTATGTAATGTATACTACGTCCATATAAATGGTCCCTAACACGGACCACAGTGTACAATGTTAGATTGGCAATGTGGAGATGCTGCTTTCTGGTAAAATGCAAAATCGCGAGGAAAGTTGACAGTAATATTATAGTATATCAAGGTATGATAATGTTGCTATATACTACACTCTTTATTTACATGGACACTGCCTTGGTCTTAGGTGGGTAAATTATCTCAGCTAATGCACATTGAGACTAAAATTCAAAAACGCAACTTCTGGCAAGCCAGAACCTTTTGGGCCATAACACTATTATTTAATCGAATAACAGTGGTTGACAAATTAATCTTTTGAGGAGAATACGATAGGGAGAAGTTACATACTGTGCAAATTTTACGACCCAGATATAAAAATTCAAGACTTGTTCAAGTCCTTTTAAAGTCTTACTTCCAAATTCATAAATTCAACGCTTTTAAGACCCTGTGGGAACCCTGTATTTTTTATTCATTCATTCAGCCTATTCAAAGATTGACTTTTGCTGCTCCACATGTGATGATCTGAGACCAGTTTGGCTGCAAATTCCCTGAGAAGAATGATTATAACCAGTGATCTCTGCTATAATTCTATAGTGAATATCTGTTACATCGCCACATTCCCTATTAGATGTATTTCCACATCAGTGTCAAGAGACTGATCCTCTACAAAAATTGCTGCAACTTATGTTATATTTATTATTGATTTCATGATGAAATTTGACCAAACAAAACACTGATGTTGATGACTGATGTGACTCCACTGCCTTTGACCTCAGGTCACAGGAATAACGGGCCCGCACGCTCGCTAACGGGTACCTTGACTCTGTGAGAGCGTCGTTGCATCTCGGTCTCCAGGCGCCGTTTCTGCTTACTTTCCTGGCGCAGCCGCCTCTGCAGCTGCTCCTGCTGGTGCCTCATGGACTGAACGCTGCGCTCCAGCTCCAACACACGCCGTTCACTCTGAGCGGGCAGGTTAGCCAGACGGGCAGTATCCCTCTGACGCTGGCTGAGAACCTGATACGCAAGTGAAAACATTTTACCGCTCAGAAGTTCAAAGGTTCATATTCAAAGAGAAGATGCAGGACAGCGGTTTCAAAGTGTGAAGCAAGCCTCCCCTGGGGGATTCCCACAATATCAGAGGTGACCAATATAAGGTGGAAAGATCGGTTTATCGCCGTCATGGAAAAGATTCATGCGGAGCGCAATATGAAAAGCAGCTTTACACGATCTCCAGTGATGATTAAAAATATCTGACGTTGGTCTGTTTGTTATTAGATTTGAGGAATTACACAGAGGCCTGAAAATGAACGGATTCCAAAGAATTAAAAAGTTAAAAAGTTAAAATGTGAAGAAAAATATGTAAAAACCCACAGATATAAAAAAGTTTTTTAAAAAAAGATGTAAAATGTGTTTTAAAAAGATGTTAATAACTTACCATGTTGAAATGTGTTTAAAAAAAGATATTTAAGTAAATACACAGATAAAAAAGATTGAAATGTTCTAAAAATTAGAGTCGAACCTGAACTTTGCTTTGAGCAGCAGCGATCTTTCTGCGACATTCCTGTGCTCTGGTCTTGTCTGTGGCGCTGATCTCTCTCTCCTGCTTCTCCAGATCCTGCAGCTGCCGTTGCGCCTCCTGCAGCTCCTGTCGTGCCTGCACAGCCTCACTCTCCAGAGCTGTGATTTTATGGCTGTACTGTTTGTTCAATGCCTGGGCATCTTTACCTAGACACCCCCCCACACACACACAAAAGATGTACAACGTGAAAGAGAATCTCTAACTCAGCAGTTCTATTGAGCAGGACATTTGAATGCTTACCTGTTTTGACCAGCTCCTTAATGAGTTCTTCTTTTATGCGGATGGTCACAGACAGTTCCCTGATCTTCTGCTGTGCCTGAAGAAGACCCCACTCTGAAACGCCTTCAAATCCTTTCAGACTTTCACGTACAGAGGATTCGCCAACACTGGAGTTGGCTGCACAGAGATTGCAGAGAGTGATACAAGGGGTCAGTAGGGTGTTGTAATGAGGAAGGGGACAGTGCTTTGGTGTGTTGGTCTATTTTTTTCCTGAAGCCCTGTTTGGGTCTCATCCTCCATCAGGTATAATCACAACTTTGGACCATATAGTAGAGAGCATATTAAAAACAGAGGCTAAAAACAGGCAACAGCAGCATATGGAAAAGAGTAGAGTACAAATATGGCATCAAAAAAGAGCTTTCAAGCATGTAAAATGTTTAGAGAAAAACAGCTTTTTAGCTGTCTAACTAAATAAAACATACAGCAAATAATTTAAATAAAACAAATAACATTGTTTATTTATTTCAATCAGGTCATTTCAAACAGATCAGGTGTTTTTTTTTTGACCAGGCGGCAATTTGGAACAGGCAATTAATTCCTTCCTGACAAAAATCACTGGAAAAATATGGTAATTTACTCAAATTATTTCATTAAACCAGTATGACCACTGTATAAATAAGAGTTAAATGTCTCGCGACTGCTTCTCCCAGTTTTCCTGTGCATATTTTACGAAATTTATTTATTAATTTTACGAAAGTTTGAATTTCGTGTCACACGTTTTATTTATTAATCAACAATTAAGCAATATTACCTGAGAAAGCATGCAGTCTCCGTGACCATGTCTTCTTGCATTTTTTTCTCGACAAATTAGACTCTGTGTTTGTTGGAAGCCAGCGATTTTATTAAAATATACACCTGCGATTATTTGAAACTCAGCTATTATTTGGTAATTAACGGTATGACAAAACAACTGTGTAAACATGTGAATAAAACCCAACAAAACACTCCTCTGTGAATGTGTTAAAAGGGCCTGAGTTAACAGATATGAATCTGCAAATGTGTCGCAAAGATAATTAGTTGCAGGAACATTTTGTGGATGTGTAAATAGCATTTGTGCACAAACAAATGGTAAATGAAAACAGTGATATTCCACAAGAGGATAGAAAGAAACACTAAGTATCTGAGTACATACACAATAAAAACCTAGTGGATCATTTTATTTTGACCATCAAATCTGTTATAAACATACAGTAGGTGGGTCTTTGACTTACATGCTTTTCTGGCTAAATTGGGGTGCTGGTCTGGTTCAAGCAGCTGAGACATGAGCACTTTACCAGCAGCTGCTTGTCCCCCTGAGAGCATGTCCTTCTTGATACAAGTTAAGTTGCCCAGCCTGAGAAAAGAATACACATTCTATGCATTTCATATGCAACATGAACACAGCAGATTAATGTGCAGTCTGTAAAAGTATTTATTCTATTAAAGTGATGATTTCTACTGACCTGCGTCTCTCCCTGATTTGGTTGGAGTGACTTCCCTCTTCTTCTGTTTCCTCTGTTTCTGCTCCTCCGAGGACCTCCTGCTCCTCATAGAGGCCGAGATCCTGATCACCAAAATAGCCCACTGGACTGATCTGTAACCACAAACAAGCAGGCTATGGTATTTTCTGGTAAAAAAAATTTGAAAATATTTAATAATAGATCACTAATTAGAGCGTGAGTGAAGTGAAATCACTGATAAAATGTCAAAACAGACCCATGAGGATTAGTCTTTGTTCACCTTGGAAACAGCAACTTGCACTCTAAGTATCAGTAACTGACATGAAACAAAGTAAGAATACAGATATGGATGTTACTGTACATTTGCTTTGTTTCACTAGGGCTATTTGCAGTTACTGTACATACGATTGCAGTTCCTCCCTTTTTGCTTTGTAGGGCAGTATAGATCAGTGATTCCTATAACTGTAAACCTATTAAAGGGCAGAATCTACTTGGGAGGAGGACACACAGCTCACAGCTTTAGAAACTAGCTCTACCTGTCTGTGTGAGCCTCCGTTTTGGCTGTGTTGCATGGAGCCCATTGGAGCGGTGTGTGGCCGTGGCCTCAAGTTAAGGCCCAGGCCCAGCAGTCCCGGAGTAGACAGCAGACACTGCAGCTCTGCTATCACATCCTGTTGCTCCTGCAGCTTATCACTCTGAGAGAAAAATAAAGAATCAGATTATAGCCAAACTATTATCAAAGTGAGAACAAAAACCGAAGGACAACGACACCTACTGTACTGTACCTACTGTGCGCTGTTGATGAAATATCAATACACGTGGCTTGCTGTGACTAAACTTTTAAACTAAACACACCACACTGACGGAAAAAAGACAACACGAGAACTCCAGAGTCCAACCTGCTGCTTGTATTGCTCCATAGCGTCCTCCAGAGCTGCTAGGAAGTCCGTGTTCTCACTCTCGAGCCGCTGGATATGGGCTTGAAGCTGGACAAGACTGTCTTCCTTCTCTGCGTCTTTCTCACTTTCATGATCATGACTCCACCTCTCCACCACAGCCGCTGGATCCTAAGTAGAAAACAATCGCATTTACAGAAATATCAGTACTGGATCTTGATTGGTAATTTGGCAATTTCAACCTCATTTCCAATAATAAATCTATAACGCACTATGTAAAATTGATATGCCTAGAGGACATTCTCTGTCAGGTCAGGCCTTAACCCTTCATAAAAAGAAAAAAAAAACAGGGGCACTATGTAAAGAAACCAGCATTTATAGGGTTAAATTTCTAAAAATATATTGTATAGATAACATTGTTAGTAGTTTTGACTATCGCAGCTGAAATTTGTTAAAAGATGTGCGAAAATATTATTATATTACATTTTTTTTACATTTTTATAGCAGTTTCATTAAAGTACGCAATGGTTGATGTAACTTAAGAGATTAAGACATATACCTGGTTGTTGACAGAAGGTCTGCCCCTCCTTAATGCAACACTGTCCTCAGTGGAGCTGTTCTCGATGCCGCTGTCTGGTCCGGACGCCGTGGTCAGGCCACTCCGTTCCTCCTCCACTGAGCACAGCCACTCTTTAACCCTCAGGCTCTGCTCTGCAGTCAGTGTTCCTTCACTCTGCAGCTCCCGCAGCAACCTGTGGTGTTTCAACCGTATATAGTCACTAAAACTTCTGTAATCCACAAACATTTGAGAAAAAAACATGCTTCACACCCAGGACAATTGCAGATTGACGCAAGAGGCATTCAGTGAAGTTTGCTATTGCTGATTCTGATTAATGCCTCAGAGCAAACAACTTTGATTAAAGTGTCATGTAGTTTTTTGGAGCTCCTCATATTAGAAAATCTGTAACATCAGTTCCCGGTGTCTTCCCAATAGAGAGCTGCTCTCTCTTGAAAATAAAAATAAAGTTGCAGTGTGTGTCAGAAAAAAACTAAACAAAAGCAAAAACATGAAATATGTCAATGGGAAGTTTAAGCTCTTTTGATTTAATTTACTTACAACAAAGAATTTTTTAAATTGTATTGTGCTCTAGATTCTAGGGCTAAACAATTTTAAGAAATAATTGAACTGTGATTTTTCTGGCAGCTATTGCAGTTTCAGCATCACTAAAACTTACATGATATCATTAAAACAATAAATGCCATAACTCCAATGCAAGAATGAAGCCTAAAGTCCAGAATTTATTTCATATGTAGTTCTATTTATTAACAAGAAACATGCTCTACATCAGTTACATTAAGTGCTTGACCAGCAGCAGTTATTACAACTGAAGAACTGGAAGAGCCGTCTATGTCTTAAATTAAAGTGTAGCTAAAAAGTCTTTTAACTTAAAGTAGTGAAGATCAAGGAGGCGGCATAAACGTGTTAAATAGTTGATGAAAACAATACCTGTGTTGAAAATGGCAGCTTTGACAAGCTCAAGATCACATTGCCTGAAATTGCGGTTTTTGATCTAAAACGATAGATTGTTCATACCTACTAGATACTATTTATAAATTCTTTGCTGGTTTTGGTTTCTTCATGGATTTGTAAAAGAATTATATGTAAATATTATGTAAAAGAAATAAAACCAATACTATAAATAAACTAAGTGAGAGAAAGTAGTAAGAAAATATGGCATCCATTTGGCTCACTGCTGATTAGGCAACTTTGTTTATCATGGTAGTAGTTACAAACTTGTTCCAGCACTTAAAAAATACCACATGTAAAATGCACCAATGCTCCAGACAAGCTAAATACCTCAAGACAGGGATCACTGACAGATGTTTCTGGAATGAGCAGTAAAATAAAAATGTTATTTATCTGAAAAAACACATCTTTTAATTTAATTCTAACAATAAAAAAAAGGAAAGTTATGAAATTATGAAATTGTGGAAATTGTTCAGCCCTAATATAAACATTAATTCACAAATGAACATACTACTCAATGGCATTCCAGCTCACATATTAAGTCAGATATCCTGAATGCACACACAATACGTTTACAGAACAGGTTAAATTCAATAAAAGAATGTGCTTTGACCTGTATGCAGTGTCTGTGCAGGTCCTGTAGTGGGCACTCTGGGCTTGAAGCCTGCTGATTTCTCCCTCACCAAGTCGCGGCCTCCTGTTTGGATCGGCGTGGGCGATTATGCGGGTCTCCGAGCGCTGGCGGTTTTCGAGTGCTCGCCGAAGGGCCTTGATTTGTTGCTCCAGCCCCTCCACCCGATCGGGCTCTCGCTTGCAGTTGACCGTGGCCCGGTTCTGAATGTTTCGGGCCCGTGTGGCATAGTTGAGCGTATTTAGACTCTCGTCAAAGTCTGAGGACGATGGGCTGATGCAGGCAATCATCAGCGTTTTAGAATTCCCCCCTAAAGAGTCTTTTAGGATCCTAGGTGAAAGAAGGATGTTACAAATCAAAAAATTAGATTTTATACCAATCCCTGTTAAAATACTGCACTAAAATATCTCACTGATGGATTCAAAATGTACCTTGTGATTTTAGAATCTCTGTAGGGTATGTGAGAGCCCTTCCTTTTGGGGTCTCCCAGTGCTCCGATGACATTTCCCAGCGCCAAAAGGCCGCTGTTAATCTGGATACTCTCTTTCAGTCTCTCTCCGGTGTTCCCCGTCCTTAAAATGCGCTCGGAGCCTGCCAGGTCCACGAAGTGGAACTTGGAAGACAACATCTGTGGCCCGGCGCTCGTGGCGGTCCCGTAAAGGCGTGAGCTTCCCCGACGCTGATCCATGTACAAAGTGAAAATGGTGTGAGACCGGCTCGAGTTGGGGTTCATCTGGGTCGCGCCAGTGTGCCGGGCCGTGTTTCCTGATTCTAGTAAACTCAGCACCTCATCGAGACCCTCGACTTCGCACTCCTTTACACCGCACAGAACTAGGAAGCCAGCCACAAAATTAAATTCCGAATCATTAAATATTAACAACAAAACATGCTTAAAAATAATATGCAACGGCAAAACGAAAAGGTTCATGATTAGTACCGATGTTGCCCTTATCCTCCCGGATGTGGATGTCCTTGCTTGCGGTCTCCACCTCCAGTAAATCCTTGAATTCCTCCTTGTAGACCTCCAAATAGGAGACTCGGACCGAGAAGTCCGTGAGGTCGTTCTCATCCAGCAGCTTGAAGACGTCCGCAACAGCCCGGGGGATGATGCCCTGCTCCTCATCTCTAAATGAAGCTGCAAAACACACAAAATTCCATAGAACGGTGCAGAAAACTTGATTAGAGAACAGGGTAGAATTCATACTATAGAAGTGGTAGAAAAAAGTATAACTAACTTACAAATATTAGCTTCTCCGATGGTGTAGGTCTTGCCGGAGCCTGTCTGACCGTAGGCGAAGACTGTGGCATTAAAACCTTGGAAGAAGGCATCTATGAGTGGCTGGACAGACTCAGAATAAACCTCCTCCTGACAGCAAGTCTCTTCAAACAGAAAGTCACATAGGAAGTGCCGGTCATGACCCAGAGTAACCCGACAGAGGTCAGAGTCCACAGTGATGCAGCTCTCGTGGCAGTGCAGGACCTCTTTAGGCAGCAGGGGACGAACTCGAACAGCAACCTGCACCGCGGAGTAATCCCCTCTACCTTGGCCACCAGGCACTTTGGGAGACATCTCTGCTTCTCCGTTGGAGCTCTTCTGGGTTCCTCCGCTATGCATGGATCATCTTTGGGCCACTGGAGGGGAAAGAAGTAATGTTTGACTGAAGGATGTAATAAGAGTCACGGTTGACTTAAATGACAATCCAGTCTTAAAGCTCAAGCACAGATTTGTATTCATACAGGTAAGCAATGATTTACAACCCTATGTGACATTAGTGTGAGAGCTATTCTGCTATAGAGTCACTTGAGAAGCTGTCGATGGATAAATAATAGCAGAAAGATTTTGTCAAATCTTGGAAATTAAATACATGATAAATCAGGGTAATTTATCAGACTGGTGCAAAAAGAAATAAAGTACCACAAAGCAGTAGATAATAAAAAAGACTTAAACTACCTCTGCATAAAGGGACAGCAAAATCTCAGAGGAATAACAACAAATCCAAATCATCTCACAGTATTCATCATGATATCATTCTGCCTAAGGCTACAATATATTTTTTCATCTTGCAATTGTTGAGCCTGTTGACGCTTTAAAGAGATTTTTGCAAGCAAATTGATTTACACAGGTTTTCTGTGTATTTTTTTTCCTGCCAGACACAAAGCACTGGTACAGCACTGTTAAAAACATAAAGAGCAGACAACAGCTGTCAGAAATACAGATGTTCTGATACCATTTGTTTTGTGGTCGATACAGATTCTGATACCTGAACTTGTGTATCAGCGGCTCCTGAATACTGATCCAATACCAGTGTGTTTGATATCATTATAACATGACATTTTAGTGAAATAAATGTGGATAATTTATATTAATCTAGCCACATACAGACACATGGAGGTTTTGATAATATTTACAGAGATGAGACAGCAGAAGCTATGTGCCAGATATACTTTCATATATTATATGAAATATATATTATACTTCATTCCTACATTAAAGAAGGGGTTCACAATATTTCAGAGTTGCTCTAAAACAACAACCCAGTGGGAAAATGAACGCTAAAAAAGGTTTTTCCTTTCTGTAACCCTTCCTCCTGTTCATACAGGCTTTTAAAAGGTCACCTTTAAATGTGGTTTCAATGGGCCGAAATCCACAGCATGTCCATTTTGTGCAAAAGTGCATTTAAAAGTTTATCAGCAGCTTATCTGAGGCTTCAGCAGTACATAGAAAGATAAACACTTGATAGAAGCTTCACATAAACTTGCTAAATGCATTTTTTTGCACAGGAAGCTCGTGGATGTTTGGCCCCAATACATTATGAAGGGATATTTTGGATAATTATGGCGAGAAAAACTCTGTAACTCTCTGTTTTGAGACAGACTAAAACTTCAAAGGTTTTTTCTGCCCAGTTACTTTCATATTTTAATCACAGCTCCCAGGAAAATTACCTAAACCTGGATTTAGGATCCAACGTTACTCATCAAACATGACGTTTTAGTGATTTGACCTCACGTTACGTTACGCTTTGGCGTTAACTGTTGACGTTGTGTCTGTAACGTTCACATAAATAAGGTCAACTTTAATCTTAATTATTTTGCCAGTAAACTACGTTTATTTTCTTGATTTCACTTTAACAACATGGTGATGTTTTCTACGCCGGTTAACTCTTAGAGCTGTTTAAGGATAAAAGTACCTAAACGCGTCATGGTAACATTAACATGGTTATGGTTTATCCTTTAAGTAAAACCCTAGTCTCTCGGCGTTTTTTTATTTTTTATTTTTTGCTGTAATGATAAAGTTTTCCACGCTAGTAGAGCTGCCTGTTTCCCAGATAACCTCAGCTAAAGCTAAAGTTAGCGAGTTAGCATCAGTCTGAACAACAACACAACACATGAGGCTGATATCCCTCCGCTACCTGTTTAGTTAGTTAGTTATAACACACTTCCTGTAATAAATGGCAGATACGGGATATTTTAACCTTAAACAGTGACCATAACCTACTTTGATGTTGCAGAAGTTACACCATGGATTGAGGATAACACTGGAAGTTTTTTTTTTCTCAGAATGGAAGTTTAGGGGCAGCCCAGGGGAGGAGCCCAATGTTTGGGATCGACTCGTGTTCGGCCCTTTGAACGCATCATGGTAGTAATTTACATTCCTGTTAGGAATACAAGGAAATAATTATATTGAACACCACTATAACCTATTGGGCTTACAGATATTTACATTTTATTTTTATTTTTTTTATTTATTTCATTAAAAAAAATTCTTGATTTTTTTTTTCCTTTTTTTTTTTTTTTTTACAAAAGGAGTGAAACTGTACTTTGAATTTCCTTTAATCTGAAGGGTGTGGATACTTATGAAGTGTGAGTGCAAACTACAAGATAAATATGTTAATATGATTTATGATTATTAATGGTAGAGGAAACTGTTTATGTTAATAAAGAGGAAGAAGAAAAAACTCGGTTCAACCCCAAAGGTTAATTAAACCTGGTATAAAAATAAAATCTACAACATGTGAGGTGATTACAGAAGTGTCAGAATCAATTTATGTTAATGTAACAGAGCAAATACAGTTTGAAAATGGAGAAAAAAAATCAAAATTTAGTTTTACTCCAAAAAAAAAATACTTTATTTAAAACTCAAAACAAGACCAAACTAACCCAAAATTAGGGGAAAAATAATAAACTAATAAATAAGATAAAATTATCTGGAAATTCAAAGATTAAAAAGATAAGAGTTCAAAGTTCAATTATTGGTTCATAAAATCATAGAAATCAGGCTGAGGATCATTACAGAACATTCATTCATCTTCTATACCTGCTTATTCCCCATTAGGGTCGCAGGGGTCTGCTGGAGCCAATCCCAGCACATTACAGGTGAGGTAGAGATACACCTCAGATGGTCGCCAGCCTATCGTGGGGCACACACACCATTCACTCACACACTCACACCTAAAGCCAATTTAGAGTCTCTGATTAACCTCAGCATGTTTTTGGACTGTGGGAGGAAGCCGGACTAGAACCCACACAGACACGGGGAGAACATGCAAACTCTACACAGTCCCAGATAAAGGAGTTCTTGAACCTACGACCTTCATCACAGAACATGAAGAATATATTTTGTGAGATGTTTAAGAAGGAGATTATAAAGGAGGCAATTAAAGAATATAAACACCTCAAATCTAAATTAAATATAAAAATAATCATTAGTTGCAGCCCTACTACTGATTTTATAGTATATTATCTTGTAATTGTATTGGTGATGTGGATATTGACAATATATATTGATTGACTGTAACAGTAACATTGTGTGTTACTACAGATAAAAATACTTTATTTAATGTTATAGCCTTATAGTCGTATAGCTAGTATTCTCATGCAATATATGCATTAACCTCAATGCTGCTACCATATCAGGGGGGTTGGATTTTGTCAGCTTATTGAGTGTTATTTTAAGGAAGATCACTGCAGTCTTTACCCCATGGCAGTTTGAATGGGGGAATGTAGGTTCTATAGGATACAATCAAATAGTCATGTCAACTGAGCAATTCTACTAAATACTACTCTAGTAAATGTTCTTCATAATTAGCATTTGCACAATCTTAAAAACGTTGACTACATCAGATGTCAGGGCCACTGCTCTGAAATCAATCATACAGGACTGTAGCCTGCATTATCCTTGATCAACATATGCCCTTTATGTCCATCATATAAATCCTTATAATTATACTATCCTGTTAAATGCTGCATTCTATAATTTCTGTTGTTTGCTGTTCAAGTGCTTGTTTTCTGTTCCGTACACAGCATATATTGCACATCTGTCTGTAATCCTGGAAGAGACATCCCTCCTCTGTTTATCTCCCTGAAGTTTCTACCATTTTCTTTTTCCAAATAAAGATCTTTTTAGGGAGTTTTATTCGAGTCGCGGTTCTAAGGTCAAGGGATGTTTTACAGTGTAAAACCATCACCTTAAAATTTACAGTAACTAACTGGCAGCAATTATCCAAAATGTTTTTAATCTTTAGGTTTTAAACACTAGGAAATACTCATGCAGACACAACACAGGATAGTATTAAATGCATTTTAGGGACAAAATATCTACAATCAATTGTTAATGTAAAACAATTGAAGTGTCTCAGTAGTATAGAAACATGTCAAACATACGCAGCGATAAAAGAAGTAAGTCTGTAAATTCTGCTGACTTTCTCTTGCACTTACACAGCAGTGTATATCTGTCTATATGTGTCTATTTTTCATCCTTAAATGTACTAACTCATTGCAAACACGTTGCCAATAGTCAGATGTTGCTTCCAGGTCTCTCTTGTAAGTGTGACGTTTGATCTCAATGGGATTTCCTGGTAAAATAAAGGTAAAAGTAGAAGAAGTTGAAGTCGGAGGAAACAACTTTATTTTGTGAAATATTTTCATTTTAGGAATATCTATCAGGACACGGTTTTCACAAGTTAAATTCCATAAACTACATAACGACACTGTTTATCTTTATTATAATGAAAATAACTGAGGTTAATAACAAGAACTTTTAATCGATATTAGCCACATAATGAGTTTCTGTTTCCAAAAAAATTGTCAGATGCAGCCACATGAGGCTTCCATTGTGATCTTTATTGAGTTTTAGTTTTTGAATATTAAGGCAGACTGTGATTTGTTGTCTGAATATTGTAATTACAACAACAAAATCTGGAGTCTTCCAAAACATTCAAAACAAGATGAGGAATGTTGTCTTTATAAAAACTGAATTTTATCCTTTGGATAAGAGAAAAAAAGGAACAATTTTTTAAGGTAATAATAAATGTGATTATTTCTCTTGGCATAACACATGTACATAAAAAAACTCATTGATCAAATCAAACACTGTAAAGAAAGTGAGGAGTTATGCAATACCTTTCTAAAATCAGATTGCTGCATTTAAAACAGCACATTCAAATCCAAATAAAACAATTTTCACATCATGCAAATAAATGGAGATGGAGAGAGCATCAGGTGCTGCTGTCCATCAACGTGGTGCTGAAATCCAGCTGGTCAGGACAAAACTAACAATGACAGAAACATGATTAAACTCAACAAATAGCAAAAGGCATTCTCTTTCGTTCTGATTGATAGAACTGATGTTTTTTTTTGGCAAATACCATTTGCTTAAAATGTTTTTATGTATTAATAAATAGCCTCGCCTTGCCCACAGCATGTTGTTAATTTTATACTTACAACACATTTATACTGGCTGGGCTCTGAGAAATGGCAACTATCCCCACATACACACAAACACACACTATCATACTTCACTTACCTCTATTCAGTTTCTGTGCGTTTCCTGCAGCAACATAGAAATTCATTGGATGAAGTTTGATTTGATCAACCTGTTCCTCTGTCTGTAGCTATCTCAGCATTCAGAAGCCTATATATATATAGCTTTCATATGGCTGATTTCTTATTTTATCACGGAGCATCACTTCACACATCTGTCTTTCTCAACTCTGCCAGTGCCAGAGGAGCTACGAAAGCTCACACCCAACTATTGATTTGCCCCGAGCAATCATCACCTAACTTTTGCCTTGTGGGTCGACGTGTTCCGACACAACGGCACGCGTACTTGTCACAGTGGATCTGAGTAACACATGTACCTTCTTGCTACTGACTGTGAATGTTGGATGCTTGGAAATCGAAGCCGGGCATCCGATAAAGCCGTCACAGTGGGGTTGAACCATTTAGACTTCTTATTAAACCCTTTGGTGTGACTTTGTATCATTATCAGGTCTATGCCCAGGCAGACTTCCCGTCCTCACAGGTCGTGAGTAAATTTGTGAGGCCTGTGATGTGATAATAAATCAACAAGTTAAGATCTGTTGTTTAGTGTGAATTTCGGCACAGCACAATACAGTAGGGATGATGCGATATGGGAAAATATGATGAAACATATAAACAACAATTTCAACAACTACTAAAACTACAAAAGAACAAAAAAGTTCAATCAATAAGGAAACCTATTTTGGTTGCCGGAAGCTGATTGGCAGATATAATTTAAGATACTGTGTAAAAATGTGTTTTTTTTGCACAAGTACGATGTGTAAATTGTAGCCGGCCCGTGAAATCAAAATTGTATTTTGACAGTCAGTCAGTCAGTCATTTTCTATACCTGCTTATTCCTCATTAGGGTCGCAGGGGTCTGCTGGAGCCTATCCCAGCGTGTTACGGCGAGAGGCAGGGATACACCCCAGATGGTCGCCAGCCAATCGTGGGGCACACACACCATTCACTCACACACTCACACCTATGGGCAATTTAGAGTCTCCAATTAACCTCAGCATGTTTTTGGACTGTGGGAGGAAGCCGGAGTACCCGGTGAAAACCCACGCAGACACGGGGAGAACATGCAAACTCCACACAGAAAGGTCCCAGACCCCGGACCAAGGAGGTCTTGAACCTGCGACCTTCTTGCTGTGAGGCAACAGCGCTAACCCCTGCACCACCATGTCGCCCCGTATTTTGACAGAAGAAAAAACACAAGAGTTAGAGTATGTTTCTTACTGGATTTTGATCCTAATATTAGTTTCTCCTATATCACTGTCTGTGGTTGTCAATCACTTCTTGCAGTGGTTCATGTAATTGCTGTTATGGTCACAGATGGAGGGATTTTCTGGTAGATGAGAAAACAAACACTGACAGCAGGAGTTCATAAGCAGAGGTGAGGGTTGGACAACAAACTTTATATATATTCATAAGTATATTTCATGTACACAAACCAGATTCAGTGTGTGCATGACAAACACACTGTGACTATATGTCTCTGAGCAGTAAATAACCAGTTCAGTACATTTGTGCTGCAGGAGAATCACTAAATATTTGAGAAATATTTGAGTGTGCAGCACGTCTCCTCAGGGGGCAGCAGGGGGCAGTGTAACATCATGATATAAGAAAAAAAAAAACATTGTTTTTTTTTTGGCAATTTAAGACACAGGTACAGAATTAGACGGTGCAGAGAGAATGAGAAACACCATCTTTTAATTGGTGGAAGAGCAGATCGAGTGTTTACTAATGAGGAACAGACGCACTGCCTCACATCCTGCTGGCCTGAAGCACAGGATCGTTTAGCACCCCTCACACTCACATGCAATCCCTTCAACCGAAACTATGGGCAGGCCTACATTGATTGGCTCTTAGCCAAATGGACCCCTGAGTCCTGTCTGCACCCAGCAGAATCAGTCACTCTCTCCTTTGTTCCCTTAAACTTCAGACGCTACCGAGGTATTTCCTTTCAAAAAAAAAAAGTAAGTACCAGTGATAACTCAATCTGCGGTCAAAGAGAGTGTGCTGGTTTCTTGTGACTCTACCGCACACCCAGGCTGAGATCAGGATATTGATTTCAGTCCTGTACACACTGCCAGCACTCATTAGGAGAGCTTTTTATCTGTACGCTGTGAGTCAGCCACGCCGGAGAGAGCCACGGAGAAAAGGGTTCGTGGAAATGGAGGAGCGGGGTTGGAAGGATGAGAAAATGGATGTAATATGATAAGGTAGAGGCAGGGTGGAGAAGAGAGGACGGCGAGGAGCGGATAGAACAGCCAAAACACCAGATCCCAGACCAGGCTCCCACAAGCAAGACTCTCTCAAAGTCCAGATTGTGTGATTTTTTTTTTTTTATTATTTTGTCTGTGTTTGGCTGTTTTGCACCAGATTGCAGAAGCAGTGAGTGAAATACAGAAAGCACCAGGAGAGTTGTAGATGAGGAGAGGATGGTTTTTGGTACTTGCTGAGGCACTGGATTATCATTTCTAGTGAATCTCTAAGGGACAGAGACAGAGACAGAGACAGCCTCCCATTCAACTCTCCTTTTGCTCACTCTCAAGCCATAGATGGAGCAAAGAACAGTGAGAGATGTATTCTGCAGTGGTAATAAAGACGGCGGTTTTTAATTCCGTCTGCATCCCTTAACTGGCTCGCGTGAATCGTCCTTTATTCAGGCTTCTCTATTCAGCCATCACTCTCTGTCTGCTTCCCTATCTCCATGCATCTTTTTTCTTCACTCAGCATGCAATCTCATTTTCTGGATCCCATGGCTACAACCCCCTTCCCTGCCCTCTCAGCAGTGTCATCGGTGAGCTGCGGTATGGAACCCCATCTGTAACTAAAGACATCCTGTTTGTCTCCAGTGAACCTATACAGTTTGCCTCCGCTTTTCCGCTGATGTGCTTGCATGTGTGGCAGGTCTGAGGTGTTTTCCTTGTTCGGAAAGTTGTGCAACACCAAAGACAGACAGCTGGTGCAGCACATTTCATCACCCCAATCAAATGTACACCTCCTCATGAATAGAAAAGCTAAGCGCCTCCAAATGGTCACGCATATTTCCTGCACGATGAATGTGAAACATGTGGTCCCGGTGCTCACTTGTTTTGTGAATCTAAAAGTTAAAGTTATTCATGCAATGTAAGAACACAGTGGCCCTTTGAGCAGCACGCCCGCTGAACAGCACCACTCTGTGCTGCGAGAACTCAAGTGATTCCCGAAAACTCTCGCTGCTCACATATCGCCGCTCATGTATCAAACTGCTCTTACAGTGTATTTCAGAGGGTAGACAAGACAAATCCAAACCTTGGAAATTACTTTTTTTCCTCAAATAAATACCAACTAGTTTAAATTGTGTTTTATTGCTTGTTTAAGAAGCACGAATATCATAGTTGCAACAGAATATAGATAAAACATCTCAAAGAGGATTATAATATCACACATCGTTATTACATGTACAATACAAATAATGTACATGTACCCTGATGGTAGGACTTGACATTTAAAAAAAGAAAAGAAAAGAAAATAGCACTTTCTTTGAGGGTGGAATGTCTAAATCTTTTGCGGGTTCAGCTTATTTCAAGTATCCTTCAGTTAAATGCTCATGTACAGTCTGCTCCATCATATCACTTACCTGTTAATACGCCTACACTCATTTCTACCTTTCTGCAATAAATATGTTTTAGTCAATCTAGTCCATACAAAACTCTTGTTAAAAGACCCAAACATACATTACTTAATTAGCATTTCTATAGCTTATTATCAATCCCTCTGAAGAGCCCATATTCTAAAACATTTATTGCAAGCAGCTGTGTGAAACAGCTGTGTTGTTCCACCGTCACCTGAGAGTAAATATGCTGGTTTATGCTTACTTTAATACATGTTTGAGATCTGGCTACAGCAGCTCCTTTAGTAAAAGTAGAGGCGACATAAAAGATGATCACCACGGTATCAGCTCATCGCACATCACTGACCAAGTATAGAGTCCTTAGCTAAATCCAAACCAGCCGTTTGTTTGATCCTTGTGCTCTTTTGCCCTAAGAGCGTTTCCCCTTGCATCCGTCTTCTTAAAACTCATACGGGGAGACAAACATGGTGACTCTGGTGATGTACCGCCCCAGCTGGACTCGTCTCTCCAGCTCACTCATCTCCACTTCAGCCTCCAGCGTGGCAGGGCCTTGCACAGGGCTAACTAGCATCAGCTGACCTGTCAGACGGTCCGAACGCTGGACGGTGAAGTGGCGTCGAGCTTGCCTTCCTCCCAGCAAGGAGAAGCGGAGCGTGTCGCCCATCGGACGCAACGCCGAAACCCGGAACATGACGCGAGGCGCTGACAGGTTGGATACAACAGCCAGGTAATGGTAGGAAAAGGAGTTTGGGGTCTGAGAACATGCCCTGTTGTCCACAGGGCAAGGGTTACGTTCACAACGCCTGGAAAACAAAAGCAAAGAATAGTAATTAAGTGAGGATAATGTGTGTGTCCCATGATAACCTGCCGACCTGTCTGGGGTGTATCCCTGCCTCTTGCTGGGATTGGCTCCAGTAGACCCTAGTGACCCTAGTAACGAGGTCATTAGGGTCACTGACTGACTGAGGATGATGTAGCTGGTTTTAAAGGTCCATATCATTCAATTATCTGGGTTATATTTTTAGATTTGATACCCTTTACATGATATATTTGAAATTTAAATTATCAAAATTCAACTCTATGTAGTTTTACTGTATTCTCTCAAGTGCCTCACTGGAGCTGCAGAAAGCACAGGTCATTTTTGGTCTATCTCATAAATATTCACAAACCTCTCTTCTGATTGCATGACTTTCACATGTACTACTGAGCTACTGCGTGACATCACAAAGTCAAGGAAGTACAGGTTTCTAAATTCAGACATTTTCAGTTTTTCTGAGTGCTTGATGCATGGGACAATGCAAACAAAAACAAATGAAGGATTCTTACATTGGTGATGTTTTGACATATGTAGCATTGGGGATTTTGGGGCAGTCCACACGAACACACTGGAAACCACCATATGTGTTAATGCACATCTGGTCCTTTGTGCAGTTGTTTTGTCTGGTGGCACACTCATCAATATCTGTGATGAAAGAGAAGCATTAATCCCAAATAAAAAAGGGGATAAATAAAAAGATATCAAAACATGGGAGACATGGTGGAACAGGGTTTAGTGCTGTTGCCTCAGCAAGAACGTCACAGATTCAAGACCTCCTTGGTCCTGGGTCTGGGACCTTTCTGTGTGAAGCTTGCATGTTCTCCCAGTGTATGCGTGGGTGTTCAACGGGTACTTCCTCCCACAGTCCAAAAACATGCTGAGGTTAATTGGAGGTGTTAAATTGCCCCAAGGTGTGAGTGAATGGTGTGTGTGCCCCACGATAGACTGGTGACCATCTGGGGTGTATCCCTGCCTCTCGCTTGTAATGCGCAGGGATAGGCTCCAGCAGACCCCTGCGACCCTAATGAGGAATAAGCAGGTATAGAAGATGAATGAATGAAATCGAAACACAGCAAAACACCTTTGCAGCTGCGTCCATCGCGGGTCACGTTGTATCCCGTAGGACAGGAACAGCGGTATCCTCCAGGGGTGTTAATACAACTATGTAAACACAGCCGCCCAGCCTGTCCGTTATGGAAGAGCTCACATTCATCTATATCTGAAATGTAAAACACACATGGAATTCACACGGATCCTTTGTGATGTCATTTGTATTTCCCGTTTGGTTCCAGGGCAGATGTTGGTCGTACCAGTGCAGATGTTGCTGTCTCTGCCAGAGATGGTGTAACCTGGCTCACAGGTGCAGTGGGTGGTCCCCTGAACCATAGTGCAACGTGATGGACGAACAAAGGGCCCAGTGGTGGCAGCAGGTAAAGTAGCAGCAGCAGCAGCCGTGGCTGGGGAGGTGGCGGCAGAGGTGTTTGTCATGGTGACAAAGACTGAATGAGGAAGACAGAAAGGAGGTCTCTTAAGCTGTGGTTGCAACATTGTAATATGTTCAGTGCTATAGCTCTGTAGCCTGGGGGGGAGGGAGGAACATGTCTGTTCTATGAATTTTTGATTGGCAAAATGTGACAAGAAAGCACGACCGTTGCCACCATTGAGGACACTGAGGTCATGACCTCAGTATTTTTTTCCTTAAGTTTAATTTATTTTCTCCTTAGGCTACATTTCAGCAAGTAAAAATGTTAACACAAAGCTGAAAAAACAATTTCAAAAAGTCCACCTAATTATCATGACATCAACACAATCTCACGTGACAGAAATACTAAACTGTAACATACTGTAAATGTAACCTAGGCTAAAATGTGAAAGGACATGCAATGATATAAAATATATATTTTTATATATTTTAATATCACGTTTAGTTGTATGAATTATCCACAATAATTGGTTATGATTTGGATATTTGGATGGATATAAGTAGTAAATAATGTGACTAAACATGGCATTAACATATTAGGTCATGTATATATATTATAGCCTAATTATGACTCAATATGCCTGTATATTCTATATATAGATTGTTGACCTCGGTATTTGAAAAATCCTGGCTATGGCCCTGCAAAAAGCCTAAATCAAAAATTCTGCCATCAGTCACCTAGGTGAGTGATTCTGTGTGACATGATGTTCAGTCTCTATTGTACGTTATTGAGGAACTAGAAAATAATTTTAAAAAAAGAAGCTCAGCTCCAGATTCACAGCGGGCCTTTGCCACTCAACCGGCACCGACTTGGACTTCAGGCTAGAATTCAATAAAACCCACTTTGTGTTATGTAGGCCAGTGTAATCTCCTTTAGCAGGTTGGCAGGATTTGGATACTAGACTGTAAAAAAATGTGCTCTGTCTGCAGTTAAGTGCTGTCTTAAATACTAAGCTGCCATACTGTATGTAGCTCCTAAAATTAAAAGCCACCATGTACTACAATCCAATCTGTCTTAAATTTACTTGTTATCTGAATTTAAACAGATATAGTACTTACAAAAAAAAAAAAAAAAAAAAAAAAAACAATTTTCATGAGGTCTGTGTCTGTAGTGCATTATACCTACATGTTGGCAGAGGGCTCTGGCAGGTTGCTCCTGTCCAGCCTTTGGCACAGACACAAGAGAACTGGTTCACTTCATCCACACATGTCCCACCATTCATGCACGGGGAGGAGGCACATTCATTGATGTCTGAGCGAAAACACAGAAAGGCTTTATGAGGAAACGCTGTTGGTGGTACAAGGACATAGGCAACCCGATACCGTTGAAGTTAAGAGAACATGACATCATGTCATATGTGTGGTAACAAAGTGAATACGAAAATAAGGAGCAGATGGGTTAATGTTCAGGTGCAGCCAGAGTTCAGGGGGATGCTCGGTCCTGGTCAAAACATCCAATGAACCAGGACCTCAAAGTTAGCGAGCTGTCAGGGGACATTCAGGTTGGAATATCGCATGTCACTGCACTCAGTAAGCTCTCTGGACATTGACCAAAGAACATAATACAGGAAATATGATCACGGGTCAATATATGAAATGTATCTCTTCAAATATTGGTGTCATGCGTGATGCACAAAAAGAGGAATGGAAATTGAGAGCAGGAGCGGAGGGGGTTACACGGGTTAGATAAGAAAGAGAGAAAGAGTGAGGGAGAGGATGAGGAGAAAGTGACCGTCCAGGCAATAGAACCAATGTTGGCCTTTCACCTCGGCAGGTGGGCTGTTGCCCACTCCAGGTCAGGCTTTCCTGACAAACCCTGCTCTCTGCTCCCACCAGCTCATAGCCCGGGTCACACAGGAAGTGAACCTCATGGCCCATGCTGTGCGATCGGCCGAGTTTCCTCCCATTGACGGGCGCATCCAGTTTTGGGCAGGTGCCTGTTTGAATGTTGCAAAGGAGTGATCAATAAAGGTAGAATGGAGCATATTTGAACATCAGCATCTGTGAAGGTCATGCTTACTGTTGACGACTCTTGTAGTCTGCTTTCCTGCACTGCTATGCAGCAGGTTTATTTTCTTCTTCAGGTTGCGTAAACTCTGCAAGTATGAAGCTTCGTGGGCTGAGAGAAGTTTCTGGACCTGCTTTAAGGATCCCTGTATTTCCTGTCTACTAGGACAGTCCTGGAAAAATAAGGAGAATTACAACGAATCACTTGTTTGAAGCAAGTAATTCACTCTAAATTTAAAAATCTATAATACAGTGAATCAACTGTGGATTTCCATTTTTTACCCAAATCAATAATTTTGAAATAACTCAATATTTCTTTTCTCAGCCAGCAGAATTTACAAGTATGGTGCAGTTACTATACTTAATATAAAAGCTACAGAAACATTCCTTAGAAAGGAATGCTGCTGAATTTATGAATATAGAATAGCTGCTCCTCTGGCTCAGGTAAGTTAAACAAAATATTTGTCAACATAGAAAACTCTCCAAAAGTGTGAACACACAGAGCCCACAGAATCAGGAGTCTGGGATGTCACTGGCGTGTTTGCTGGAGAGCTCCTTTTCCTCTAATTTGATTGACGTTTTCATTCATCCGCTCAGAGTCAAGAACATTTCATAACCAAAAGAACTTTATTTTACTGAAATCTTACTGTAACACGTAAAAATATCTTGTTTTTAGTCAATTTAACCTTTTTTTTAAGAAAATGTTAGGCTTGTTTTTGTTTTGTTTTTTTTAAACCAGACTAAATTGACCCAATTTATAAAAAATAAAAGCTGAAATAAGCAGCAGCCAGTGGAATTAGATAAGTTTTATTAGATGTTAAAGCTATTAGACGACTAATCAATTAATCCAACAACAGAACTAGTGGATTCATTGTTTTGAGTTATTTTTCAGAACAAAACAGAAAAAAAAATCTCTGGTTCTCAAATGTGCAGGTTTCTGGCTTTCTTTATTCAGTAAACTAAATATATTTGCATTATGAACTGCCTCAGGATGTCACCTTGGGGTTTTGGAAAACAGTAATCACCATTTTCTGCAGATTGATCATTAGCTGCAACCCTATGCCCTTCCACCTGGATGTGTACGCTTTCAGCTTCCATAATCAGAATTATGCCATACCATTAATGTTACTTCTAATGTTACTCTACTTAAGAGAATCTACACTGTTATAACTCAGCTGTGCAAGGGCAGTGTTTAATTAAATGTGCGGTCATATCTCATTCTGACCCAAACAGGGCGAGGTCTGCTGCATGTAAACAGATGAAAGTCTGCCCTTAAAGGCTGTGCAGCACAGAGACGGCGCTGTTAGATGGTGGAATAAACGCTGTCGGATCAGAGTATGTTTAGCCACTTTTTCAGGACCCTCCTCCACTCCAAACCAGATACTGTAACTCAGTCATAAACACAGAGCGACTCTGAATGTAACCAGTTTAGTATTATTGTGATGTGGTTTTCCAGTGCGGCCTGGTTATGTAACGTCTATCTGTTACTTTAGGAAAAGGGATGAAATCAGCAAATTCGTTGATGGGTAATCATGTGTTCTTTATGATGTGGTGCATTTAAGGTTTAGGGTCAGTCAGTCAGGTGTATATATATAAACGCCTTCAGCATAAACACCTGCATCAGAGCCTCCCTTTGTACGGACTGGAAGGGCGAGGAAGGAGTGGCACCAACTTGTTTTCCACCCATATCTTCTCCCTCATTACCCCCCTTCAATCAACAGCGTCATTCTCCGCCTCCTCCTCTGTCCTCTCATGCATGTTTTCAGACAACCAATTAGTGTTTTCCTCCAGCAAGAGTTATGTAAGAAGAGTCAATATTTGTTGAAAACACCTTTCTGATTTGGACAGAACTGAGGTTTGGAGAGACTTCAGTCTGGGCGAGGCGGCATCTGCTGTTTATAGTTGTCAAAGGCTTCTTTCTTCCTGCGCTAAGCGATATTTCACATGGCCTCATGTCGGGTGCTGGGTGACGTTACAACAGTGCCGACTGTAAGAGGCATGCAGTGTCAGGGCTCGATGTTACAGTACAGTTCTGTTGGATTATACTGACACTTTTAACCCATATTTCTCTTGATTTTACACATATACGCATATACAAGACAGTGGGAATAAAACTGAAACAAACACACACATGTATGGCATGCATGTAAAGGCCTATTGAGAGCAGACGAATGCAGCATTTTGGATTTTTTTTTTTAGCAGGACTGCCATGGAGCACAGCAGAGATATATTGAGTGCTTTCATAGAGTGGAGCCTTTAGGGCCTTGTTCTTGTAGCGTGCATGCAAACTCAGAATGACTCAAGGTTTGTTTTGTCAAAACTTAAGTGATTCCAAGCTAGAACATTCACAGTAGGACCTATTGTGAAAGAAAGAGAGGTCATTTGCCTTTGAAGCCCTACATGGTGAGACATATTGTGATCAAAGATGCTTTGTGATCATTTTTTTCAAGGCTTTAAAGTGAAATGCAATATAAGCCAAGCTATTCTTCGGCTCTGTATCATTCATCCGCTCATTAGGCAATAACAAAATGTCCTGCACGCTTACTCACCTGCCCAAAAGTAGGATGCAGTGAACAGAAACTCAGCAGAAGGATGACTGACGCAGCAAACATGCTTCCACTCATCTCGATCAAATGTGCAGCCGGTGATCAAATGTGCGCAGTTCGAGGCAGCGTGAACAGGGCAGTCCACAGAGTGAGCACAGACTCCAGGTGAGTGAAAGACCTCACTTGGCAGCGGAAAAACTGCTGCACCAAACCCTCTGCGGAATGTTGGGTTTACTCTGCAGGAGCCAATCAGGGAAAGAGACGTTAAGAAAAATGTGACCACATTATTATCCCTTTACTTCATATGAACTTCCTCCCTGAAAAAGCAGCCTCGTTTACAGTATATCTCGTTTAAAAAAAAGAGGTGCGTCCTGGATCTGGAGGTCACACATGTGCCTTTTAATACTTTGACCACACTATGTGCTTTTAAAAATGCAAACAGAAGTGTATCAGCACCAGATTTAAATAAAGAAAAACACTGGATTATTATATTATTATAGTATAATCTGTTGTCACAAGCTTTTAATGTTTTCTGAAGCTGTTTCAAGCCGAAACAACAATTCTTCAGCTTTATTTCTATTCATGAAAACAATTTTAAACGAGACGGGCACTCACTCAGCACATACCTCCACAAAGGTTGCTATGGATACAGGCAGGAACTTTGAACTGAGTGTGTCTCTGATGTGGAATGAAGTCCAGAGAAGTCTCGACATCTTGAAATGTAAGTGATATTCACTCCTGAGCACGATAGAAGTCACTCATCTGACCAGCATCTGCCAAAGTAGTGTGGAAGCCGCCCTGAAAACCGCATCGGCAGCCATTGATGGATATAATGATCACTGCAAATGAGGGAGAGACACTACAAAGAAGCTGTACCCTAGGGCCCTCTCAGGTCCACTTTTCCCTCCACTACCAAGACTATGGTGCATAAATAAATTCCGGTACTATATATTTTACTGTAGAAAATGATGATGAATGATATTTACTTTATATACATTATGAAGTTAAAAATAGTAACATATCATTAGAAAGGATTCCTTATTTTGGTATTGTGTCATTACAAAATCACAAAATGTTCTCCCAACTGTGCAAGTGAGCTGAATTTAAATGTTACCTGTAATAGCAGTCGAAGTTATTGTTATATCCCATATGTCAGGGGGGAATAATAGTGAAAGACAATTGCATCTTTTCTGTGGACAAAAACATTTTCCTGAATCTGCTCTTGAGTATAGGTGAGACATGTTGAGACAGCATCTGATCAATGAAACCAAATGGTGGCAATTTGTCTCAGTACGTGTTTGTAAGTGAACGGCACAGAGAATCTCTACTGTGCAGATGGACTTTTTTTTTGTGCAGCCAACACGTCTGCAGTGTTCAAACAGATACGAGGAGGCTCGGGCTCCTGAATGCTGCTTCCTGCTGGAGCATGAAGGAGCTCACAGCATTTCCTTTCATTGCTGGATTTACCTGAGAAATCATCTTAGCGGGAGGCCGTGTTTATTCTGAGTCCCGAACAGACTTTGTGCACAGTTGTCATTTGGCTCAGCCAGAGGTCAGGCTGTACCTTCTGATGCAGCAGAATCAAAGAGATAGGAAATAACCGGACAGCCTGGGGACCGAATCCTCAGCGCAACACACATTCAACCCACAGAAGAATGAGTGTGAGGCTATTACGATGACTGCAGAAACTGAATCATTCCACAGCGGGCAGATCATGACTCATGCTTCCCCCTTTGGGTCCATTAAAAAAACACCAGTCACCATGTCCAAACAGAGACGACCTTTCCACACGTATCTGGTCCTTTTGTGCCACTTTGTGCTAGGTTTTTGTCATTTTAAATCCCTGCAATCACATTTTACTTACACTCAAGTATGGAACGTCATCTCCTGATTCATCTGAATGATGCTTCCCCGGTGCCTCAAAATAAACATTCCCCTATTTAACAATGTTGAACACTCAACCATGCTCAACCATGCTCAACCATGCTCAACCATGCGTTAGGGAAAACCTTTCTACTGCCGCTGACATGGGGAAGTGACAGCAGATATGATTAAGTCATGTTTTCTTGTCTCCAGCGACTGTCTGGCACCTGCTGTTGGTAGAAGGAAAGTAGGTTGAAGGCTACTTAACTAGTATTTCCATTATAGTTATAATAAAATTAAAGTACACAATATAATGTAAAATATTAAAAGGGGATATTCTGCATTATGCACATGTTTGCTCTAATACTTTAGTATTTACTGTTGTAGCCTATTAAAGGTCCCATGTTGTGGATAGCAATGTTTTAATTGACTTTTGATCCTAACTTTTTTATAAATACTGTCTCATATAATATGATGCTGTACTTTTGCTACTTAAAGTAGCTAAATTTGGCTCCACATTATTGAACTACAACATTAAAGCATTCTAATATTTTATAATAATATTTATAATATGCTATCATAATATAACCCTATGTATAATGAGTAGGTTGACTTTTACTATTGATACTTTAAGCACATTTTGTGGATAATACTTATGTATGTTTACTGAAGTTTGAATTCAGGAGTTTTACTAGTGATTGAGTATTTCTGCATAAAAGACTTGTAATGGTGAAATTGTAATACGTTTTTTGATAATATTAAATATCAAAACACTCAATCCACAGATAAATGCACACAGTCCCTATTAAAAATGTGTCTTGAAATCAGATGTAAGGATATGTGTGACGTTGTGATGTCACAACTATACAGTCACCGCCCACCCAGCCCCAATCACAGACATTCAAATCCTCCAATCAGGGCAGAGGCTCATTAATATGAATGGAACAGCTTGCTAGTGGATATGTAAAGCTATATCGAGATGACTTTCGATGCTTAAAACCACAAATGGATCTGGTTGCGGATTTCCAAACTTTGGAACAACATGGGACCTTTAACTAGAGGACTAAAGGACTCCTCCGTCCACCAGTGGCTGTGCGCAGCTGACCGAGGTGAAAAGAGGGAGGAGAAGCGCAGGGGGGCAGAATATCAGCACACGACTTGTCCTCTGTTGGTGGAGGCACATGGACTTCATGATGCGGGCTGGATCAGCTCCCCGGAGCCTGGACCTCTTTGTGGTTTTAACTCTTCTGCCCGCTTTAATCAACGCAAACCGGATTATCACGGGCGCAGCCGACCTCAGGTCCACCGACGCCGGTACGCACGAGTCAGGTGTCCACTGATGATGATGATGATGGTGGTGGTGGTGAAGGTGATGAAGTCGCTGCATCACTTCTTAAACTGTGAAATGTAACGGAAACGTTGGTTTTGTATGTCATTAATATTGATAATAATTGCATTCTAAGCGTTGAATGCAATTGCGTATGCGTAAATCAACATAAAGGATTGTATTTCTTCTTTATGGTGGCAATCAGATGGAAATTCTTTAAGCTATAGACTCCAGATGATTTCTTCTTCTTCTTCTTCTTCTTCTTCTTCTTCTTTCCCCCCACTAATTATAGCTCTGTCCAAAAATCCATCTGGCAAAAGACCAACAGCTCAACTTTACTGTCACTGGCTGCTGTACTGCAGAGGTTTGGCATCATCTTAACACATTACCATTAAGATGGTAGTTTGCCAGCGTTAACCCGTCACTGGGGAGCTGGATTCCCAGTGCTGGACTTTTCAGTGGAATGTGCTGGTATATCGCATCTTCGTCTGTGTTTTTGCTTACATCACCCTCATCCCTTCTGAGTTGAATTGTGAGTCAAACTGTACTCCAGCCATCTCCGACAGACACTCAAACTGCCCGCCAAATGCATTTGCATTTTGTCGCCATGGCGACGGCAGAAGAAGTATAGTTAATGAGCTTTTCTGTTTTCTTCCAGGGCTTGGGGAGAAGGAGCGCTCACAGATTGTTGCCCAGCACAATAGACTGCGCAGCCGGGTCAAACCTATGGCAGCCAACATGCAAAAAATGGTTTGTGGCATCTATTGGCCTTTTCAGTGTGTGTGTGTGTGAAGGAAATGAATGCTGTTGTCTAATTGTGTGTTTAAGGTAGTCTAATATTAGAAACACCCTTGTTAAGAAATGGAGAAGGTGCTCTGACCACACGGCTCACATAAAAGCTGATTCTCTCTGAGCTGATTCTGAAAAGTTACTGCTTCATTCATCAGAGGTAGATATTTGACCCAAAAGAAAATTTTGCAAAAGATGCTTTAAAAATAAATCAAACTAACTTGAAAACTGTCAATGCAAGGCCCCAGAGAAAAAAAGATGATAGTGACAATTATGATGGTGGATCAGCACGGACATAAAGGTGAATTTACTTTGACCCTGTGCAAAGGTCAATCTTATATATATATATATATATATATATATATATATATATATATATATATATATATATATATATATATATATATATATATATATATATATATATATATATATATATATATATATATATATATATATATATATATATATATATATATATATATATATATAAGTGGCCCTTTACTTCAAGAAGAAGCTGTATCTGTCTTTTTGCCAATGCGCCTGCTATGATTGGATACATTACTTTGTGTTTTTTTTTTTTTTTTTTTTTTTTTACAAAACTGGAATAATTCAGTGAAGGTCTGGATAACAAAGGGTTTCAGCTGAGCTGTCCGCTTCTTGTCTCAGCAGTGTGAAATAGTGGCGTTAGCGGCCCATTCGTTCTGCTGTGCTGCAGGCTGAGGGATGATAGCGTGGACAGTTTAACTGAAGTCAGAAAATCAATTAAGCGCGCTTTAGTGTCTTGAAGTGACAGCAATTAATTAAATGTCTGTTGTTGTTTTTTTTTTAAACCGGCATGAGACTTAATAACATGCTAATTTATTAGTTTGTTAATACTTATGTATTAATGCATATAATTAATATGCTGGACGAAAAGTGCCATTATAAATTGGACAGTGTGAGATAAAACATGCATGTTTCCGAGGGTCACGGCGAGGTGATGCTGAATGTGCAGCAATTCCTAATATCAGTTTTTTTTTTTCTAATCCCACAACAGCTGAGCTAAATTCCCTTCCTATCTTATTTTATCTATTGCTTCACCTTACATGATCCTCACAGCTGTCTCGCCTGCTTGTGATTATGGCCAGGAGGTAGCGATGGATTATGACTCTTCCAATGCACTATGCTATATCCCAATATAGCTTAATATGAGATTTGTGCCAGGGCAAACTGTCATTTTGTCATAGATTACATCCTCAAAGCCACTGGTACAGACGAGCCCCTTTCTTCGACTGCTCCTCAGCCTCGGAGAACTGTTCTCAACTGATAAGGCCGTAATGGGAAAAAAAGAGGATGCGGATAGTCGTTCTGCATTCACAACTGCGGTATTACAGGTAATTTCCCTGTGAAAACCCTCAGAGGAGGCTTTGCCAAGCTGAAGAGGCATATTAAAGGGCTTTACCGATAAACCTTAAAAGGCTCAAGGCTCGGCTGTATTTGTGAATATCTGAATACGCTTTTTCTTTTTTTCCCCCTCAATCAAGCATTGGGGAGATTGTGTTGAAGTGATTATAATACGCTTTGCCTTCAGAATGAGATAAAATGCCAAATATTTTGGGGAATAAATGATGCTCCTCCTTGCAATGCCCTGTGTGATAGATTTTTCTGAGCTCTCGAGTTCAGTATTTACTTTTGATATTTAAAACCTGACCTCTGAACCCGGGAAAAGCGGATCTGCAGAGCATCTGGTCAAGAATCCTCTTGCTTTTTAATTTATTTAATTCAATGTATCAGTATGGCTAGTTGCTGACGGCGCCACGAAGGAGGCAGTACAAACACACATCCTTGAGCTTAGTGAATCATTCGAATCCCACATCTGCCCCCAACATGACATGCTCTTAAATGAAATGTCTTGGATGAAATATTGTCCTGTGAACCTGTGCCCCTCTGGTGGCATCAAAGTGAGCGGCGATGATTTCGGCTGCCAGACAACAGAGAGCCGAGTGAACAGTGAACTCTAGGGGGCTCAGACCTTCTCCTCCTCACACACATCAGTGTCATGTACCCCTGACGTCTGTCGTCCTAAATCTGTCAAGCTGCACACAAAAGGTTGTTGGACACACCTTCCTTTCTAATAGATTATTTCTGATGTTACCCCTTTAATAGAAAATGCAGACTGGGCAGTGACAGGCGAGATGGAAATAGAAAAACAGGACACTACACACAATCTTTTTATATTAAAAAAAATTGTACAGACAGCAAAATTGCTTTTCTTGTAACTAAGAGAATATTTTTTATTTACTAGTGCTCTTATGAGATATGATAAATTAAAGGATTAAACTGGCATTGATATCTTTCAAAAAATTGTCAAACTGACACTGAACTCATTCTACTTTGCATATTGAGCGTTCATGCAGAACCTGATATATCTTGTTCGTCTGTGCCATAGACAACCCGCCTCTGTAGTCCAGAAACCATTAAATACACATTATTGAGCCACTGCCGCTGCACCGGGTGACGTGTTCCTTCGTCCCTGAAGAGTTTGGCTTGTTTAGAAGCGGCTTTACAGACCAATAACAGTGATTTGGCAACAGGCAACTGCACATGTGCACTGCGCAGGACTAATTGAAGGAATAAATGAGTTTTTACTCACACATCATCACAAAGAAATACATAAACACATTTACACAATGGCCGGATGTAGAAGATGTCGCCCCAAGGAAGCTATTTAAAAGTTGTAACAGGGGGGCCATGAAACTAGCTTGATGAACAACAGATCACAACCCTTCAACTTATACTCTGACAACAAAGCGCTAAGATTATTGTTGTAAGAAACATGTATAAAATCGGCATGATATTGGTATTGATAATGGTAATGGTTGAACCTGGAACCTTCTTCACGTTGTTGTGTGTCCCATCAGTGAGACGTCATTAGGAGGAAGTTCATTCCACTGTGTTACTGTGGAAATCTTGTTTTGAAACCATCTGTTGATTTGAATCAGTGCTGCAGACCTCGGACAAGCCACTCAGAGAAGTGTTTGTTCCTTTCGGGCCACATAATGAGTGTCAGTCTGTGTTTGTTGGCCCTGCCGTTCACTGGCTGCTCACCCAAGGTGTCCCGGTGCCTGTTGCTCGCTATACTTTATGATTGGCTCCGGCCCATGAAATAGGATTAAATGGGCAAAGAAAATCACTCATGCACTATTAGGAATGACCTTCACGCCAAAGAGCTTTTCTTTCATCTAGCCTTAATCAGTATCTTCAAAGTACAATATGACCTTTATTTAAGACTTAAGGTCCAGCCCAGAGTCTAAAATAACAAATTATAATATGAAAACACCGTCAGAACAGCTTCATATGCATCAATTTAATAAAATCAATTTATCAAATTTGCTGGGAAAGTGATTGAGAAGTTTTTTATGCTTCTGACTGACAGATTTGTCAACTTTAAATATTAAAGTTGAAATGTGATGAAACCATAGATGACAATTATATTGTGAGATAAAATGATAGGAAGACAACGAATGGTGGTTTGTTTGACCGCAATACAGAAAACTATAAGTAATACAGAAGTAAATCTGTAACTAAATCTGTAAATACAATTAACTTACAATTTTCAATACCTGATTTTCAGTTTTACTTTTCATTGTTCACAAACTCTTTAAAATCATTTACATAATATACACTCAAGTTGCTCTAATTTGATTGGACAGATTCAGATACCAAAATGTGGGTAAATGTAATCTGAAATGTTCCATTTTAATTCAATTCACATAAAAATATCTGTTGCTTATCCAGGTATCCTGTTTATATGAATTAGTTTGTTGTTTCGTCTTTGGCGTCAGATTAGAAGTTTTTTAAAAAAGATTTTTTTATTATGAATTTGTAAACATTGAGCTATAAAAGTGATAATGTAAGTAATTGAAAATGATACATGATTTTTCAAAATCTAGTGAGACGGATTTACTTCTAAACAATTAGAGAAAAATCATGGAATCATTCTCTGAAGCATACATTTAGCATAATAAAGCAATCTTACTGGAAGCTTCTGCTGCAGTCTGGTTAAAGGAAGATCTCATCCATGTGCATGTGAGGTAATGCTAGAAAAGGCTTACGTATGTGTTTTACACAGTTTTTAAAGATGTGAAATATGTGCGGTAATATATTATTAGATGACAACGCTGTCTTTTTCTATAGGAGTGGAATGAGAAACTGGTCTTACTCGCAAAGGAGAGAGCAGCATCCTGCCGCTCAGACGCCTCCCCTCACAACGCCTCATCCTTCAGTCACGTTGGCTGGAATACACATTCCTCTCCATATGGCGTCACCTCATACTCTGACATCATTGACGCTTGGTTTGAGGAGGGAAAAGATTTCCTCTTCCTGAGTGGGAAGTGTAGAGAGGATGCCACTTGTCAACACTATACACAGGTACCAGAATAGGATACAAATAGTACATGTGGAGTTCTGTTCTCACAAACCTGAGATTCAGCGCTGATGTAGCGCGTCTAATGCTTCTGTTCCTGTGTAGCTGGTGTGGGCCACTTCAAATCAACTGGGCTGTGCCAGCCAGCTCTGTCTGAGAGAAGGGGAACTCTGGGAGATTTTTGTCTGTGCTTATTATCCCGGGTAACAGTTAAACACCTTTTCCCCAGAAATGACAATGCTATATTCTACTGTAGAGAAACTAGTTTTGTATAAAGGCACATATATATTCCTGCTATTTGCGTTACAGGGGTAACTGGGAGGTGAAAGGTCAGCTGGTGATGCCCTATAAAACAGGCCTGTACTGTTCACTGTGCACCTCATCCATGTCTGGCTGCTTTAGACTATGGGACCACGTAGGAGGATTATGTGGTAAGGCAATTAATCTGAACGTGTAATATATTTAAACACTTCAAATATAGTTACTTTTCCCGTTAATTTAAATGGAAATATTTTCATTGTGTCCTGCGTATGAACACGTTGTGTTGCTTGGATACTTTCAACAGAGATTCCAAGGAACCCGTGTCGTATGAGCTGCGGTCAGCACGGCCGTCTTAACATCTCGTCCTGCAAGTGCAAGTGTGACCTGGGGTTTACAGGACGTTTCTGTCAAGGTGTGAGTCAATAGCTTCTGCATCAACATCGCATAAAGGGAAATTGAGCCCCACTAAAAACGGTCTGTTCCCTATATCTTTGCTTGATGTTCATACTAGAGACAGTGTACTACCGTTAAGTGTGTGTTTTCCAGTGCGGTGCAGTATGCAGTGTGTACACGGTCATTTCCGAGAAGAGGAATGCTCTTGCCTCTGTGATGTTGGTTACGGGGGTGCTGAGTGTGCAGGTAAGTGCACTTATACATACATACATTTAAAGCATATATATATATATATATATATATATATATATATATATATATATATATATATATATATATATATATATATATATATATATATATATATATATATATATATATATATATATATATATGCTTTGTGCTTTCAGCAATTTGCACACTGAGACACAGTGTGGCTTTAAAAAACAAATCAATAGCATGCACTGGCACTCATGAGGTGAGGAAATTCATTTCATAAATTACAATACAAACAAGAAACTATTCAAGAGAGAACAACATGAGTAACCACCATGAAGTCTGAGTCAGATAGGACCTATATGTTCCAACAGAGAGTGCACAAAGTCAATGTATAGAGTACATAGAGGAAATTTGCAGGTATATAATAGGTAATGTTTTATATTTTAAATAAAGGGTGGTGCATAAAAATCTGAATACATTTGTTTTTTAATAATTCTTTAACCAAGCAACAATTTCATTTCAGGGACTTCTTAGAGATATTTCTCTAGTAAGCCTATATGGGAAATACATTCATACACTATGTGAAATACTGAAATACTATCTTATCATACTGCACCACCAATTCTAAAAATATATGTTTGCACTATGCAACATGTTGCATATTTCAGTAAAAGTGGCATCAAAGATATTTTATCATGGGTGGTATGATATTTATAGTATGAATAGAAGTGGCACCACTTTAAATCTGTGCTGTGTTTTCATATCTTCTTGCTCAGTAAGAAACACATTTTTCTCTGTTGTAATACTTACAAAAAAATACAATATCTTGAAATATGTTCATTGAACTTGATTCATGATGGATGGTCCGTGTCTTGTCTTAACAGAGAAAGTGCAGTTTCCCTTCAACAGCTGTGATGTCATGATAGATGGAGATTGCTTCACGGTTTCTCCGCAAGCTGACACCTACTATGGAGCCAAGAGTCACTGTCAGGTGAGAGTCAAGTGTGTGTTGTCCACTCAGATGGTGAGACAAGCTTTACAACCATAGTGCACCATACAGAACATCAACTGAAGACTTCTTCTGCTTTCAGTGTGGCTTTTTCTTTGTTTAAAACACCAGGAACAAGGGGGTATTCTGGCTCAGATCCACAATCAGAAGGTACAGGACATCCTGGCATTTTATCTCAGTCGCCTGGAGACCAGCAACGAGCTCATAAATGCTGATTTTGAGACACAAAACTTCTGGATAGGTACAGAGTTTCAGCTCGTTCATCCAATGAAATGTTCAAAAACTATCACACGTTCTAAGAGCAGACAGAACTGCCAGGCTCTGCTTTCCTACTGTCCAGATGTTTCACCAGCTGCAGGTAGCGGAGACGCTCCACTGATGTAACAGTAATATTTGTGCTCCACAGGTTTGACATATAAGCCGCTGAAAGACTTGTTTCGCTGGGACACAGGCGAGATCTCAAGATTCAGCAGCTTTGCCTTCGGGCAACCTGACAACCACGGGTGAGCGTCAGATATACTACCAGCAATAAGCCACTGCAGAGTACATCAGAAACAGAGAACATCTAGTGTAAATATCTCATGAAAGGTGACAATTTATTTGTGAGCAGCTAAAGCAGAATGTCTGGTTACAGCAACAAACAAGTGAAGTTTTGTCTTTTATTCGTTTTCATGTCTAGAATTGTTTACAAAACCCACTATGTATATATATATATATATATATATATATATATATATATATATATATATATATATATGCTTTGTGCTTTCAGCAATTTGCACACTGAGACACACACACATATATATATATATATATATATATATATATATATATATATATATATATATATATATATATATATATATATATATATATATATATATATATATATATAGCCATTTTGCCATCAGGGCCTCTACTTTGGAAGGACCTGAGAAGATAAGGTTTCAAAGAATTACTTCTTTTAAATCACTTTTATAGACTTTAATGTCTTTTTTCTGCTTTTATTGCTTTTATTCCTTTATCTTTATTTATTTATGTTTTTAAAATGTTTTTATTGTCTTTTACTGCATTTTTCTGACCTGCAACCTGCATTCTGACCACTAGAGGTCTGTGTCCTCTTTCTTGCCATCTATCTATCTATCTATCTATCTATCCATCTATCTATCTATCTATCTATCTATCTATCTATCTATCTGTCTAATATGTCTTTCTTTATGAATCACTGTTGTTTGCTGTGTCTTCTGCTGGGTATATCACCAGTATCATCAGTCTGTATATTACCAGTATATTACCAGTATGTATATTACCAGTTACTTTACTCAAACAAAATCTAAACTCAAATTCAACTATGCATTTGGTAATTGGAGTTACCGTTTTTCTCAATTGCTTTGGCTCATTTCTTGAAACAGAAATAACATTCTCAAATCTCCAGATTGCATCAAAAATGCAAAGTTCCTTTGGCATTGTCCAAATAATGGTGGTGAAATGTTTAGATGTTTTGCTAGCATGGCAATGGACTCCAGAATGGTGCATATCTACCTATCACTATTTACATTAGCACAACATTTAATGCATTTCTCAAAACAATTAGTAAAAGCTGCAAAACCGGTCAGCAATCTGCAATCTGCAAAACAGGTCACTTACTCAAAATGGTCAGTTTTCCTCTAAAGGGAGTGTTCATGTTAATGAAAGTGTCAGTGTCATCAAAGTGAAAAGTCCTGACAGCATTGTTTATGAACAAGATCAGTCAAATGGCTTGTCAAATACATTACTGTATTTAGTGAGGTAACTGAGTACAATACACTGAATATGTATATTTCACATTTTTACTGCATATGCTCTTTGCAATTCTAATTTGTGCGCAAAAAATATAGAATATTCTTGACAGATTTTGACTAGTTCTTGACCAGCTTTTGGATTTTTTAAAAATTGCTGCTATGATGCACCAACGTCTAGAGGTTGTGGCGGTTCAACTAGCTGTTGTACATATGTTAGTAGTGATTTGAGAAATGCACCAAAGCAACTGAGAAAAAAAATGTAACTGAGTTCAGGTGACACATTGCACACACACACACACACACACACACACATACACACACACTACCGGACACTACTGCAAAATGTTTATTTTTATTCAAGTACAGTACAGTAACCATGTAAATCATAGTAATCAGAGCACATTATACTGTAATACAAAAATAAACCAATGTACAAACAGGGGAAACTATTTCTAGGCTACGGGAACAAAGTAATGGTGGGGTACCAAACTAAAGACTCCACTTCACTGAATGCATTTATCTCCTCCTGTTTTTCATGTTATGCATTGTATAAATGCCTGACAGAATTGACAGTTGAATGGATTGTTTGTGCACCTGACGGCTTACAAAATTAAATTATGTCCACATGTCTTAGAGGATACAACTATTCGACTGAGAAGCAACATAATCAGTTTTGAAGATATAATCAGTTGGTAATTGTGAAAGCTGTTGACAATTGTACTTACTCATTTACAAAGATGAGCTGAGGCGTTTGCAATTTGTTGGAGGGAATGAAAAATTCCAATCTTTTGTGCCCAGTGGTTTGAAGGTTTGCAAGTGTTGTTTGGAGAATATTAATTCTCGTCTGAGAAAAGAGCCGAAGCGGTTGTAGCAAAACTGTAAGTTAAAACCCTGACTCCTCTCTCTCTCTCTCTCTAGTTTTGGAAACTGTGTAGAGCTGCAGGCATCAAGCGCCTTTAACTGGAACGACCAGCGCTGCAAAACACGGAATCGATACATTTGCCAGCATGGTAAGGCTTCTTCTGGGAGGAGGATAATGAAAGCGTTAGTGGGCAAAGGTAAAGTTGTAGCAGGACAATGAGAGAGGATCAAACTGGTATACTTGAATCATCAGAGAAGATGTAAGATAAAGATGTTCCAGATGTGCAAAGACGTGCAGACGCTGCACCTTGTTGAAAGCTTTTTATGGCCACGATCGGACAGAAAGACTCCAAAACAATTTCACAGGAACACAGCATTTGTACTCTTTGACTTGTCAGGATTTTATGTCTAACCTATTAGCAAAATAACTGCATGATTACACAGCCAGCAGACACAGAGCAGCATGAGCTGCATGGAGAAAGGAAGAAAATATTCACTCAGGGCTGCTCTGGCTTAATCCACCAACCCCAGAGAGAAATATGTATGATTATACGAATTTTCTAGAAATGTCTGCTCGCAGTTTTTATTTTAAGGAAAGAACAAGGAGACACAAAAGTCCGAACGTCCCCATTTGAGATGCAGACATACAACACTGAAACCTCTGTGTGATCCTGGCTACAGATTTAAACATGACACTCTTAATCAATGGCACTCAGAGGTCCTCATCAAGAGCCTCTGTGCGATCAATATACGCCGGCTCCACAAAGACCCACAGTGTTTAGACACACACACTTACATTGATTGTAATGAGAACGCTGGCAGATGTTTAGTTTTGCCCGGTTAAGTGTGTCTCGTGTGCAAATGGCTGGTGTGTAATCTGCTATTGATTGCTCTCAGCTGAATGAGTGATCCGCTCCGAAAAGAGGGGGAACGTATTTGCTGGGACGACATTTGTTCAGCCTCACCTCTTAATGTCTCCCTCTTCACAGTTCATGTGAAACAGGACCCATTAATAATCAGAGTTAAGAGGAGGGCCTGAGGGGCCAGATCGTGTCCGAGGTAGTAGCCCGCACAGAGATCAGGAACGCGGTTCAACCCGCGGTGAATATTGTTTTGTGCTTTTTTTTAAGTAAAAGGCGAAATTTCACTGAAGTTGAAATGCATAAATTCAACTGATTAAAAGAATACGCAGCCTTCCGCCCCATAAGAGTAATTTTCATCCTTCATTGCTGTGTTGTGTTAATTGGTAATAAAATGATAAGGGGATTTCACACGGCCTGCGGAAGACATTAAACTATGCTTCTCCAGAGTACTGGCCATGCATATGTGTGTCTGAGTGTGTGCGTGTGTGTGTTTTTGTGTGTAAGCGTGTGAAAATGGACTGCATTCTGTCACGCTGAACATCATTAACAGTTCCCCATGTCATGTTTGAATAAAACTGAAGGATTACTTTGGGTTCATGGCACAAATCACACTTCTTTGTTTTTTCTATGCAATATATGGTAATTACGTGTGTGTGTGTGTGTGTGTGTGTGTGTGTGTGTGTGTGTGTGTACAGCTGCAGAACACATTGCCCGCTGGGAAGCTGGCAGGTGACAGGTCTGGATATTTCAAAGGGCTGATACCCTGTGTGCTGCATGTTACATGTCCGTTGGAAACACCTTCAGCTGATGATCATTCTTGCTCCTTCATCTTATGTTCGCATCATTATTTGTAAATGAATCTATCTCACCTGGATTTACTACATGTTCCTTACATGTTTGAATGTTTATTGTGAATGTTTTTTTTATCATTAAATGGTTGTACGGTATGCTACTCATAGTTTGATTCTTTGGGAAAGGGAGTTGGAGCTCATCTGCTTGGAGGAGTGAAGAGTGAGGAGGCAAGGCTTCCGAAAATATCAACTATGATAGCAGGCTGCTTGGAAAACCACATCATTTCTCAGAAACCTGTGGAGAGAGGACAGAAAAAAAGTACTGAAGAAAAGAACCCAATAATGAAAACCCAGAATTTGATGTACAGTTGTAGTGCAAACATAAGCAAACACTATGTATCATTGCTCTTTTGTGTTTTTTATTTGATATTCTCCTCAGCTCCTCAGACAATAAGAAATAATTCCCAGAAACAGAAACACAAGACAATGTATTTTTTTGAAGATTCGATGATGGATAAGATCAGTCATGACAGGAAATGGGATTTACTTACTAAGATATGAGCTGTCACCTGTGCTACCTGTCATACTCTAAGGTTATTGCAGGTTACGCCAAATACTTAGCAAAGAAAATTGTCAGGGAGCAAAATCATTACTTGTGTTTTGCATCCAGTCATTTATTATAAATGTAAATTAGAGGAAATTGACAACGAAAAAGGATTTTCATTTTTGATTTAATAAGGTTTTAATAATACGACTACTCTGACTAATAATGACTACGAAGCAGGCATTATCAACAGTTACATCAAAGGTAATTATAGTAAAATATATTACATGTTTTGTATGACTGGGATTCAAATCTTCATCCAGATAATCATTTGGAAGAAAATTAAATTTTTTGAAAAATGGGTTCAGCACCTTGGACAGTGAGTTTACTGTTGCAGGCATTTCTCCATCAAGTTTATGGCAATCTTCCAATTCTACAGTCCAAAAACTGTTGCCTCCCTCCAAATACTGTTTGTTGCGTACACCATTATTTTATTTTATTTTTAACACACACTTATCCAACAAATAGCAAAAAAAAGCATCAGAGATGCTGTTGAAGCCTTTTATAGGTTAAATCTGAGCCTGAATAAAAGTGGTGGATTTACCAGACCTAATACCCAGCAAACAATCGACAAAGTAATGGACAGATAGATTACTTAAGGTTTCCTACATGTGTTCATGCTGATTATGTAATTAATATTTAGTAATGGTGATTATTGTGCAAAATACTTGTTTAATTTGATTAGTAATGATAATTACTTTCCTGTCGTAGACCATACACAGATTAATGTATAGGCAGTTGTGCCTGTTTACCTGATGCCTTAAACCTTAAGTAAAGTTCTATGAATCAAAGTCCAACCACTCTCTGTGTCCTGATCCTACATCCCATAGTGTTGAACACTCCTGAGCCAGCTAACAGTTCAGTGCTACCAGCAGGAAAAAAAGCTTTCGCTATTTATGTGAAGACATCAACATCTACAAGATGGATAGGCACATTTTCTTAGACAGATATATAGTTCCCAGATGATACTGTATATCCCAACATTAACTTGTCTGTCCCCTAACCTTTCCTCTAACGCCACCATGAAGTTGAATTGTGGACATTTGATGTTTTAAGGGAAATGTCTCAAAACCTTTGGACAGATGACGATGTGAAATCTGTTACACACAGTCATGTTTCCCCCCCAAGAGCCATTTCAACTTGGCTTTCGCTCTGTGTGTGTGTGTGTGTGGAAGATGGAAGATCCTGCAGGACGGTGGACGATGATACACTCAGTGGGAAGCGAGAGATAAGGGCTGCAGATAATGAGGTCTGACTAAGCGGCAGGGCTGCAGTGAAATGGTGCAAACCAACAAAACAAGGATGAGATCACAGGCTTTGAACAGCTGGGAGCATTAGGAGTGAGGCAACATCCAATTGTCTTTCAGCACCACTGAGTTTCCACTTTACTGAACATGTTTAATATTTTCCCTCTGAAAGTTATTCAATGACTCCGACCTCTGCATTTAAAGGTACAACGCATGCTTCCTGCAACTATGGTGCTTTTGACGCATTCGACGTCAAAGTGGTAGGAAGTTGCAGAGAGGATCCCAAAAACCTTTCAAGAACCTTCCATATACTGGAAATAACTGACCTTAAACTTTAATATTAATTAATTCTTGGGTTGTTTTGGTGTCTATCAACTCCTGGGTGAAACATGTGGCTCTTAAGCTGCTAAACGCACCACTACACTCACAATATGTCTGTTTGGTGCTGAGCAGGTTTTTAAATGTACAGTGGCTTCCTACAGCCTTTTATCTGAAAAAAATGTGCCACCTGATGCCGACTAAAATGGCAAAGTTGTGAGTCACAGTAGTAAACAATGAGCCAAAACTGTCTATGAAGCTCTGTAAAGCAGATGGCAGCTGCAGTCAGGTGATAATTCTATCTATCTGTCATTTGTTAACATAAAAGTATACATTGTAAATGTTTTAGGGCTTTTTAAATGATGTTTTTTTTTCTAAATTAAAATTATGCTCTTCCTCTTTGTGTTATGACATCATCATCCTTCTCCACCTCTTCATTGAAATTTGATGATGTATTATTTCTGTAGCCTGAGACCTCATGTTTGTCCGTCTACATGATTCCATTTAATGGAAATAAGCTTGATGCATTGTGTGTTATTTTAAAATAGAATCTTTGGAAACTATTTGAAATATATCACATTTGTCCACACAATGCGCACACTTAGTGAGCTGTGCCGTCCAATAAACATTTCTGCTTGTCAGCTCATGCCTATTACAGCCTGTCTAATCACAGCATAAGTCCTGAATATATTCGTGTCTGTCTGTCTGTCTGCCTGTGTGTGTGTGTGTGTAAGTGTGTACTGTCTGTGTGTGAATCGCCGCCTCAGACACGGCGCTCGCATAGCTTCCTGCTGCTCTCATGGTGCCCCCTGATAAGCTGGTGCTGCAGAGGGTTTCAGAATGGCGTTAGTGGCAGCGGAATTAGCTTCCATTGTCATGATAATGACAGTGATACTCTTGCCCCGTCCAACTCAGACCAGCCATTGTATGGAAACAGGAATGCAATTTCTCCTGCAGCGGGGAACGACAATCCTCTATGAGAGTGAAAGGTCCCTAAATGACTCTTCATTCAGGCGAGGCTGAGGGGGCAGCAGCCAATTAAAGCGGGAGCAGCAGAACAGTGCCATGCCAGAGACCTAAGGCTGTCGCTAAACACACGCATTAAGCAATACCCAGACACACACACATTTACACATTCCCATTAGTCCCAAACATCTTATCCCTTAAACTATCTTTTTCTTTACAGACCCGCTTCTCTCAGGGGGGGTATGAGCAGTCTGTACAAAATAACCCAAGAGGGTTGCTTGGCCCAGAACGTACAGACTCAACAACATGAGTTATCGATTTGAGAATGCCTTCATATCGGAGAGAGAAGGAGAGAGACCGAGAAAAGTGGAGACAATCTCCAACATCATCCATCACGGTTAGATTCTTTTGGTGGTGTTTATGTTTCTGTCTCCTCTGGCTTATTGGGCAGCGAAGCAAATCACAAAAAGGGTGTTTTCCAAGCGGTCGAGCCACTAGCCGCATACGCGCCCGCGTCATCCGTGGAACCTGACCGAAGAGAAGCCTTTGCCCATTATTGTGATCTAAGCAACGCTTTATTATACACCTACCACAGCACTGAAGATTACTCTCAATGCCTCCACAGATGCCTCCTTCATCTCGCAGCCAATTCGCGTAAGGCCTCCTTCATTCTGCAGCCACATTCCCGCCATTTTTCGCTCTTTGTTTCAACATTTTATCAAATGATAAAATCTGTAATCTAACTGTGATAGCAATTATAGTTTATTCTCAGTCACTTTGGTGCATTTCTCAGTATCACTTCCATTTGCACAACAGATAAAGTGTGTCACTTGTTCAAAATGGATCATTCGTTCCTCAAAAGCAAGTATTCATGTCAATGAAAGTGTCAATGTCATCAAGATGAAAATTGCTGACACCGTTGTTTATGAACAAGATCAGTCAAAGGGCTTTGTCATGTTTTCATTATTACAGAATTCTCTGAAAAGTCAGATATTGGTGACACTGAAAAAAAAAAAATGCTCAAGAGCCATTTGAGCATTATTGAATTTAATGCGGTAACTCAACAATACACTGAATACGTATGTTTCACATTTTTACACATATGCTCTGTACAATTCCAATTTGTCCACATTGTGCAAAAGAAAAGAAAATACACCTTTATTTACAACAAACATAAACTTTGTACAGTTTGAACTGTATAGAATATTACAGTACATTTTGGAACTGAACTTACAACAAACATAATACTATAATAACACATCTAATAGCAACAGCCCTTCTCATCATTCAAAGCTGAGGATCAACTGAGAGAAATTGTTTAATTTAGGGGATGTTTTCAAAAAGGTTTTTGAATTTTTTTTTATGCAAGGACTCAAAAGAATGAAATGAGAACTATTCGTTTTATCCAGAATGACTATTCATCATTCACAAGTGTAATTCATTTTGACTGACATGACATAAGCGAATGATAATGTGAACAAACTGCAGAAGAGTTGTATGAAAGCAATCAATGCATGTCCAAATGCTTTTGGAATTTGTTTGAAGGAATGAGAAACTGTGCACCCAGGACTAGACATTACTGAGGTTGAATTAACTGTAACTATTGTGAAAATGTTAATAGTGATGTGAGGGATGCATGAAAGTGAAGAAAAAATCTAAACATTGTATTAGCAGCTGTCATACAAAACTACTGCCAAAGAAAAGTACTATCAAGCAATATGAGCTAGACTGAAAACTATTGCTGGAGGATGTAGTCATTTCACAATTTTGCTAATCAGCACTGATTATATCTTAATCCATCCCAAAGACATCTCAGTCTGAATCAAAGTGGTCTGACTCATCCTCAGAGCATGGTTGCAAATGTATTAAGAGATGGACTACTGCATTTTGGGTTTTGATTATTTCATCGGACTTAACAAGAAATATACAGAATAATCTAAACCTTCCCTTTCATATAAAACACAATATTGTGTGAGATTCAGGGACTATCATGACTTAAATAATATTATTATGCTTTAAACAGCTCCTAAATCAGAATTTCTGGCAGAAATCTGACTGCTGCTACCTGTGATTGTGTACGACGATCATGGCGTTACAGCTAGACATCATGTCATCCTGTCTCTGATCACAGCATTGCGTCCTAACATTTTCAATATGCCATCAAACAGCCATCAAAAGGCACAACAGCACATTGGCCGGCACTGGGTGTAAATGTATTCAACGGTAGCAGCAGACATGGAGAACTAAATATCTGTCCATCAGATGAAATTATATGATGCAGGTTTAGATGAAAGCACTCATCAGAGAGCTGAGTTTTTATTCTTATTGTAAATAGGGCTCTTGTGTGTTTAAGCATCGTGTGGTAGTCATTGAAGGCTGCAATCAGTCGCCAATTATGGCTCTTTACATCTCAATGAGGAAATCCAGCTGCACTGTAGGATCTGATGATACAGGAGGAGGAGTAACTATGCTTATGAAGAGAGGTAGATGATACTTACAGGCAGAATTACAGTGTGATTTCTAATCATCTGAACAAATCAAGTAAGGAGCGCACTGAGTACCTGCTGTACGGCTCCACGTGCACGTGCCCTCTGTTTATTGGAACTGGGACAGTGGTTTTATCTCCACCTCGGCCCTTGTAGCCGCTTGTGTGTCGGGCGCAGCCACTTTTCTATTGATGTTGGACCAAAAGAGAATAACATCGGGCCATTCGAAAAGCCTTCATTGTGTTGGAAAGATTAAATTAAGATTATGAATTCTATTTAATTATTTGTCCGAGCCATTCATTCTTCTCTAACGTCTAACGCTCCAGCTCTCTAAATTCAAATGGACAAACAAGTATTGGTTTAAGAACACACATACGCGCGCACATGCACGCACACACACACACAAACACACAATAAAACATTATCAGAGTTTCAGAAAAGAACACTGTTTAATTTGACATCAAACCAATATTCAGTCTGGTTAGAGAACTCCATGATTATTCTGCTCGTCCTCAATCACCATTAAACTCTCCTCCCTCCCTCCCTCTCTCTCTCTCTCTCTCTCTCTCTCTTTCTCCATCTACTGCTTGCTTTGTCTTTTTTCATTTTCTCGTTTCAGTGCAGTCAGTATTGAGTGGCCCACCACATTTGGATGCAAGATGAACTTTGATAAGAGTTAATGAGAACACTGCATTGTGCAGGGAAAGAATGGCTCGGGCTGCACTCAAGAGCCTCCTCACCAGGAAATGGACCGTAAAGAGCCACAACCGCCCACTCCAGGGCTAGAGGAGGAGAAGAAGAGAGGACAGGAGTGACTGCAGCTTTTACACTAAACCAAAAAATAGGATGTTGCAATTCTTATTTAAAACATGTTTGTCTCCACCTCTTCAGCGTCCGTTAAAAAGGAAATTCATAAGTTAGAGTGCCTCCCAACCTTTTCATCTTGTGGCCCACTTGAAAATCTGAAGCGTTCACGGCCCACATCAGACCCCGTAAACAACACTGAGGCCAAATATTATGTTCTCAGAGCGCTTTATTATTTCAATGATAACAAGTGAACATTTAGGACTGAAATGAATGCAACACATACAGATTATGATTCTTTGTGTCATGCTTTTAAATTTCTAATGAATTTTTAATGTTTTTAAAAATTGTTAAATAAAACTCAAAAATAATGGCAGCCCATTTAGAGTCACTGGTTGGGAGTGGTTGGGAAACTAGTTAGAACATAGAGATTAGCTGCATGACATGGTGGTGGGTGGTTGCCTCAGCAAAGTCCATCTAAATTGTTTAACATGCACAGCTACTTTTTGATGAATCCTCTTATGCTAGGGTAAAAATTCAACAATAAGACCATTAATTTGAGTTTAGTTGTGTTTTTCAAAAGTCATAATAAGTAGCTATTAGTGGCTTTTGAAGCCTAAAATTACCCAATTGCTCTTTACAAAAAATGCAAATAATTTACAATTCAGATGTCCTAATGGTTAACAACCTGCTCCACCATTGTTTCTTGGTGTTTTTCGGGCAAAGCGAATTCGCCTGGGACATTGTAGCCATTATACAATTAAATTAAATTGTTTATTATTAATTATAATTATTAAAGAGGACTGGGCTGGATGGTGTCTCTAACAGACACAATGCAGTTTCTGCCTGTTTAAGACCTTGACGGAAGTACAGTCTGATGTGTGGATTAGTAATGGGTACTCCTTTATCTGACATTTTCATCTTAAATCAATTGCTACAGTTGTCAAGATGTATTACAGTTGCCAAGAAGGCAACATGCTGGCAATAAGTAATAAGAGAAACAACTTTTTGTTGTATAACAACCTCCCTGCATACTTTGACTTGTTTGGAGCTGTTCCTAATGCTCATACTTTATAGTGTCTGGATTTGATTCCCTTTTAAAAGATGAGCACATTGTTGCATTTTTCCATCTTTGCGTTTTTGTCAGTTTACTTAATACTTTATTCCCCCTATAATCTGTTATTATAATATAATCATATAGAGTTTCTGTTACAGCCGGTTGAACAAGATGAAAGATTCATAGTTCAGAGTTAAATGCTTAAAATGCTACATATTACGCATCTGAAAGAAAATAAGAAAAGAAAATGAGAAAGAGAAAAATAAGAATAAGAAAGGAGTCAATCCAGCCACAAGATGGATTGTAAAGAAAGATCAACAGCACTTATTCCTCGCATTGATTCACTCACGACAGCCTCTTAATGGGAGAGAGTTATCTGCTCGCAATCTGCTGCCAATTTTAAATAGGAAAGCAAAGTTCAGAAAACGACAGCGATAGCCCGTGAAGGTTTTGTTAGCTCAACAACATTCGGAGCATCTATGAAACTCGTGGGCTGATAACGCTCCTCATTATTGTAGCATTTAGCTTGGTGCCCCATTCCCTCTGCTATTTCCCCTGCACAATCTACAACAGACACTTTCTCCTTTCACCTTTGCTTTTTACACTGAACCAAGCAAAGCTAGTAAAGCTGCCAGAATCAAATATGTCATGTGTGATGCAGCAGCGCCCAAATCTACATACATCTCATGCTGTGACCTCTTGGCAAGTCCTCCCCGATAAAAGTGACAGTGTTGAGGAACCAACGAGAAAGATCAAGAGGAAAAATATATCTAACGGGGGATTTACTAAGTGGCGGAATCCGAAGAGAAGTGACTGGATAACTGTCAGTGAAATTACACATTCAAGACAAAGCGAGTAAGCAATAGGAGAGCAGAACAGAGAGGAGAGCAAAACGGACCAGGAGGCACACGAGTGGAACATCTTGAGGAGGCTGCTGATAAATGAATAAATAAAGAATTAAGAGGGAGGAGGGCTTCTCAAGGATGTCATATCTTAATTGAAAACGACAGCTTCAATTAAAAACGTAATCATTCTGTATATTTTCTAATTAAAAGCGAGACATCTGATAGTTTTGACTCATTAACTTCAAAGAGCAATGCAGCTGGACAGAGCGGGGCGAGTGGATCAGCTCCTGACCGGAGAAGGGGCGAGCAGATGAGAAGCGGTGCCAGGGATGAAGAGGACCGATGCGGCCAGTGAGGATAATCTGCTACAATGACTTTCTATGGGAGACATGAAGCTTCTAGTCGGTGGACAACTGGTTAGATGATAAAAACGCTCCCAAGAAGTGACTAAAGGAAAAGCGGCCCCTTCATCATTACTGCTTTTCTGAACTCACGCAACAGACACTGATACGGCCTTTTTCTCCTTTAACGAGCCATGAAGACAGACTCGGTGATCTCAACAAGCCTATTACTGTCATCAGGAGGAATACATGTAAGGGCCGGTCCACTTTTTAATGGGGCTGTTTGTGAGAGTGAGAGTGTTCTCTTGTGTTTTTAAAGATTCCTTTCAGGCATGTCTAAAGACATATACACACTCTGCTTTGACAAATATGTTTCTGATAGGTAAGAATTAAATTAAATTAAGCAGCGGTAAAAATAACCTTTAAATTATCATCTATTCCTTCTTCCTCATTGAAAAATTGTTTTGATTCAAAAAAGTTTAATTGCTTAAACAAGATCTTTGATATATCTAAAACATCTAAGTTGCTGTTTTTAAATCTTATTAACTAGCAATAATTATACAAATTCCCAACAGCACATGTATAGATCTCGAATTTAGTGATTAAAACCATAATGACTTGTTGGAAAAAAAAAGACTAACTTGTATACTTTATAGACAAGTTGATACTGTTTAAATGCGAGTTAGACTCTGGAGCCAGCATCCCACAGTATCTAGCGGCATTGAACTTTAAGGTACGTCTGAATTGTCTGCCGCTTGCTCCTACTTCACTGTAAAGTCTATTCTCATGGTTTGTGGACTGGAGGTTTCCAGTTCCCACATCACACTTGTGTAACTTAACTGGTAGTATCGGACCAGAATTGTAAGAACACATCGATCTGCACAGAGAAACCTGCCACTTTAGGCAGCTGTGAAAACAGCCTTCTAGTGTCAAACCCCTCCCATACTGTACATCATTCTGTAAAGAAGAAGTACTTTATTGCTTCTCAGGGGAAACATTGATCCTCTGCATTTGACCCCTTCGACACACACACACACACACACACATACACACACACACACTTGGAGCAGTAGGCAGCAACAGTGCAGTGCCTGGGGGGCCACCTCCTGCTCTTTAGCCAGTGTGTTGGTCAGGGGCCCTGACAGGATAATTCTTTGTCAGTTCATCACTGCAACCTATACCCACATTCACATGACCCGTTGTCAGACTGTGAAATATTGATCAGCTGCTTTAATATACAAAAGTCATAACTGTGATTTATTATTTAATCCAAAACACAAACAACTGTTAGCTGCTGGGCAGATATCATTTTACTGTGCTGTAGAGAGAATAATGGCTATTTAAGTTTAGGATGATTATCTCTGGCCTACAAATGACATTTAGTAATAATTACTGAATATCATAGTTGTATTGTCCTCTCTTTTTTCCTCTTTTTTTTATCTGTATGCCTTTTGAGGTCATTCAAACATTGTTTTCCACTCACCTCTGCATTATGTAACATAATGGTGTAATGATACACTGCCTTTGTTGTGAATGTTTACCCGTCAGGTTCAATTTTAGGTCAGAGGAAAATCTCCCAGTGTTACTGTGCTGCATTGGCGCATTTGTGCTCCTGTTCTTCTGTCCTGTTTACTCCTGAGTTGTTAAGGCGTGTAACCCTCAGGAGGTTACATGAACTAAACCTATGTCTCAAATGCATATTTCTGTACTCAACACGTGCTATGAATGCATGTGCACTGACAATGATATAAATCCACTATGAGTATGCAGATGATGCACTCAGAATGGTCAAAAAGTTGAGTGTGGAACACCAGACACTTCTCTTTCCTACGTAAAGAAACTGCTAGGCTGCCAACCTAGTAGAGATTTCAAAGTAAAATAAACTTAAATTTTTTTCTACTGTTGACTGTTGACATTCCACACTATTAATAATCTAAAAGGTGACTTTATTGCCTGAATGCATATTAACACAAAGTGGCACATTAACTGTCCTACACAGCAGAAATGTAACAGGAAATCTTCAAAGAAATGCTTTCTAGGAAACATGACTGTATACTTCAGTTTGCTGAACAGTCTGCTGAAAAAGGCATACAGCATCATTCATTTAATGGGCAACATATACTGTAGCAGTCTGTATTGTAATATGTAGACAGAAGTATGCTGTTTGAGACACAGCAAAACGATAGTAGTGGGATTTCACTTCTTTCCTTGTCCTTTAATTGGAATGGAAATTTCTCAAATACATCAGTACATATTTGAATCTGATCTAAGATATGCAAGTAAACAACCCAAACCTTACAACCAACAGAGGCTACAGAATGTTTGTGTGCATGCAGGAGCAGTGGTGGAATGTAACTAAGTATTTTTAGTTACTACCACAGTACTTAAGTAGTTTTTATGTATTTGACTTTACTTTACTTTACTTAAAAAGTGCCTGATTGCAGTGTTGTTTGTCTCCCAACCAATCAGGTAGGTACCTGCCTCTGCTCCAACACACATTAAGCTACATTAGCTGTGCATGCTGACCAGCGTAAATTACTTTGGAAAGCAAATCTTGTTGAACAGAATGTTGTGTTGATTAAAAATTCAAAGAGATAGCACCCGTGATTAGTTGCTGATGTGTTTTCCTTTTACTGCTCTTAACAGAGCATGGTGTTGTGAATATGTTGGCAATTAAATGACTGAAATATTAGATCTAAAATATATCATGTCTTAATGGTAAATCAGTAAATGACTTTATGCCATTCATAAAATTTTAAATAAGAGTCTGCACCGTATTGCAGAGAGCACAGACAATGTCCACACCAATCTTTTCAATACACATACTGCATTTTTCTTGTGAGCACTGAGCAGTGACATTGGCATAAATAAGTGTCTGCATTCTTTATCATAATGGCGAATCCCAGAGACTGACAACCCATTGCATGATTACTTGTACTTTAAACTAAATGTAAAACTAACTACTTAGTACTTTTACTTAATTAAGATTTTTGATGTAGTACTCCTACTTTTACTTGAGTAAATATTTTGCAAGGTATCGGTACTTTTACTAAAGTACGAAACCTCAGTACTTCCTTCACCTCTGTGCATGAGGAGGAAGTAGAGATAAGAATAGTATAGGGGTAACAGAAAATCCCAAATAGGATATATCCCCTTGAAATATAAAACCTTAAATATACTTGTCACTCATCTGAAACAGCTGATATTCTTAGTTTTTACCCCACGCAGATATCAGAATATTTTACTTTAGCAGTGTAATTTACACTTTATTAATTATTCAACTATGTTTTCATTCAAGCGTTGATATCACACTCGCTTTCATGTTTTGGTATTGTGTGTTTTCTTGTGTTCTTCTATTTCTGTCAGACTCTGGCTGAGAAACGCAGCAATGTCTGGCTAGTTAAGACTTTTGTAGCGTTGGTGGTGGTGTATGGGGGGGTGGGGTGTTCATCACAGCTGGGCAGTACAATTGAACGGGGCTATCCCTGACACAGAGAGATACGGCTGTGGAGGATGATGAATGGGGGCTGTTTGAGAATGCGACTCAGTTGAGCCACGCTCTCCATTGTGACAGTCTCGTTTCACGCAGCCGCCGCTCGCAGGAGACCGAGGAAAAAGGTGCAAAGTTAACTGAGGTTTTTACGCTCACTCTCTCAGAGCCAAATTAAATCCTTCTTCTAATTATTCATCAGAGACCGGCCAGCATGCATTGGCTTATCCTCTGGGGAACATGCTCTGTTCTTAGCTCAGCCAGTATTCTTTATTCAATGCATCACATGTTTGGAAACATTTGAGAGATGCCCATCATGGGACAGACATCCTCATCCAAAACTGAAATCAAACTGGACAGAGGACACTGTTATTTACGATCCAAGTGGCCAGCATGGAAACCAAAATCCAAACCACAAAGACATGGTCTAATTTAGCATTTTTACACTTTATATGCATAAGATAGAGATGAAAGCGAATCACAGATGTTAAAGTAGATTAACCCGCATTTTGTATGAAAAAAGACACAAGTTGTCTGAAAGAACGCTTTTTTATTGAGCCGGAGAACGTGTTAAGTGAAATAGCTCGAAGGCAGGCAGCAAACTAAATGACGTGCCAGTTAAAGCCTTGTGAAATGTGCAGGCCTCTTATCATCAGTCCAGCCGGCTCATGCTGCTGCCACAGTTAGCTAATGCTCAAAAAGGGGGAAAAGCTCACCACCTGGGTACTGTCGCACTGATGGAGCCCTTCCTGAAGTTATTCACCACTGATCACACGTACAGGTACCCCTCACGCGCACGTGCATGGGCGTGCGCGCACGTGCATCCACACTCACTGCAAAGCGCAACACATACACGCTGGCCCGGGCCCGGACTCCAGCTTTCTGTCCAATTGAGTTTGCAGGTCCAGTAGCAGAACATAATGAGCTTTTCACACCGAGGCACTCCAGCCAGAGAGTGGCGGGGGAGAGGATGGCGTGGGGGTGGCGAGGGGACGGTGGGTGTGACAGAAGGGAAAGGAAAGAGAAAAGGCACTCAATGATAATGTATGAGCTGTCTGCAGCGCTCCACGGTGGAGGAAAAGAGTGCAGTGGTGCATGTAAAAAAAAGATTATCATGTCAAGATACAGTAATACCTCAGTGAACACCGACTTTCATTGGGTGTTGGTTCTCTGGTCTGTCTGTCTGGGTGTGAACACTCAGAGTAGCTAATCAGGGGAGGACATGTTGGCTCAGAGGAGTTTCATAAACTGAGCAAGTTCCGAATAAGGAGAACCACTCTCTCTCCTGGTTTCTTCTGTGTTGCAAATCTATTGCCCTTTTATAATGTGTTTGCTCATTTGTACACAAGTAGAGCAAAATGCAGAAAAAGTGTGACTTTCATATGCATTTTTAAACAAAATGGATAAATTGAAAAATTATGGAAGACAATACACCTTAAGTAGAGAAGTGTATTTCCTCTTAGAGTAGAAACTATTCCCACACTGTCTTCAATAGCAATAAAACAGCATATTCATAACATATAACTTTCCGTAGATAGACTTTAAATAACATTTTCGATAATTACTGAAGAAGACTTTTTTCTACTATTATCAGATTGTGGTCTGATAGACATAAGACATAAAAACTCATGAAATAGAAGGAAAAGTTGTAGTGTATGAGTACCGGCATGCATGATTTGTTTGTGAGTGTTTGCAAACAGCATAAACATAGAAACATAGCACATATACACCTCACCACATGTCTCTAGTGAATCATAACTGCTGATTAAGAGATATTCAATTTGTATAAGTTTATATATTGTTTATATATATTATAAACAATATATATATTATATATTGGAAATCCGGCGTACTCCACTTTTAAGGGTGACCAAGCATTTGCAGTTGCAGCTGCCACTTGGTTTGGAACCATCTTCCTTTAGCTATAAAAAAAAGTCAGTTAATGTAAATTAAAAAGAAAGAAAATGTTCTGTAAGCAATTTTTGCAAGCATGTGTTGTTTTCCAATTCCAATTTGTATTTTCCTTCTAGGGTGTTTTTTAATACTTTATATTGTTACTTGTCGTTTGTTTCTAACCTCCTTACATTGTTATTTCCTGTTTCTTGGCTTTATTTATTTATTTCTTCGTTTTATTTCATCAATGATTTTTTTGTACTTGTAGGCGCTTTATGAATAAAGTTTTACTTACTCTATCTCCAGTTTGCAGCTTATATATGTATTTCTTCCCATATTCGATGAATAGCTGAAAATTCATTTTAATTTAGGCATTCCTTTGGCGTATGCAATCACAGATTATTTGTGCGTATGTGATTTGTGGGTGTGACAAGCCGAGCTGAGCTGCCTGCTCTTGATATCGCATTTCAGGTTCTCTCTCAAACTGATTTGCATTTCAATCTTTATGAGAATTCAGCTGTGACTCAGCTTTAAATCAACAGTTAGTGCTTTTAATATGAATATATGCGTACGGGCATGCGAGGGTCTTCATCATCAAGCTGGTTGTGACTTCTCGGGTTTTGGAAACCAAGATCAACCTGAACTGCGACTAGTTTTTCTCAACTTAAGCCTCTATATAGGAAGAATGTTCACACTTCACAGACTACGCGCAACAGTCGTTTCAGTCTCCTCAGTAAGGTCACCCGCCTCCCAATTAATCAATTAGTCAGCTGGCTAAGCACAGCTTGGGAATATGTCAGTTTAAACAAACTTCTTTCTGCAGGCATGTGAGTGCACACATTAGACATACAGTATTAACACCACTTTATTTCCCATGCAGAGAAAACACTTTACAGTGAGAACCACATGTTTTTTATAAGAAGTATGTGATTTTATTAATAATTTGCTGGGCAAAAATAGCTGACCAGGAATATCTGCAACCCGCTCTGATTCAAAAATATATAGTTTTTCAATTTCCACGCCTAGAATATAAAAGTACATTTTACTGTAAGGTAAAACTATTCTTCCTCTAGAGAACTGCATCTCAGCTCCATTCATTTCTGAACTCTTTCTCCTACTCCCATGATCATTTCCCCCCTATTATTTCTTCCTGCTTTTTAATTCCGTCTGTTATACTTTTAAACTCATTCCAGCCATTTCCTGAGCCTGCAGGCTTATTCTACCCCCTCAGCCTCTTCAGTTTAGGTGAGTCAGTCCACTGGGCTGCATCAAGCCAAGTTCTGCTCCACTACCTCTCTCCCTCTCTCACTCCCCTCGTCTCTTCTGTTTCTCTTTTTAAATGGATCTGATAGCCGATGGTGAATACACCTGGGTCTGAAAAGACTGGATGAAGTCAAAAGCCAGAAGCAAATAAAGTTAGAGGATAAAACTCTTCTTCCCCAGTCTAGAGAGTTATAAATAATAATAGCCTACAATTATGTTTCGTGTGTGTGTTCTTGTACAAAGAAGTGTCTGTACATGTCCCAGTGAGTGTAATATGCCTACAGGAACAGCGGTGGGCTGCAGTGATTTCGGTGCCGTGGCAACTAATGGAACTGCAGGTCATGTGACACCGGATACCAGAGGAAATGTGTGATGAAAACATTTCACTGTAAGTCTATAACCACGCCATGCAAAATTGTCACCTATCTAGGGCATAATTTCCGCTGCCTACTTGGTTCTACAGTACAATTTGCCGTCTGTGCACTGCTGTTTGCTCAGATAAAAATAAAACGCCAACACCAGCAGGTTATAATATTTGTTTTCTTTGTAGAGGGGATTAAAAGAAGGGCATTCTGTATTTTATCCCAGGAATAATCATATTTTCTGTGTAGACCAGTTGATGATGTTAATTATTTGGCTGGTGAGTAAAACAGTAAATCACCAGCCTGTCACACAGTTACAGAGAGGGAGGAAAAAAAGTGATTGAACAAACTAAATAATTAAGGTCCTTGTAAAACAGCATGACTTTTATATTAACTCATGTACCTTGAAAACAAATACAGCAAGTATCTGTCAAGAATGTATGAAAAGCAGTTTCTGTCTCTCTCTCTTTCTCTCGCTGTTACTTTCTTTTAACGTTAGACTCACTGCACTACACACATCACAGGCTCAACTTGATTCTGCTTCCATATCAGAGATCAGATGATGTGAAGGTGCCTGTGGAAAACAGGGAGGGCGAGGCAGGGAGAAGCAGCAGTGAGCTGCAGGTTAAGTGGGTGATTTTGGTTTGTTGATAATGAGAGAGCAAAGAGTGAACCTGATAAGAAGTGAACACGGTTCAATTAAAAGTAAAGTACACTTATAATAATGCAACCATCCAGCCAACCACCCATCAGCAATGTTCTACATCCTGTTCGTATCAACTGCTTTCATATCAGAGATATAATCCTATTCTTCAAAACATATTTGATCTTATATATATCTATAAATCCATAACTGAATACCTCAACATGTAAAGTTCAGTAAAGTTATGGGTTAAACAGCTTCTTTCTTATGGATATTTAGTTATCAAATTAATACTAATTTCCCTAGAAATTGTACATTCATATATTGGATGGAGGCAAGCCCAGAGCTGTTTATTGGGTATGAATGTCTGTCAAATGCTTCTGTACATAGCTAATAACCAATTGTTTCAAACATACCCGATACCAGGTGACATTTACATCTTCCTCCCAGAGTCCAAAAAATTGCTGAGGTTAATTGGAGACACTAATTTGCTCATAGGTGTGAGAGTGTGAGTGAATGGTGTGTGTGCCCCACGATAGGCTGGCAACCATCTGGGGTGTATCCCTGCCTCTCGTCTGTAATGCGCTGGGATTGACTCCTGCGACCCTAATGAGGAATAAGCGGGTATGAATGAACTTTCTAAGGCTGCATTGAAAGGTAAATTACCATATGCCACCATGTTGGATCCACAGTTATCAACAAAGTCGCTTCTGTGTTTCTTCTCGCATCGTCCCCCGTTCTGTGATTGGTTCTCTAGATGAGGGAATAATTGGCTTCTTGGTGTCCAGACTGAATCTCACAGCGACGCTAATTCACATGCAATAAAGGAACCGTATACCCTGGCTCCATTTTTTTTTTGCATTTCGTGCTGTGTTGAGGATGCAGCGATGTAAATCTGCCAAGGAAGGACTTGCGGCTGCAGCTCAGAGCTCTACATCCTCCCTGACCTGCCAAGTGTGTCGCTGACAACTCCCGGGTCAGATTAGCCTGTTCAGCCACCTGCACACTCACCAAACCCCAACACAATGAGACGAGATGTGCCACCATCATTATCAACTGTAATGGATGAACAAGATGTTCCTGTATCCAGGTACTGCACACTGAGCTGGCAGATATTGATTATTAGTATCTGGTCATAATGACTTAGAATATATTGCAGATAGTTGGCTCACGTGAAATTTTAAACTATCACTCTTTTTATGTTTATTGGCATGCAACAATGTATTTTATATTTGTGACTCATTGAACCTTACAGGTCCAGGGCTAATTTACTGTAACTTTGTTTGTCAAATCACTGAAAGCACAGTTATCCAAGGGTATGAAATTTTGACTGGGTTAAATATAATGTAAAAAGAGCTAATAATCGTTTTAGAATTGACTAAGAATAAAGTTTGGCTCACAGCCAGTCTTACCCTGTGATGGTTGTTAAAGAAGCTAATTAAACCCACATGAAAGCCTCTCCTCGGGAACCAGAAAGATTAAACACCCTCAGGTGTATTCTCACTCCAGCTACCACACAACAAAAATGGAACGACTATATTAGACTGCTCACACAGTTTGCAACCCGTAAACTGTGATTGATTCCACTGGATGTGTTTTCAGATTTCAGGATTAATTAGAATCAAGATCCCAGTGATGGAAATAGTGCGTTATAATGATGATATTACTAGAAAACAAGCGTCTGTTTCTCATACAACCTGTTTACATGTAGTTCACCCAGAGTATTCAGTGTGGTTCGGGATGAGAGCAGTGATTAGGTCACTGTGTGTTTGATCATCTCCAACTTATAATTACTTGTAAATTCATCAAATATAGTGAGACAGCAATTACTGTACTTGTTCTTAATAGCTTTGTCTCCTGTCTTACCTAATTACACTGGGCTACAGGCAGTTTGTGCTGCTTTCTTTTACATATATGTGCTAGTCTGTCTATTTCCCCCCGAATGCCTCTTTGTTAGATAACATTTAATTATTGCATTAAAGACATTCTGAGCCCCTTAACATTTTTCACTAATAGTATTAATGATTATATTAATAATTAATAAAAGCAAGCCTGCCAAGGTGTTGCTATATGTGTGGTAATACATTTCCTCTCCCCTATGAAGCTCTGTGATAAGTGAGACATACTTTATGGTCCCTTTGGGGAAATTAGTCTCTGACTGAAAGTATCACAAAAAGACATAGTCAATGGTAACCAAAATACAACCTGAACATAAACAAAGAGCAATCCAGACCTGTTTAAATAACATAGTTTATAAAATAGTTCAGTGGTAACAGTAGTGAACTCGCCATAACAAATTGATGAGATTAGTGACACTACTGCGGCATCTGGTCAATTTTCACATAGAGCATGTCTAGAACATAGGCTTTATAATGTTTACTTAACTGGGATCCAACATGGGGGGCGGCACGGTGGAACAGTGGGTAGCACTGATTTCTCACAGCGAAAAGCTCACAGGTTCAAGGACTTGAGCTGGGACCTTCCTGTGTGGGTTTTCTTCAGGTTCTCCAGCTTCCTCCCACAGTTCAAAACATGCTTAGGTTAATTGGAGACTCTAAAATACCCATAGGTATTAGTGTGTAAGTGGTCCTATGGTAGACCGGCAGCCTGTCTGGGGTGTAGGTGCGCTAGCAGACTCCTGTGACCCTAGTGAGGACTAAATGGGTATAGAAAATGGATGGATGGGATCCAACATTCCCCCATGAGTAGGCCTTTGGCGACAGCAGCAAGAAACAAACTGTAGCAGGACCTTTCTTGAGGTGGGAGCCATCTGTCTTGACTGGTGAGCCTGGTAGTGCTATCATTATCCACTTTGGCATCAGTAGGGCGGTTTATTTACTTATTTATATATGGAATATGACAGGGACATGGTTACAGTGGGCACCTGCCATACGCACGTTTCTCCACGTTGATCAAGAAAGAGACATTTGACATTATTGATCTTGGTCTGGGTATATCTGCCCTTCATTGCATGCAAATTCACTTCACTCTGCAATTTAGTCTGGACACCAAGGACCCAATTTTCCCCTCAGCAAGGAAGCCAATCACAGAACAGTGGAAGCTGCAGCAAGACGATGATGAAACACAGAAGCAACTTTGTTGATAACTGTGGATCCAACATGGCAGCTGATGGTAATTTACCTTTTGATGCAGCCTTAGAAAGTGTTTTTTTATTTTGATGAGCAACTATTACCGCTAAACTATTTCACCCAAGATTGGATCATTGATAGGACAGTACAGACAAATTTGATAGACATTCGAAGCACCCAATAAACAGCTTTTGTCTTTCATAAACCACACCTCCAATACAAACAAATGAATATATGATTCCCAGACCTCATCTCACTGTAGATTGTATTAGTCAGGCTAGTGTCCGGTTCCATTTATACCTCCATGTTGCTACTAGTACCACCGCCTCTTTTCATGAAAAATTTTGAAATTGCTGGTACATGCTGCACCAAAGTGTTTTTTCCTGCTTCGCATTGAACCACTAGGTCCACGTTTCTATGTGTTGATCAAGAAAGTTCCATTTAATGTTATCAATTTAGATGATTTAAAATTGAATAATTGAATAAAAATCCTAATCACATCTACCATCCAACATTTACAAATTAAAAACAAAAATAATTTACATAAAATTAAAAAGAAAAGGCTGGATACGGTCCTCCTGCCAGTTCTCCTGCTAATGGAACAGCCCAATTACCCCCCCTCTCATTCCACCCCTGCCAAAGAGAAAGCACTTGGTACGTCCCATCCGTGCTCCTCTCGCTGGTGTGTGTCAATAGTATCGCAGGCGCAGCAGTCAGCCGAACGCAACACTCAACACACGCAGCGAGAGTGAGGACGTAAAAAAAAGAAAGAAAAAAGGAGACGAGTTGCAAGAGAGACGCGCAGAAATCGTCAGCGAGCTCATCTCATCTCAGTCTCCCGGTTGTTTTGCATTCCTGATATGACCCTGTTCAGCCCAAGATGTGAGTATAACTGGAGTGCATTCCTTTATACATGTGCGTGTTTGCGCGCGCGTGCGCGGACGTTTGCATGTAGCAGTGTTTCAGAAAGACATTTTTTTTCCCAGTGTGCCTCTCTCTCTCTCTTTTTGTTGTTGAGCTCTCCCCTCCCATGTTTTCCATCTGTGTCTCACTCTCTTGCAGCCCCTCACACAGCAGGATCATGTTTGATTTGCTTGTCTCTGTACTTCATTGTGAAGCCCAGGTCTCTCTTTTTTTTCCCCCCTGTTCAGCCTCATGCAGCATGTTTCTTCTGGCTCCTCTCATACATGCACATTAATCTAATCAGACGGTGGTTTGGTGGTGAGTCAGAGGGAAACACAGGGGGAGATGATGGAGTTCATGGTGGGAAACACACAACTGAGAGTTGTTTGGGACAAACTTCAAGCCCAAACGTTGTGAGGTGTGACCCGAGACCCCACCTGTCACGTTGGACAAGGTCAGCCCACTCTGCTGGACACGAGATGTGAAGCAGCTTGATCCAGGAGGGTGTTAAACATGCGGCCCGGGGACCGAAACCGGCCCACTAGAGGGTCCGATCTGACCCTCACTGGATGACAAAATGTACTGTTTCTTCACAGAACTGTGAAGTCAGTGAGCAACTTTCAGGCTCAAGGGATATAATTTGTAAAGGGTTTGAAGCCAGGAGATAACTTCACCTGCTGCTTAACAAAAACACAACAACTAATATATAATTAAATTGCAACAGACTGACTGAATATGTAACAGCTAAGAGATCTTTTTGTGGAAATTCCACTTTTTTTCTTTTTTTTCTTCTTCTCCTGTTTTGCAAATTAATAATATGAATATTTACTATCTGTTTCTTTACATTAAATAATTAGGGGAGAAATTTGTAGGTGCTATTATTTATATGTTTATGGCCTGGCCCCATTGAGATCAAATTGCGTTGAATACGGCCCTGGATTAATCACTCCATGGTTCAGCTTTCTGGTGTGTTTTTTAATTTTTTGTTTTTTTTACTGAAGGATATATTTCCTTTTTTGATTTTCTAAACCATTAGAATAAATAGCAGCGACCGTACAGCTACAACTTCCGCACATGTTCATAAACAGCATCTCGCTGAGCTACATGTCTGTTGGGAAAGCAAAGGCTTCAACAGAGTCCAATAAAGAACGGATTTTACCATGCGAGTGAAACTCATCTTCGCCTGTGTCGTTCGCTGTGATGTTGATGTCAGGAGGCTTTTCAGGATCATGACTCAGATCGTGATCAAAGCTTTTTTTTTTTTTATTTTATTTTGTTTTCCTGCTTCCGTGGTGTTAAGATCCGATCTTGTTCACTTTGGCACACCACCAGCATCTCCCTCTACATGCAATCTATCTGCCATCCCTTTGAGTTTGTATTCCAGCCTTTATTGTTGACAGCGACGCCTGTGATCACTCTGCTTTTAGCCTTGAGACTAGAAACTAAACCCCTTTCTTCATGGCGGCAGACTAACTCTCGATCTGACCTGAGGTCAGTTGCAGTGCAGGAAACGGGGAAGATCCAGGATGACAGAGTGCGGAGCCTTGTCAGCAAGAGGCGTGCAGGCTGTGCTATTACATCCACATTGCACTTCATATATATGCAGGGGGTCAGGCTGTGGACTGATTAATACACTGTGGCGATTCAGGGCTGAAAAATCTGTAAAAAGAAAAGGAACAGCCTCTTTATATAAAATGTTCTAAATCTCAGCCAAAGTGCCAACAGAGCTTATATGAATGTGCTAAATATAAAGTAGCCTAATTAAGTTGAAGTTTAAGACTTTAAATATGTTTGGGGAAAAAAAAATCAACAACCTTAGGTGAAGAAATTCATTTTTACAAGGTAAATAGTTTCTTCTCTTCTTCTTCTTATCTCTTTTATTTTTTGCTGCTTGAAACCGAGTATCTTAACATAATAGTTTCATAAATCTGCCAAAGGCGGTTCAAGTGAAATAAATGTTGCGGCTGTTCTCGGGTAAACGATTATTCCAAAGGCGTTCAGTCACAATTACTTTTGCTTCCAGGTCGAGAAAATCAAGAAACGTAATTTTATTTCTCCGGTTTAAAAAAAAAACAACAACGTTTCAAGCATTTAATTAAAGCAATTGCGTGCGCTGTTTTGAAATGTGTTGTTAGTTAATTGAAAATGACGTTGAACAATGCGAGGAGGGGCTTCGAACCGTCGCATGAATGTTTAAACAATCAGGAAAAAAGAAAATTTATGGCGAGGGCGGAAATGTAAGCGATGTTTTAATCTGCTCCCATTATTACTCCATCTCCTGCACATCAGTGACTTCAAAGTGCACAGATTAATAAGACATACAGTGGTTATTTATAGTTTGCACGCATTACTGTTCTTAGAGAGAGTGTGTGTGTGTCAAGGCAGTTCTAAGTGTCTTCCCCTAAAACGGCAGCACTTTGTGTGTGTGTAGATGTTGTGCAGAAGATGCACTTGCTTGCCAAAAAGTCTGTGCACATAAAATGCTTGCTGTGCAAAAAAAGAACTCCCAAATTCGTGTGTTTCTGCTCAGCTAACGACTGCACGTCTTGATGTTTCATTCATGAAAATAAAAGCCTGAACTAGATCTACCCCGGTAGGAAAACTTTTCTTTTCAGTGTATGCAGAGAGGTCAACTCGCATCGCTCCGCTCAAGGCCACTTCAACAGGGTGGATGCTGCCTCACTGGGGGTCTTCAAAGGTCGTCCGGTCAGATATTGAAACGCTGTCTGCTGCTGTGTAATTTCTGCTCCCAGGTAGAATGATTAAGCCGGCCCTCGCTCTGGCTCAGTTTGAAGCCGCAGTCTGCCACTTGACCTGGCAGCCGACGATACAAAGCACGGTGACGGACCGGAGACCTTGTGTGGCCTTGATGTGTAATCTGACGCTTTGCTCCTATTTTAAATGCCGTCTGTTAAATAGTCGTCATCCTCTGTATCTACGATTCTGCTTTCAACAAAAGCCTGTTGTGCTTATATATATTGAGAATCGTCATCGTGCTTTAATGACACGCTGCAGGTTGATTGAAAACAGGCAATTTTGTCATAATGCAGCATAAGAGTTAACAGTTTTAAAGCATATTTTAACCCATTGAAGCTTATGAGCCTTTAAGTCTGACTGTCATTTTATACTTAAAATAAAAAACTGAAATGTTCCTACAGCTTTTTCTTTAACATGATAGCAGACAACTTTTTATGTTTTAAGAAAAAAATATTTAAGTTTGCAAGTGCTTCCTTTCATATGACGCCATCAACTTCCTGCCCCTTCCTCCTGAGAACATGGAGTAGACAAAACCCTCCCAGAAAGACTCATTTTATTTAGATTATTATGATTTTCAACCCCAGCATGTATATATCTATTTAATCATTCAAGTCTCTAGAATAATCCCCCCAAAAAGATTTTTTTTTTACATGGGATGAATAGATTTTTGTTCATGAGCATATTTGTGTAAGCGGCAATTAAAATGCCATTTTCTGCAAAGAAAAAAGTACAAAATGGGGAAAAAAAATTAGATACATAACATGATTGTTAGTGACTCAACTGATATAACTGCATGAAATAATTGCACGATATGCATGGAATCTGAGCTTAAATGGGTTAATAAAGAGAAAAAGATACTATCGGGGTGCAAAATCATCTTTTAGAAGTTCCCCATAATACTGTTCACAATTTCATATTCATTATGAAGCTCTGTCATTCACATATAGGTTTCATAGAGAAACGAGGTGAAGCGAAGTGCATCACAGGCTACACAGCTGAGCCATTTTTACATACATAGCAACATTCATGTGTTCTATAATACTTTGCTGCAGTCAAACCTCATTGATCAGCTACATGTTGCATGTTCTTAACTTAAAAAAGTATATATATATATATATATATATAGCAATAGCAATATTGGGGAAATGTATAATTATTTTACATCAGTCACAATTATTGTATTCTCAGTCAACTAGGCTTTAGAGCCCAAAATGATAAGTTGATTATTGATTTGGCTTCAGCCTGATGTGATACGTCACACACCCCGTTCTAAACATGGTCCTGTTCTGCATAAATGAAGGAAACCTAACAAATAAAACTCAACACAAAACAAACGGAAGAAAAAAGGATTTTGACAATATGTGTACATATATATATATAAAACTTTATTTGTATGAGGATGTGTATATGAAGTCTGTACCAGAGGCTAATTGCAGCGTATAGGATTTTGTTTACCAAATAGCAGTCTGATTACCTCCTGAGGATTTGCTCCTGTAGAGCAAGACAACCGTGTTGAGCAGCATCCTCCCTTCTATTCTTGTGTAATGGCTTCATCATGCAGTCAATCACACAGTTGTCACGTTGCTCAGCAGACGCAACGTAGAACAGGGATTTTTGTTTCAGGCACCATTTTGCACGGATGAAATACAGTCCGCTCGCTCCGTCATTTATAAAGTGGTTTGTCTAATAAATGTCGTCCTCATGAAACATAAATCTCCTCCGTGAAGAAGATATAGCTAAAAATCAATGACAATCACATTTTTTTTTTTTTGCTTTTTATTGTAATTTTGTCTTTTTTTTAATCTCAGATTTAGACTTTCTGTCTCTTATTTTCAATGTAATCTTGTCAAAATCAAAATTAAATTGACCAAATTGAAATTGATCAAGAAAAAAATATATATCTGCCAATAGAATAAGGTAATTCCAGGTCATTGGACTCATATTGGACATAGAAGATTTCACCTGACGAGATTTTATTTTTACAGTGTAAATTATGATTTTATTGTTACACTTTGCTATACTGTGGGTGTCTGTAGGCTGCCGTATCAGATTATGTTGTTTTTTGCTGTTTTAGCTCTCTTACATGAACAATAATCAGCCAGTGAAGTTTAAAAAAAATAATCTTCAAAATTGTTCGCAAACCTTGTGAAAGTACCAGTGAGATCCCTTCAAATATTGGCAACTTTGATCCGCATTTAGGTAATCGTAATTAGTTGATCGAGTTCTGTTGTAGCATTCTCTCTGTGTGCAGAAGTGCATGCATGTATAGTCGAGGCAGGTCAGATGTAGGCAGGGGCCGGTTCCTCATCAGCGGAGACACCGTTGGCTGCATAGAAGTTATCCAGTGGGTCACTGTTGGACTATAAACTGTCAGAAAATGATCTCTGCTGCGGGAGATAAAAGCACATACACGTGTCCGCACGTTTCTTTTTTCTTTTTTTTTTCACACATTCTTACCCATACTTAATTAATTGTAGCTTCCAGCCATTTGACAGTCACGCTGTGTAAGTATATGTGCAGCTGGCTTGGTCACACTCCATTCACCGCCCATCTGTCCATGTCAGACCGGCCTCCTTTCCTCTCCTCTTTTAACTCTTCCCCCTTTTTTCCCCCCCCCCTCTCTTTTACTCTCACTATTTTGGTAAATCAATACCAGGCCTTTTACCAGCATGAGCAGTGAGCCGTAGTGAAGACGGTTAATTGGCTCACTGGAACATGTGTAAGGACGTATTTGCAAAGAGAGGCCTACGCAGCGCTGAGAGCTGCGGTCGCTTCCTGTTGTAAGGCTCGCAGACACGAGACAAAAAAAAAAATGGTGGCGAACAGCTGGCTCGGGGTGGCAGGAGCAATCAAGACGGGTGTGAAGGAAGATGGACCTGAAGAACAGCCTCTGTCAGCCTGAGCCGGCCCTTTATTTATTATCATGGACAAATTATGGAAATAAGTACAACATGAAATTGTGCTGTGAGGGTGGAAGAAAAAAAAACACAAAAGGCAGATTAGGGGTTATTTTAGTTTTATGTAAAGAGTAAAGATTAAGGCAGAATGAGCGTAACCAGACAATGTTGCATGTTGGTTAATGAGCCAAACGTCCTTCTGATGCCGTGCTGTTTTATGATGATGCTCTTTTACTGTATCGGCATGAAGTTAATTGATCACTCTCCCATGCAGACATGAGCATGAGTGGAGACTTGAAGTCCAGCCGCCCCAGGGCAGCGAGTAAGAGGGCCAGCAACACCACTTATGGGTGAGTACGGACCACCAGCACCCATACTCCCCTCCCCGCCACCACCACCACCACACACACCCACCCCACCCCCCACTTCACCCCTGCCCCCATCCGAAACACACTCCCCACCCACACACACTCATAGAGATAATCATGCGTTCCATTATTCGCCGCATTATGTGTGACTCAATGGCTGCACCTCAGAATTACAATCAATGCAGCGTTATTTGTTATTAGCTCCATGCCGGCTGTGTACGTAGGCAGCTATTGATTTTAGCCTAGAGGTGCTGTCTCCATCAGTCAATGTTTTAATCTATCTGTTGATGTAGTGCAAACATATGATTTGAGCTGATTACTGTTTATTGCCGGCGGTTCAATACGGTGCCGCGGCGGCTACACTAACATTAACCGTGCGCTTAGACGGCGCGGTGGAGAAGAATTGGAGGAGCGGTGGGGGATGACGGCGTGTGGGCTTGTTTGAATTGGTTCATGCCTAGATTAGCGCTCGCTTCCAACTCTCCTTTTAACGGCGTCTCTCTCCGAACGCTGCGGCTACGTTGGCTCGAGCTCCTCCAATGCGCACGAAGTCTCTCCATGAAGTTTGGGTAGATTCCAGTTTCTTAGCTCTTACCTTGCTGACGCCACATGTTTCTCCCACACGTGGCCCGGGCGTCCATGAGGATCTCGCTCTACTGTTGCACGCTGGTGGACGTGCAAGCAGAGTGAAGCACTTAGCAAATGGCACTTTCCTGCTTGCTTTAATAAGGTCTAGGGGTCATATTAAAAGCTGCCCCATGCATCAGGCACTCAGAAAATGATATGGGCTCTTAAGGCTTAAAATACATGTTGGTAACCTTATTATATGACTTAGGAGAGTGAGTTTTTCTTTGCTATTTACTTGGGTGATGAAGAAACTATTCTGAATGTCCTGCACATAGAAGCGTAATTTTCTGCTGCTGTAGGCTAGGAAAGAGGGAAATTAAATGTTGCTTTTATAATCACTAAAAGCCAATAAAAGACAACAGCAACTTTCCTTTTTTTTTTTTTTTTTTTCGAGTTATGGTCACACAGTTGTCTCGTGTTATTCTGAGCTGCAGTGAATCAGAGTGTAAAATCTTCCGCTCTGTCGGCCGTCACTCCGGGAATAAAATGAACTGCATAATTAAAAATGCAGCTGAAAGTACCACCGTCGTGTGTTTTGAGTCATAAACAATCTGTTTGTTAGAAGCTCTGTTGTGGAAACAGAAAGTTGAAACGATCGTGTGCTTCTGCTGACCTATAAAGTAGATACCGGTCAGTGTTCAGTGCTTTTACACACGTGTATCTCTCTGATTTCCGAAAATTATTATCAATGGTGACCAAGGTTGGGATGGAAACAATGGTTTATGCTTTTATTTCTTCTTGCGTGGGTCATTGCAACATGCTGCTCAAACCACCACCAAACTCTCTATAATGCAGAAGGTCGGCTTTTAACTATTTTATCCTCTCTGCACATCATATTCCGAATCCATTTTAAACTAGAAAACCACTCTGAGAGCGCAGACCTCCACCAAGCACACTGTGACTCCCACCCAACATTGTTGTCTGATACTTAGTGAATACATGCACTATGCTTTTAGTGAATGAAAAGTCTGATTTTTTTTTTTTTTGTCTGAATTGTGATTGATGTTGACCTACAGGGTAAATTTGAATCAATAGAGTGACCCGGTTAGTAGTGCCTGTTGTGCAACATGCAAACATGGCCATAGGAATATTTTACTGTTGATATATTGTCAAAATATATATGCAAGTTACAGCCTCAACAGTTCATACATATCAACCCCAAGCATGGAAAGTCTTTAAAGTGTTAAAGAAATTCTTAACACATTATTACCGGTATATCATTTCACGTCATTTTCACGCTAAACCGCAAGAGGGCGCTCTAGGCGCGTGTTGTTAATTTCAACATTGGCGGTAACTTTTAAAAACAAATGAGAAGGGCTTAACAAAAACGGCACGAAAAGAAAATCATATTCTGCAGATTACAAGCTGCAAGTAGTAAAATATGACGTCTGGCGTCATCGACGTAGAAGAGGAAGCGCCGCATCTTCTACCTCCGGAGTTAGAGGAGTTGATGAAAAGTGAAACTGAGGATGAAGATTTCATTGGATTTTATTTACCGGATATTTGGAGTGACACGGATGGTTTTGGTAAACTTCTGTTGTTATTGATGCTATAGTTATCGGAATAACTCTTAATATGTTCTGTTAACATACCAGGCACGTTCTCAGTTGTGTCATGTAACGTCAGCACCGTTCAGCCTGTTGTTGCCTCTATTTTTATTTTAAATTGTTCGTCATTTAAATTTTAAATGACATGTCTGTTCTTGGTGTTGGATTTTATCAAACAAATTTCCCCCAAAAATGCGACTTATACTCCAGTGCGACTTATATATGTTTTTTCCTCCTTTATTATGCATTTTATGGCTGGTGCGACTTGTACTCCAGAGCGACTTATAGTCCGGAAAATACGGTATATCATCATTGTCCTCTCTTAGTGTCTCTAGCGCAGTGTACAAACAAAAGAAGCTGTGCAGCCATGGGCGCAGATAGCACGGGGGACGCGGGACGCGGGACGCGGGGGACATGTCGACCCATGTATGGTCCTACGAGGAGCAGGTTCTTTTGCCTGTGCCTGATTCAAAACTGATTCAAATGGCTGAATAATTAACTCAAAGAGTAAGTGTTGATTTATCTATTGAGAAGGAAACAAAAAAAATCATTTTTTTTTTTTCTTTCAAGAACCAAAAGATATAAGTATCCATTGCCTGCTGCCTTTCCTAGATGTGGCAAAACTTGTTTTAAGTAGCTAGTCTGGAAATAATATAGAGACATTTGGGCTTCGGGTAGGCTAAATGTAAAATACCAGCATTCTAGGCTGTAGGTGAATATCTATAATGTTTTATTTTTTATGTATAATGTTATATAATAATGTTGACTGCCACTGCTCGTTTAGTTGGAAAACTCATAATTGGAATGTATATTGGAGCTTCAGTACACGCGTGTGTACGTATTTGGTCCCCCTCAGTTCCAGAATCCTATCTGCGCCCCTGTATGCAGCTGCAAGATATCAGGTCGCCCCAAACGATAGCACCTGTTTGAAGGTCCATTTACCGCATTATTACCAAACAGCAAAATGTTGAAAGTGATCCAGAAACCAGGGTTTTTTCTGGATCATTGCCAAAATTGAATCATCTGTTCATGGTACTGTTCCCAAGATTTATTGAAAATATGACTAAAATCCAGCCAAAATATTTTGAGATATTGTGCTAACAAACAGACAAACAAACGGCTCGATAAACGCGAACATGACCTTCTTGGAGGAGGTAAGTGTTAGCTTTTCATATCCCTGCATGGTCTCAACGCCTCAAGACACGGCTGGTTTCCTCTGCCATTACACACACCAAACCACCTCTCTGCACAAAAGTTACTGGCTGTTCCTCAAACCTCCTTCAGAACTTATGAATTCATTATGTTGACTTTTTTGCACTCCTGGTCCACTTAATTTATTGCTTCCTATTGTTTTATTTATTTTTTTTTGTTTTATTTATTTGTGTCTCTGTACTCGTTTGTTGGTGCAACAAACTTTAACTTCTCAGCCCCACGCTGTTTGATGTCATTGCCATTTTTGTTTCTGTTTATTTAAATTGTGTATTTGTTCTCAATGTAAAGTACTTTCTGTTTTTTTTGTTTGTTTTTTTTAATCTGTGAAAGATGCTACACAAATGAACTTTACTGACTATTACGAGAGCCGGTTGGCTATTCAGCACAGGTTACCATGCCGACATAAGTCGTAAAAACATGGCGTTAACCGGAAGTTACCATGGAGCCGAAATCCTGCTTCATGTGAAACAATAACACACACATGACTTTTTTGCTGAAAATGGAGCTTGTGTAAAGGGAGATGGCAGCATTAAAGCAACTAGGGCAAACATAATAAATATTCAATAAATAAATCATGCTGAAATACTTTGCAGGACATCCACCGCAGGACACCAACATTCAAAATAGATTAGGAATGCAAACAAGAAGAGGAAATGAATATTAACAGGTGTAATAATATTAATGCCAGCTTTTTTTTTTCTCTTCCCTGAGCCTAATCAGTAAATCTCGCTTTGTGCTTCTCCAGAACTGGGACTCCACATGTGTCTGCAGCTCCCAAATGAATCCCGGAATTTCTACATTCCTGGCAGCCCCCCCTTCGTCCCCACCTCATATCATACAGTAGCATGAATATTGCAGTATGGGACATTATATATTATATCTGCCCTCAACTGAACGGTTAATCCAGGGAGACTGCTGCTCTCTCCCCTCATCCTCCATGTCTCTGACCATCTCTGCCTGAACCTTAAACCCCCCCCCCAAATGCTATTTGCCCATTCCACCATGTAGTTATTCAGCAGCGTGCGGCCATGCATTAATGAGGTTAGTCATACAGTACAACACGAAGATGTACCACAACCGAACACACACCTGAGGTATCAGCCCCGCTATGGCCGCAGTTCCGCCTGATATTTCACAGAGATGAGGCTGAAATCAAAGCAGGCCAGTTCAGTTCGCTCAGGCCATTTCAGGTTTATGGGCACATCCGCGTTACTATACTGTTAAACCTAGCTGAATAGCATTTATAGATTTTCTTTTTTGGAGTCCGGAGAGAATAAGAATAATAAATAAGATGAGAAAAGCCACTTTAAATGATCAACTCCCGGTAACAAAACAACTACGATGCAGCTAAAGTCACGAATGTAAATCAGGGTGAGACAGCCACCAAAAAAAAAAAAAAAAAAAAATCTCTCTGTCCAGACTCCAATAATCCTGCTCTGTGCTGCTGGCAGCAGCAGCTTGCCCCGTCTCCACCCTCCTCCCACTGTTCTCACAGAGCCGGCCAACAAACACCACTGCCTGTGGCCTAGATTACTTTGCGAACAAACTTCCCAACTTATGTCTGAGATGCTAAAGCAATGTAATCTCCTGATGCAGCACCACGCGGGCTGCCAGCATTCTTTGGGGGGGATTGTTATTATTGCTGAAGAGTTAAGCGACAATGATTGCCTCCCTTTTATTTCAATCACCCCCCACCCCCCCCACCCTTCCTACTGCTATTTGCTCATATGTCACCCAGCGGGCCAACCTCAGACAGCATAAGGGTTTTGTCACCATTTATCGTCCGTGTTTCATGACTGTCACAGGTCCCCTCCAGCTTGGCGAGCCCCAGCTTGGGAGGAAGCATTGGGTAGAGTGTGGGTGAGAGCATTTCACAGCCCAGATGCTGCTGCTGCAGCAGCTGTGGCCTCAGTTTGCTGTGTTATACGACTACAGAAGCTCGCTGTACTATACAGCCTATATAGGGAGGCTCAGGTGCCAGAGGAGGGGCCTTCAGAGGTGTGTGTAGGTGTATGTGTGTGTGTGTGTGTGGCAATTATCCAATGATTTAGAAAACTGTGGGTGAACACTTTTGTAATTAAGTAGTTCTCTTTTTTGTGTTAAGACTTTTGGGTGAGAATTAAGTAGTTCTCTTTTTTGTGGTTTTGTACCATTAAGAGAGAGAGAGAGCAAAAAAGCTCCACAATCCTGATCTAACTTAATTATTTGAAGGTCAAGTCACTTTTCCCTCCCTGATGTTTTGAACAAATTTAAAATCTCTGCAATCTGGGATATTTTTTACTATACTAAATATTTCCTTATACATTTTTTTTTTTTTTACACTTTACAATCTGCACTGTTGTGAGACCGAGCTTCGCTTACACTGCAAGGTACCGTGGCGTATGCTAATATAAAACTTTATGGAGAAGCAGTTTTTTATGTTCACACATTTGGAACAAACTGCTGCAACTCTCTGTCCTTTTAAATCAAGACTGAAAGGAAACTAACAGAAACATAAAGTACAACAATACAACTATACTGTTGTTGTGATTAAATTCTTTTTTGTATTTTGTGTAATTTCTTTTTTTTTTTTTTTTTTACCCCCTTCCCGTCGACTGGACAATATAAATCTCAGATATCAGCCCGAGCCTGTTTATGACAGTGATATCCGATCACACGTGTCCGCTTGTGTTCAGCGCTCGTTTCGACGTCTGCTCCATTTTTTTGCATCTCAGCGAAGGAGGGAAAGAGCGGAGAAGGCCGAGCGGGGACTGGCCTGGATACATACGTGCCAGAGTGTGCCGAGCATCTGGTCCCTGGTATTTTTGTCTGCTTCCTCCATGCGCTTCATTATTTTAATATTCTCTCATCTGTTTTAATTATCAGAAGGGCTGGTCGGAGAGGAGTTAGCGATAGGCTGGAAATGATGCAGCGGGCCCATCTGTCGTATAGACTCAAAGAGATTGAGGGGAGGAAGAGGGATGGCGGCGTCAGGGTCTGAACTCGCCGTCCCATCTGACATTACAAAGATGGATAAGAACGTGACAGGAAATAATTCCGGTATATAACAACGGATTCTGTCTGTCACTCTTCATCACTCGGTCGTAATATCATTATGCTCCAAGTTAATTCTTGACGTCTGGGAACATGCTGTTGAAAATATAGATATAATAGACTGATAGAGAAGGAGACAATGACACACAGTTTGGGATAAACTTATTTGTCAGAGAAAATGGAAGCGTATGTTTTAATTATGACTAAAGGCCGACTTCCAAGAATGCCTATAGACGCACACGGTTTATATAATTTGCCCATCAATCATATGACAGATCCTTACTTGTCTGGTTAGTTGCTGTAATACCGCTGTGTCATCAATGGAAATGGCGACTAAAACTACAAAATCAAACACCCAAGTTGGAATAAAGCAAAAATATCCTCCAAGGTTTGCCAAATCGTCATTTCTAAAGCTAAAATGGACGCGAATTGTGTATTTTAGTCCCATCTCATTTGTCCCTGTGCAGCTCTTCGTCACTTCTGTTGACAGACTGTGTATTTGTACCTCGGAAGGCTGACATCTGTAAAAAAAAAAAAAACAGAAGCGATGGGGAAATAGCAAAGGGCAAATCGAAGCAATCTGCAGTAAAGAAAGCAATACTGAGGTCTTTATGGAAGACCTCAGCCTGCTGGACATATTTCTGTGACATTACCCTGATTGTCAAAACACAGCTGACTGCCAACTGTTACACACCCACCCACAGCTAAAGCTGAACACGCAACATCCTGATCATCACGTTAAAAGTGACGGTGAGAGACGTTATTTAAAGACGGCAGCGTAATGCACTCACAGACTGGCAGATAATATCTTCTGTTTTTTTTAATTGTCGATGAGGGGGGTGGATTACATTTTGTTGCTTGGAAACATGGACAGGCCTCTGTGGATCCATGCAGGGGTGTTGTCAACTCATGGTCAGGCTGATGATGGCCGCTCTGTACGGGACACAATAACCCACCACATTAACTCTCTCCCAGGACAGAGAAATGGTCTCCCTTGCATTTTGATGAATCGGAAATCATCGTAGCATGTGCTGTTTGATGGTTTTTTGATGTACAGTCAGCAAATCAACCGATAAAGGCAAACGCTGCAAATACACGTAGAGGGAGGGAAAAAAAATCACTCTCCAAATGAACAAATGCGATGCCTTTGGTTTGCGTTGTTCATTTGTTGTTGGGGGGAGTGCTCCACAAAATATGCAGTATATATATTATATACTGCAGTACACTGTGATGAATTTCTACCCTGTTTAGTTTCTCTTCACAAAAATAGCAGCATTCTGCTTATGTGTGCACCTTGGTAAAACGAAGTTAAATGAAGCGAGAAGACACAGTGGGCCTGTGTGACTAATATGTCAGTGTTTTCCTTGTGAATAGCAATGTTGTTCTAGTCGTGTCAAATGCCTTGAGCTGTGTTGAAACTTCTAATGTCATAACTGTACATAAGAGAGATGGTAGATTCTGAAAATATCAGACTTTTGTCATTCTTTATCTTTTCCGTTTCCATTGGGGGGGGGGGCAGAAAACAGAAAACTGCAACAGAAAAACATTTTAAACAGTAAATTAATAAAAAATAAAAAAGCTTCGGGTACCACCTGACTCTCTATACACATGACCCTCAGGGCTTGGTAAACCCATGGGAAGGGGGTCGATGTCGCTCTTTCGGCTGTGCCAAACCGGGCACCATAGGCACAGGATCAGCCACCAGACGGTCACCATTGAGCTCCTCCCCCAAGCCTGGCTCCGGTGACCCATGTCTGGGTGAGATCTGGGGACTGGGATCCAATGTTCTCTTCCATAATAAGAGGTTTTGAGCTGCGCTTTGTCTGGTCTCTCACCTAGAACCTCATTGCCATGGGGGACCCTACCAGGGGCATGAAGCCCTTGGGCATTGGAACACGTAAACGCCTCCACCTCAATTAGGTAGCAGCTCCAGGGGGTAAGGGGAACCAGACGAGCTGGATCAGGCATCTGGTGAGGATGTCTTCCAGACATGTCCCTAGTGAAGTGTTTCCCTGGGGCTCCAGTAGGCAACCCCAGGGAAGACCCAGGAGACATAGTCTCTCGGCTGGTCTGGGGACACCTTGGGGTTCCCCTGGAAAATCTGGACAAAGTTGCCTGGGAGGGGGAAGTCTGAGTCTCTCTACTTGGGCTGCTGCCCCAAACGACCCAACCTGGACTAGAGGAACAAAATGGATGGATGGATGGATGAATTGAAAGTAAAAGAATAAATGAATAAACTTATAAAACAGGTTTCATCTCCGGAAAATGGGGACAGAGAACACAATCAGACCTCGAATCTCTTGCCCATGCATCTGAATACAAACCAGAGTCACGGAGTGTATCTCCAGCCACAGGTCGAGTGTCTTTACTCCCTACAACAGCAGCCTCTGTCCGAGCTGCTGTAGCTTGTCCGGCTGTGTATCTGGTTTACAGCGGCTCCCTGGGTCCTGTTTCTTGATGGGGGAAAATGAGTGATTGGAGTGTTAAACTGTGGGTGGTGCCAGGCCTGAGCCATTTGATGGACATTTTTCTAGCTATGGCAGGTTCACGTTGCTCTCCGGGCGTTACGCCATGGTAGCGTTAGCCAAGCTAAAAAACTGCTTTATCTTCTTCCTGTGGTGATGAGACTTTGTCAGATGATCCATCACAGAGCCCACAGCAGTATACCACTGAAAACACCAAAACACCTGATCTTTTGCCTTTGACTGGGAATGAGTTCAGGAGAGATTTTGACGTAAATGCAACCAAGACCCATTGCAGCCATGTGAGTTGAGCACTCAAAGCAAAGTTAAAAGAAAGTAGAATTTGAACCCCTCGCTCGATCATTTCTCTTTTGTTCACACACTTGCGTCTGTCTCTTTTTGTGTCCTTGAAGCGAGACTGTGAAAGTGTGCAACTTCATCCCTATTTTTACGATTAATGACTCACCCCTCTGTATGACAGCAGATTTTTCACGCCGCCTTTGAGTGTGACTGTTCAGAACAGCTGTAAACACTCACCGCCAGACAGGAGCTGGTGTTTCAGGAGGAGCCGCAGCGCTGTGTGCGCGCAGGTTCGTTCGTAGCGTATCGGACCGAGCGAGCGAGTGAGTGAGTGACTGTGCCCCCTCTCCAAAAAAAAAAGGAATCCATTTCTCCAGCTTTTCTCTCTGTCCTCTGCTGGCTACTTCTTTGCATGGATGCACAGGCAGCACGGTCTGCAGTCTGCTCCTGTGAGAGATGACGGGGGCGGTACTGTAGGTAAAGGTCACTGCAGTCAGAGGTGGATGTACTGCTGGGGAAAAAGGTCACGCTGAGCAGAGAGAAGGGAGGGCAGCGCATCTGCCGGTTTCGGGGGCCACTGCAGAGCCTTTGAGACAAGATGCTCTGCGGAGATAAGGTCAGGAGCCAGCGGTGGTGACACCAATAGCTCAGGGCGTGCTGCTAAGAATGACCATGATAACTTGTTTTCGGAGTGTGTGTGTGTGTGTGTGTGTGTGGGGGGGGGGGGGTTGTTTGTTTATTTTTTATTTTTTTTTACATCCATATATTCCATGGCATTACCAAGCCAGATGAGTTATCGCCGCTGTCCTGCAGGCGTATCACTCTGCAGAGGTCGCTCCCTCTGCTAATGAAGTCATCTCCATTCTACTGCCTACTCCACGCTGGAAGGAGAAAAGTAAAGGGAGCAGGTGGGAGAGGGCGGAAAAGGAGGCACGGATGAGGATTGATGCAAAACGGTTGCAAGGCGGGTGCGCGGGGTGCAACGCCCGAGTAACAACATTACAGGGGACAAGTGTGAAACAATCGAAAGGGAGGGGAGCAGATAGGGTGGAGAACATGCAGAGAGAGGAAGAAATAACAACAGTCAAGGAGAGTGAGGGGTGAAGAAAGCAAAGGAAGGGAAGCAAGTGAGCACTGCACTGCGTGTCATTGGCCCCCTGGCGCGAACAATCCATCTCAAATTGATCTTCCAGCTCAGCCCAGCAGGGCATTCTGAATCAATCTCAAATTGATCTCTGTGCCAGAGGTCGGGAAAACTAGCAGTGGAGCTTATCAGAAATATAGTGGTGCTGGGAGGATCTGACAGGGAAACTTATCACACTGCGCAACAGGAAATGGGCTCTGAGCCCCCGGGGCAGCAAGAGGACGAGCCTACTCCCTCTATACGCTCGCTCACACACGCACACGCGCACACTCACAATAACAAGCACACACAGATTCAGTGTCCCTATGTGTGTGTGTGTACCAAACACAAGCATACACTGGCACATGTTCCCCAGTGTTCAGCACAGTAGAGAGTGTACACGTGTAGACACAGATACATATAAATGCACACACACACACACATATGTCCCTAGGCTAGACCAGCTCAAAAAATAAAAAAAAAAGTTTGTCAGAGCACAATATGTCAATATATTTTTTAAGTTAGACAGGTGAGATTTGAGGCCCGGGGTGCTTAATGACTTATAACACGTTCATTGTGTCCTCAGCAACGCTGTGTGAAGGACCAGAAGAAGGACGATCAATAACGGTTCGCATGCAGACGGTCTGTCAGCTTAGGGGAGCAAAGTGCCTCTCCAGACCAGACGATTTTATTAAAAAGAACAAAAAAAAAAGAAACATATATATGTGTTCAAAAGTAGCTCTCACCGCACATTATGTCGGGGGAAACTTGGGGAAAAAAAAAAGTATAAGAAATCAGCACTTAAGCTAAAAGCTTCGTGAACACAATGGGCCTCATTCGCCAATATCTTCAGAAGTTTTATCTTGATTTTGTTCTTGTGGAAGTTCCTAAGAAAACTCTGTCAGATACATGAAGTGTTCTTGAACCCCAGGCGTCTGATTTATTAAGATGCTGCATAGGATTCGACGACCAGCTCATCCAGTGACTGTCTATTCCTTCCTATCTGTTTTTTCACAATGCGTTGTGCAAAGGTAATTCAGGCAAACATATTGATTGAATAAATGAATTTAAAAACATACACACACACACACACTGGTTAGGAATTAAACCAAATCATCTTAGGTGAATCCCTACGGACATCGTAACCCTTGCTTTCGTACGTTCAGGAACTCAGGAAACGGGCAGAGGTGATTTGCGGATCGTGCACAGCTGCTGCAGCAATTGCCTCGTTATCAGTTAAAGTCCAACTGGGACATATCACTCGGTGAATCGCTCCCACATCCCGCTATAAAGGGTCAATGCAAATAACCTCACGGTGAATCGTCAACAACAAGCGGAAAGAGAAACTTCTGGGACTCAGAAATTGCACCGTAAGGTCCATTGATAATCTCATTGTGTCAGTCTTCATGTGGATTTGCAGCATTGGTGATTGGGTTTAAGATTGAAGAAGAATTGAACAACATCAATTATTTTAATTCAAAATAATGGAACTAAATCAATTGAGCAACTTGTATATATTATATAATGTGTCTTCATGTGATATAAATTGTCACTATAGATTGTTCCGTGACTATTTTATGGTTTAAGGTCTAATGTGACATATATATCACAATGTATTTTTTCCTATTGTGTTATATAAATTTGATCCACAAATGTTAGAACAGGTTAAATGTAATATATGACCTGTTATTAAAACAATAGGACTGTTAAATGAGTTCAAATTTTCCTTTATTTAGCAACAAACACAAGCTTTTAGAAATGAACTGTCACACCTGGTAGACTATCCCAGCATCACCTAACACTAAAATTGACGCCTTCTTAAAATAATTGCCTAAGTCATTTTTTTCGGATTTTTCAGGAAACAGAAAACTGAACCATTTGTTGAAAATATGATATTGACTAACAATTTTAATCTAAACAGTTATAACAACAGATGCCTATTGATATACAAACACCAAGGTCAGTCACACATGGAACATGAGAGAATTAAATGACTTAAGCAAATTTTCTAACATGCCTTTGTGACTTAGGCGTCACTTTTTAAGATGGTGACGTAACTTATGTTCAGTTCTTATATCCAAAATAAGAAAAGAATCAGAATCTTCCTGAAAACTACATAAGTGGGTTTTGAGAAGCTATTTCTTCCTGGGATCGGTTTGTCAAATGAGGTCAAACGTTTGTCCGGCTGAAAAATAAACTTGCTGCCGTGAGGGTGTTTGGTAACTTTAGCAGAGTGCAGTTTGCAGCGATTACTGTCTAGTGGCTGGTGTTCCCGTTTATGATCCTAAAGGGTTGGACTTGGCAGCGCCATTTCTCACTTCCCGTCCCTGCTCGGGTCACCGGAATCGAAGATGACGGTGACTTCATAGAACACGGCCGGCGATCGGAACACACGGAAAAATAATTCACGTTTTTTATTTCGATGTCAGCGAGAGCCGCAGAGTGACACATCGGGCCGGGGGAGGGGGGGGCGGTGGGATGCAGAGGAAAAGAGTGAAGAAGGGGAGGGTTGTGTTTGAGCATGTCAGCGTTTGAGAGGCAGCAGGAGAGCGTTTTCTGTGGCCTGGCCTGGAAAAGCTCTCTGTCAGCACAGAGGGGTAATGGGGGTTAGCAAGGGGAATAGAGGGAGTGAAGTGTGTGTGAATGAATATATATATATATATATATATATATATATATATATATATATATATATATATATATATATATATATATATATATATATATATATATATATATATATATATATATATATATATATATATATATATATATATATATATATATATATATATATATATATATATATATATATATATATATATATATATATATATATATATATATATATATATATATATATATATATATATATATATATATATATATATATATATAGAGAGAGAGAGAGAGAGAGAGAGAGAGAGAGACTCTGCTCCCTGCAGCTTTACACTCCATTTACTTTTTCACTATAACCTGTGGTACTTACTGACAAATGCCCTTCGAAACGAACATGACACGAACATGCTTGTATCCTTCTGTTTCCATCATCATAAAGACATACTGTTGATTATTTTCACAGGGCACATTTTGACATGTCACAGCAGGGAAAGTAGAGGTGGTGTAAATAATTTAAATTCAGGATGGTGACTTCAGTTTAGCTGCTCCGTTAGGGTCCTGAGACACTTGAATCTAATAGAGCTGTCAATCTCTTTGTGCACCTGTTCCTTTTCCTCTTTGAAAAGCGTCTGCTGTAAAAACGGACTATCCCTTTCAACCCAAGCCTTTAATTAACCTTTTTATTATTGCTATAAATCAGCCTTTATCCTAATTTGAAAAATCTGGAGTCCTAAAACAAGACATTTTAACAGTTTAGACAGGATGGTCCAGATATGTATATGTCCGCTTATGTCACAATATTACTATATATTGAAAACTGTTATTGAATAAAACAGAAACATGTCTGTTTCAGCCTAATCCAAAAAATGACTTCCTTACATCGATGCAATAATCGTATAAGAATCCAATACTGCCATAAATCCATCCAGCTCATTGATTTGCAACATTGCACAATTTCCTCACTTACTGTAGAATCCCTAATTAAAACAGAGGTGCAGAAGTGTAGGACTTCAGGCTGCCCGACCAGTTCTAGGCTCTACTGGAGTGGAATATTAGACCAGAGACCAGGCACTTTAAATTGCCACTTTACTAAGGTTTAGACATGATAATAAATATTCAGTTAAGAAAAATCACGTAGTATAACTCACTTTCCTCTTTTCTTGGCTTCTTCACTTAGTTCAGAAACATTTAATTTCAGATTTTCATCCAGGTTGGATGGCTTGTTATTTTAGACATCTTATTTTACTAATTTATTAGACTGGTCTATTAATAATGAACTCATTTTTGTAACCAGGCTATTCCTTTTTTTCCCCTTTTCCTTCTTTTTCAAAGGTAAGAAAAGAATTTCTCAGTTCCAAATTAAAATGAAACACTTTCATACTTTGAATGTAACCCTGACAATCCTGAAAAATTTAATCAAAATCCTACTGATGCAACTTTTAGCTGGCTTCAATTATTTTGAATTAAAAAGCTATTAAAAAGGTAAATATTTACTGCAACATTTAATGCAGGTTTAGTGAATTACAGTCATTTTAAACAGAAAAATTCTGTATTGTAACTTTAACTGAGTCCATTTTCACATAAAGAGAGTTTTAACTTCAGGGGCTACTGAACCCAACCGTGCATCCTGTTTTAACTGGCTCGCCATACGGAGCTTGCAGCAACATGGACGGACGGATCCCCCAGCAGATCAGTCCGAGAAAATAAACCAACAAAGACAGACTTCTGGCTCCTTTACAGGTCGTCTCGCTGAGCGTGTCTCATAGGCATCTCCACTCCAGCAGCATTTGAAATTAAGCGAGCTGCTTTCAAAGACTCACACGCATGCTGCGGGGAGAGGGGTTTATCTAGATTTCATAACTTTATGACATACTTTAGCACCAAATGTTCTACAGTACGTCAAAACTGGCCCCATTTTTCAAAAAGGTAATATTCAGAATTATTCGGATTAAACCGTTGAGTAAAATTTAACCCATAAAATAGAAGTTTGGATCATTTTGGTGTCACTATACGATGAGTTTCATCATTTCGGATGATGATTTTCAGTGTACCAGCCCACTTTTTCATGTCTTCACTTCAGATTTGTATGCCTCTCTCAACCTCTAAATTAAAAAAGCCCAGCAGATAAAGGCAGGTTGTTGAGCAGGGCTGATGTTAGCTGAGGTTAAACTTTTGTCCAGTGAGGATCACAGACTGCAGTCTGAGGTTGACTCTGCAAATGTCAAGTCCCGTCAATCACGGTCGGCAACCGCGGACGGCTCTCGTGAGGGGACATTCTGAATGGCAGCTTTTTTTTATTTTCCCGATCGCTCCCATAAATGTTCAGATCCCCCGCTTTCTGTCCAAGATGAGACCTGGATTTGTTTTCTCCGTGGCTGGATGACAAAGTCTTAACTCGACACAGATGCTCGCACGCACTCAGAGATTTTGTATTTTTGCGACAGTTTCTTGTCTTTTTTTTTTTTTTTTTCGGTTAGCCAGCCAGCCAAAAAAAAAAAAAAGGAAAAAAAAAGTTAATTTGAATTCAGCGTCGTCATGCTGCTTTTGGCCTTCACGCCACTGAGCTGGAATGGCTTTTAGCTTTTAATTCTTCAGTAATTTCAGGACAACAGCACAGCTCGGGACGTGAAATGATGCAGGGGCTTTAAAAAAAAAAAAAAAAAAAACGGCTGGAAGGATTAATTACTCCAGGCAGTAACCTTTTAACTGGGTCTAAGTCGCTTCTGACGAGGACGCCCGCGCTCCTCGCCCTCATTTGCGGGTAATGGATACGGAGGAGGGGGGTCTCTGGGAGACCCTTGATGTCACTTGTCACCTTACTGCTGTGTAATGCAGTTAATTAGCTCAAAATATCCCGGCCTCCTGAAAAATGTCCAATTACTGCTCCCAGCAAGACCCTGAGCGTTTGATGAACGGCATGAAGCTGCAGCAGGTAGCCCTCCCGGCGACAAGACACGCGGATGACATGTTAAGCATCATACACCGCTCTCTCCTTATGAATATTTGTCATAGGAACGAGCCTTAATGAAAAAAGGGTGCTTTTTTAATCGACGATTCTTGTAAAAGTACCGTCGCTGGCTCCTTTTGTTGTGTGTTAAATTGTGTGCAGGTGGTCTCAAGTCATGCAGAAGAATTAGACTTCTCTGAATGCAAACAGTCTGTCTCCAGGAGGATTAGGCCACACTGTCAAGGCCACAGATGTCTCCACCGGGAGCTGCTGCCCTGCATGTTTTAGGACTCTTCCCCTACTCCAACACACCTGATTCTACCAATTAACTCGAGCCCTCGACAAGTTTCTGCCGCTTGATAATGAGTTGACAGAACCTTTCTTAAAAAGGTTTTAAGTTTTATGTTCTAGGTGGATCGTATATTTAAAACGTATCATTCTTTATCAGGTTGTGGGTCATTGACAAAACTGTCAAAACTTGCTACCAGATAGTTTAACTCTCTTAAAAAGGTTTTAAAATCACATGCTAACAACTAGTTTCATACTCTAGGTGGAATAGATGTTTAAAATGTATCATTCTTTTTTGCTTACAGTATTTGACAATTTGAGTCAAAAATAGCACAAAACCATGATTTTTTTGTAAAAAGAAATTATTACTTATTAAATTATTACTTTTAAATAACAAGAAACCAACATGAACACACAATGTACATTTAGAGAGACCTGATGAATGACTCTTAAATAAAACTGTATTTTAAAACATTTTTGACTTTCTCATCTTGCCAAACATTATTTGTAAATGACCCATTTATGGTCTACCTACTACATGCACGCTCACTCACACAGAAACAATTGCAGCATGAATCATGCTGCATATCCTGCTCTTATTTAACTTAGGAGGATAGGGTTTTAAGCTCTGGTGAGCCTTTATTTTTATATTTAGCCCTGCTTTGTGTTGCTCTGTCAAACAGAGGCCACACAAATCTAGCGCCCGATCAGACTGGATTATGTAGGAGTGTTTTTTTTGTTGTTTTTTTTTTTACACCGACAACTAAGCGCATTCAGTGCGATTCCTTTATCAATACCCTTGTCCTGCGAGCGGCTAAATAAGCAATTAATCTAAAAGCTTTCAGGTTTTTAATCACTGCAAACACCTGTAACACGGACTGATTTGAAAGGCAGATTATGTTAATCTTTTGTTTAGACAGTGCAGGGCCACTGCTGCTCTCCTCTCCCTCCTCCTCCTCCTCCTCCATACTGTATCTGAACATCACTTTGTTACCTCTCACTGTTTCTGTTTTTGGGGTTTTTGAGCTGCTGTGCAGTCTTTTGTACCTGTTCAGCTGCTGTGTGATCCAAACCCTGCTGCAAATGGTGACATTAAAAGGTTAAATTATTACAGACTTGGGATGCTCTGGTTGTGAAACTCAGGGTGGATACAGATATTTTATTTTTTCCACCTTTTGTCCACAGGAAACAAAGAAAATTCGTTATAAAACATAATAATAATTGAACTGCATTAAAGATGCCCTATTTTATGTTTATATGTATATAATTTCATGGTCCAAAAGCAGCTAGGTAGACCTGTAGCAGCAGCAGCAGCAATGTAGTCTCAATACATAGCTTAACTGTTAGCTGCTTATTCTTTCTTTCAGCTATAGATCACAATCTTCTACACACACACATATACACACACACATACACACAGATACACACACAGCTCAGTGAAGCAAGTGCAAGTCATGAGAAAGTGAATCATTATGTTACATGAATGTAATTCAAACAATGTCCACTTTTTCAGGTGTATTTCCAGAGGGGGAAAAAAAAAGCTGTCTTCTATTCAGACCAATACATGAAGCCGGTGCAATATTGGTGAGACGCAACAGATAAATATCAACCACTAGCATCGGAGAATGTCTTATATGCCAACAAGATCACATAAATTGGTGAAACTGACATTTGCCTCGCCTTTTGCCTTCAGCTCGCTGGTAACGTTGGCAAAAACACTGGCTGATTCATGAGGCGCACTCATCATTTCCAACCCTGGCATTCCTTGGCTAGCACCCGGAGGGGCAACTTTGCCAGCCTTTCACGACATTCCATGCCTATGAACCCCCCCCCCCCCCCCCCCCCCCCCCCCCCCCCCCCCCTCCCCTTTTGCCCACTGGTTATCCAACAGCGTAATGTGGCGTGCCGCACCTCGCCGCCGCTGCCAGGCTGATCCTACCAGCCTATTGTGTCAGTCAGGAATGTCCACGCCCTGACAGCTGTAAGAGAATCTGGCTGATTTATCTTCGTCCCTATCATTCTTGCCTCCTTTTCGAAAGCTCCACTTATCCTTCCTCATACTTTCCCTGTCCACTCCAGTTTATCCACTTGTCTGAGGGCTTCTGGCAAGGTGGCACTGCCTTTTTATTGAGTCTCCTGTTCCCTGTTGCGTGCCTGTTGTCTGTTATGTGCTGCCTGTTATGCTCCAGCTCTCGTCCTGACTTCTTTTCGACGCCTTATTGATGCAGCAGCGCTCTCCGGCTCCTCTCCATCAATGCAGTGCTCTTCTGTTCCTCTTCCCAATGGTGTGGCTGCAATCAAACCTAAAGGGCTGTCAGCCAGTCGGGGGGTGGGGTGGGGGGGTACTTAAGCGAAATAGAGGAGGGATGATTGCAATCTGACACATAACCCTTATCCACGCACCTCTATTTCTCAGGCTGAATAAATTGCTCTCGGGCCATAATTTCACCTTGATGCATGTAGGATATAAATTTATGAGCTCCTTGAGTTGCCATTACTCTAGTACCTCTCGTGCTCTGGCCTGTACAGTAGCTATAGATCACCGCCTGCGCTACATACAGTATATCCAAATGATGCAGACCAGTGGGCCAAGCAGTAATGGATGTCAAGGAGCAGATTGCATGGTGATATCTTATTGATTGCCGAAAATCCCGCACATGTCATTGATTAAGTCAGCAGAGTGTGTGATTGCTGCATGTTTAAGTAGGTCCTCGGGAAATGATAAAGATGCTATTTGTCAAATCTTAATTTCCCCTCAGGATGAATTGCAAGACCTGTTTTTCTGTTAAAGTGTGCGCGTGCATGCATTATTTGTATCATGAAGACACAACTGCCTTCACACAGCCTGGAATCCGAGAGCCCTAATGTGCTATTTGGCAAGATAATGGACTAGATTTTATAACCTGTTAATATAAGGGTAAGGTTTGGGGGTCAGAGGTGTGGTGCCAATTAAAATTAAGGAGGTGCACATTCCCCCCAGATTTCAGACAAACGCAGGAGCGAGAAGCTCTTTGTTGCCTATGTGCCAGATGAGCAGTTTCCATTCATTTGAATAGGTGCCATCTTTGAGTCTGGTTTGCAGTTCCTATTCTGCATCTGTGCGTTGTACCTCGTGAAGCTGCACAGCTTCAGCTGTGGAAGACGTGTAGAAAACAGTGGCAAACTACAGTTCTGTTAACCACAGAACAACGAATCACAGTTCACATCATGAAACTGTATCAAATGAATCTATAAAATGTCTTTTAGCCTCAGTTTGTTCCCGTTTGAAGTGACTTTAGAATCAGTGGTTTTAACTTTCACCCACAAAGTGATTAACATCATTGTTATATTATTGTTTTTTTAGCACTGAAACGCTTCCCTTAAAAATAGAAGATGGACACGAGGGGATTTTTTTTTTACTTGGTTAGAAGCTAAATAATGCAAGTAAAAAACTAGCAATGTGTTTGTGAGCTTTCTTTACTTAATGTTAAATGCTAAATGTTACTTAATGTTAACATTTAGCTAGCACTAAATAGTTAACAGTGCTAGCTAACCAGCTAACATTACCCCTGAGTTTAAAGCCTTTCTGCTAACATGTTTATGTTCAGTACTGCTATTGAATTCAGTAGTATTATACTGTATGGTCAACAAATTGACCATACAGTACAATGAAAGTGGGAAAATTAAACCATTAAAAAAAAATTAACATATTCTTTGAATGAAAAATCACATATCCTGAAGCCTGAGCTTTACCTTTCCTTGATATTTAATAATGCTTTACCCCCCAAAAAATACCATTAACAGCACAGTTTGGTGTGAAACTGTGCCTCTGCAAAGAAAATGTACTGCATGATTCCAGTGGTTTGGGTTACAGGGTTTCCAGGGGATGCAATGTACCCCAAGTAATAAAACAATGTGTGTGAAATTCTAATCACACATAGTAGAGAGAGGGGGTGGATAATGTAGCTATGAAATAACTGAAGATGGATGTTTACTTTTCTACGGTATACCAATAACATGTAGTATATAAATATAATCATTCTGAAACAAAATACAGTTTTTTTTTTTATGTGCACGCATTCTGTTTCTGCAAGATACGTGCATGTGAAGCATCGCTGCATTTTAGAAAGGGGAAAAAAAAAACAAGGACAGAGCAAGGAAAGTGTGAATGTGAGTGAAATGGAGAGAGAACAATGAAAAGGAAAGAGGGAGTAGATTAGCCCAGAGTCCTTAGCGTGTCTGAGAGGGAGTAACGAGCTGCCAGCACTCCCTTCATCTTCCCCTCCTCCCCCATCAAAGCCTCTCTGCTCTCATCTTGATTATATTCACCCTAGCCTAATTGTCAATCCATAAATGTAGTTTTTCATCTGGTGGCGGGGCAAGAAGAAGAAGAAGAAGAAAAAATCCATCCACTAATCAAATTTCTTCTTGACTGCACGCTGTTGTCAGCCTCTGTGTGTAGGTGTGGGTTGTTTTCCAGTATGTTTTCTCTTGATTATTATGCTTTATGTTCTTAAATTTCAGAAGAGCCCCACCACCACTTCATTGGGACATGTTTATGTCCCAGTGAAGATCAGCCAGAGAAAAATACTTGTATCTGATTGGCTGGCAGGTTTGACTATACAGGAAATGAAACAAGATATCATTCTTATTAGTCTCCAGTGCATATATATATATATATATATTCTCTTAGGTTCTTAGTTCTCCTGTGTTATGTAACATTGGATCAGCATGAGTATGAAAAAAAGTCTCTCTTTGCTATCTGAATGTTTCATCAAGGATTAATTAGCAATAATCGGTTTTAAGGTGTTTGTTTCAGAAGTTTAGTATAGCCACCAATGAACCTTTTTACACAACAGCCATACTGAAATGAAATAGTAGGTATACAGGTGTTACCATTGGTATCATTGCTAAACAGGTGATACCAATTATGGTTCCATTCAGGTCAAACAGAGTTAGGATGCTGCTATTGTGCATGTTAAATCACTGGAAAGGCTCCGCTACTCTAAATGGAACAGAATCTTAATTGGCATCATTGTTGACACCTGTGTTTACCTGCTATTTCATGTTAATATGGCTGCTGTGAAAAATGCCCAATATAATATATGATCAGAATATGAGCAGTGTCTAAAGGGTTAACACTATTGGCAAAGAGAGCTTTTTAATCAAATAAAAGACATTTGAAGATTGTAAAGAAAAATAATAGTGATTCAGTTTTCAAGAGAAGCATCGTTGAAACCTGGTATGACATCAACTCAAGTTGTGTGGATCTGATTCCTACAGCAGCACATATACAGTTTCTGTTTGTAATTCACGACATAAAAATCAGATTATATAAAGAGGATTGAACCGATTACACATTTAAAACATAAGCAAATCATTCCCATTCATATCTTTCAGTGTTGATTTTTTTTTTCTTTCATATTACATACAGAAGTGTTTTGCTATGTCGAGAAAAACCTTAGCTTCTCCATTTTTCAGGAGGTGAGGGCAGGACATGTAGTATGTAGTCATGTAACAGTATGTTTACATGGCACCATACATGGCATATACCTTAGTCGGATTGAAATCGAACCGAGTTGGACTTCACATAGTCAAATGAACACATCTAGATAATACGATTGGAATTTTCAAAAAGTTTTCTCCGCCATGTATACGCCTTAGTCAGACTGAAGCTGGACAATGCACAAGCGCATGCTTCACAACAGTAGAGACGGGGGAAAAGTGGAGCCGCCAGGACCGGCCTAGTAAAGAGAAAAAATAAGAAAGAGAAAGTGACGACCCAATGTATTTTCACACAGTGGCACTAACAAGTCTGATTAATTAAAAAGAGAGCGATAGACAAAAGGAAACTCATATTCCATTCTCAGCATGGACAGCACTGGCCCAGACCAGGGCGTCTGGTTGGGAACTGTAGTTGAGATTTTATTAAGCTTAATAAATTGATTAAATTCAGTTGTTTTTTTTTTTTTTGCGTATAAACTGAGACAAGGACAGAAGTCTGACTGGAAGCCGAAAATCTAATTTTGAGAATAGCTCGATTAAGACCTGCACGTAAACGTGCTGTGTGTAAAAAGACAAATATTGTGTTTCCTTCCACACTTTGTTTAATTGAATTATAAAATATTCTCCTGACCGGTTATATATTTTATTATGTATTTCTTTATTATGTCATTGGAACATCATTGGCTCTATCTAGTCTGTTTAGCAGTCTGTGCTGGATATTTATCGGGTCTTATTGCACTCCTCTTCTGACCTACACATTGTAAAAACCTCTTTTGACATTTGTCTTTCCATCGCAAAAAAAGCAGAGCTTTGGGAGCCACTGCTGGGACTATGAGAGGGATAATGAAACCCAGAGAACATGGGAGGGCTCATAAACGCCAGAAGTGTCTTGGTCTGCTGCTCACCCTTCATTTCCAACCAATCAGCATCTCTTATTACCACTTTCTTCCGCTTCTTAACCGTGTCTGTTCCTTGCATAAAGAAAGGGAAAAGCTTTCTGCACACTGTCCACTGAACTTTGCTATTCCATCATTTTATTAGGAGCAACGTTTCAGCGCTAGACCTAGAAGAAAAACTGCTTGCTGAAGGTGTTTTAAGCTCATATGTCATATAGGCAGGATGGTAACAGTTGTAAGAGAATACAACAAACTCAAAATAATTCAATTCAAACCATAAACAAGAATGCAAAAGGAGAAAGAATATAAATGAGCCTTCAATTATTATTTTTTTAAAATGTCCATTGAAACGTGACGTATACCAAATCGTTGTTTCTGCTTGCTTCTGTGTGCGGACACAAGTCCAAACAACTCACATGTATTCAGGGACTTCACCCTGTACTTGAAAAGCAATTACAAGACTTTATATTTAATTCTGAACTCCACTGGTAGCTAATGGAGAGGAGCCAGCGGAGCCGGAGTAATCACGCTCCCTGTCCTCTGTCTTTGCTCGCTACAGAATTTCTCAACCAGCTGGAGGTGAGCTGCAGCTCCTTGACAAGCATATGAAGAATTACAGTAATCTAGGTGTGAAGACGTAGTCGAAGTGTAGATTAATTTCTCAGCGCGATAATGGAGAGAATATGTCTTATCCTAGAATCCTTTCTTAACGTGGAAAAAGTGAGAAGAGTAAGTTTCTTTATGTGTGTAAAACCAGGAATTAGGACGGGAGGTAAAAGGAGAAAAAAAGAGAGGATAGTCAGCAAGCTTTGGATCAGTTGAGTTTCACTCTGTTGCTCATTGCATTGTTTAGGTCAACTGTCTGGTTTGTTGCACGCGTGTAGTGGAAGAAGTACTCGTACTGTAGGCGAAAGCCTGCAGGAGGTTTGCCAGGATTTGAAGGCAATTTGTCTAGTGATCAAAGTAAAGTTACAACTTCCCAGTCTACATTGGACCTCACACACACACAATCATGGGAAAGGGAGCGGCTGTAAAACAGTGGGTGCATTTTTCTTAATGCCCCAACCCCTGTAAAATGTCAGAATTTGATCCATTAGTTTTGATAAAATTTGGGAAGTCTAGAAGAACTTTTCCAGACTGCACAATTGAATTTATTTGAATCCCTGTAAGTGTTAGCCGGAGGGCTAAGCCGGATGTAGCCAGCGTAAATCTCCGGAGGGCATGTTTCCTGAATGGAAAGTGGCTTTTTTGGCTTCATGCGTCACTGAGCAACTTTTATTGGAATGAAGGAGCCCTGCCTCACTTTATACATCAATATGCAGGTGAAGGACCAGACATGTTTAATGACTGTCTTGGGAAAAGAGATTAAAGGTTGAACTGAAAGTATATCTTAGTTAAAGCAGTCAGTGTCGAGGCAGTTATTGAAGTTAACTGTCTGATGTACTCGGAACTGTTCTGCAATGTCTTTTTGACAAGTGTGTAGATCTGGTTACTTTCAGGCACCGTCTGAAAGTCTGCACTTTAGTTTGGTACCATAGTTGTAGTTTGGTAGTTTATTATGGTACTATAATTTGCATATGTAGTAATATTTGCAGTGTATATTATGATAGTACACAAAAACATAGTGAAGAAGTTGTGAATTGTTTGAAAAGAGTAAAAAAAAAAGAATATTGCAGAAAATGTCACTTTGATCGATCACTTCAATCACACCACAGGTCAGTTCCGTTGGCTTTATTGGCTTCATATTTGACATCTTTAACATGTTACCAACACACAATTATAATGATGAAAATCAATGAAATTAAATTAATCAAAGTTATGTGAATATCAATTTTTAAATAACATAAGCAGATGCATGCACGCACGCACACACACACACACACACACACACACACACACACACACACACACACACACACACACACACACACAGAGGCAGAGATGATTTATAGCCAGCTATGTCTAATGGATTTATTTTTCACTTGAGAAATTATGAAAAGAAATTAATTAGCCTTTAGAGACCCTCCGTCCATCTGTCTCTCTCTTGCACGCACACACACACACACACACACACACACATACACACAGACACACACTTTAAGAGGTAATTACACTCTCAATAGGCTGTGCTTACCTGTCACAAATTTATCTTCACTAAATCACATGAAAGTACCTGTTAATGTCAAGACAAGTCAATTTTATTTGTATAGCCTAAAATCACAAATCACAGATTCTCCCCAATGGGATTTACAGTTTGTACAACACAATATCCCCTGTCCTTAGACCCGCGTCTCGTACAAGGAAAAATTCCAGAAAAAATATGCTTTAATGAGGAGAAAAAAAGCGGAAGAAACCTCAGGAGTAGTAACAGTGGAGGGATCCTTCTTCCAGGACACACAGGCGTGCAATAGATGAAGTGTGCATAGGATGGAAAAAATACATTCGAACAGGAAAAGTTGAGTATGACATTAAATAGAATAACAGAAATATGTTGAATTGTGGTATATTTGGAAGATGAGGTGACAGGATCCATTGCAGCTTCCAGGTAACCCAGGACAGCATCAGACACTCAGCAACCGGAGGCTCCTTACAGTGGCTGCACTGCAGCAGGATCTGTGAATAAGAAAACACAGGGCAGGACTGCAGGAACAAAACAGATTCACAAATGGTAGATCAGTGGGTCATAAGTGTTACAGATGGAAGAAAGAGAACGAGAGAGAGAAAAAGATAGAGAAGCTCAGAGTATCTCATGAAGTCCTGGCAGTCTAAACCTATTGTAGCATAACAATGTTCCAGGACCAGCCCTAACTATAAGCTTTTTTCAAAAAGATTTTAACCTGCTCCCCAGACTCTAAAAGATGCAGAAAATGACATATCTTGATCAAAGATGACTTCCAGATTTCTTACAGTGGTGCTGGAAGCCAAGGAGATGCCATTCAAAGTAGCTGCATCACAGGATATTGAATTTCTCAGGTGTGACAGTGGAAATTAATAATTTTACATAAAGGAAGCATATAAAGGGTGAAATGTATTGGTCCGAGGACAAAACCTTGTGAAACTCCATGTCTAACTTTTGTACGGATAGAAGAAATATGTTTAACATGAACAAATTGGGAACAATCTGAGAGATAGGACTTAAACCAGCTTAATGCAGTCCCTTTTTTACCAATAAGATGCTGTGATCTCTGTAGTAGGATCTGATGATCGATGGTGTCAAACGCAGCACTAAGGTCTAACAGAACAAGAATGGAATTAAAGCCTTTATCTGACGCATTTAGAGGTTTAATTAAAGTTACTCTGATGGACTACATAGCCAGATAATAACGATGTGTTGAGCATTTCCAGCAAGGAAGTGCTAATCAAAAGAAAAAATGATATAGTGTCCAAAAGACAGGTTGATGTTTTGGATAAGGAAGTGAAGCTAGTTCAGAAAATGAGTCTAGGTAGATGTTTGCTTTGGTCTGTCTCTTCGATCCCCATGTTTGAGGGGAGATTAGTGCCAGTTGATTGAAGGAGGTGATAAATTCTGTCTCTAATTGTCATAATTTTGTCATTAAAAATGCCCATGAAGTCATTGCTCCTGAGAATTGTAGGAGTACGTGGATCAATAGAATCATTACTTTTTGCCAGTGCAGCTAAAGTGCTGAAAAGGAACTTCGGGTTGTTTTTGTTTTTCTCTATTAGTGAAGAGTAATAGGCAGTTCTGGAATTACAGAGAGCCTTCCTGGATGTTCCGAGGCGCTCTTTCCATGTGCAGAGAACTTCTTCCAGTTTGGAATGCTATATTCGTTTGAGTCTTCGCAAGGATGCGTTTTTTGTTTTTTTTTTTGTTCAACTAACCTCTTTTTTTAGAGGAGAGATGGTGTCAAGAGTTGTTCGCAGTGAAACTGCAGTGCTCTCAACAAGATGATCTATTTCAGATGGACAAGCAGCATCAGAAGTCTGCAGCTGTGGCGAGGCAGGGCAGTGAATTAAATACTGATGGAATCACTTCCTTGAAATTAGATATTAGATAATGTCACATCATTACTGTACCATGGTGACATTTTCATGACCTGACCAGGTGAATAATGCATTTCCTGATATTTATTATTAAACATTCACTGGTTAATGGTGGAGTTTGCATGTTCTCCCTGTGTCTGCGTGGGTTTTCACCGGGTACTCCAGCTTCCTCCCACAGTCCAAAAACATGCTGAGGTTAATTGGAGACTCTAAATTGCCCGTAGGTGTGAGTGTGTGAGTGAATGGTGTGTGTGCCCCACGATTGGCTGGCGACCATCTGGGGTGTATCCCTGCCTCTCGCCGTAACGTGCTGGGATTGGCTCCAGCAGACCATGTGACCCTAATGAGGAATAAGCAGGTATAGAAAATGACTGACTGACTGGTTAATGACATTATTTGCCTATCATAAAACATTATATTATGCATAATCATTCACTTTCCATTAATTGGCTGATATACCTGAAATACAACAAAAATAATCACATGAATTGTGTGAAACGCTGTGAGATAAATGACCGTTACTAAATGTGTGACGGTGGAAAAAAGAAAGTGAAGGAACACTGAGATACTTGTAAATGTATACAGCCAAATGGATGAAAACAGACAAGACGGAACAACTGAACTAAAACCATTTTTGTAAACCAGCGAACGCCAACGTAAAAAAAAAAAAGAAACAAGCAGAGAGTGAGCTGCAGCTTAGTTCCCCCTCACTGAGGATTTTGGTGAATAGCTATTATTTTCCATCTCAATTCTGGCTGAATTCACTTTGTGTGCAGGAAAGCTGAGCTCATTTTGAGGCCTGTGGTGTGTACTTCACTTCCTTAGTTTTATTTCCCTGAGTTCAGAAAAAAATCAGCTGAAACAACATGTCGACCTCCTCCAGTTCAGACAGGACAACGGACGGCAGGTTGGATTCAAATTATACTTCGCTTTTTTTTTGTTGTTTTTTTTCCTTGGGCATGAGCGTGCGGCTCAGACATAAGCACTTGTTATAAATTATTTTTGTGGTTTCCTGTCTCCTGAGCTCTGAAAACCAGCTGGTATGAGACAAAAGAGTGAGTCTACTAAGAGTAACGCTGGAGGAGATGTGGTGATGAAGGTCCACTCCAAAATGCGTCAGCACTTCAGATCCACACACACACACACAGGCTGAAATGTTTTCCTCTCCTACATCCTCTGATGTTTTTTTCTGTGTATGCATTGCTCATGAAAGCATGTGTGTAATTGCGAGTGTGGAGGAGTGTTGGGTTGAGTCCCCTGCTGTTTATCCTGACATACAAACACACATTACTTCTTTGCCTATAGAGGAATCACTGTCTCCCTGAGTGACAGATAAGCAGATGGCAAGAGTTGTGGGTGTGTTTGTTTCCTAAAATAAGCGTTTTAAAAAATAATAAATATTATGTTGTCACTTGGCCTACAAAAAAATAATATCCAAAACCACTGATATTGTCCTTTAATGTACACAAAATAGGCTAATTGTCATTATTGTTGAGCAGTAGGTGACTGATTACCTCACATTGACATGTGAAGTAATTCAGGTTTCAAGCCTTATTTGCTGCTGGCTTGTATTAGTTGCCTTTATTTCTAATAGCCCCTGTTTGTTGACTATAACCAATTGTTGTTTAGTGCAAAGTCTCATTTTGTTATGTTATTATGCTGTTAATACAAACTGAACGCTGCCTATATCTGTTTCAAATCAAAAGATGTCTAGCGTTTCATTTGAAAGAAACCTTTCAGTTTCTAAGAAGGCTTTTATTGTGAAACATCTGCACTATTCACTATATATCCGGTTAATCGGAATGTTGACTATCAAACTAGTAGGCGACTTTCACACCAATGAAGATGAAATATTTGGTTTGATTTCACCATTTGGTTTGTACCACCTGCTGTTGGTGTGAAAGCACCCTTGCTCGAAAGTCTTTGATTCATAAGGTTTGCCAGAGACGTGCAGAGGGGTTAAATGAAACCAGAAGTTAAATCATCTGTGAAGCGTTTGGTGGTTATTTATTTGTGCTGTAGATCAAAACACCTATGATAGATTTGATGTCTCTCATTCACTGCTCTTGTTCTCACAGTCTCCCTCTCATCTCACTCCTCTCTCTGTCTCGGGTCCTATTTAACAGGAAGCCAACGGCGAGCCTGACTTTACCTTTAATGTCAGAAGAATGTCCCCTCCCCTCCTCTAAAACTGTATCCGTAAGTCTGAGTATCAGTAATTAAAATGACTATTTTTGTTGAGTTGTCCTTTCATTACCCCAAATGTTTTCAACATTTTTCAGAAATCCTCAGAGAAATTCAGTTATTATTTTTTTTTTTTAATCTAATCAGGGAGCACTATATGACTGCTTATCAGTGTCCCCTTTGCGCATGGGTCAGTGTTGTGATTGTCTGCCAAAGTAATGAAGTTGCTCTTTATCCACTTTTAAGCCACATTTTTCTGATACACTTTAACTGGATCAAGTATTTCAGTCAGCAGACGTCTGGATCTTTAGATATAAAGTACAATAAGCTGAGTGTTAAGATTTTTGAGATGAACCTGCTTTATTCAGCACTTTGTCTAGATAATCCAGCTCCTGGCATAAAAAAACCCTTCTGAACGTCTGGATCTTAAGGTATAACTAATACAAACTGAGCTAATTTGAACGGCAGCTGGGGCTCGCTGCTCCATCTGGATGTCTGCCGCCTGCCAAACAACATCATAGAAACAGATTTTTAACATCAAACTGCTTCATTTAAACTTTTTTTTAAACTTGTTTTAAACTTCCAACATTGAGAAAAAGCCATCAGCCCACAGGACAGTGACTTACTACTGAACGGAGACAGTCGAGGCACCAAGATTTCTTCAAAACTCACTGAGCAGCCGTTCTCCATCATCTCTCACAAGACTTAGGTCCCTTCTACAGTCTACAGAACTGGGTTCCCATACAAGTGTATTAAGATTTTTAGAGGATTTCATGAAATGCGCAAAAAGAAAATGGGAAATTCTGCCTGTTATAGTTATAGTTAGTCGTTATAGTTTTTCAATTATCGAGAGAGTGAGGCTTCACTGAGATTACGTCATAAGAGCGCGAATGTATCCATGACAACAGTTGACAATCAGCTGACGCCCCAACAGCTGATCATGGATAATTTTCTGGTGAACCTGTCCGCTCTGGGGGAAACATTAGTTACAGTTTTGTCAGCGTTTACAGCTACGAAACCATGGGAGAAGGAAAAGACCATTTTTAATGTTACAAGTGCTGGAAGGATAAAACTACAAACTACCATGTAGCGTTTCCATAGCCAAAAGTCGTATTTTCCTTTTATCGATACGCTGACAAATCCATCCCCTCCAAGCATTCAAATTTCAGCCTTTTTTTCAATTTCTGGCATTTCCATCAGTATTTATTCTTAATTTTTGAAAATGTGAATAAGAAAAGGTGAATGGAAACACAACTGCTGTCTGCCTTATGATAACAACACGCCTGACTTATGTGAAAAATACGTATATATTTTTTTCCTCAGCTCACTCTATTAGTCGCTCCAAGTTAGGAAAATTGGGTCCAGGTTGAGAAAATGCTGAAATCCTCCTTCATTTCATACGCTTATAAAGAAATGCGCAGTGGTAATGTCTCGTTGTAGTAATAGTAGTGGTAGTAATCTCCTCTTTTACAATATATTTGCTAACTTGTCACAGTGTAAGAAAATCCTTGAGTAAGTAAAGCTGCAATAAATAAAGGAATTTGGATTAATAGAGTATGAGAGAAATGGAGAGAGTGAGGTCATTATAAACAAAAGGAAAGCATGACTGATACAGTAAAAGCAAGACTGATAGAGAGAATGAGTCAGTGAGAGAGACAAAGAGGGAGGGTGAGCGACACGGAGGATTATTAGTGACTCTGTGAAGGGATTAGGGAGGAATGCTAAGGTCTGATACACCAGAATGTGATCTCACTCTGGCTTAGTGTCACTTTTCTCGCCTTTGCCTTCTCTAGTCTGTGCTGCAGGTACATGCCGGCTACCAGCCCATATAAATTCACTCCTGTCACATCACTCACCTGCGTCTGATTCTGTCATTCTCATACCCTCTCTCTCTCTCACACACACACATGCATGGACATACATACATACACGTGCCTCACAGCTTCCCTCACCAAGCTGGAGGTGTGTTCACTGGGTGGTACAGTTAGAGAACAAGACAATTTCTATCGATTTTCCGCCTTGGATGCTGCAGCAGAACAAATCCAATGTCTTTTTCCAGCTGGCTGGGGACCGTGAACACTTTATTCTTTCCAGATGTAGCAATTGTGCCGTATAACTCCGTAGCAACACGCACACATTTACTGTACACACCAACACGCTGAAATGGGATAACCTCAGTGAAAGGGCATAACACAGTTTTGACAAATAGTTCACTAACCACCTGTTCTGTCTCTGTCTCCTCCCCCCCCACCTCTCCCACAGATCTGAGTTCGACCTGGACTACGACAGCTATCACGACGACTATGACAGGTACTGTCAGAAAGCTCCACAGCGCAGCTCACACACTGTATTGCTTGTCTGTGTGTCACAAGAGGCTAAAGGAAGAGGCCAAAGCAGGTTCTTCATCCCGCTGTCGATGGCTGCCACACAGCTCACAGTCCATCATCCTGTCTTGGCTTACAGCATGGACCGTTACGGGATTTGTAGTCAAGACCGCCTAAACTGTGCCCAATCGAGGCCAAGACCAAGACAGACCATGTTAAGAATAAGACTGATTGAGCTCAAGACAGAGAACAAAAAAAACAAAAAAGCCCTAGTTGCGCCATATTTTCCTATTTTGCATGAGCTGCTTAGGACAAATATTAGATTGTATTATGTCAACTAAAAAACCTCTTGCTGGAAGGTGGGAGGCGTGGGGGAGCAATTAGTACCAATTGAAGTGTCCGTGTAATAATGATATAGATGGGGAAAAAAAAAGTGTGCCTGCTAATACAAATTAGCATGCTTTTTTGATCCAAATGCAGCCAGTTGGACCTTTTGGGGTAATACAAAATCCCTGTTTCCTGCCCTCCCCTCCCCACAAAAACAATCACTCTTGTGATTGGCCTAGCATTGTCGGAGGTCATCTACTACTCCTGTTGTGACATCACAGCTGGACCCATTTGTAAATGTCTTGTGTTCAGACCACAACACACAAGCTCTAAAAAAGCATTTTTTTCATAATACAGCCCCTTTAAATTTGCTTGTAGACAAGCATTTTTCTATTGATTTGAAAGAAAATATACAAAAAACATTTCAGTGTCTATTGTTAAATAATTTTGTGATTTTTCTGTCATTTAATACTGGTCCAAACCAGCTTGGCCATTTCTGAACCACAAATAGCTGTTCCGTTCCATAGCCTTTGTCACGGAGGTTATTCCTGATGTCCACCTGCATATTTGGGGTTGGATTTGGGCTTTCCATTTTGAGTAGAACACAAGGGCAATAAAATGTGAAAACATACGACTGCTATTGGACAGATTGGGCTCATCAGGACAGCGGCATTAAAGAGACGGGAGCTAAAATATCCTCATGGACAGAGGTTAAACTGGAGGATATAAATAAGACATTTTGATAATGATTCATTTGGAACTTTAAATCATGCAAACATATTCCAGTAGAACCCTGGAATATAAATATAGCCTCAAAATATGCATAGTATATCTTCCTTTAAAATGTCAGCTACAGGCCACACATTGTAGTCAGTTTGTTTGTTCGCAACAACTATATCTTATATAATATATCTAGATATATTAAAAAAAAAGATTTTAAAAATGCTGAGGTTGAGCAGGTTGTTTAGTCTTATTCATCAACTCAGGACTTAGTTTGTTCCCTCAGAACACAGTCTTGTGTGAGGTAGATGTTAGCTATACAGAGCTCCGCTCAGTGCGCTTCTGTATTATTAGTCCACTGAAATTGCTCAGGGACTTTCCTACATCCCTGTGGCCTCGCTGCCAAACACAGACACAGGAAATATTCACCTCATTCCAAACTCTTTCTGTACATATCGATGCTCTGTTGCTTTGAGTATTAACTGTCATCTTTCTTTTTTTTTTTTTTGCCTTTCATTTATTTTGCCTTGCTCTGCATTTCCTTGTCTTTGCTCAAGGGGAAAAACTCACCTCCTGATTTTCAATTTGTTTTTAACAACAGTGCATGATTATTCCCCGTGCTGTTGGCTAGCAGTGCCGGCCCAGCCCTGTTTACACGGTGATCCCGCAATAACACCAAAAAGAAGAGGCCTCGTTGTTCCGCCTTTTGCCGCAGTCTGTGTGTTCAGCACTGAACTAAATGAAGCTGGCGGAATCAGAGACGTGACCTGTGATGCAACAGCATCCGCCTCTGGCGTGACGTGAACCAATTTGTGTCGGTTAAATCAGCATTTTTTTTTTTCCCTCCGTTTATAACCCCTCCGTTCATTTCTCCTATCTGCCCGACCAGTAGCACTGAAAGCTGTCAACGTATTGGGTGGTACGAGTAGGCGGAGCTACCATGTAACCAATCATGAAGCTAGAACGAGCCAATGAGCGGTTACGGTCTGACGTACAGTAAGGTGGGTTGAGAAGACTCCAGCGGGCGGCTGCTGCTAAATCCTCTGATGCAGTTAAAGAAGTTGAACCGCTCGTTCTTAAATAAGTTAAAGCAGCTCTTTCAGGTTTATTTGACAACAGTTAGACACTGAGAAGCTCCAGGCTCAGTTTGTTGTTGCAGGGTTTCACGGACTGGTGACATTGACAGGTGTGTGTGTGTGGATATGGGGGAAAATGGATACGTTGGAGGATAAATTGAAGAGAAGCAGGTCACATACATTGCATGTCCAAATCTTGCACGATTGCAGCATACCGGGCTGTCCCTTTTCATACAGATGCTATAACACAACATAACTACCTCTGCTCTCCCTGATCTTTTGGTTGAAAAACTGACTCTCCATTACGCCTTTGTATCTTTTGTACCTTTTACACAGATTGTCGAGGCAGAATAACAGTGCAACAATCCTGTCTTGAATAGGCTGTGTGTGTGTGTGTGTGCGTGTGTGTGTGTGTGTGTGTTTTGTTGTTTGGACACAAATGTGGGAAAGAGAGAAATGACTGTTATTGTCCTCTGTCCTCTCGCACCAACACGAAAGAAGAGTGTCTTTAAACACAAAGATAACAGCTTGAGCTGACAAAGCTGCTTTCCGTGTGGGGTCTAATCCATAGAGACAAACACTCTCTCTCTCGCACACAGTCGCACACTTTTCTGTAATCCTCGCTTGTCTACAGTCTCTCATTGTCTGAGCTTCCATTCTCTGAGATGACACTTCAAAGCTGGTGTAAAAACACATTGTCTATCTGCCCCTGCAAACTGTTCTAAAGGACTTTAAACTCCCATAAGTCTCATGGTCTCTGTGTCTCCCCACACGGACAATGCTCAAAGCCTCTAATCTCTAACACTTTTGGCGGCTTAATACACTTTATCCTTACAGTGCATTCAGAGAGAGTTCAGATCCCTTCACTTTTAGCCACGCTAAACGTTGTTTAAATTAGTTTTTGTCTCATTTATCTGTATTCATACTATAATGACAAAGGGAAAAAAAAACATTTAAAGACATTTTTGAGGATTTTTAAAAAGGAAAAACTGAAATCTTGCATTAACATAAGTATTCATACATAAGTATAAGACCCTTTCCTATAACACTTGAAATTGGGTCCCTCCCATTTCTCTTGATCATCTTTTGTTATTTTTCGATACCTTGGTGAAGTCGACCTGTGGTAAATTGAATTATTTGCAGAGAAGGGGTATTTAAAATAAGAGAGAAAGAGGGGTATGAAGTACTTGTGAGGTGCATTGATAAGGGAAAACACATCTAAAGAAGTCAAAACTCCAGCAAAACTTATAGTGTACAGAACAACTTTTATTATTCTATTGTTAATGTGTTGGTATATATGACAGCCAATGATATCCCTCCACATACATATCAGCTGATGGGGCATAGGTCATGGTATATGGTCATGTTGCTTCAGGTCGATCATTGAGGTAGGTTAACACTACATTTGGTCCATAAACTCTAGAAGTGCAACTAATGGCTGGTACAAGTACTTTATCTGCACAGTGAGATGCTCTGCTCTTTTATTGTGTTATGCAACGACAAGAGAGATATTTGACTTGTGTTTATTTTGTGCGGAGGAGGCCTTGATCCAAAATGTGTCTGTTTGATATGGCATACTTTAAATAAATATATATATATATTACATCAAGTCATATAAAACACTCTAGAACCATGAAAGATATCCACTACAAAAACATACTCTATATTTTGCCCCCTAGAGATAATCTTTTACAATATAAAACACAAAGTGCTTTTCTCTTTTTACTGAGAAAAATTATATTACCTGACTTAATCGCTTCTATGCCTGCAAAAGAGGAGATAAAATGTGTTTTTGCCTATTATTGACAGATCTTGCAAGAGGACAATTTTCAAAGACAAAATTCAATTGATCAGGCTTGGTTTGGAAAGGCACAACTGTTTATATAAGGCCTCACAGCTGACCATGCCTATTGGAGCGAAAACCAAATTGTGAGGCCAAAGGAACTGCCTGCAGAGCTCAGAGAGAGGATTGTGTTGTGGCACAGATCTGGGGAAAGCTTTAAACACATTCTGCTGCATTGAAGGTTTCCAAGAGCACATTGGCTTCCATAATTCGTAAACGGAAGACGTTTGGAACAACCAGGACTCTTCTTAGAGCCGGCTGGCCGGCCAGTCTTTTGGGAGAAAAGGGCCTTGGTGAGCGAGGTGACCAAAGACCGGACTCTGGGTGAGCTCCAGAGATCCTGCCTGGAATTGGGAGAAACTTCCAGAAGGACTCCACCGATCTAGGCGAGTAGCCAGGTGGAAACCTCTATTCAGGGAAAAACAGGAAAGCCTGCTTAGAGTTTGCATAAAAGCACCTAGAGGACTCAGATTGTAAGAATCCAGATTCTCCGGTCCGGTGAGAGCAAGATTGAACTGTTTGGCCTCAATTGCAAGCGACATGTCCGGAGGAAACCAGGCACCGCTCATCACCTGCCCAACACCATCACTACGGTGAAGCATGGTGGTGGCAGCATCATGCCATGGGGCACCTTTCTGTGGCAGGGACTGCTCAGTGTTGAGGGAAAGCTGAGGAGAGCAAAATACAGAGATAACCTCGATATATACCGACCATTTAAATACTGTGCAAATGTTTTGGATGACTTTGCTGAACGGCTATAATAATCTGTATTGACTTTGTGTAATTATTGTTACCGATTTTAACATTCATGTTGACAGCCCAGAGGACGGAGGCATTAAAATACTGCATCGTGTCCTTGAAAATTCACATCACTCCAGTTCTGAGGCCTTTACACTGGTGTCCTGTCTGCCAAAGAATTGATTTTGAAGTACTTTTATTGGTTTATAAAGCACTGAATGGTTTAGGGTGGAAGAATACTGCTGATCCTTTATGAATCACCCAGACCTCTCATGTCTTTTGGGACACGGCTGCTTTCTGTTTCCAGAGTCAGAACTTGGAGACGAAACTCCCGCTCACATGGAACAAAACCCCATAAAAATGCAGGTCTGCTGCAACTATGTTATCTGGAATCGAGTTTTCTGTGTGCCGCCGCCTTTTATTATACCACACAGTTACCTTGCACTGCGTTGACTTTTAAATCTTGCCTCGTAATCATCCTATTCTGTTTTTAAACTCGTTTCGTTTTAAACTCGAGTCGTTTAAACTTTCTTAATCCTTCAATGGTTGTATATACAGTACAACCATTGACAGTACCGATTACTGCTTTGCGCACTCTTGGCATTCTCTTGATGAGCTTCAAGAGGTAGTCACCTGAAATGGTTTTCACTCCATAAACGTGTTCATTCATAGTTTCGATGCCTTCAGGGAGAATCTACAATGTAAATAGTCATGAAAATAAAGAAAACACATCGAATGAGAAGGTTTCCAAACTTTTGGCCTGTACTGTATGTTTATACATATTGTTTTGTGTGAAGTCCATCGAACTGCCCTGTGTTGAAATCTCAGGCTGGGCAGCAAGACAATGAATGACCCCCAACTGTCCTTGAGTAGCCCAGCCAATGCTACATATTGATGGGTATAAAAATAAAATAATAATAATACGTTTCAAGGATTTTTATTTTATTTATTTAAACAAGGCTTCAGTGAATAACAGAGCAAGAAACAATAGAAACAAGATTTTTTTTTTTTCTAGGAATCCGCTCCATCTGACTGACTGGCTAATGGCTCAATCAGTAAATCTACACTACGGTGCAAATACCACGTCCTTGCAGCTGACAGCCTGCCTCCCTGTTGATGGCTTTATAGCAGCAAAGCTTTTTACTCTCCTGGCTTTGCAGAAAGTATTTGCACTGTGCTCCATCCTTATACATCCAGATTGTGTTTATATCCGGTTGAGATGGATTGCAGTTTCAGCATAGCATCACAATGCATCAAAATATATTCTGAAGCCAAATTTCTCTGTTTGATGATCATCCGGTCTGTTTTCCCTTGTTCCCTGTGCTTCCGTAGCATCTGTGTTTCACCTGGTCGTTGGTTCAGTGACTGCGAGATCAAATGAGTGTCTGTTTCGATCACAGCATCAGCTCTTGTTTCTATTAAAACATTAACACGGACCCACATGGACAACACACACACACACACACACACCACAGTGCCGTTTCTGTAACCACTATAGAGTTGGACTGTGATACACCCCCTGTCACCAGCAATACTAGCCTCGAGGGGAGCTATTGATTGGCCCTGACAGAACCAATTACATTCAGTGACAGATAGAGACATGGAGCTGTCCACAGAGAGGAGGCAACGCCAGAGCGAGTGAGAGTGAAACCGAGATGGAAACAAAAAGACAAAGAAGTATAGAATAGAAATATCCGTATTATGTATTTATGTATGAGACACTTGGACTGCTGCTTTTTCACTGCGTCCAGGAAGAGCTGGATGTGGTTTGAACGTTTTCAATACAATGTAGATCCGATACCAGAGTTTCTGTACCGATGCCAAAACAATATTTCCCCCTCTATCTTCATTTATTGAACATGTTTTCTCTACAGTTCTCATTTTTCATTTTACAGAAGTCACGTTTCTCAAACATTTAATATCAAATCTCAGGCAGCTGTACAAGATCTGTGTCTAAATGAAATCGTCTAAAATTAGCGAAACGTTGATTTTTTTTTTTTTCCCTAAATCCAGAACAGCGTGATCGAAGAATAATTAAACAAGACTAATCTCATTTTGTTCTCAGTTGACAGTTTTAGATTAAAAAAAAAAAAAAAAAAAAAAGCATTACGCCTTTGAATCCCAGCCCAAATGCTGTGCCCGATATCAGTGTTGCCATCTAGATGAAGGTTTAAACAGTGGCTTTAACAGATTTATTGCTAATTTGCTTCTTCACAGGGGACAGATGCTGCGGTCAACGTCTCACATAATCACGTCTCACAATAATCATCCCCTCTGCTGTTCGTCTGTATGTTCGGTTCAGATGTATTCAGCAGCATAATGTGGCTTATCACCTTGTTTTCAGCCTCAATTCATGACGCACAACAGTCATTCTCATGTGCAGGCTCCAACTCAACATGGCATACACGCACACACAAATCCACAGAGTACCTTCCTACAAATTCAGTAAAATGTGGACCTACTGCATGATCACAGTGAAAGGCACAGTGTTTTTAAAATGATATCTAATGGTACTTTCCCAGGGTGTACGACTACCAGCGTGTGCCGGCATCCCTGTCTCCTCTGCCCCTGGGGCCCAGCCTGGCCAAGCGATCCCGCTCCTCCTCCTACTCCAAGCACAGACGCAGCCGAGACAGAACCCACTCCAAAAGCTCCAGAGCTCACTCCACTAGTTCAACCACAGCCAAGTGTGAGTAATATGAACAGGCTCCAGTTCAGATTTGACTCAACTTAAGCTGCTCAAGATCGTAGTGGGAACAGAAAACAAAAAAAAAGAATACATCTGTTAATTGTTATCGATCACAAAGAAGGGTATTGAAGGATGTGGTGAATTCACATTTTAGCTAAATTAGAGTTTAAAGGGGAAATCAGAAACAATCTTCTTTTTTTGACATCAGTTTACAGAAGTCATGAAGTTTCATTTTAAGGAACAGCTTCTTCATTTAGGCCGTGTGCATTTCTCTGTGGAATGAGTTTTTTTTAAGCATTCAAGCATCAAAAAGCTATTTAAAATCTCTTTTTTTTTACAGTGTAGATTTTTAAAATATAAAAATACCTAAAATGGCTTACTTCGCATGCTGCATTTTATCTGTCATAGGACGCAATTGGCATTGAACAGCTGTTTCAATGCACCTTGGCTGGTACGTTTAAACGTGTTTTCCTAACGTCCCGTGTATCCTCTCTCTGTCCCTGCAGTGGGCATGGAGGAGTTGCAGGTGATTAAAAAGGAGCTGACTCTGATAAAGACACAGATCGATGGGCTGCTTGACAGTCTTGACAGGATGGACACACAGAAGAACGACCACAAAGGTGAGACGTTCGTTCAGCGAAGACATCGGAGTCGGGTAGCTGTGAGATAGACCCCTGGATAATCTATTATCCCGGTCCGAAAAAAAAAAAGACAAACATTTCAAGGCGGAATCCAGCAATATGCCACTTTCAGATTTCCTGCATGATTAGCTCCACCAGTCACAACCCCAATCAGAATGATTCAGGATCAGTGCCGCCGGGGGAGTCTGGAGGATGTAATGTGCCGCACCACCAGAGCCACTCCTGTTTTACCTGACAATCAATTATTTTTCCTCCAGGCAGGAATTAAAATATATATGCACATTTTATATATATATAAAAAATCAAGGGTTATTATGGAATATGCTGAACAAACAGTGTGCTTGAAGGAACTGACAGGTGAAGCTCCCAGAAAACGGGACAAATAACAGTGGCATAGGCGCAGGTGAGAGCGGTTGCTGCCCTCTTGTGGATATTTGCACACTGTGCAGTCACTACTCCTGCTGACAACAGACCGGGTTTTACAGCATTCTTACTTAAATTGATCGTAAACTGAAACGCAGTTTACACGTCTAAATTGCCTTCATTTGAACAATATATCCTAATTGGCTGCCACACTAAATTCTCCCTACAAATTAAACAGAGGAATTGCTTTAACCTTGAAACTAAGCCATTTTATAACCTCAGCCGGATTATAGAAAAAACAGCCATGCTAAAAAGAGTATGGGTCTTCAGCCCTCTGGATTTGAGCAGTTGTGCCCCTGCAGGAAATTGTGTGTGTGTGTGTGTGCGTGCGTGTGCATGTGTGCTCTCCCATCTACTTTAAATGACCTTGGGCGATTGATAGCTCTCATCTTCATATTAATTTTATCTCCAGCTCTACTTGATTCCCCTGTCCCTCATGATCTATCTCTGGCGTCTCTCGCCTCCCTCTGTTTCCATCTCCTCATCTGCCCTTCACTCTCGTCACTCCCGCTGTTTTTTTTTTCTTCTGCGTGTCATCTGACATGAAGTGGGATGTATACAGATGCTTCCCTCTTGCAGTAAACATTGATTTTCGTCACGTTTTTTGCCCACACAAAGGAACCGAGGCGATGTTTCCATAAACCCGTCGGCTCCTGTGTTGCAGGGTCTCCCTTGAGAGAGGACAGTCCAGCTGGCTCGCCGTACGCTCTGTCGGCCAGCAGTCCCGAGCACTCCCTCTCCTCCCTCTCCCCGCCCAACTCCCGCCATCGAATCCACAGGGAGAGCCCTGACCTGAGGGAGCCCGAGGATGACCACCACCTGGTAAATCCAGAGTCTTGTCATCTATCTATAAAGCATAGATAGAAGGTAAAACATACCCAGGTTGTTAGACTATACAAGTCTGGTTTTACTTGGCCTATCAACACAATTTCAAAACTAATATGTAGAGTGAGATCTGCACTTTCAACATAAATTGTAGTCTATATTTGCATGTCTCTCTTTATCTATAACTATATTTTCCATGTCTTACCCAATGTACAATCTCTCTATTAAGACGATGTAACCTACACATAAAAAAATCTACTCAAGCTTCTTTTCTATAGGAATCCAAACTTCCTACTAGTTGTCCTTAAAGTGGTCAAATTGTGCAGCATTTTTGTATCACTTTGACTTACGCAAACTGTTTTGTGGGAAAATATTTTTTAAAAATTGTCAAAGAAAAAAAAAAAATGTCCAGAGACCAGATTTTAATTTTAAAATTCTTGCTATTTGAATTTTTGATATCCCTTATGGATACTATGATATATTTGTGGTTTAAAGAACCAAACAATCAAAACAAAGAAACAGGGTGTTTTGTGTGTGCTTCATTAATATTAATCAGCCTCTCTTCTGATTGGCTGATTTTGAATAGGTGGATGGGCAGTGACTGTGTGACATCACAACTTCACACAAGTCCTAATGGCTTCTAATAAGTGGGCTGAGTACATTTATCTGTGGATACAGGGAAAGTATTTATAGAAAAACTCAAAAGGCAATTAAAACCTCACTTTATACAGTATGGGACCTTTTTTTTTTTTAAAAAAAAACAAATAAATCCCAATCTCATGGTTTCAAGAAAGTCTTGTTGCAGCTATAAACGAATGCAGACAAGACTGACATGAAACGACTATTAAGACTACACTAATGGAAATGATTTATATTTGAAGGCTCAAGATTTTCCTTTTATTCTGAGCTCACATTGAGTGAAATGTCTGTTTCATCCCACTGTTCTGTCTGTCTCCTTTGTCTGTCTGTCACAGATGAGCAACCACAGCTCTGACCCTGAAGAGGAAATATGAGGGTAGAAAAAGAGACAACGTGGGAGATGTGGATAAAGTGCCAAACATTGAGGAAGAGAACAACTATCATCAGGCCAACACCCATATCAGAGGCTCCGCTGAGTGCGCACCTATCAAATAACGCATTCAGTACATTCAGTTACATCGCAGCAGCTCAGATTCCACGACCATAACTTGAAGTAGAACAGAAACGCACACAATTGTGACTTATTTTTTTTACCAAGTACTGGTACAATTATTTGAGAATAATTTGTTAGATCAGGCAGACAGGTGGAGTGATGTTCCCTATAGAATAGTAACATAAAAAGACAGCTGGAGGCAGCCTCCTTAAGCATTTGTTCCTGTTTTCTAATATACAATTGTGTTTGCATAAACACAAATATTCCAGTATTAACCCAAATATTTTAGTATTAACCCAAACGTCACAGTATTAATCCAAATGAGACACTCTAGTTCCATAATTAAGACATTCCCTATGTAAGCAGCTTATAATTTATCACATTCGGAAAACGTATGCCTGTGAGGTACATATTAATTTGTGTAAAGTCATGGGTGTCACTGCAAGTCTGGGAATGGGTTTGCTGCTTCACCAGTTTTCTCCCAGGAAGCAAACAAAATGTAATGGAAAGCACAGGCTGTTAAAAACCGTGTCAACACCTGACTTACACGTCACTTTGTGAATAAAGGGAAAAACTGGAATATTGTGTGCATGTACTGTAAAATGAAAGTCGTTTCCTCCTGCGAAAAGGAATCTGTACGCTCAACACTTCCAATAGGGCCATTTAACTCTTTAACACATGACTCACACATTAACTTCATTGTGTCCCTTCTCGGGATCATAATTCAGACATTCGATGTAACTCAATCCTTGAGAGATTGGATAGTCACGCTGCTCATTTAGTTTTCCGTATGTCTTCTCTGTCTGTGCTTCTCTGACAAATTTGTAAACCACCTGTCACCTTTCAGAAGGACTTCCTATATTTTAACTGTATTAGAGCCAAGTTAATACTCTCTTCCACCATGTATTTGGCACTACGCTGTGCAGAGGCCCAGGTCAGTGTGTAATATTGTGTATTATTGTAAACTTGACTGTAATTGTTCAGCTGTCTGATTTTATTCTTGCTTTAGGACTTCTCATATGATTTTTTTTAAAGAAAACAAACATGTTATTATGATTCCTATGGTGGTACATGTTTTTGTTTGCATTCTTAAGATGAGCCAAGTGGAAATACTCATTGTCACGGTAGTAAAGGTATTTTCATATTGACTATAAATACAGTTCATGGGAGTGTCTTTTTATTATGCTGAATAGAGACAGGGAGAAAAGGAGAAGAAAAAAAATCTTGATAAACAAAACATCAAAAAGAATAAAATCAGCCACATTTTGTGTGGAATTTAAAAGATAAAAATAAAAAAGGACAGTTCCAGCTGTAGCCTTTCCACCACCAGTGGGAGAGATAGATTGACAGACAGAGGTAATAACTGAAGCCAATCAGCTGGTCCTATGTACAGGTTATATCTACAATATTTTGGTGTAGCAAAAAAAAATGTGAGCTGTAATTTTGAGTTTAAGATGTGTGTGGGTTATTATTAAATCAAAAGGGAAATGGAAAATGTTTTTTAAGTAATTAACTGAAAAGAAACAAAACACATTTGATAAGAGAAATTGTGAAATCACACCAGGCAGCGTAGTTTCAAATAATAAATGCAAATTGCGGACAGCGATTTGTCCGGTGCCAAAACAAAAATACAGGGTAGGAAAAACACCTCTGCCAGATAAAAAAGTGTTTATAATTTGCATTACGCTATAATCAGCACATTAGACTAAAGTAATGAGACTACTTGGTCACGCTTGTTGGCAAGGTTGCTGCTCAAAAGACCCTCCATATTTGGAAATATTGTATTCAATGCCTGTGCTGTATATTAATTAGAATTTGATTATAATAAGAGACTGTGTGTATGCGTGTGTGTGTGTGTGTGTGGGGGGGGGGGTATCACATTTAATAAGCACATGAGCGTGTTTGTAGAATTGAAAAAGTCCACTAATGGTGCACCTCTGCATGTGCCTCGGCCTCAGAGCATTCCAATTTGATCATCCATTTCCGCTAAGTTCAAAGTGCTGAAAGTGTGACAAAAGAAGCTCTTGCACAACTGGTCTTCTGTTGACAAAAAGATAAGCACATAGTTACTGAGTGTCACACTGACTAGGAGAGCGTGCAGAACTGCACTGCATGAAGGTAATGTGACGGAAAGCTGATGCTGTAAACCTTAAAATTGCATTTTCTCACAGTAGGTCTGCTGACCAACCAAGTTTGGATTTTATTCATCAGTGCACATGAGTGCATGCAGGCTACAGCAAATCAAGGGTCATATTTTCCCTGAAAATAAGGTAAGCGGAAAACCTTGAAAAGGGGATAACTTTAAAATGATACAGCATTATATATTCAGTGTGTTGTATTATATACTGTATTTTGTAGCATCTACATGAAGTCTGTGGTTAAACAGATACTTTGTGAGAGGTGGGAGGGGGCTACAACAGGTTTAACTTGCTACTTTTATTTAATATTTCACATTTTTGATAATTTACAATAAAGCAGGAATTTCACTTCTCACTCTCAAATCATTTTTAACTCTCAAAGATTTTTATGCATAAATTAAAAGGCATATAAATGTTTTTTTTTATATTATATTCGTAGATCACAGTGATGGCAGACTCACCTTATAGCCCCTTGACCACCCATGTGCTGAATACTGCAATGGGTGTCCCTGGGTCCAACATGACCCTTCACCTCTACCGACAGGACCCCTTAACTGAGGCCTGGAGTTTGATTGTCACCGGGTAAAAAAGTGAAACATGGTGACAAGTGACCACTGAGAATAATCACAAACAGCACCAATGGAAGTTTTCCATTCATCTTCCACCATATTCTGTCTCAACAGGACGACTAATGATGACGGCCGTTGCCCAGGACTCATCACAAAACAGTTGTTCACATCTGGTGTGTATAAAATGCATTTTGAGACAGCGGAGTACTGGGCGAGTATGGGGGAGACCAGCTTTTACCCGTATGTTGAGGTGAAAAATTGTTAATTGTATAATATTTGTTAACATCTTAATATCATAATATCTTAATATCTTATGTTCTTATACTCTTGTTATAATTTTTGTTAATGAAATTTATGCTTAACCTACCTGCATAAGGATGCTGTTAATAGTCTATAACAGTCTAACATGTAATGACTGGTCTCTTTCATCCAGTCTTGTTTTGTTTTGTTGCAGATTGTTTTCACTATAAAAGACCCTGGACAAAAGTACCATGTTCCTCTGCTCCTGAGTCGTTTCTCTGCTCCTGAGTCGTTTCTCTTACAGCACGTACAGAGGGAGCTAGAGATCAAGCGTGATGAACCTCCTGAGGCTTCCTCCCCCATCAGTGGTCATTAATAGGCCACTTCCCCAGGAACATTCATCTCCGCACCAGTTGAACTGTCACACCCACTGACGAGACATAATGCACCATTTGAATAAATACACAACCACTATTATCTTTGAAATCAAACAACCACATTACATATTTTGCATTACACTACAATAACATACTTACTTACTATTATGAACAGTTTAAGTTGTGTAAAAGCTGATTAAATATGTTATATGTCCACTGACAAACGTCTTTTCCATTTGTACAAATGTCTAAAACTATCCATTAATATTTTATGCCCTGCTAGTTCAAGTTCAGTTGCTGCATCCAGAGGTTGTATACATATAACTAGGCTAAATACTGTACTTGCAACTTTGAGATACTTGGACATTACAGAGGATTTACTTCACAGCTTTTAGGTCAATATTGTACAGGCCATGTGAAAGACATATGATCAGTTAATAGAAGTTGCATATTAGACGAACCTAACAATATCAGTTCTAACTATCCTTGGCAATCCTCAAATGCTGCTTACAAAATTATTAATATTTCAATAATACTAAACAGGGTCATTTTGCATAATGAGTATTTTTTTATAATGTAATGTAAACCTGTGAATTAATTATTGACTTTACAAAGGCCAAATGGCCAAATGTGTAATTAAGACAATTAAAGTGTATAGAATATATGAAGCTGACAAGTACACATGTTAAAGTTTCCATGTGCAGTAACATACATGATTAGATTATAACAGTGTAACAATGGACTTGTATGTGTAATGGCGTGTGGTATTGTGGACTCAGTAGGTTCTTTAATGCATATTTCCCCTACAAAAAATAGAATACAATAGAATAGGATAGAATACAAATACAAAAAATTACCCCACAACTATGTCCTTTTTGGGCCATTTGTCTTCATTAGTTTAGTGCTCTCCTAACTCTGTGCTCGATAGCTTTCGCCTGGGTCGGGTGTGGATGTCGATTACTCTCCCCTGAGCGAGGTGGGGCCTACACTCTGATGCGAGGACAGTGTGCCCATTATAACACTATCTCATCTTGTTTCAGTCTGCTAGCGCTGAATTATTGTTAGAAACCATGGCAGACGACGAATTAGAAGCTATTAGACGGCAAAGGATGGCGGAGCTACAAGCAAAGCAGGGGGTAAGGACACAACAGGAGCGGGCAGCGCGTTTGCGTTCACCATATTAGGAGTTATATTAAGAGATGCTGAGTTCACAATGCTGCTAGCTAGTGTAACGCTGGCTAAACAACTATCACGACTCAAAATTGTTTAGCACCTCACACAGAGGATATACATCGCTCACATATGACACTCCTGCTCAATGTTAGTGAGCTGTAACAAGCTCGTGAAGTCCGATACATCACAGTAGTAACCAACGTTAGCCCGCAGCTATCTTAGCGCACGCCCCTCTGATTGACAGCAGTTGTGGAGCAAAACTTGTTTAAAATTTAAGAAAATAAAAGAGGGTGTATTATAGAGTATTTGACAAAACTCATAATAAGATCTTAGTTTTAAAGGATTAGTTTGGGTGCTATTTTCAGTTTTTTGTGTGACTAAAGCTAAGGTGGCAACCTTTAAGGAGAATATTGGTTCATCCTTTAAAACAACAGCCAGGAGCCCAAATGAGCATTGAAGTATTTTTTTGTCTTTCCATAATCCTTTCTCCTGGTCATGCTGATGGGAGCCAAAATCCACGAGCTGGGCAAACAAGTATATTAAAGTTTATCTGAAGATAATATGAAAATTGAGTCATAAAAATGAGGCTGTTAAAGTAGATATCTTTCAGTGTTAGTCTTTTTTAGCAAAGGTCCCCTTTTTGTTGTTATACATCCACAGCAGATCAATATGGAAACAACACAAAGTGGGGAATTCAATGCTAAACAGACTGGATGTGTCATATATCTACTTGATGTGAACAACTCAAACTGACAAAGCCTCATATAATCTTTAGATAAACATTTGAGTGCATTTTTACACAAAATGACTGTGTGGACTCACTGTGGATTTTGGCCACGTTGAAAGTGTATTAGAACTGGATCTTTTAATATCCAGTATAAATAGGAAATATTACAGTGCGGAAAACCTCTTTCAGTATTCATATGGCAATCTGGCTGTTACCCCATTTTAAATAAAATGCTAAGACCTTGCTTTTTTAAATCAATTCAAATCACTTTCCTTAGGTTTCAACGAGCTGAATACCCAGAATGACAGTATGTTACTCGGCTAGACTAAACACCACTCAGCAGAGCCTGACTGATGAATTTGCTGAAACTCTGATTCTGATATATTTATAAAATGTAACAAATTGTCAATGTGCTTTATTTTTTTATATTCTTCTAGGATTCCTCAAATAATCAGCAAGGAGAAGAGGCCAAACAAAGGTAAGATTTACTGCATAAGTCATTTACATGCATGCACAAGTATATAAATAATATCTTTGTTATATATGCTGTGCTTTTTAATTTAAAAAATGCTGTGTGACCAGTAGTAATTGTTTTTTTCTGTTTATTAACTCAATGTATTGAACTGTCTGCACAATATTACTATTAGAAAACAAAACCATTAGAAAACAGAATAATAGACAGTTTAATAAAACAAATTTTCTATTGTTGTTGTGGTGGTGCTGGTGTGATAATGATGTTGTTGGACATTTTATCCACAGAGAAACTGATATGAGAAACTCCATATTGGCTCAGGTTCTAGACCAGTCTGCCCGTGCCAGATGTAAGTGTGCTCTCAAAAATCTCAAAAATTAAATCATATGCCCGCTGATGTTAAATAATTGCTTAATAGGTAGTTAAGCAGTATTAATGCATAAAGCCTGATCAGCACTTCTGTGCTTGTATCATGAATAATGGTAATTTAGTAGTGGTTTCACCTGCACTAATGATGTCATACCTGATTTATTAATGGATTTTAATACTCCTCTCTCTGAGTTTGGACATCATTGTAAAACATTGTGCGGTGAATCGGAGGGAATACAGTATATAATGTACTTATTAATGCTGGTCACTTGCAAACAACAGTGGTGAAAATCATTTTTATCTTTACAGTAAGCAATCTTGCTTTGGTGAAGCCGGAGAAGGCCAACGCAGTAGAGAACTATCTCATTCAAATGGCTCGATTTGGAAAATTGGGAGGAAAGGTAAGAAAATGACCTCTGATACTTGAAATAGGTTATTGATTTTTTTTTCCACATGGCGGTACTGCAACAAATGTGTTTTGTCTTTTGTCAGATTTCGGAATCAGGCTTGATCGAGATCCTCGAAAAAGTCAGTCAGCAAACAGAGAAAAAGACAACTGTCAAAGTAAGTTCTGTGTGCAGTTCTATGCAAATATGGAACACGGGACATAAAAAACACGATTGTCAGGAAACATTGAACCAAAATGTGCAGATTTTTCCCTCTATCTCTAACAATTCTTTTAATGCTGTGCACTTTTCAGTTCAACAGACGGAGGGTGCTGGACTCGGATGATGAGGACGATTACTAACTTCCAACTGGAGCCCTGGAATGAGCCAAGAAATCGGAGGGGATATGATTCACTGGGACTCTTAATAGCATCTTTGACCAGCGTGTTCTTGTTAGCTAAATCCTGGGATGCCACACTGTCCTCTGTGTGTTTCTGGAAACTACACACCAAGAGGGAGGAGAAAGGATGTGGAATTGATATGATGGCATAAAGGATTGCGGGTTGAATACACGCGCTGTTTAATAAGATGTTCTTTGGCAACATGTTTTTCAAGCAAGTTGCTATGAAGTAGCACTCGTTGAGTTGTACCCCGACAACTTATGGCACTGTTTGACTCCCCTGGTCTTTCTCAGTAGTTAATCTTTTTTTCTTTTTATTTTCACAATGGTTGACTTATTTTCTTCAATCACAAGTAACTAGACAAAATGCAAATCTTTACTGCTGCTGATGCATTTTATCTTGACTTGTGAATAATATAGTGCATTGTTCTCCATTCAGGGCCAGCATCCCACCAACCATGGATGCTGCACTTGGTTATTTTCTTTTACTGAAATGTATCTTGAAAGTTTACATAAAAAATAAACAAAAAAGAATAGTAGTATCTACAAATTCTAGTATACCATTTTTTTTACTGTTCAGTTATGAGAATTAGGGTTTAACCCTCTTGATAGGTTTTCCATGTTGGATCTTCACAGAAATTATGTTTCAGGTCACAGCTGTATCATGGGTGTAACAATGCTCAATGCAAAAACAGATATTCTTTGCACCATCTTCATCACCACCTTACAGAAAACATCTTTTTTTTAACAATATGCACCATTTCAGTTTTGGATTTCATTTCAGAAACAAGAGTTAAGACTTGCCAAATGTAAACAACTTCATTTCAAATAAAAGACATGAATGCAAAACATGATTTTATTATTTTTTTTTAACTAAAAGCTTGATTTTGTTTTCTATTTGCAAATAACTTTTTCCCAATAAAGAGCTAATTTATGAAAGAAAATATTATTTAATTAAACTGTTATATTGCCCCAATAGCATTGATATTTTTTTATAAGCACTAGAATTGAGTGACTTTTTATATTTTTGTATCTTAAATTAAACCATTACCATGTAGAGCGGAACAGATATCAACTTCTGTAGAGAATATGTTCTAGATTCGCCTAATTCAATTCAAATTCACTGTCCACCTTGGTGAAAATGTTTCTTTAGCTTCTTCAAACATGACAAACAAATCAACATACACTACATCTCACAACTGGAAGCTGTGCATGGGGGTCAGGAAAATAGCAGGAGCCTTTGTAATAAGTTGTGAATGTTAAAAAGTGTAATAATTGTGTTAGTGGTGGTGGATGGTGGGAAAGTAACAATACCAAAGTATAAAAAGTGCTCAATGACAAATGAATTTCTTACATTTAAGAAATAATAAATATAAGTAAAAGACCATAAATATTATCCCCAACAAGTACATACAATATCAATAGAAGTGGACTTAATTGTAAGTACTTTTATAATGTTTGATATTTTAATGTATAATGTAGTGTGTGTGTGTGTGTGTGTGTGTGTGTGTGTGTGTGTGTGTGTGTGTGTGTGTGTGTGTGTGTGTGTGTGTTATAAACAATATATCAATATAAATTAAAACAAATATATTATTTTAAAAAGTGAAATAATCGTTCCGTGGGATGGGCTGCTACCATTGGCCCATTTTCGCACGACCGTGGTCAGATGATCTGTCATTGGATACCCGGACTGTTTAATCAAAACGTCACGGCTGTGATTGGTGGCGCGGGTAGTCACATGTTCACCGCCAACCAATCAGGAGGGACCTCGAAAAAAACAAGCACTACAACACTGTAGTCCGGTTGAGTCGCGTTAGCTTCACGTTGAATTACTGACCACAAGAAGCTTCTGTTCCTTATATTTCAGTTTTCAGTCACGAATAGCTCGTTTACCGATATCGGTTTATACACAGCTATGCCTGAGAACAGCGTGGAGAAGCCTAACACCGTTACATGCACCGCACCTGTGAACATAGCTGTCATCAAGTACTGTAAGTATCAGAGTAACAGATGTACTTTTAATCCAGTAGCATTATAACGTCTGTAGTTTTACATAGCTTAGTAAACCTGTCTATTGTTGAATGATTTGTGGATTCAAATCCAGAACATGTATACTCTGTCTTTGTCTGGTTTTATCTCAGCTGTTCACTGTGTGTCAACGCGTGTTGTTTTCCAGGGGGGAAGAGAAATGAAGAATTAATTCTCCCCATTAACTCATCTCTGAGCGTCACGTTGCATCAAGACCAGGTGAATATATTCATTGAAGTAGTCTTGTTATTATGAGGGCAGCTTCCTCCAATGTATTGTAGGTCTTTCAAAGTGCAGAGCAGCAAAGTTACAGCAAACGAAACTGTAAATAAGTCTAATTTGTTGACAAGAACTGCGTTTTAATACCATGTTTAAGTTTTACTGGCACTGGCTAGCAGTGTGGCCTGTCTGGACATTGATGAATGAATTGTCATTGTTTTATTTCATGCATTGAACCCATTCTGGCAAAAAGAGGGAATACTGACTGGATGCTGCTAAAGGATCTTGAGTAATGTCCTGGAAACTTAGCAAGATGATCCAAATCCAGGACTGGGATTAGTGGAAATAATGACCTCGCCTTCAAATTAATTCTTGATTAAAATGTATAGTTACAGAACATTGAATGAAAAATAACAGAGTAATAGAGTTTATTGTTTTTATTATCAATTAATATGCCAGTTACTTTCTCAATTAATCATGTGGTCATTAAACTCCAAAAAGTGATTGCAGTTTTGTTCATATCATAGAAAACAGAGATGACAGGCCAATGTTTTCATTTAACAAGGAAAAATCTGTACATTATTGGTGTTTGGGATTTTTAAATCACTTAAACAGTTAATTAATTATCAAAATAGTTGCCATATACAGTGTTAGGGCGCCCTGGTAGCCTACTGGTTATTGTGGTTCTATTCTGGCCGTGGACCTTAGTTACATGTCTTACCATAAATACAGTCTTTAATTTAATTTATATATATATATATGTGTGTGTGTTTTGTTTCCTCTCTCGTTAAGCTGAAGACGACTACAACAGTGGCAACCAGCAGATCATTTCAGGAAGATCGCATATGGCTCAATGGCAAAGAGGAGGATATCAACCACCCCAGACTACAGTCCTGTCTGAGAGAGAGTAAGTCTTTTCCATTTCATTTTTCCTCGCAAAAAGCATGAAAGTTAATGGGAGGGCAGCTCACTTCAGTGTCATTGTTCTGTGTTCTGTATCTAGTTCGACGACTAGCAAGGAAGAGACGTAATGATGCAGACCCGGTATTGTCTCACAAAGTCCATATCTGCTCCGTCAACAATTTCCCCACTGCTGCTGGACTCGCCTCCTCTGCTGCTGGATTTGCTTGCCTAGGTGAGAGTGTGTACGTATGTACATCATTAAAATTTCCCTGCTCAATATCTTCTTTAAAAATGCTTGAACTCTTGTCTGACGTATAACTCAAGTCTAAATGCTAACATTTAGTTAAGAATTGATAGTGAGATTTAAATCCAGAAACTGCTTAATATTTTCATCATGAGTTTATGTTGGGGAAGAAGAAGACATTCGATACGTCTGCATTTTATCTTTACTCCCTCTTTCGTCACTGTGTTGCAGTTTACACACTGGCTCGGCTGTTTGGTGTAGAAGGGGAATTGTCTGCGATTGCCCGACAAGGTTCAGGCAGCGCATGTCGTAGTATGTACGGAGGATTCGTCCAGTGGATCATAGGACAACAAGGCGACGGCAAAGACAGTCTTGCCCAGCAGGTGGAGCCAGAAACTCATTGGCCTGAGCTCAGAATACTTGTACTTGTGGTAAGTTTGTGTGTGTGAGTGGGCGACTGAGAGGGATAAATTGTGCTATTCTTATAGTCCTCATTGAGAGCTGGGTTGGACCCTGCAGACCTATTTTAACTATTTCCTTACCTCTAAAGAGGAACTTTTTTTTTTTTTTTTACTATTAGAGACCATCTGTCGGGATAATATGATTGTCCCTCACGTGTTGCTCAGGGAAACTGTCTTTGTCCACTACTGTTTTCACTATGAATACTCCCATTAGATAATATCATCAAAGAATAGAAACTTAACTTTCCTAGTTATGCTGATGATTCTTTTTAAATTATGCTTACTGGTCTCTGTTTTTACTTTCCCTTATATATTTTATCATCCATTTCTTTTTTTAATTTTCTAATTGTATTGACTTTCTGCTGTTTTAGTATGTTACATTTCTATTTGTATTTAATTGTAAAGCAGATTCTGAAAAGTGTCTTATAAATAAAGAGGAATACATTATTAAAATGAGAAAGAAAGCATGATATGAGTCAATGTATTGGCACATCTGTGCTCTCTTGTGAAAGTGAAAATACTTCTATAAATGACACTTTCCTGTGTAAGACATAGAGCGAAGTGTCTTAACTACTGCTTTTAATCATGCCTGGTTTGATATATTTGTTTGTCGCAGGCCAGTGCTGAGAGGAAACATGTGGGCAGCACCTCTGGGATGCAAACCAGTGTAGAAACAAGCTGTCTCTTAAAGGTACTTCAGTCAGCCTCAAACATGTATGAATCAGTGTATAAACATCGCTGTCAATTATACTTTCAAATTGGAGATTGACATTATGTAAATGTCACTCATTGTCACTCATCTGGAAGTCAATAAATCGATCTGTTCTGTGTGCAGCACCGGGCTGAGTCTGTGGTCCCAGGCCGGATGGTAGAGATGACTGAAGCGGTGCGCAGAAAGGACTTTGCTGCATTTGCTGAACTAACCATGAAGGACAGTAACCAGTTCCACGCCACCTGCCTTGACACATACCCTCCTATCTTCTATCTTAACAGCGTCTCACATCAGGTCATCAACTTGGTGCATCGGTACAACCGGCACTATGGGGAGACAAGGGTGAGCAACTCTGCGGTTCTGTTTCTAAAAGAGAAAAAAATAAGAATATAGCCGTCATCTTTCCGTTAGAAGCTTGTGTTTTCGTCATTACATATGGGCAGCTTTGTGTTTCCTATAGTTACATCAGTGGATCCATTTGTAAAATTTGTGGCAACATGGCTGCTTTAAAAGGAAGAAAATCGTTCTGAATATAATTAAATATCTTGGAAAAATATGGAAGTTACATTACTTTTGCCACACTTCCAATGTACTGTAATGCATCTGTAACTGTGCTTGCTTTTGTGTAACTCCTACTGACTGCAGGTTCTTCTTTCCTTGTGAGAAATTTGCCTCAGTGCATGCTGCTGAATTTCTGACATGATGCAATGAAGATGTGAAACTTGTGGGGTAGTTTTCAAACTACTGTAAATGGGGAAGAGAATAACTTTTGCTCTTTATATGACTGCCCCGGGCTCTGTTTGTTGCCATGTAGGTGGCCTACACCTTTGATGCTGGACCCAATGCTGTGATCTTCACTCTACAGCAGCATGTTCCTGAGTTTGTCCAGGCAGTTCAACATTTCTTCCCCCCAGAGACCAATGGAGGACAGTGAGTTCACAGTCACAAATGGAGTCATATTTCTGAAATGAATTGACATAAAAACAGCATAAAATAAATTAATAAACTCTTTGAAATATCTCTGCAGGTTTGTGAGCGGTCTTCCAGTTAACCATGCTGTTCTTTCTGAGGAGCTCAAGCAGGCTATTGGTTTAGAGCCCATACCAAAAGGAATACGCTATATTATTAGTACCAAGGTATACACACACATACACTGATCTAAATACACTGTGGATACATTCTTATAACAGTTTATTTAAAACGAGCTACACAGCCTAGAAAGATATGACTCTAACCACAATAGTCCAAGATGAGTTTGGAGCTATTTCTCCATTTCTGTGGTTTTACACAACATTGAGTTGCACTACTTGAATACAGCTGAATGTTGTAGCATGTACTGTAATTAAAAGTAGTTCTTCTGCCTTGCTGTTGTAATACTAGTGAGCTAATAGTCTTTGTCCAGTGGATGTTTTATTCATCTGTAATATGCTGTTTTAAGGTTATATCTCATTAAAACAAGCTTTTCACTCAGAATCATTTAGGCCTGAACCCTCATAATCAGATGAGTAATCTAACATTTGTCAGAGTTGATAAGTATAACGACTACTATTTAACCGGTAAATTCCAAGGTCCCCCAATTAAGAGACCCTGAACCTCACCGCAGCAAAAGAAATAAAACGCTGCCCTAATTACGTAGCGCATAGCACAAGTCATTTTTAACACACACCAAACACAACTCAAAACACAAGCATATTAATTATCAAATATCAAAATCTGATTAGTGACAGAAAGTAAACCCACTTTCTATATTTCCAATGCTACCTCTATGATACTTCATGGTACACAAACAAATAGCATCTCGTATGAAAGCTTAGACCCTGGCGAGTTTATCGGTACTATTATTTCCCTACAACAAAACTATACAAAGTTAAACAACCACTTACATACAGCAACTAAGAGAAATTCTGTCTTACCTTTGCTGTTTTGTGATTAAAAAGTTGTACTTGAGTACAAAAAATGCTGTTTCTAGTAATCTTGTTTGTTTACAACCAATGTCAACTTCTATCCGACTTCACTTATCTTAAACCTACAAACCTAAAAGAGAAGCGAGAGGTTAAGGAATACCTAAGAATTTCTTTAGTCGAGGACAGGCCACATGCATTTTTCCATGTTAACACATGGACACACAAGTCATAGTCTGTTTTTCTTTGTTTTACTCACTAACCTGATCCTTTTTTGTTGTGGCTTTCAGGCTGGACCGGGCCCTTGTGTTGTGGAGGATCACACACAGCATCTGCTTGGATCTGACGGGTTGCCTAAGAAAACAGCGTGATGCCATGCAGCAATAATGACTCTTATTCAGCACTGATAGGAATCTACATTAGAGCTTTGTAACTAGGGGTCTACTCTCTGACTGTCGTGATTTGATGTTAACATATCTCCCTTCGATTATCAAATGGCTCTTGGTCCTTTGTATCACACACTTTCTGTGTGCTCTTTTTTTCTTAGTATCTACTGGTAGATACGGGTCAAGGTTTTTTTTATTAATGGGTTCAGTCATAGTCATGAGCATAGGCTGGACTCCTGAGGTGGTAAATTAAGGATACCAACACTGCCGTGTGCCCTTCAGCAAGGCAAAAATCAGCAAAAATCTATTCACTGTAGCTGACTTTTCCCCCTTACTTGATATATGTCCCCATGTGTTTAAGGGGGGCATTATAATTATCTGAACCAGCCACATTGTTCAATTTACATTTTCATCCCATGAAAACACGATTTCAGACAGAGTACATACTTAACTTATGTTGGTTTTATTCTGTAAAATTGAATAAAATATATTTTAGTCACTATACCTGTTGTAAGATCCTGTTTCATTTTGATGACGGAGCAGGAAGTCCTCACAGCTCAGCTATGCTTGTAAAAGTCACGCTGTTTTTGGAAAATAGTTTTTTCTTTATCCTCGATGGGTGCAAAGAAAGGTAAATGAAAGACAAATCCTGTGTTCTTATTACATTCTAAAAACTATATATATAGTAAGTTTGGTCTCTGCTAAAAAAAATGCTTTAAAAACTTTCAAACTAGACAGTTTGACAATTAATATGACTTCATTTCTGTATCACTTTTCATACAGCAAAATGTAACGCAAACTGTTTCACACAACAAAACAAAAAGAATAACCCCATCATGCATATGCACACACATATGCACTACTTTGTAATTAATAAAGCACTCAATATCTATTAAACCCCAGAACAGAAACTGAGGAAACACTATCATAAATCTTATCGTGTAACAGGATTTATAAATAAATAAAATAAAATACCATGCATAAATTAATAAAAAATTGAATTGATTGAAGGGTCTAAAGAAGGGTTGCATTGTAGTGCTGTGCAGATTTTGTACTCCAAAACACACTACAATTAAACCTGATCTGATGAGTAAATAAATAGTAAAAAAAAGGTAAAATAATAATAATGAGCAAAAATAATAAAATAAATAGTAAGATAAGTAATAAAAATCAGTAGAATAAAAAATTATGAATAGGTAAAAGTTGGCTAATTTTAAAAAAGAATGTTGAATTAAATAAAAAAGATCAAATGTCATATAAAATTAGATAAAATGGTATACCAAAAAATAAGTCAGGCGAAAATAAAGAAATAATAAACACATAAAGTAAAGTATAACTAAAAGCCAGAGTAAACAGGTAGGTCTTAAGTTTGCTTTAGAAAATATCGACAAAAACGAACATGACACATCCGCCACCTCAGGTGTCCGGTGTTACACCTGTGGTGGGAGTTAATGAGGAGTTCTCTGGCCCCGCCCCCCGCCGTGCGCTCCTGCTCCGTTCAGGAAATGACGACGCGCTGAGGCAGGTCCCACCTCCCTCTTTTTCACGCGTAGACTACACCCCTCAGTCACGTCTCGTAAATGCATTTTCTTCCTTGTAGCCGCAATCAAAGCTGCCAATCGCTGTGTGGAAAGCAGCCGCCGTCTGCAGAGGAGCTTCTGTGGTGAACACTATGGGGAAAATAGAGTGGGCTATGTGGGCCAATGAGCAGGCTCTGGCTTCGGGACTCAGTGAGTATACAAAGTTTATCTGAAGTTTTGAAAAGAAGAAAAAAATAATTTAAAAAAAGTTAAGTAAATTATTTATTTTATTTATTTACTTTATAAATTGTGCGTATGATTAATTTATATATATATAAATATTTTAATTGATTTAATATTTTACTAGATTTATTAAAGCTCTGTTAAATGATATCATGTTCAAACGAACTGATTGTTTGAACATGACATCATTTTAATCAAGTCTTGTAACTTTTTTTAAGTAAATATTGTAATTTCCTACTTCCTTATTTCAGTTCTTCTCACTGGAGGCATTGTGGGGGTGGCTGGGCAGTTCAGAGGATGGCAGTTTGCTGCTTATGCAGTGTATCCTTTTAGATTTGAACAATGTGCAGTATTCAATTTCCATTTTTTATATATATATATATAATTTTGAAGTCTGTCCAAAAAAAGCTTACCGTACTTCCTAATATTATAGCCTTTGTACGATATGATTGTCTTAAATGCAATAGCTATGATATGAAATCATTTCTAAAAACAAAAGTGCGTATTTCAAACAATAGTTGCTTTGTAATCAAATGGAAGCTGAGCTACAGAAGTTGAAATGCTTCCCATAAATACAGGTAGGCTTAGCACAAGTATGTGGGAAGTTAACGCTTAAAACGTGGCTTTATATCCCACAAAAATATAACAAGCCTCAAATGCTTCTGCTTCCATTTAGAGTCAATGTCTTTGTTAATTCAAGCCAAGTTCATTGCCATAAAAAAAACTTTATTGGGCAAAAAAAAAGGAAAATAACAGAGGAGGGATCCCTCTTCCAGGAGGGAAAGGCTTGCAATAGATATCATGTGTAGAGGATGGTAACAATACATTAGTACAGGGAGGGAATTGCAGAGATCTGGATTAAATAGGATAACAGAAATCTAGGAATTCATGTTTATATGGAGGATAAGGTGACATGGATCCATGGCAGGTTCCAGGTGCAACCGGGACAGAGTGAGGCCAGGACCACATCAATTCCAATGGGAAGGACCCTTCATGGGCAGGTAGACTGCTGCATGGTCTGTATTGTAAATGGGAATAAAACACGAGACAGGACTGTGTCAACAAAGCAGGTGGAGAGGAAGGTAATGCTCAAAAGTAGCCTGCTTTGTCTCTGTATGATGTAGGCTACTTTTGCCTATTTGTGCAATATATCTTCTTGTAAGGAAATGGGGGGAGACCTTCAAAAAGCTATGAAACAGCCTTGACAGAATATCCAGCGCTGCCGGGGTATTTGTTTGCCTACTTGAGTACCCGAGAGGCAAAAGGGCTAAAGGCACAAGTGTGGAGAGAACGTAAGTGACGCAAAAGTGCAACTCGTATATTGAACTTCTGTGATGCTATATCCTTTTAGTGTTTAGTGCCTTATTGGTCTGTCTCTATTGTCTCTTGTTTTCCCTCAGAGGCCAGTACTGCTTCACTGTGTGCGTGAAATCCTTCGGGCCATTAACAAGGAACTACTACGTCAGAGCGTTTCTACACGCTGCGTGAGTGCATTGTATCAGCTTTCCTTCGCTCTGCAGCATTCCTCCAGTGTCAGTGGCTCCAACAAAAGACAAACTTAAGTGTAATTATCATTTCTCGTTCTAAAAATCTCTTTTTCTCATTGTCTTCTTGCTTCTCAGGATCTGTGTCCCTGGAGGGTTCATGCTTGCTACGGTCCTCGGGTGTGTCTGCCTCGGTATTGCCAGCCTCATCTACCTTGCTGTAAGATGGCCGCTTTTACTGTTAAAACAGGTTGTAAAGTTTGATAAAGTCGTTTTCCGGGACAGGAAGTGGTCTGCTGATGGGAAAGGAGGAAATGGTAACAAAGAAGACTTGTTTTATTGCTGGTGTACCTCTGTTAAGACATGGCCCTGTAGTTTTGAAATCTGACAAGTCAGGGGTGTGACTGAATTCTTCAACAGACCATGATGTGGTAACTCAAGTCATGAAGTGTTCCTTATCTTATTATGAGCCTACAAGATAAGGGACACTTATTAGCAGTAATTAGTTCTGGTCAAGATTAAGTTGACTCTAAGTTTGGGATGATCCAAAAAGAAAAAAGCTCCTGGAGGAGACCGGCCACCCGCGTTGGTGGATCAACCATTCGTTGCTAACTTGTGTTTCTTGTAATCCTCTTAATTTCTAGGCAGCCATTCGAGGTGAACACTGGGAGCCCATCCTTCCCCGAAAGGAGTCCCGCAAGCCGGAAGTTGCGGACAGCATCAAGCATCCACCTCAGAATCCACCGCCGAGGCCTCCTCCAGAGACGCGCAGGAAACGAGTGGATGACCTGGAGGGAGCAGCCTACGACAATCCCATGGATGTTACTGTCAATGAATATTGACCCGCCCACTCTCATCCTCTGTTCCCCTCCCAAAATCCATCATGGCGGGACGCCGCCAGATCCTACAAAAGTTATAGACTGTGGGGTCCACACCTTCACGCCTCAACCTGCAGAGGAAAACACCTGTCTCAGGAGGATGGGTAAAGTGAATGTAATATTTTATTTGTAAAAAAAAATAAATAAAATAAAAAAAAAGATGCAGAAGGAAATACATGTAAATGCTATAGCTGCTAAGTGGCAACCACATACGAATATTGTTAATTTAAAATATTGTTAACACCGATATCTGCTTCCATCTTCACCATCTATATGTTAAGCTGTGCTGCTATACATAATAACGACAGCACTGTTTGTTAAGATACATTGACATGCAGTTTTTTTTGGCTGTATATTTGGCTGATATTAACCAATTATTAAAATGTATTTTTGATGTCTTGTAAATAAATCTTGTGCTGTCCCCTGAATCATTATCTGTTGTAGGTTTTGTTTGATTTCATCTGTCTTATTGTACAAGTTTCCTTTGAAAAATGAGTTGAAATGAAGATATTTGCAACTTCCTCCTTCGTCCCTTTCACAAACACCCTGGATTTCAATACATCCGAATTTCCCTTTGTCAAGTGTTTATTTTCTCGCATTCTTTGTCACATCCATTCTTGCCTTGTAATGGAAAAGATGTGATGCACTGATACGACTGCTGGGTCGTCAGACGAGTTCTAAGCATGGATTTAATTTCAAGTCACAAGTTTTCTTTAGTTCTTCATTAATTTTTGTTTGGTTCACAGCTGACCTGCTCAGCAGCTGGAGTCTGTGGAAACCACTGAGGTATAATGATACTTCCTCATTTTAGTTTGTGGGGGGAAAACATTTGAGACACACCGGGTCACTGGGTACAGTACTGGGTTTTAAATTATCATTTTGTAGTAATGCTACTTATGAATACATACGCTTAAAAAAAAAAACTACATTTTAAGATGCTGTTTTCTAAAGTGATTTTATTTTCCAGCGTGCAGTGCTTAATTCATAACAAGAACATTTTTTCATAACCTGCTCGTCTTGTTCAGGCAGAGCTCAGGACTGAGTATACAAACTATCTGAAGTTTAAAAAAAGAAAAAAAGTTAAGTAAATTTCACTGAAATAATATTTTACTAGATTTCTTAAAGCACTATTCATCAGTTTGTTTGAACATGCCATCATTTTGATCAAGCCGTAACCTTTTTTAAAGTAAATATCGTAATTTCCTGCCTCCTTATTTCAGTTCTTCTTACTGGAGGCATTGTGGGGGTGGCTGGACAGTTCAGAGGCTGGCGCTTTGCTGCTTATGCAGTGTATCCTTTAAGATTTAAATAAATCAGAATAATGTGCAGTATCCAGTTAAATTTTTTCTTTTTTTTTAATAATTTTGAAGTCTATTAAAAAAAAAAGCTTACCATACTTCTTATATTATAGCTTTTGTATGATTGTCTTAAATGCAATAGCAATGATATGAAGCATTTATAATAACAAAAGTACATTGTATTTCAAACAATAGTTGCTTTGTAACCAAATGGAAGCTGAGCTACAGAAGTTGAAATGCCTCCCATAAATACAGGTAGGCTTAGCACAATTCTGTTAATGCTTAAAATGTGGCTTTATATCCCACAAAAATATAACAAGCGTCAAATGCTTCTGCTTCCATTTAGAGCTAATGTCTGTCTTAATTCAAGTCAAGTTCATTGGCATAAAAAAAACTTTATTGGGCAAAAAAAAGGAAAAGTAACAGAGGAGGGATCCCTCTTCCAGAAGGGAAAGGCTTGCAATAGATATGTGTAGGATGGTAACAATACATTAGTACAGGTAGGGAATTGGAGAGATCTGGAATAAATAGGATGACACGCTGCGTGAGTGCATTGTATCAGCTTTCCTTTGCTCTGCAGCATTCCTCCAAAGTTAGTCAGTCAAAAAGGTTCAGTCCTTTGTTGGAGTCAGTGGCTCCAACAAAAGACAGACTACGTGTTATTATCATTTCTCGTTCTAAAAAATCTCTTTTTCCTCATTGTTTTCTTGCTTCTCAGGATCTGTGTTCCTGGAGGGTTCATGCTTGCTACTGTCCTCGGGTGTATTGCCAGCCTCATCTGCCTTGGTGTAAGTTGGCCGCTTTTACTGTTAAAACAGGTTGTAAACTTTGAAATGGTAGCAAGGAAGTTTTCCTTAAGTTTTCACTCACTGCACAGGAGAACCACAAACAGGCTGAGATGATTTGGGAAGCGGAAAGGTGTTGGGGAGTTTATTTAAAGACAAGTTCATGCATATCATATAAATCATGTACTAAAAGCTCTTTCCAAATACGTACATGTTAACTTACAATAAATTAAAAACAATGAAACAAGTATGAATTTCCATGAGATGAAACACCACGTCCATTGTCCCAAAACCACAAATAGGAATTCTTTTAGGATCTTCTTTTCCTTTTGAAATGTAATGGCTTCATTGAATGGAAACTGAAACACAACAGGGCTGTATCTGTGAATATAAATACTACTATCTTGATGGTTTTACACCTCTGCTGATACTATCTGCTCATCTTTAGTCATGTTTCAACTGAAACATGAGGAATACCTCAGGTTTCCCCCTCAAGGGGGGAATAGGCTTCTCTACTGCCACCCGTGATGGATGTTTTAACTGCTCACATTGATTATTTCCAATGTGTTCTCGGTTTTGTATTAGTTGCTTGTATTGTATAGTATATTTCCTGGTTGTTAACAATGATCTTTGATGCATTTCCCTCTCTATCCTGCAAAGGAAAGTACATGAGGATGATTTAAGAAGGTTCATCTAAAGAAATCCACAATCGATGTTCATCACAGCTGTAGTCAATAGTGTTGAAATAATCATGGAATGTAAAAAAATAAAAAAAAATCTACTGATTGTTACGATATTGACATGTTGACACTAAAAAATTGCAAAAGCCCTGTCATATATTTGTAACTTATCATTTCAAACCAATACATTTCCACATAAAATGAATATCAAAAATCATACCTCTGTCATTCTGGCAACAAACACGTATTCACAAATTATATAGACCTGTTGCAGTACTTCTACAATTATCTAAGATTCTTGAAAAATGTTCCAATAACAGACTAGAAAATTGCTACAGCTCAACAACAACTACACAATGACAGGCAGTATGGATTTAGTGGTAAAAAAAAAAGGTCAATATCACTCATTTGAACATATCAAAAACTCCATAGATAAAAAAGTGCAGCTGGATTATTCATTAAAAATCCTTCCTTCAACACAATAAATCATGAAATATCAATTAAAAAATCTGAACTTCACGGTATCAGGGGGGTAGTTCTGTGCTGGGTTATTGGTTACTTGGATAAAAGGAAAAAAAATCTGTAAATTAGGAGATTCTAGCTCTACATGTTTGGACATTGCTTGTAGTGTCCCCCAGGGGTCAGTGTTGGGCCCCAAACTCTTCATTTTGTATATTAAAACAATGAATACTGATTAAATGACATTGTTTTTGATGTTTTTGCTCTACAACTTGTTCTGTGTTATTTTGAAATGTGCTACATACCTTTTGTTGGATTTTGATCAGAGGTTCAAATCAAACATTCAGGACTGAACTCAATCATTGTGGTCACATGGTAGGATCATACTCGATTCCACCAAATTCAATGTTGCAACTTGGCAGGTGGTCTGTGCTAAAATCCGAAGTACACATGGAGTTTGTTTAATTCAGATAATGGGCAGCTACCTGGCTGACTCCACTATACTAGGTGGCGCTGTAGCTCTTTCAAAAAGCAGTGCCCAGACTACATCTGGTTGACGGCCGGTTAACTACAACAATAAACTGTATGAACAGTCTCTTCCTCCGTCCAAAAAGAGTTGTTGATTTTTCGAAGACATGGTATCTCTTGACTTTTCCAGCAAAAGCATTACTATTCATGATGGCGTCAGGGCCTTCTTCCACTTCCAGGTGAAATCCCCGTCAGAAATTCTTGAAATTGTGCAGGACGCAAATATACTACCAAACACAAGAAGGCACAAATCAGATTAAGAATGTTATAAACCAGGTGTTCCCATCATTCACCAATCCAGTCCCTATACGATCCTTAGTCTGTGCACATGAATTTGATGCGTTCTTGGTGCCTTTATTATCCTTTAAAGCTCATCCATATGTATGCAGAGAATGTAAAACATACAGATACTTACAGATACAGATACAATTTTGTGATTTGATTATTTGTGATTTGATATTAAAACCTCAGTTTAGACATTTTTTTCAATTTTCAAATATAAGTTTATACTTCGGTCCACTTGCAATCATGGATGTTTAATAAAGCTGAATACCAAATGGCTGTCATTCACTCTGGGAATAGAGACTTTTTTTAGAGCTTTTCTGGCCATTAGAAAGGTTTTTGACAGATAAAAAGTCGATGACTTAAAAATACAGAATACAAAGATTTGTAATTGACAGGATTATAGCTGGGGGTGTCTTGTCAACAGTTTTATCAGCTTCTCTTTTACTATTGATGTCTATGGGAAAAATGCTTTTTGGGTCCATGGGATTTTGTGTTGCAGTACCACGAGTGGCCGCTGGGAAACATCGGCGTGCTGCTGAGAGGCAGCTCGCGGTCCACTAAGGGCCCGAGGACCAGAGTTTGGGAACCATCGTGTTAGCCATGACGATAGCACTCCTCACCAACTGGTGGCGGTGATGCGCAGATCCAATCAGCCTCAGAGGAAGAAGAAGAAGACGAAGAAGACGAACCAATGGACTCGACCCTCTCTTCACTGCTCTACTGTGTCTATCAATATAACTAAAGCCTGTCCTCGTCTAGTTTAGCCACGGTCAGTTTCTATATGAGCAGAGGACAATGTCCAGCCGGGCGCTGCGAAGGCTTCGAGGGAAACAGCGCGGTCAGGAGGCCTTGGACCTCGGGGATATAAGTCTGGGTGACAGCCCGGAGGAGCAGGCTGAGGAGGAGCAGCTGGACACGGCTAGTGTCAGTCCACCGTCGGACAGGACCAGAAAGGCGAAGAAGAACAAGGCTCAGAAAAACTTCAGCAACATATACGAGCTGGTGAGGCAGCGTGAAGATCCCGGACCCGCACGTCACTCGCGACGTCGCGTTGTTTTGCGTGGTGACGCTGTGCTAACGCGGACTAGCCGCGCGGTGCTAGCCCATCTCTAGCCTTGTTTACCTCCGCGGTGTCAGCTCAGATACATTAAGTCAACACAACCTTCCATTATTACACATGTTAGCGAACAGGTTCTCTGTCAACGGGATGATTCAGCAACAAGTAGCCGCACAGAGGAAGAATATGTCCACTGTAACTGTCCATTATACTGTAACTTACCCAGCTCTACTTTACTAAACTGCTACAAACAGCAATATATATATATTTTTTTACATGAAAAAATACACAAATTCTCTTGTTTAAGCTTCTCAAATGTGACTATTTGCCGGTTTCTTTAATGGTATCCCTTTATGACAGTTAAGTACATATTTATGGATTGTGGACACTATAGATAAAAAGAATACTTTATTGCAGATCGCACCTTGGGCTTTTGATAACTGTGATAAACACAGCATTTGTTTGACTAATGGATTAATCGAGAAATGTATCACACCATTACTTATTAATGGAAGTAATCGCGTGTTGCTGGCCTTAATGACTCATACTTGCTTAAATTGTGGACATATTTGGTGGTAAACGTACAAAAGTCCCAGTAAAGCCAAGTATGTGTGAATTCTTTACAGAGAAAATAGTATAAATAAGAAAAAACAATCCACAGACAATCTATAAGTTTCATGAATTTGAGTCTGTATAGCCTTCTTTTGTCATAACCACAACCACACAGGTGTTGTCCATGAGTAATTGCTGGCAATGGATTGTTGTGGCCTTATCATTTTAGATGATGTTCATTTTGCTCATCTGAATTTTGGGCTTTGGTTGCTGTACAGTACTTCATAGGTGAAAGGAGATACACAAACCCATACAGAAGATCACAGGAACTCTGCAAAAGTAACTTAAAGGATAGCACTTTCTTGACACTCTGGTCAAGAGGAAGTTTTTTTTTTTATTTTTTTGGATAAATTGCCTGTGTTTTATTGGGTAAAAATGTAAAATGTAACACTCCCTTCCCATCATCACTGACTAATTTCCTCGATAGCAGTCTAAAGTCCATTTCAACCTGCTGCTTCTCAACACTAAACAAAGATGTCCGCAATGTTTGGATCTACCCACAGGGTTAGCAATTACCTAACGCACCAATTTCACTTTTTCTTCATTTATTTGTTTTTAAACAGATATGTGATGTAGACAAGGAGGCAGAGAAAGCTTCACCTGATGAAGATGCAGAGAAACCAGATGGAAATAAAACAAGTGGCACAGAAAGGAATGACAACAAAGACGTCGAGAGCAGCAATCAAAAGTCGGAGGAGGTTTCTAGAAAGGTAAGGATGCAAGATGTGAGACCGTTGTCTGTGTGTGGCCCTGATACATCTAAATATGTTCAATGTGTGTCTATAGCAAAAATGTAATCTCGCTTTTCTTTATTAGTCTTTGTCTGGAGACAGAGTCAAGAAAAAGAAAAAAAAGAAGAAGGCAAAAGTGACATCAGACGACGGACAGGTACATATTTGTTGTTAGGAGACTTCTATTTCTCTTTGCCTCGGCTTAGATGATAATCCACATTATAACAGTTCAGTTCAGTCCAAGAATCCGTTGTTGTCTCATTTAATCAGCTGTTTTTTAACCCTAACCCTGACTTCATTGTAATATCAGGATGCAGCACCAGATGATAACATTGATTTGTTGCTGGAGAAGCTGGAGCAGTCTGATGGTCTGGGTTTGCAAAATGAGGATTGTGGAGGCTGTGACAGAAGATCTGTGCTCCATGTGGAGCATAGGTGAGGAGCACAAATCAGATTCAGTCTTTTTCATTTGTTTATTTCAGACACACTTTACAAACTGAATGATTAGCGAAGTCTTGCATATAAAACATTGGCGTTTAATTGGAAAATTGTGTCTATAAACAGCTATCTGTATTTGTGCTTATTGTACATCATTACTTTTTCCAATAGTATTTCTGCTTGGTTTGTTTTTAAGAGCCCTAATATCTGAAAAAAAGGCTGTGCACACCTGAATATGTGACAGGTGTGTTGGAGGAAGATGCAACTTGAAGTCTATTGCTGTGATATTTATTAAATCCCAACTATTCGTTCAATCAGAGCTTTTAATATTATTAAATATTCCAGTAGTAAACAAGAGTTCTTCTCATTGTTTTCTAGAGCATCGATATCTAAACTAGCTTTAGTACATACAGGAAATACAATTGCATTCTGTGATTCCAAGTTTCCACCATGTGGTGGCGCTTAGCTCACATGATAATAGTAATGATTTTGTTTATCACAGAAGGTTAAAACTGGTTGAACCTCTGGTCATAAATAAAATAGTGATGCCAAAGCCTTTTGGCATTTTTGCTGAACTCATTCACCACTATTGTTTTTGTTAATTTACAGAAAATATAATAAAAAGATGTAAAAGTTGACTTGCTAACATGCATATTCCTAAGTTTTGCTCCAGTTTTATACAGTGACAGTCACAAGCTAACAGCTATGAATTGTGTTTTCCACCACTTATTTCCTTAATCTTGTCTTCTATGTGTATCATATTTGTTCAGTTCTGGTTACCAGTGACCCTGCTGATGATGTGCCCTCTTTAAAGTGACAGGAACGTAATAACAGTATTAAGCCCTGATGTTTTTATAAAGTAAACATGGACTGATTTCATAAAAAAGACAAACATTCTGTATTGTTCCCCTTTATGTTGTTATTGAGTCTGACGAGAAGTAAATGACATTGTCTTTCCTAATTTATAAGGAATCTCAACCCAGAGACAGAGCTGAAGAGATATTTTGGGGCCCGAGCTGTTTTGGGAGATCAGAGGTAAAAGAGAAAAAAAAGAAAAGGACGATTTCTTTCTCTTTATATGGGCCACATCTTCCATTTATTCTTGTCTCGTCTTCTTTTGACAGACCACGACAAAGAAACAGGCAGTTCCACCGTAGCACCTGGATGACCAGTCCCAAGGACAGCTGGCCTCGCTTCAGCCGCCCAGGTATGCCTTTCCTAAACACAGCATTTTTAGATGAACTATTTGCCAGTTTGAATGTTCTGTTTTTATTTATATTCTGAGATGTTGCAAAGTAGTAGAACTATGATTAAAAAAAGAACAATACAGTATTAAGTAGATTGACCAAACTCGTGTATTTCTCTTGATTTCCTGACAGGCTGTTTTCAATTTCCACACCTGTTGAAATTTTATGATAAGTTAAGTTTTTATTTCATCACACAGAACATGGTTATTTAGAATTTATGTTAAAGAAAAATCAGGCTTTTTGCATTAATTTGATAGACTGTGTATAGGCAGACAATGAAGCTTATGATGTAATCACATTTTTTTATAATTACTCTTAGTGACGGCGTAAGGGAGACAGAAGCACTATGCTTCCTAGAAAATGTTTGTTTTAAAAACTGCATGAAACTTTTGTCTTTAAAGTCCCTCTCCTCTCAATTTAAAGTAAGTTTTTTCTTATTGTTCCTCCAATTGAATGTTTGAGCTTCAGAATGATGTACTATATGTGCAGGATTTGCCACTAGTAGGCTGTTCTCGCATTCATATGGTGAAAGTTGGACATTTTCCCTGCGATCACTGAAAATCCAGTTTTAAAAGACGGTGCCTACGAGCATGATTGGTGACATCGCAAATAGTTTGGAGGCCAATCCTTGACCTATTATTAACTTACACAAGCGGAAACTTGAAGCCTCGAGTGCACACTGAGCATGGACTTTACAGTGAAGTAGGAGACATCAGCAGGGAAACTTCTGAGTGAGCAGTATTTACATGTTTCTAGATTCTGCAATTTGTGATCAAGGAAAAGTAACACTCATCTCAGGGATTTTAACAAGATAATTTTTTTGGGGGGGGGAATTGGGAAATTTGGGAAAAAATTATTATTCAGATTAGTGTTTTTTTTTTCCCTATACATCTTAAAATGTATCTAAAGGGGATCTTTAAACACTACTGACATCCCCACTCGTAATTCAAATTCGTAATTTTAAAGTCAATTCAAAAATGATATAAAAGTTACAACTGGAACAGTCAATATTGTGATTCAAATTCATTTAGCATATTAGACATCTTTCTGCTCTAATATCATTTACAAAGGACTGCCCTATTTTCAATGTGCTTCATCTTGGATTTAATTCTGTCAATGTGAATCATAATTTCCTAATATATCAGCCTAATGTGTCCATGGGCCGACTTTCATAACTTGGCCTGACGTCTTTGCAGGAATCTCAATGACCCTAATCCAGTCAAAGGATGGCATTCAGTACTTCACCTTTGAGCATGGCCGAGACTACCAACAAGTCCAGTTCAAGTTCCTCGATGCTGTCGAGTCCATGGATCCAAACAACATTGTGGTAAAAACTTCATCCTCTCCTGTTCACAGTGACGTCGGAGTTTATCTGCATGAAAAAAGTCCTATTGAATCGTCAGTACAATTTACCAACTACAATAAATACAATAAAAAAAACAGGTTTTCTTGAACACAAAGTAGGAGGTGCTATACAAGACTAAATATTGCACCTTTAAGAAAGTGACAAGTGCCAACTAAAACAAAGTAATATTTTTGGGTGAGCATTGTTGTACTTCTGTCGGTCATTTGTGAATTTTGGATCGATATTCGATCGATATCTATATTTTTACATACCAACCTCACAAAACATACGACTACATAATACCATTAAGTTATCCTAGAAGGTCATGTGTTCCTGTATTGAGTAGTTCTATTTTCATTTTAAAAGTAAACTAGTTAAAGGGTACGTTGCGTATGCAATTTTTCAATTTTTCTTAAAAAAAAAATAGTCAGGTTCCCATGTTTGCCTTGAATCTCCTCACTGAAATGTGCCTTCAATGTAAACGATGGGGGAATTATCTAGTCCTCATTTTATGCAAAACTTGAGTGCGAAGTTTATCTTAAAATAATATGAGGCTTCAGCAATTGGAGTCAATCAAATCAATTGCATGTCCTATAAAGTAACTCTCAATGTAGCATGAAATTCTGTCTTTTCCAGTGAATATTGCTTCTCTGTTAAGCTGAAATAGGAAGAGCGGAAAAATAGGAAAGTACTTATGTATAGCTTCCATTACAATTACAGCCCAGTTTGTCTAAGTAAACATATTGACACATCTGTTATTACTGAGATAGAGTAACCACATTTATATTCATATTCTGAATAAAGTAAACTTAATGCTTACACATGGTGTGTGTTTTTCCCTGTAGGCTCTGCTGCAGCTCAACCCGTACCACATCGACTCTTTGCTGCAACTCTCTGACGTTTGCCGCATACAAGAGGACCAAGAGATGGCCAGGGACCTTATTGGTGAGGATCCATGGCTTTTTTTCTATTCAAAATATTTATTTTCACCTATTTATTCTAAACAAAGACAGGAGTAAACATGCGTTTATGACCCAAGCGCCAACTAGATCTGCAGTGAATTTTAGAACCTCATCCAGGACTGCCACATTTCTCCATAACCGCCTTCACCTCGGGATCTGGAGTTTGATGATGACTTTTTTCCCCATACCTTTTAACTTATTATTATATATTATTCCTGGTATGAGCTGAATGCAGAGTTTTCCTGCCTTTAAAAAGGAGCTTCAGCGTCTCCTTTTCTTCCAATTGAATGTTTTATTGTAGATACAATTTTGGCGTAAACATGAAATAACACAGTCTCTCCTCAGACATTAATAAGTTTCTTAACTACATGTCTGTTTTTCATCATGGGGAAGAAAAACCAGACGTATTCTGTACATTTTTTATTTGCTCCAAAGTTGGATGCGGCTTAAATCACTTTTGAGCCCATGAAAGATCTGTGCCTTTTCTTTGTTTTCGAGGAGAATCATTATAATTTTGTACTGATATTAGAGCTGCAAACGTTGATTAAACTAGGAGTTGATTAGAACTTCAATATTTAATTTTAAATGTTACATATAACCATACACACCAAAAAAGTTGACCCAATCTCTAGGATGATTTTGGCATTGTGTGTTAGTTTGGTCAGTGTATTAATTGAACATTTAATGATTCTTTAAAATAACCAAATTCTATAAAAAAAAAAAAACTGCACTCAAGATTCGCAATTTTTGTTTGATTTTCAAGTGAAGCAATTGTTAATTAATACTAAATCAACCAAACCACTATTGTTAAAGGGTTCTTGGTTGATGCCAACTGCCAAGCAGATATCAGGTCAATCATTACAGGCTCTCTCCTAATAAAGTTTATACAGAAGACCAGAGGCATAGTTTAACAGGCATTTGTCTCATTCCGTGGATGATTTAATAACATACCATCAGTTGAGCTTTAACATTAAACCGAGCCCTGATTCTCTGGATGCAAAGTGCTGCCGTGTAGGCGATCATCTGCGAGAACATGGCTGACACAACGTCCACCCGCTTGTATAACTCTTATTCTCACTAATTTCTCTACATTATGCTGCAATCTGGGTGTTATTGCTTTCGGGAAAATGTTTTGTCTTTGTAGATATGAATAAAAGTTCTGATCATGTATCTCTTTCATTTCTTTTTTTTTCAGAAAGGGCCTTGTACAGCTTTGAGTGTGCTTTTCATCCTTTGTTCAGTCTGACCTCAGGTACTTGCAGACTTGATTATCTCAGGCCAGAAAACAGGTTGGTTGTTTCTCTCTCCATTTGCTTTTGTGAGACATCGCTACTGTTCTCAAGATGATCATTTGTAATATAAATTGGTTTTTAAGTGCTCTGCAAATAAATGACGTGTTTTCAGGGCATTTTATCTGGCTCTTTATAAGCACATGATGTTCCTGGAAAAGAGAGGATGCCCACGGACAGCTTTGGAGTACTGCAAACTGATCCTGAGGTATAAAAAGACAAGCTTTATAGTGAAAGGCAGACAGTAGATTTTTTTTTTATTATTCAATACATGTATCTCTACAGAAAAAAACGATTGTTTTTCTAGGTGAGGGTTAACCTATTATATAATAATTAGTTTTGTTCCAGTCATGACAACGTCCCCAGGCTCTTTATGACTCATCTCCTCTGTACATATTGCCTCAAAACGAAGGAAGGTGGCAGTTGAGACAAATCTATTCTATGTTGTGTGTTTAGGTCTTTGTTTTTGTCAACACATTGCAAAGCATTACATATGATCACATGGCTTGCTGGCTAGTTCTGAAACAAAAAGAACTATTATTTCTCTAACAAAGTAATCAAAGAGAGCAGTCATCAGACTCGACAAATATTCTTCAAGCTGTTATCCGTTTGTTTTATATTCTGTTTCTGTTCAGGCAAAGCATGAAAGGAAAAGTAATGATTTTGTTGATTTTATAACATTATTATATATGAAAAATATGTGCTGCTTTGTTGATGATCAGGCATTATTTAAAGACATCTGAGCATATTTACCCAGTTATATAGACACTGACATAGTTATATACAGACTATTTTCAGCTGATTTATGTGGCCAAGACAATACAAATGATGACATCATATATATTTATGTTTGTAATATTAAGCAGAAACAGGACATGCAAGTTTTAAAACCTAATTACAGAACATAAAACCTCCCATATCCTGGTGGTACAGAGTCTACTTGCGTAAGGTTTTCTCAAGTGCTGCTCCAATATGCTGCCTAATCCTATCTATATCTATATGGCCATTGTGTATCTTTGATATTATCAAACTCTGGCTTCCTTTTCTAATGCAGCATTGTGGGAATTTAAGTTGACTGCTGCCCTCCCCTCCAATTAGCAGGGAATGAATCACTCTTAGTTTGATATCAGGATATTAAAAAGCACAGCTTCACATTCACTGAATAAAAATATAACGCAACACTTGCTTTCGTTCTAATTTTTCAAGAGATTTACATATCTGTCTTTATATCTCGAGTCATTTTTTTTTTCGCTTTGATCTTGTCTGTCACTGTTATTAGTTTGGACCCTGATGCTGACCCACTCTGCATGCTGCTGCTCATTGATTTCCTGACACTGCGTTCCAGAGAGTACCAATCTCTCCTCCAGCTCCATCAGGACTGGGAGGTAAAGTGCACACACACACACACACCTAGGTGCGCATGTTTGGCGGATGTACACTCTCTTTTGTTACGTTGTGTAATTTTCAGAGAAGCCGTATCACTGTCGGCATTCGCCGTTTATTTTGGCATAAGGCAAAAGAATATTTACACAATCAAATCTCACTCACATCGCACACATGCCGTCTCACACGCTTCCGCAAAAGTGTTTTTTTTTTTTAAAATAATATACAAAAAATGGAAATACTGAACAAATTTGTGTCCGTCTCCTCTGACCACTGTTAAAGTTGACCCTTTTGTTGTTGCCTTGCCGTCAGTGGCTGTAAACTTGATTGAAACTTGATCTGGATGCTCTTTTTCTTGTGTTAAACCATGTCAATTTCCAATGCCCCTTCCTCCCTTAGGTGTGAACTCGCCACAGGGGAACCTTCTTGTTCTCTTATCTGAAAGGTCCCCACCTTTCTTGTGTTCACATTCGAATGTCTTTGTTTTCCTTGTGATTTGCTTTAATCTCATGACATATAAACTACAGACCCAACACCATTTGGGGTTGACTTTCTGTAACAGACTTGCTCTGTGACAGTAAGATCCACCGTGCTCTATAGACCACCAAGAATAAATTTACCACCATACAGCAAACATGTGCAAGGCTCTGGAATTTTCTTCAACAATACTCGTACCTGGCAGAAGAATATTTACACAGTCAAATCTCACTCTTTTTGCACACATGCACCTTGACCTACCAGGAAAACACTTCAGCAAAACTGATGCTGTTTTTCTGGATGGCACAGCCCGTGTCTACAGGGGTGTTGCATTCAGTGACCATAAGACAAATGAGCTTTAGCAAAAATAATCAACAAAATAAACCAGTGTGAGATGCACAGCAAGTGAAGTCGCTCATACACTATATTAACTCTGTTACACGTGTGTGAGAGGGAGTGTGTGGGCATGAGAGTGTGTGTGAGAGACATTGAGGGAACTTTTCAATCTGAACAAAAATGTTTTCTTTTTATATTTCAGGAACACAGAAATCTATCCCAGCTGCCAAACTTTGCGTTCTCCACCGCGCTCTGCCGTTTCCATCTCAGTCAGCAGGAAGATATGGATCCTGAAGAAAGTGGCAAACAAAGAAAAAAAGCTGATCAGATGCTGCAGGATGCTCTCATCATGTTCCCTGGAGGTTAGACAGTTAATAGATTACCAGAATATAAATATATAGATGTGATTGTCCTCCAGTCATTACTGGCAATAACTAACGAGATCTATTTTTTTTGACATTCACATAAGAATTTTAAAAGTCTTAAATGTGTGTTTACATATGCCTATTTTTCTGTGTATGTGTTTTCTACAGTCTTGATGCCTTTACTAGATCTGTGTACTGTGCAGCCAGATGCCACGGTCACTTCTCATGCCTTTTTTGGCCCAAAGAGTCAGATAGGGTAATATGTACTCCTTTTCTTTTCTCCATCATTTATTACAATGAGGATTAAGTCTTTATATTGTATCTTTTTTATGTTCTTGTTGTTTTTGTTTTTTTTGCCACCTCTTCAACTTGAACTTCATCCTCATCCATCTGTCTTCTCTGGCATCACTAGGCAGCCCCCAGCCCTAGCTGAACTCACCTCTCTGTATGTGGGGAGGACTTACAACCTGTGGAGGGAGTCTGCAGTAATGCTTTGGTTGGAAGAGAGTGTGAAGGAGGTGCTGCGTCGATGTGATGCAAAAGACCCTCTGGTGGAGGACTCCCAAAACAAGTAAGCTGTGAGCGACTGCTGCCACAAGTCCACAGTGTTGACAAATAAACAAAAAAGAGTAAATCAAGCATGGTATAATATGACAGTATAATATGTCAGCTTTAAGCCTCATCTCACGCTGTTGTAGGAGAAAGCAGAGGTACCAGAGTGCACCACGGAACATCCATCGCCACGTCCTGCTCTCTGAGATCAAAGAAGCCACCTCCAGTCTGCCTCTAGTAAGACACAATTAACCACCACATTAAAACTTCTGTAATCTCTGCAAAACACTGTCTTTAGATGTGATGGACATCAATTGGCCTGTAAAGATCAAAATGTTCCAGTTGTCTTGATACAGCCTGACAAACTGACAAATCCTGCATGGACTTTTTCTTTTTTCTTTTTTTTGATAAGACATTTGCATGGTTGTTGTTCTTTACGTGTATTTAAATGATGGTGCTTCAGACACAAAGCCAGTGCTGCTCAATCATCCAAGCCATCTATACCTATAAAATGGAAATTTAAACTAAATTTCTGGTAATGAATGAGTCAATTAAAAGCTCTTAAATAGTTAAACCTTATTAAAATTTGAAGGTATCACCCACTCACTTGATCTCAATTGTGGTTATGCAAGTCAAAGTAACAAAAAGCAAAAAAAAGTGTCATATACTTAAAGATATAACCACATCTGGTGTTATGGTAGTAGTGTTGATTGTTTCATGCTTCTGGAATATTCATGTATCTTGGAAGTCCTGCACTTCAAAGGAAGCAACTCCAATTTTGCTTATTTCCTTGACACCCTCAGGAGGTCACCACTCAGCCTGTGATGGGCTTTGACCCTCTGCCTCCATTGGACTCAGTGATATCTTACACCCGACCAGAGAGGTAACAGAGCACCCATACATGTACACTCATAAAATTCCCTTTGACATCAGATTATCACCTTTATCTAAATAGGTAGGGCTACTGAGAGTAAGCTCTATTTTACAAGACGACCCTGATTACAATACATATAAATCAATAAGAGCACATGAAAGTTACAGTTTTTTATCAGCAAGCCTAGTCTGCGAGGCATCAGTTGAGTAGGCAGTCCTTCAACGCAGCCCGGGGTGCATTGCCTACTCAACTGCTGTACGAATGTGGCCACATGTTTCAGGGTGCATAGACCTGCACTTACAGCGATGCCAGTTGTGATCGGATCACTCAGGACTCATTTTAATACCAGGTGTGTTAAACATGCTGCAAAAAAACTAAATGGAATGGAGAGACCTCATTAGCTTTATGTCCCCTAAGGGATGAATAGGAGTTACTAAGTGCACAGGGCCTGACATATTCCAGGAAGTTTGCCAGTAATTACTGTAAACATAGGGAATACAGTGTTATTCTCTTCTCATTGATGCAAATATTAAACCAACAGGTATTGTATCCTCAGTGAGCCTTCACACTTAATATATTTCTGCCAAAGTACATTTATTTATTCTGCCTTTGTGTGACTGCACACAGGCAGAATGTTGGAGCTTCCAATGAGAGCACATTGTCGCTGTTTTTCCGGTCGTTGCTGCCAAATTTCAACCTTCAGGTGAGTTGCATGGCTCTTTTACAGAAACAACTAGAAAAAAACTCAGAGCACAGACTTCTGCTTGGCATAGTGTGACTCCCATCCAACACTGTTGTCCTAGATGTAGTCAATGCCCTCTCTTAGGGTCTCGTAGGGCTTAGTGTCCAATGAAAACAAGCTACGCAGGTGCAACATTTCACCACCAGGTGGCCCCAAACGATGGTGCCTGTTTGAAGGTTCATTTACCGCAATGTTACCAAACAACAACAAAATTCAAGGTGATCCAGAAACAAGGGTTTCTTCCGGATCATTACCAAAATTTAATGATCCGTTCACAGTACCATTCCCAACATTTGCTAAAAATTTGACAAAAATCCGGTCAATACTTTTTGAGGTATTTTGCTGACAAACACCAGCGTCTTTGGCGGAGGCAATTACAGTTGTCACCCATGACTTCACAAAATATGCTGGTTGTTTCAAATATTTAAACAGATATTTTCGATGCTCTTCCCAAGTAGAACAGCAAATTGTCATCTGAAGGAAAATCGGAATATGGAAATTATAAAAAAAACTCCTTTGATCATCCATGCTGGTTTGTGGTTGTGGAGGAACACTTTGACCAAAGTCTTAAACATGTGAACATGTCATGAGAAAAAAACTCATCCTGAAGTGGTCTCTCTATAGCTTTTGTGAATTGACCTCCTTCAAAAAATATCAATGGGCTCATAAATGCACTCCCTGGTGCTCAGATTTACAGCATCGAGAAAAGCATCAAGAAAGTACAATAGTTCAACTGTTTATTGATCTGGCAAAAAAATCTTATCACATATCTTAAGGGGAAACATATCAAAGAAGGCATACCGCCTAGTTTCAGTTACTTCTGTTCATGCATTTCCGAGAGTGCCAGTGAAGAACAAACACTAACAACATTCATCAAGTTATTTCAGGACATTTCTGTCTCTGGCCCAGTAGTAAAGTTTATGGAATTCTGTGGAACTGGTGAATTTTAAGTAATTACATCTACTTTGCTATAATTATTGTGCCACATTGTCAATCTTTATTTTGACCTGCATTTTTATAGATAAGGCATAAGGGTTGCAATATATTTAGTACTAGTTGAATAAAATCAATCATTCTGCCGGCCCTATAATAAAACATGAAACCATATCTTTACCATTGCGATCCCTCATGTGATGCTGACTGATGCTCCCACTTGGGCATGTAAACCCTGAGCAGCGATTTGTCGTTCCATTACACCCTGTCCCACATTTCCTGTCTTTCTTTACGTTCAAATGAAGGCAGGAAATGGCCAAATTTGGGGAAAAAGGCATTTTCCATTACACCTTCCTGCAGTTAATCACCTCACTAAAGCAGAAAAAACTGGGGATTTTTAAATTTCATCATGCAAACATCTCGTGTGTGAAAGCAGTTTGAGATGAATGACTTTCCCAGCGCTCATTTTGTTTCCTACCAACAAAAAACATATGCCATGAGCAGATTCCTGACATAAAATAAGAGGCTGCAATGGTCCGTAATATGTATCGAGGTATAATTTGGATGCTGCTGGTGCCAGCACAAACACAGAATGTGTCTGGTTTATGTCCAAAGGAGGTTGAAACGAGGGGGCGATTATAACTTCATGATGGCTGAGGTGCTTGGCGTGGAATAAGGTGCTCCCAGGGGATCATAAATCTTATGTGAAGACTGCGTATGATTATTCCTCAACTTTTCAAATAGTAATAGATTAAGAAAAAAACAGTTCAATGTGTTTTTGCAGCATAAGTCAACTGCTGCCACATAGATCAGGTTCACCTACACATAGAACATCTTCAATCAGACAAACATGCTTAGTGTTAACAGATGTGCCCAAGGCATCTTTCCAACTGGACAGTTCCATCCATTGTGATCGCATTATCCACTTATGGAGAGGAAGAGATACCCAATGGATAAAAGAAATATACTTAAGACTACCGAGTTCTTCTTTTTTATTGTTCAAATAGAGTTACATATCTGAAAACTATGTTATGTTATATAACACAAATCTAGATTAACCTAGCATTGATGGGATTTTTTTTTTTTTTTTAAATCCAGAACACATGCAGTCAATGTTCAGTGCAGCATATTTATAAACTTAATAAAAACGCCTGGTGCTGATCAGCATTTGTATGTTTGTTGATTTTGGTTTCCATATTAAGGGTGAACAGAGACAGGAGGACGACATGGAAGTGGCTCGCGCGGGTCAAGAGCTGAACCAGGAAGTGAATCGTCTAATGGTAGCGATGAGGGACATGCTGGCGAACATCAGGTTTCAAGAGCCGCCGCGAGAGGACAACCCCTACAGAGACGATGATGAATGGGACTGAAAGAGGAGCAGAAGGATAACTTGAGGATAAAGAGAAATCAAATACACAAAAACAAGAAAAAATTTAATATTTAATGGTGTTTATAATAATTAAGGGATGGAGAGAAAGCTTTTTTTTTTTAATTGTCACAATATCAGAATACTAAAGTGAAAGGAGCTTGGTGTTATGAGCATGTCCCCTTTACTTTAGTAACACGTTTCTAAAAAGAAATACTCTGGAGTAAATAATCCAATGAACATGAGCGACTTTTAACAGCAAACAGACGTTCGCCTACGTCGACAATGTAACTTGTAACTAAATAAAACAATTTGCAGGTTCATCATCTCCAGTCTTGCTGCTGTGTTTCCTTCAGTTTCACACGTTCTGAAGTTTTTTTTATACTCAAATGTTTTGTATCACAGATTCTTATCAAAAATGATTATTTTCCATCACTTTATGATTAATGTTATGGCCTCACTTATAGGAAAATATATAGACAACTTCCCAAGGTCATACTCTTCAGTTTAAGCACCAGATGACTTTTCTACCTTAAGAATAACACCGTGGATAAAGTTCTTCACTATACTTCAAATCAGAGAAAACAATTTTCACTCACTAGCCTTCCAAATGGGTGTAAGCATGAATAATGTTTAAGTATTACCACAAAATTTAACGGATATTCATGGACGCTTTTATGATGCATATGCAAAAATATGTTGTCCAAACCAATACACTGGAGTATTGTACAGTTACAATACAGACTAACATGACTACCATGTGATCAAGAAGCCAACCATCAAAAGAGTACACTTTATTGACCTAGATAAACACTAAATACAGCCAAAGGGAGAACAAAAAAACAACAGAAAAAAAACGAAGACACATCAATATACGTGGTGTCCACATTTTAACCCCTTTAAAAATCACCATTTAAAACAAAAAGAGTCAAAACCTCATTGGCTGGACTGTGTCTTATCAATGTAGGAAATGTTCCGATTATCATCGCTAGGTGTAGCTCTCCCAGTTTTAAATTTAACGACTCATTGGGCGACGCACGGAATCAGATGTGAATCCTGAGGGATCCTATTCATTCTCTATGGAGAGGCACAGGCCTCGTATCTACTAGTATCTACTAATTTCACATTTTTACCAAAGCCAAACAGTAATGGGTGTCTTCTCTTTTCCAAAAATATATAAGTTGTTTAAAAGTTATTTTTTTTTCTTCTTTTTCTTTTTATTTCCTGTACTTAATGTGTGTATTTTTTTTCTTTAGTTGTTGTTGTATTCTTGTGTTAATCTTATCATTACTACAGGATGTCTGCTGTTTTCCTGCACTGTTATGCTCCCCCTCTCCTGTTCTGCTTGGCACAGAGTCTCACATTTCAGTCTCGGTTATCTTGCCAATATTTGATTATTGTGGTTTACTCCACCCAGTTGGTCAGAACACAGAACTGCCTTGAATTGTTCATGTCATCTGCTGCTATCCATGTTATTGCTATAACAGGATAATATCAGATATTTAATACATTTTTTAACCTGAGGCTATAAATGCTGTTATCCATATATATATATATATATATATATATATATGTGTGTGTGTGCGTGTGTTTGTGTGTGTGTATGTATATATATATATGTCAGCCTGACAGCCTGAGTGTTAGTCACATGACGTGTTTTTTTTGTCTTCCTGTCAAGCTGAACCACATGATAACACAGTGTGACTGTGCTAATGTTCCTAGTTCACCTGAAGCTATAGTTGAGATTGTGGGAACTCTTCATGTGATCGGTCGTCAGTATAGAAAGGCTTTCTTATCAGTGCCTCAGAAAAAAGCTGCTTTCCGGGATCAGAGGGGCCACCACTTTCAATCATTCACAACAGGTACAAGTCGTCCGAATAAAGGCTTGGATCTAATCTAAACCAATGACATGGTGTAATTATCCACACATCCATCACTGCAAAAACATTCAATATATTAGTGCTCCAGTTATTTTTTATTATTAATTAATGTGCAAATTAAATATTCTACAAAATCATCAGACAATTAGTGGAAAAACAGCTCCTGAGAGGCCCTACTCAAATTATCATACCGAAGAAGTTGGCATTTAACAGTTTTAGCTCTAAAAGCATGGTTGTGCACTACAGTCCAAACACGACGGGTCAACACGTTGAGCTTAGCTTGAGTGGGTCTACTGCTGGTATGAGCTAGGTGTCACAGGACTGAAATGTTGTCTCTGTGTCAAGGAAAAAAAAAGTTTTGATGGTACAAACTAGACCTTGAAATTAAAAGCCACTCTTGTAAATGGAATTTTATTATTTGGCCTTAAATTTAAAAGTTTAAGAGGGTGTAAACTCGAATTTTATTTGGTTGGAAAACACACACACACACACACTCCTTTCCTGGCCATTCAAGATGTTGTTGTGGTGTTTAGTTGTTATATAGTCGGGATGTGTGATTTATCAGCCAGTCATGTTGGGGACGTATACACATGCATGTTTATATGTACACAATGTGTAAGCAGTACGAGTGTGTATGTACACACACACACACTTGCTCCCCTCTCCTGTGGCAGCCAGGAACCCAGGGTGACTGGCTGACTGACCAAAGGAAACAGGATCATAAGCAAAAGCAAAAGTTTTTCTGCTAAGGCCAGGCGATTTAAACATTAGGAAACTGCCTCATGAAACTGTTGTGATTATAAAAGAATGGCTGTGACATATAGGATATAATGTTTATTTGCAGCCTAGATTGCTACAGTGGATTTAAAAAGTCACACCCATTAAAATACCAGGTTTTTGTGATGTAAAAAAAGACACCAAGATAAATCATTCACAACTTTTTCCAGCTTTAATGTGACCATAATTGAAAAACAAAGTGATACCCTTCACATCTTTCACATTTGGAGCTGTTTTGCAAAGAAGAGTGGGCAAATATTGCCACATCAAGATGTGCCACGCTCATAGTTTCCTACCCAAAAAGACTTGGAGCTCTAATAAACTCCAGGTGGTAACAAGGTTATAATAGGTTTTTGTACTTTTTATGTTTTTCTTAAAAGGTTTCGGTTATTTTTTCAATTGCAATATACACGTTATAGGTCCCATTAAAGATGGAAAAAGTTGTGAAATGCATCTTTTTACATCACAAAAACATTTTAACAGGGAAGTGCAGATTTTTTTTATATCCACTGTATATAACTGACTATGAATCTGTAACTGATGCTGCATAGGCAGGAGGCTAACATGAGCAAGAAAATACATTTTTAATTCTTTTTACTCAAGCTTAACTCACATTCATTTCATAATTTGTAGGTCAAAATAGAGAGAGCTGCCCAATTTAAAACTGAAGGCTAACATTGGTCAGGTTTTCACTTTATTAAACAATATAATAAGATATTCCAGGGTCGGGGTCTAAATAATGCAAATTCTAGATCATGTGTCACAAAATTGTTAGTCCAGTTTTATCTAAGATATCTGAGCATCCTTTCAGTTGCAAATTTCCAAATTTGTGTTTGAGTTTTTTCTGCAGTGATACTTTCTTTGTATTATACCTAAATATCATTATATTGACACTAACGACAATCAGTATTGTGCTGCTTAGGTGAAAAACAGTCTCGTGAAATGTTGCGTGTTTTCTCAATAACAGTGAGTGTCGGCTTTTAAAGACGTTTAATGTATGATTGATTTCCTTTGTTCAGCTGCCTTCTTTCTTCTCCTAAAACTCACAATCGCCAGTTAAACACCGCAATTGTTGCGCGACTTAATAGCTGAAAAGTCAACAGTATTTACTGCTGAATTTCAACCTATTGAATCCTCATTTCATTCCATTTGGTCTTACGTATCATAAAGACGCACCGAGAAGAACGTACACAGCGCGTAGAAGTCTCCGCTGAGACGGAGAAATCGTTACTTTATTGAAATGAAACGATCGAACACTGGCGTTACTGTGGAGACAGAAGCTGCGTCCAGATGACGCTTCCGTGGGGAGGAGAAGTCCCCTCCCCTGAAGTATTTAAGAATCCACCATCACTTTGAAAATTGTCACAGTCTCCGATTCCCGTGGCGCCAAAGACGCTGGGATCGCAGCCGTCACAAGAGTCGGAATAGTTGGAAGCGATGGTCGGGACAGCCGCTCCTATACGGACGATGCGATCTGGATCGTGAGCGCAATCTTTTGATACAGAGGGAACCTGCATGGATCTTCGTGCTGGACAAGTTGCCGGGTGCATAAGAAAGAAGAAGGAGAGGAGACGCGTTTTACGCGCACTGCTATGGTGCGTTAATTTGACTGATAAACCTGTGAGATAACAAACTATTAAGCGGGAGCCTTTTATTTCTAACTTGTTTGTGGGATTAAAAGTTGCGCAGCTGACGAATTCCTTTAATTGTCCGTACTGGCTGTTTAGGGGGAAAAAACAGCAACTTCCAAACCAAAGAGAAAGTCTGGTCAAACTAAGTTTATATTACTGTGTTGCAGTACAATCCGGCACCGATCCGGCATCCGAACCTGTCAGTCACCATTAAGAGGTTGGACATGGAAAGTGACAACAGCACCCAGCGTGCCGCCTTCATCCTCCACGCGGATCTGAACCCCCTGAATTACTTGGTGGAGGAGAACCACACGAACGTCACCGGCGGGGATGTGAACTGCGTGCAGATCCTCATCCCCCAGGAGCTCTTCCTGACGCTGGGGCTTATCAGCCTGGTGGAGAACATCCTCGTGGTGCTCGCCATCATCAAGAACCGCAACCTGCACTCGCCCATGTACTACTTCATCTGCTGCCTGGCCGTGTCCGACATGCTGGTCAGCGTCAGCAACGTGGCGGAGACCATGTTCATGCTCCTCAACGACCACGGGCTGCTGGAGGTGCACCCGGGCATGCTGCGACAGCTGGACGACGTCATCGACGTGATGATCTGCAGCTCCGTGGTGTCCTCGCTGTCCTTCCTGTGCACCATCGCCGCGGACCGCTACATCACCATCTTTTACGCGCTGCGCTACCACAGCATCATGACGACGCAGCGCGCCGTGGGCATCATCGCGGTGGTGTGGGTGGCCAGCGTCACCGCCAGCATCCTCTTCATCGTGTACCACACCGACAACGCCGTGATCGTGTGCCTCGTCACCTTCTTCTGCGTCACGCTGGTGTTCAACGCCGTGCTGTACCTGCACATGTTCCTCCTGGCGCACGTGCACTCGCGGCGCATCGTGGCGTTCCATAAGAGCAGGCGCCAGTCCACGAGCATGAAGGGAGCGATCACGCTCACCATCCTGCTCGGGGTGTTCATTTTGTGCTGGGGTCCGTTCTTCCTCCACCTCATCCTCATCCTCACGTGCCCCACCAGCCCGTTCTGCGACTGTTTCTTCAGGAACTTTAACCTTTTCCTCATCCTCATCATCTGCAACTCGCTCATCGACCCGCTCATTTACGCGTACAGGAGCCAGGAGCTGCGTAAAACCCTGCAGGAGCTGCTGCTGTTTTCCTGGTGCTTCGGCGTGTGACATTCGGGAGGAAAACGAGAGAGAAAACGCATCTTTTTCTTGAATGTACATGGTGGTGGAAGCAGACGTTAAACTGGTTGCTTGAACTGGCACAATATGCGCCTTAATAACAGACCAGAACCAGCTCTCACTCAGATTGACAGATTTGTCAACCCGTTCCTATTCATGGATTCAGATTTATTTGGGTATTTATTAATTGTTTCTTTAGAACACAACTATCACAAGCTACTGCTTTGTGAAACATCTGGACATTTTATCCAGCAGTGACTCTCAAGAGAATGGAAACTTTAGTCAGAAGTTATTTGAGTAAATAATAATTAAAGTGATGTACATTCTATTAGTTATCAATTATATAAATTACTTTAAAACATCTTCTGTAAATAAATTTGTGTATGTATGTACTGTATATATGGTAAACGGGTTGCATTTGTATAACGCCTTTCAAATCGTTTTGACCATGCACTTTACACTACAACTGTTCATTTACCCATTCATGCACTGATGGCAGAAAAGACTAGATATTAATAATAAATAATTCATATTTGTATTAATATGAGTGCCCCTTTTTGTAGCTCTCTCTTAAATCAACATTTTTTTTTTCAGAAACTGTGAAACAAAACTGGAAAAAAATGCACTGAAAACGTAAATAACAAAATTTAAATAATAATATTAAATAAAAACAGAATACAGTGCATACGTGTGAGGCTTTTTCACTTTGAAAGAATGCTGAACGATGTATTATCCCAGCAGTTGGATTCAGATTCAGGGGAATTTATGGATCTACAAGGCTGTAGGGAAAATATATAGATGTACTTGTCATTGATGAGATTTATCCCTATTACTGCTGTATATGTACTACTGAAATACCTGGCTGTCATTTCAGCTAATGAACTAACCAGAGATTTTTTTAAAATTGTTTCTAATGTATTTGGAATAACTGACAGTATTATAGGTTTTCTTTTTCTGAACTACAGTATACTGTACTGTGAGAACAAATGAGAAAATACAGTAAAGCCCACTGAAGAACACCGTTCCTAATGTGACTTGTTTGTGTCATATTATATATGTATTATATATTCTATACTGTTTTTACACACATTAAACATTGTTATTCTGGGTTTCCGATACAGTAAAACATTCGTTTACAGTTTATTGTCAATTTACCACACAGTCATGACATATGTTGAGAGGAAAACCAACAGATCTAAGTTTCTTTAGCTGCTTGGCTTAAAATATGTGTGGGTGCAAAAATAGAGGAACGAGAAATGCACAAAATGTGTGTTTTGAAATGCTCTGAGTTGTTTGTGTTCTTATAGGTCATTGTACATTTCATGACAAAGTAGACTTCCAGGAACAAGCATAATGTTAATTCACTGCAGCATGAGCCACAAGTGGTTTGGTGGTTAAAGTGCATTTTGCACCAAAGGTTTACCAATGTGCTAAGATGCATGTTTCAAGTACAACTGTGTGAAGAGTTCTTAAGAAGTGGTCTTTAATCTTTCCCAGGGACACCCTGTGTTCTTTAAGCATGATGCACTGCACCTCAACTACAGGGACTCTCCTACAACATAGCGCCATATGTCATCGACCTATCCCTGTTTGTTTTTTAAATCCCATCATCTTAACTTGACACAATGCTGCCAACAGAGTTATAACAGAAATTACTTGATTAAAGTTCCCATTTTTTGGCTGCAAAACAGACAGAAATGAACAAAGATTTGTTCTGTTTAACAAACAGATCTTTCTGTATCAACCACCTCATCATTATGATCACAATTGTGATCATAATGCCACAGATGCACCTGTCTCCTGCTGTACCTTTTCCAATTCGTTGAGAGTGGGTAAAAAGGTTGAAGCGACAGCTGTAGTTTAAGGAGACATTGCACAACAGGGATGTGGACTTACATTTATTACCTTTGAATTTAACTCTGTTTAAATTCTCAGCCTGAAATCCTCACAGTGACATAGTATATAGATCTTCTGATTTATCGATTATTTCTTTTTTATTGGAAATTTCAAACCTACCATCTGTCATTTTGTTGAGTCAAAGTCTACTTTAAAGTCAATTCTACAATATGTGTAGGACATTTGAACCCTTGGTGCAACACTTAAAACCAATAAACGCTAAATTGTTTATAACAAATAAAACTAAAAATAAGCTTATATGAGTTATGATACCTGCATTTTGTTGGTGATCTTAACATATCGTGGCGATGTTGATAATTTGAGAGATAGCTGAACCAAAGAGTTGTTTATCATTGTTTATATGGCTTTACATTTTCAAAGTTTTCCAGGCAGTAATAGGTAACATAAATAAAACCCATAAAATAATAACCTATTTAGTTTGGTGTCAAATGGTGTTTTATAATTTTATAGTTTCAATATTCATACTTATTTCAGTTTTTATCATCATAATTGTTTAATTAATATTTTATTTTTTATTTATACCATAGTTTTAATTTATTTATTTTGCGTATCATTTATTGCCTGTATTACCTTTTGTTATTTATCTTTTAGTATCTTTACTACCCATCTTATATTGTTGTTTTAGTCATTTAACTTGTCAATTACCCTTTGGTTGTTTTGGTGTGCATCTATTTATAACATCCTATCTTGTGTCAATCACGTATAAAGCCCTTTGAATTGTATTTGATTTGTTCGAAAGTGCTATATGAATAAAGATTTATTGATATCAAAACACTGGAAACCAAGATGCATGCATTTTTTTAAAGAAATTTGTTTATATTATTTATTGATCTCAATAATTCGCTGTAAATAGGACATATATTTGAAAGTCTAGCTCACTGTGTTTCCTTAAAAAATTAAGCTATACTATATGACATAAATTGTATCGCCCCGTGTCTTAATATGTAATCTTTGACATTGTTTACATATTGTGTATTTGTCCTTAATAAATAAGCCAAAAGCCGTTGTGGTTCATTATTAACAATTCTGAAGCATTTTTATAAAACCAGTCACCCCTTCTGCATTCTGGTTGTGTGAAGACCACCAAAACTCCAGGTATCATGTGCATGCAAACAAGATGAGACGTTGCAATCTGTCTAGAAAATGGATTTGTAAATTGCATGTGTAATAATACTAAGTAATGAGATAATTACAGTACAGGTTATAAAATTATGGCTGCTGTTCATGGCTTGAGATCAAATTACTCCACCCTACACAGGTGGATTTGGCTAAATCTTATTTGCACACAATATATAGTATTTAGTTAGTGCTGCTTCAATTAAAAAATGCAATACAACACTGGCTCTCAGAAGACAGAAGCGCCATTGATATAACACAACAGAGGCATTTTATAAAGTGCTCTAACTCATGATCAAGTTCAGTTGCTGTGCCATAAATAACAGCATTGAAAAAAGGGTATTTCCAACTGGAACAAATATAAATCATCATCCTGTCCTCAGGGAACCAATTAAAAATCTTAATTGTTTTAAATCCTTCCATGATTTCCATGGTTCATCCCAGTTCATCCACATGGCGATAATTTGAGTAATGCGGCTCAAGTATCTCTTTAAAGTCATTTCCCATACCAATGTCTGAACTACAAATGCAGATTGCATCCATAGATGTCTTATCAGTTATTGGTAAATTGGTGACTTCGCTTGTCTCGTCTTCTCCTGCTTATCTGAGGTCAGGTCGTGGGGGCAGCAGCGAAGGCGTTCATAAGCCAGAGACATAGTCTCTCCAGCGTGTCCTAAATTTTCCCACAAGGCCGCCTCCTGAAGGGACGTGCCCAGAACACCTCACCAGAGAGGCGTCCAGGAGGCATCCTCACTAGATCCCCGAACCACTTCATCTGACTCCTCTACGTACGGAGGAGCAGCAGTTCTACACTGAGCTCCTCCCAGATGACCAAACTTCTCACCCTATCTCTAGGGAGAGCCCAGCCGCCCTGCGAAGAAAACTTGCACTCTTGATCTTAACCTTTCGGTCACTACCCAAAGCTTGTAACCATAGGTGAGGGTAGGATTGTAGAGTGACCAGTAAATTGAGAGCTTTACCTTTCAGCTCAGCTCCTTCACCATGACAGACCAGTGCAGAGTCTGCATAACTGCAGATCCTGCACCATCCATTGATCTCCTGCCCCATCCTTCCCTCACTCGTAAAATAAGACCCTGACATACTTGAACTGCTCCGCCTGAGGCAGGATCTCGTCCAGACTCCGAGTTGGCAGTCCACCTTTTCCGGCTGAGAACAATGGCCTCAGTCTTGGAGGTGCTGATTCTCATCCCAGCCACTTCACCTAGAAGGTCGACGTCCGAAAGGACACAATCATCCTCAAAAAGCAGCAACTCAATCCAGAGGTCACCATCCACAGCCCCTCGATGCCTTGGTTGCACCTAGAATTTCTGTCCCATTGGCCCCCCTTCCTGTTGTGGGCTCATGGGACTGGGGGCCCATGTAGTATGCCCGACTGAGCCCCAAGGGTGCAGGCCTGGCCACCAGGCGCTCGCTGTCAAAACCCTCCCCCAGGCCTGGCACTGGGGGGTTCCCTGGTGACCTGTGTCCAGGTGAGGTCAATCTGGACCCAACATGCAAAACCCCTCCACTGCGATAAGGCGACAGCTTCAGGAGTGAAATGAGTGATAAATCCTTCATTAATGCTTCAGGGAGCAGAGAGAGTGTTTTCTTTAGATTTTAAACTCACATCATTTATAGAGAAAAAGTGTTTACATTCACACTATATTGTAATTTCATGTTACCTAAAACAAGATCAAAATATTTATAATTATATGAATGTTATTGAAAGTGAAGGATGCAACAGCCTTTTTGACTGGTCTGTTTCAAGATAATCATTAAAGCCACCAGCCTGCAAACCACATGGCCTCCTTTCCTGTCAATTGTACACAATTGATTCCTCTTGTCTCATTGTGACATTGCAGATTGCAGGGCCTATTTACCATTTCATGCATGTTGTCTTCCTCTTCTAATACTTTCTCTTCAAATCACTCTTTCCTTTTTTAAACTTTAACAGGTCCACCAAATCTCTTCTTCTATTTCATAGTCCTATGAAAGCTGCCCTGCACTAAAGGGAGGGCTAAGTTGGGCAACCATTATTTTGGTTTACTGGTAATTGATAGATTTGACTTCTTAAAAGGAAAATGGACTATATTTATATAGTGCCTTTCTAGTCTTTCGACCAGTCAACATGCTTAACACTACATGTCAACATTCATTCTCTCACACACATTCATGTACTGGTGGTGGTGGTTGGGTGTAACCTGCTCATCAGGTTCTAATCTCATCATTCACACATCGGGAGCTCAGTATCATGACCAAGGGCACTTCAAGGACAAACCACAGAGAAACATTTTAGTTTGATAACTGTTTTGCATCTGTGCCTGTAAATAATTACTCACCCTGACTAAATCCTAATTTGTAGGGGGTAGTTGCTGAAGGGAGCATCCTTTCTTAGAAGGCCATCACCGAGTCCTAGAAATCTTATCACTATTTGAGCTGATTGATCACATGGCACCCTGGGTGATAATTAGAAGAGGAGAGAAAACAACCCAATATATAGAATAATTATGTAATAAATAAGTATATTATCTCTGGGCAAACACCATCTGACAAACTTGTGATGCTATCATGACAAACTATTGATTGAGTCTTATTATAGATGACCTTTTCTCAACAACCTCACCAACAAGTTGAGCATTGTATGTGACACACACTACAATCAGTCCTTTACACTTTGAAAGGTTTGCATCATCATCAGTGTGATGATACGTGCAACAGTACATAAGGACGTAGACATAGCTGTAGCCAGGGCACTTGACTGTGAGTACAATCAAGAATGTAGTTTCTAAAAAATACATTTCCTTTTAATGTCCACAACAAAATACAAATGTTTTACTGATACCTTTATTGAAAGTGTTTTAACCTTGTGCATCATCTCCTGGCTTGTCAATGCTACTGAGGCGCAGCAAAAGACAGAAAAACTCTAACAACTGCCAATAAACTCTTGAGATTTAAATTACAAAGTGGCTTGTCCTCAACCTCCTAGGATTTGTATGTGTATATTGGTGACTTTTGAGATGTCATGATTGATTAGATGCCTTGTGATTAAGCGGATCGATTAAGTTTCTATTCTAACAATATAAAACAATCAAAATAGCAGAAGCAAAATAGTAACAGTAACATAACAAGCTCAAGATAACTAGTCAAATAAAGATAACAATCAATTTCAACAAAGTGCTACATCTATGTCTGGGGACTTTTTTAGATTTTTGTATGAAAATAACTTGTTGTTTTATATCGTATTTGTGTCCATGCCTGAGGGTCTATCCCCGAGTGTGGGAGCCTTGCTTTCCGGTCAAATGGATGACCCTTATCATTATGGCTTGTGCGTGTTTGTTGTTTGTTGCAGCTGTGGCAATTTTATTTTGCTGTAAACAGAGCTGTCTTGTGGGGCTAAATAAAGGAAGAACCCTCACTGTTGGTGATTGAAACTCAACAATGGCTTAAGCTTAACTCGTCTACATTAACTTGAAGACATCAGTGTAAAATTGAATAATTATTCCACCGTTTGTTATCTTCTTATAAGAACATTCAAAGTTAAGTGTTCCAACTTTTAAACAAAATACAGACTGCACTTATGTGCCAAATTTAATGTGTATGAATGTAACTTACACTCTAATTATACAGCATCTTACTGATCTGTTATGTCACAATCATCCCCCTCAAGACTAAGTCCATGGAATGTCCCTCTCTATATATTCAACACATTCAATTAACATATTTTACTTAAGGGCAACTAAAGATTAAAGGACACATAGGCTTCACCACCAGGTTTTTATACATTATTTAAATTGAATTTCAGTGGACTAAGTTGCTGTTACGAATGACAGGGTAAATCCCTATAAAAAAGATTGCAAAGATACAAAATTATATTTCTATCTTGTCTGTGGTTGATCCCATGCTTCAGCCAAAACAGTCTTTCATGACAGAAAAGAGCTTTAAACAGAGGGTCTCTTTATTAATGAGAAGACAGCATCCTTTGCACAGCTTCTCTCTCCTGAGGAAACATATTTTTTGGTTCATACAACCTGAGGAACAAATTGATTTTTTTAGACTAAATATTGCAATAGTTTTGTTTTGTTTTTCTTTATAATGTGAATAATTATAATGCTCTAAAATTACATAGCAACCCAAAGTGCTTTACAGAAACCAAATGTGTATTAATGTGTCCATTCCAGTATGGCACAAGCAGTTTTCTACAACAGGATAAGCGCTGACATGGTAATTATAAGACAGATGTAATGCTCTAAATGTTAACTCCAATATCAGCTACATCCCACATAAGAAATTCCATGGGCTATCATAGTGTAAATTATAATGTCAGTGTTATATGTTTATATGTTAATGTTTTTTGTTCTATCTGAAGATTTTAAGATCTGAAATTTGTGTCCATTCCAGTGTGGCACACCAATACCAACCGGACTACAGGAGGTAGGGGTGGGCGGTGCAGTTAGGACAATTCTAAGGGCCCAGCCCTGACAGGGGGCCCTTTGTGGGTTATTCATATTATTTTAATAGTATTGTGTAGGTTTTTGCCTAAATTGTAATCTTTCATGGGCCTGAAGATTTGTGGCGAAGCCAGAGACGCTCTAAATATCAACTCCAATGTAGGCTACAAATCCCATTCCATCAAACTGCTGTAAACTATAATGTCACTTTGCATTTATTTAAACATGAATACACTTAAATCACATTCGTGGTGAGGACCCATTTACGGTGAAACGGGATTTCCCTGTTCTTTAGTTAAATTTCCATGCAAATGTGATAACATCCTCTGACTGTGATGTATGAGATAATTTTTTAATTAAATTCTTGATAATTATATTATGTTATGCAGAACTAGCTGCCTTGCATTAAGAGAAATGTGACTGACTAGACACCTACCGAATGGGACTATGTTCTCAATGAGACACTTAATTTCCCATTGAAAGGCATCCTTTTGATAACTACCAAAGTAAACCAAACATCAAACATTTAGACAAAATAAAGGAACATTTTGATGTTTGTATTTGAAAAAAACGTAATTGCTCAAAATTGTTCCTAATCTCCCCTCGAGTTCTTATAAAGTTCTCATAAAAGTCTTATTACGTCGCGATAGTGGGTTTTATTTTGAAAATACGAACCGGAAACGGATCTTTTAGCGGCGAATGACTTGACGCTTTGAGTCTGACGAATCGGCGTTTGCAGATGAAAGAAACGAACAAAACAACACGGGAAGAGCCGCTCACATATTCGACCACGGGCGTCGACAATTAAACACGTTTTATTACCGCCGCTTCCCCGATGATAAGTAAGGTCAACAGCTTAGGTTAATTAGCCTAACACGTTAGCATCATAACCCGAGTGTCTCGTTCAGTAGCGTTGGTTAGCTAGGCTAGCTTTAGCTTGATGTTTACATCTGTTTGGGGGTTCTGTTTACAGCACAGTTGTGGCTTGTTGTATTATGTGTCTTTATGTTACGTGTTCAGCAGCAATACTGTTAGCATAATCAAGGTTACCGCTTTATAGAGGCGGAATGTCAACATCAACTCTGATTGGTTCACGTTGATCTAATTGCTGAGGAGACTCTGCGGGTTGTTGACGCTGCTCGGGCTGCGCCGTGTTTCCCTGTATGTGCTGAGCTCCAGGATAAATGGAGCCCCTTTAAATTCTGATACAACAATGAGAACCGACTTCCTGTTTTCATTTTTAGCTTTGCAGCCTGGTCAGTGACCGTGTTGTAATTATCCATTTAAATAGGGGAAGACTGGTGTGGTTTTAATTTGCCATTTTTCATAGAGGACAAATATAGAGTGTATTTGACTTATTAAGAGTTTACTTGTGTTTAGGATCCTTTTCATCATTTAGCTACTTATGATGACCACTTTTCATTGACTATTTGTTACAGAAGACATAGTCTACACTTTTGACATGCAATATGATTTTTACTGCCCTATCAAAACCTCACAATACTATATTTAATTTAACATATCAGCTGATTTTTTTATTGTTTTATTTTCATAGTCCAAATTCACAAGACCCAAAGTGCTTGTTATAACTTGAAGGTGTGGAGTTCAAATGTTTACCAGAGAGGGAGTGTCTGAGTAAAGATGCTATTGAAGTGCACTTTGTTGATATGATTAGGCGATTAGTTCAACAAAATACGATCAATAAAATATAACCAGCAACTTCTGTAATTGATTTGTCATTTTGAAGAAATGTACATGAGGATTTCCTGGTGTTATTTGAAATGGAATGTCTTCTCTTTTAGAAGGTCGGTCAAACAAACCAGTAAATTTAAAGATATCTACTTGGACTTCAGAAAGTTACGCTGGATGTTTTCCAAACTTTTCATATTTTTATATACTAAATGATTAGGAAATTAATTGAGAAAATAATCAGCAGATTAATCGATAATGAAAAAAATATTTGCAGCTCTAATAGATACTGAAGTAGGGTTGTGACTAAAATGTTTTCTTTATTGTTTCATATGACAATTATTTTTTTATTCATTTAGTTTTCATTAGTTGATCTAAAATAATTGAAATTTTAAAAAGTGTTAATCACAATATTTAGCTTTTAAACCCAAGATGGTATCTACAAATTGTAGATTGAGTAATGTATTATATGTGTGACTGTAATGTATTTTGCCTTCCTTAGATGTAGCTGAAGAAATGGAGTATGATGAGAGACTTGCACTTTTCCGACAAACACGCCTCAATCCATTTGATCGTGGAGAGGAGGAAGATGCTCCCCAAGGAGGCAAGATGCCCCCACAGCAAGGTAATGTTCACCACAGTTCTCCTTAGCCAAATCATAACATGGCATTGTTCAGGCTAGACCAAAGACAAAAATGATATTGTGAATTGTTGGGTAACGGCTGTGTTATGCTAGAAAACAACTAGTTTTTTGGGCTTGTTCTACAGGAAGACATTCATAGTTTTGTAGTTGTTATAACAAATCAAAGTGAGCTAGAGAAAAGTTCGACCCTTGTTTACTTCCTCACCTCCACATACCTGAATAAATACTGCATGAAGTTGTTGTGACGGATCATTGGTTTTCTCAAAATAAAAATGAACTTCACTATAGTGACTGAATGCAAATCATACTCCGGTTTCAAAAAGCTCACAAGAAGAACAAGAGTGTTTTGAGCATTATTAGTCAAGATTGCAGCTGAGACCCTCCTGTCATGTTACATTTCACGGAAAGGAAGTTCCATAAAACATGAAGTGGGACACCAGCACTGCACAATTTTCACTTTGGATGAAGCTGATTTGTGAAGGTCAGAAATGTACACCTCTTGGACACAATCTTGATTAAGCAAATTAATATTTTGGTTAGAAAATCCGTCGGGTGTGTCAGACAGTCAAAAGATGTTTCCTGCGTTCCCAGTTGGTCTAGGACACACACACACATACTAGATTGTTTTGAGTAATCTCAGTTTATGGAGAAGGAAGTAGGAAATACTTTTGCTTAACCAGAGGAAATGAAAAGCGTAAGTGTAAGCACTGCTTTGGTAACACTTCCTGTATTTGAGGATTTAAGGAAAATACCTTTCTTCTTTTTGATCGCTATGATTTTGCGTAGCACATCAGACTGTTAGCTCAGCCAATTTCACTGTTGTCCTCTGTGGTTTATGCTCTTCACCCTGCTGGGCATCGAGAAGCTGAAATCCAATCAGCATGTTTTACTCTGAGGTGTATCAAGGTAACAAGATCATTACATCTGCTCTTCTTGTAAAAACAAAAATGTTATTAAGTCGTTTGCTGTGTGCGTTGAAGTTGTGGTATGTTACAGAACTATCTGAGACCTGTTTCTCTTTTCAAATTTGGTTTAATTTCTCCCTCATTTTAAGATTCATTTGGGGTCATTATGTGTCAAACAGAAATGGAACTCAGGAAATGTTATTACACCGTGTCAGCATCTCAGATTGTGTTCAAAGTCAAATGGTTTGTTAAATTTCCAATGTTTGTATGCTTTATCAACTCTTAATTTTGTAATTTACACTCTGAAAAATGTTTCTCTGTCTGGAATAGTATTATTCCTAGGCCCATCAAAATCTCTAGGATTGAAGGCAAACATCTTCTCAGTATGACAAACGTTACTGCATGCCTGTTGATTTTCTAGAAGGCTCTATATTTAAAAAAAAAAAAATTCTTGCTAGAGAAGAAAAACATATATATTAAATAAAATTGTTTATTAATATTTTGCAAATATTTTAGGTTTCTACCACTAATGGTCATCTAGTATGGGAATAAAACAAGGCATAGAACATTTTTTAGTAATTTCTATAGGACCAAAATGTTGTGAGGTGGCTGGTAGGAAAAAGTATGTTTAAATAGCTTGATGAATGGTCGAGTGAAGGTGCTCCTATCATGAACCTAGACGGTATTATGCATCCACTGGTATCAACAATGTAATGATAGCTTGTCGAAAGAGAACCTTCCAAATGTATGATACATTTTGAAGAAGAAAACGGTTCCTTTAAACTGTCTGTGTGTCTTCATGTGTGAATCAGAATTATTCTTGTACCTTTTTTTTTTTCCATATTTGCAGGACTAAACTGTTCAGCTGCACATTAAAGGCCTGGGTTTTTCTACAGATAAGAAATCTGCCTTTTAAGCTGACAGTCGATGGCCTTGATGGTTTTATTGGAACTCTACAGTTTACAGAAGTTAAACAGACAGTATTAAATAGTATTATAATTTAAATGTACTTCCTTTGTGTTCATTCTATTAACCCTGCTAGCCCTACAGAGTTAAAGGCATCATCATCATCATCAGCCTCTGAAATACTGATTGAAGTAAAGAAATGCATGTGTGGACTCGTGTTACTATAGCTTATCAGTGCAAGCTGTAATATTTACTATCATATCAAAAATATGAAAATAAAACTTATAGTGTAAAAAATTAATAATAATTTTATTTAATAAAATGCAGCATCAAACAGAAGATTGAGTGACTCAGTTGCAGCAGACCTGCCTCACACAACCAAACACAAATGTATTTTGGCCCCAAACCAGTCAGTGTTTTAGTAGTGCTAACATTTATTTGAATCATACATTCTTTACATAATAAAAAGAAAAAAAAAATGAACTGTACATCAGACTAAGATCTTATTCTTATAATAGACCCACATTCTATTAAATCTGCAGTAATCACAATGTTAATATTAGCAATGGGCCAAATTTACTAATTTTGTTCACCTTGTTTACAGTTGTAGCAGATCTTTTTTAAGTAAACGAGCTTTGGATTAACCTTTTCTACACTAGTTGACAGACGCCACCTTTAGTAACTATGAAGTTACTGCTGAACCTCTGGCGAGCTGCGGAGCTGGAACTGGGAACCACAGAGAAAGCAAAAGTAGGCAACTGTTGGCGACCGTGTTTGCAATAACAACCTCTTAAGTAGATGTCAGATGCTATGTTTGTAGCTCGTTGCTGCTCTCAATTAAGTCACATGAGGGCCACTAATATGGTGTCATTCATCAGAAAGCACAAGCTCACCCCAGTTCCAGTCAGGAATTTAGTAACCACTCTTATGTGTCTCCTAAAGCACTGCAGATTTGTTGTTATATCACTTTCTGTAATGTCGCCATAAGAATTATGATTTTACATAAACAAAAGTAACCATATGCAGTATACATGTATAGTAGCAGCTGTAGGTGTCTAAATATAAAAGAGGAATGTGAACACAGTGGTTAAGGAAATCTGTTAGTGTTCAAACAGCTTGATAAGCAGCACTTTTAATGACACAGTAGGAAGGTGTCTTTTCACCTGGCTTGGTTACACATTACCAGAACTGATAAAGAAAATTACCTAAGAATCCTCCGTTGTTCATTTTGTGCTTCACTTGTTGGAGTGGTGAGTCAGAGATTGTGCGGTGATCATCCACAGTCACGTGTGTGAACTGATCATGCATGACTGAGTGCACTTCATAAACCACAGCGTGTTTTCTTTCACAAAAAAAAACAAACTACAGCTCCTCATGCACCATTGCACTGTTTTTTAGAAACAAGACCTGAGCTCTTCTCTGGGACCAGAACTCATAGTTCAGATCGGACCATGGACCTCGGGCTAGCTGAGGATCACTTTTCAAGACCTATGGTAAGAACATAAAACAATTTCATGTTGCACAAATACGATTCATTAAAAACAGAACTCCTATTTACTGTTTAGACTATTTCTTTTTTTTGCTTTTTCACCCGTCACAGGGTTCCTTTGTGGCATCCGACATTGAACAGCTGCAACTGGCCATAGAGGAGTGTAAGAAGCTGATCTTGGAACTGCCGGAACATTCGGAGAGACAGAAAGACACGGTGGTGAAACTTATCCATCTTCGCCTCAAGCTGCAAGAGCTTAAGGTCGGTACAGAGAAGCGGGGAACATGATGTTAAAGTTAGGTCTTGGAAAGTAATATAGTAGGACTTCAGAATTGAATAATGAACACGTTTCACGAAGATGTGTGCGGAATGCACAGCTGCATCCAGATTATATAGAAGTGTTTTATTGAAGTCTTGCCTTTTCAATTTTTGGAGTGGAATTTACTGAAATTACTGCTGCATTTTACTGCGGTTGAAAGTATAAATGCACCACATAACACAATGGGTCGGATTTGAATTACTGATAAGGGTTGGAGAAGTTGGAGAGCAGTGTCAGAAAAGTAGTTGGAAAGAAGATTTTGTTTCTGTTCTGAGGCTGTCATCGATCACTTGTGACTCTTATTGGCCAGTAATAAGGAGTGAGGAGTCGGCAGTCAATGGCAGAATAAAACAGCAGTCAATGGCATCAAAAATTGTGAATCTCTGCAACCACGAGAGGTTCTTGCATATACACAAACAATATTAGACAATATTAGGTCCGTAGTCCATGATGTCACTAACTGCACAATGGTTAGCTTGTTTCTCAACGTCCACCCCCTCTTTTTTGCTGATATGTTGCCTTCTTAAACCAAATCATGTGAAGCTACTAAATGTCACGGCAAGTGCTGTAAACTATATGGAATTTTCCCAGGGCACTTTGTTTTCTCATAATGCAACTCCTTTTACTGATTTTTATCAACCAAAATACTCACAGCAGCAGACATACTAGATGGGTTTCATGAGGCGGTTATGTCATTTCCCATAGGTTGAGCTCTTTTAGTCGCCGTGAAAGCAGCAACATTTTTGAAATGCTCTGCCATCACACATACATACATGTTAAAATAAAACTGAGGGCCTAAAGGAATAGCTCAGTGCCAGTCAGGGTTTCTGTCATTAATGATCTCCCTGTCCTTGCTTGTCTTGTCTATCTATGCATGTTTGTTTAATTGTCCCTCATGCGTCAGTTAGTTAAATTTCTATTTTCTGTATCAATAGACATTTTAATTCTGTATCATTTGAAATGTTTTAGACTGCTTTTAAACAGCTGGCCAGGGACAGGAGAGCAGAACTAGCCTCTCTGGCTCATTCACAGTCTGATTGTTGCTGCATTGTCCCTGCAAAATAAACAAATAGATAAATGTTCAAATGATATATGATGCAATTTAACCAGACTACTGGCCTGTAGCATCTGGGTATCAAATTGTGTTTGCGATGCCTCTGGGAGGACCATACATCATGGACAGAAGGAATATGAAAAGTGCAAATGCAGCTTATCATTTATTTTAAAAAATATTTTGCATCAAATCACAATTTGTAAGTGATATACTCATGGTAAAAATATATCAATATAAATAATATATAATATAATCAATATAATATTTAAATATTGTATACTTTTCCTGGTCTCTTCTCTCAAGCTTCTCTCTTGAGCTCTAGAAAGAAAAGCTTGTTCTGTGTTTGTCTTACCACAGTAGCCTGTGTAAGTGAGGAATAAAGTAGCAGTTAAACCTGCAAGCTCATAACTTAACCCTACCTTTTCTACAGTATGTCACTGCTTTGCACTCCCCTGACTCTCTGACCTGTTGCCAGGTGCTTGACAATGTGCTTGGAACAGCTCCCCTCCCTCTTCCTTCAGAAAAAATTTAAAGGAGCAGCTGCCACTTGAATGATGAATTTGGAAACACTAACTATGCATGCGGGTGATGCAGAATGTAGACGAAGAAGGTTGCATTTGTTCTAGAGGTGGCCACCTTAACTATAAAGTGCTGCCTATATCTATCTTTGGCCTTTTTTTTTTTAAATTTACATTTTGTCCCTTAAAAGGACCCTGAGGAGGACGAGCCTAATCTGAGAATGCTGCTCGAGCACCGCTTTTCCAAAGAAAAGAGCAAGAGTGTGAAACAGACCTGTGACAAGTGTAGCACTATCATCTGGGGCCTTATACAGACCTGGTATACCTGTACAGGTGAAACACAGTCCAATCTATTTACATATACTCTATATAACTCTATATCTTGATCTGTTAACCAGTCATTCTTACCAAACTAGTTGACTAGTTGTAATGCTCTTGCACTAAATAAATGTGTCATGCCAAGTGATTTTTACTTTTCTTGTCTCAGGTTGCTATTATCGTTGCCATAGTAAATGCATGAACCTCATTACTAAGCCCTGTGTGAGGTCAAAGGTCAGCCATCAGTCGGAGTATGAGCTCAGCATCTGCCCTGAGATCGGACTCGACCGACAAGATTACCGTTGTGCCGAATGTCGCACACCTATTTCACTGAGTAAGTATGAATTTGTGGTTTTGGTTGGCTGATCGAAAACTACACAACTGTATCTGTATCAAAACACTACATATTTAACTGAGGAGTACATCCTGTTATCTTTTGTTTCCTGGTTGGATTGCAATGAAATGTTAATCCTGTAGGGGGCGTGCCTAGCGAGGCGAGGCAGTGTGACTACACAGGCCAGTATTACTGCAGCACGTGCCACTGGAATGACACAGCAATCATCCCAGCTCGTGTCATCCACAATTGGGAGTTTGAACTACGAAAGGTACCAACAGAATATATTCAGCATGTGAAAATATCCATTCATTATAATATGAATCTCTGAGACCGCAACTGTAGTTTTATATTTTACAGGTAGATTGAAATGGATTAATTTGTATAGGAAAGTATTTAGTTCTCTTTCGGGACCAATTTAGTCAATTTCCACATTCCAGATCTAATAAAACCACCTCTTTAAAAACCCCAGCAGCATCTGACCCGCTTTCATGTTCAAGTCAGAAGGAGGGCTGTGAAGCCAGGTCAGATGATATGCATCAACACCACAGGGCCGTTTCCCAGTGTTTCCATGTGTAAACCCACATCATTGTGACTGTATCAAAGGAGAATAATTCGGCCTCATTCGGCCAGTCTGTGCTGCTCTGACAGCGTCGCTCTTCCAGGTTTGCCGCTCCTCGTTGCGCTACCTGGCCCTGATGATGCCGCGACCTGTGCTGAAGCTGAAAGAAATCAACCCGCTGCTCTTCAACTTCGTGGAGGAGCTGGTTGAGATCAGGGTGGGTAGGGAGACGATATGGATCGCCCAATAAAATCAAAAATTCTCTCAGTTTAGATAAAACAAGTATTGTTCTTACTTTTAGGTTGGAAGCCACTAATATAATGTGTCCATGTAATTTTGGACTATAACATTTTTATTGGTCACTACATTGAGCATCAGATGCTATAATGATGGAAATCAAACATTCCTATACTCCAGGAAAAATCCCCTGCAGGAAATGTCTGTCTATCTCTGTTACAGTAGAGTTTTTTTGTGCATGGTTCCTATTTACAGAAACTCCGCCAAGATATTTTGTTGATGAAACCCTATTTCATCACCTGTAAGGAGGCCATGGAGGCTCGGCTACTATTACAGGTCAGACTCTATCTAAAAAATGTACAGTAAGTTCACCCCACATAACCAACCATATCCAACATAATGTGTAACCAATGGGTATTGTGCTACAACAGCCCCATCATGTGGTGGGGATGGAGAATTTGGGCATCTAAGGGTTACAGAATCTGTGTAAAATAGACCCTGTACAATACATGTATGATATATGATTATACAAATTAATTTGACTATTCTGTGCACAAGACCATCAGCTCAAAATCATTTTTTTCTCCAAGTATTTCAAAATTTTTTAAGCATCTATTTGTGAAATTGTTAAAAACTCTTTCTAGACAAAAGTCATCTGTACATAAATGTTTGGAATAAAAATCCCAGTTCCTCTAACGATGTCTACTTAACAAGAATGTGCACAGGCAAACAGCGTATTTTATTGAGATGTATTTACACCTTCTCCACAGCTACAAGATCGCCAGCACTTTGTGGAGAATGATGACATGTACTCACTACAGGATTTGATTGACATCTCCAGTGGTCGGCTTAGCTGTTCCCTCACAGAAATCCACACCACATTTGCTAAGCACATCAAACTAGACTGTGAGGTGAGTTTAAACATAAAGCAGAAAAACCAATAGCAACAGGTCAGTAACCATACTGCCTCCCTTTGTATCACGTATAACTTGACTTGGTATCCATTTTGAGTTGAAAAGTTTTTATTGGAAGGTCATATTATTTGTTAAAGAATGAAAAACAGTAACTTCTTGCAAACCCTTACTTTCTATCGCGTGTTTGTGTAGCGTTGTCAGGCCAAAGGATTTGTGTGTGAGCTGTGTAAGGAGGGAGACATCTTGTTCCCTTTTGACAGTCACACCTCTGTTTGCCACGACTGCGCTGCTGTCTTCCACAGGTTAGTCATCACTATTGAGCTTGAGTTTTACTTTTCTGAATAAAAATTAGCATCCCAGCGACTTAAAGAATCAGGCTCGTCTAGGCTAAAAGCATCAGTGAATATTCCTTCAAACTGTAATCAGAGAAAGATACTAAGACAGATGAATAATTTAACAAAATGTATTGGTGATTGCTATGTCTCTTTAGAGATTGTTACTATGACAACTCCACAACTTGCCCACGATGCGCCCGAATGACTGAGCGCAAGCAGGAGGTGGTGTCAGACGTGAAGGATGCATAACTGGAGAGGACCGCCTGATGTTATTGGATTTTGCACTTTGCCTAATGTTGTTTCTCTTGATCAAGAAAGCCTGACAAGTGAGCTTCAGACTAGCTTTTTGTCGTTTTGTTTCGTGCTTATGTTTATACTGTGGTGTCTTTATCTTCCTGTAACATAATGAAGCAGGGTACTTAGGAACCCCATCTGGAAAATAATATATATTTTTATCCAACTTTTTAATTCATACTTCTATCCGATGCACTGAACATTGTGTATGTTTGTGTGTGTGATGCACATTTGTGTGTGTGTGAGCGCGTGTGTGTGTGCCTACTTGTATAAATGTACAAACTAAATGCCCTAAAGAGAAAAGCCTCCTTACCAGTAGGTAATTTGCATGCAGAAATTATAGTTATATTAACCGTTACAAGCCTCAACTGCATTAACCTATACTGCCAACTTCGCTGAATATCAAACTTAAAGGTTGCCATAAATTAAAACTGGTGTTGAATTTTAAATATTATAACTTTAGCTTCCAAAGACAAAGCTTACTACATTTTGGCTCAGTAATTATATTAAGCCAAAATGTCACTATAAGTCACCTATAAACATGCTACGCAGTTAAGTAATTAATGTCAAACTGAGGTGATATCTACAAGCTGCAGTTTATTCGGTCACATAACATAGTATGACACAATTTAAAATGATGTCCTTCTTTGTTCTGGCTTTATTTTTATCATCCCTCTCTGATTCATTCCATCATTAGTTGTTGACTTCCACCACTGGATATTTTGTTTATATTATAAACATTTCATTTGATTCCTGGTTTAAAGCGATTTCTCTTTGGTACATTACCATACAGTGAAAGCATTTTCAATTTGATAATAGTCACTAAGCCACCATGGGTATTTGTTGTGAAATAAACTTCATAGCTTGTAATTATTTGACAAGAAATATAGTGAAAATACAATCATTAAAACCATAATTTGTAACATAAATAAATGTATCAGCAACAGATTTATAATCAAAGCATGCAATACTGATGCATTGTCTTCTGAGGAGAAATGTTCTAACTAAAAAAAAAGTTTAATGTTTTCCATTTATTCAAAACTGTGAATTCATTTCAGACAATTTGATCTGTGTTAAATCCAGTTTAGTGCAGTGTGTAGCAAACACAGTAGATGTGAATACTCGTGAATACTCATGAAAACTGTGCTTTAAATTGTCAGGTTGCATACAGCTGTTCTCCAAACATCATAATCCTCTTGCCATTATGTAAATGGTTTCAGTCTTAAAGTACCCAATAGCACATTTCTATCCAGAGATGACAAAGATGTTAAGTGACACCTTTGATAATGTGTAAATGTTGACCTGAAGTATTTGTTTTAAAATAATGGGTTTTGGCTGTGTTATCTTTCAGCATGATGTACTGTATATTTCATTTTCAAACTAATGGATATTAAATGTGTTGATAACAAATATGTGGAGCAGCGGTGCATGAATAAAGTAATAAAACACTTCAAGGCTTCAGTGTTGAGTCAATATCCACAATCAGCTTATACATACTTGTTTAGGTAATCAAACCCATCTAGGGTTAATATTAAAAGTAATTTGTGATTTTGCAGCAAAGTCTATTCCAAAATAAAAAAATGACACATGTTTTGCTAAAGGCAAAATATGCAAAATGTAAAACATGAATAAAGTTTCAATTATGACTTGATGAGAAACATTTTTTAGTCAACTTGTTTTGGTTGGGTACTCTACTGCATTTTTATAATGAAACAAATTCTGAATATAAAATAAGAATTTGCTAAGTAATTACATAATGCCTACTCCTGAAATATAGTGCAGTTGTGTAATCTTACAGAATGTTTAAATAGTCACAGGTGAAAATTACTCTTAGGTGACCAGTAGTTTAGTAGATTATGTTCTTTCCTTTACAGATTCATCAAAAAGTGGGTTGTGACAAGATTTGGGTCAGCCACGCCCACTTTAACTACACGTGGGAAAGCCCACGTGCAGCAACATTACACCGTGGACGATCCATGAAGAGTAACATGTAAATGCAAATCACCATGCAACGCAATGGATGCAAAATAAATAATATATAACAATAATATAGGTCAGGGACGGTACATTCATATTATTATACAATATCCTGTTTTTGTATTCTTTCCAAAAATATATATTTAGAACAAGAAATCATCATTTGTTTATACACGCATTCATTAATGTAAATGTAAGTCTTTAAAAAATCAGTATTGGGGTAAATATCTTTTATCATTTTAAAATGTATTTCCTTGGCTTTAGGAGATATAGGAAAACCCATGTTACTAACAAAGGACATTAAAAATAAGGTTCCAGATCTAATATCGCGCGCTCGTCTTCTACAGCTGAAATCTCGCGAGACCACCGGGACTGTTGTGCTGGTGATGATGGCTCAGGAGACCAGAGTGTCCCCCTGAAGCTACCGAAACCAGCTGCTGGAGGTAGCTGTCATGATGGGGCTGCTCTCCGTAGGTGTCGGGCCCCTTCGGAACCGGGTTCGGACGTGGAGTCGGGACTTTTCCACAATTTCGGCGACTTTTCGCCACGGCGGCGCAGTCGCGGCGGTACGGTGACGTGTTGTTTTTGTTTGCTCTTTTCACATTGTGTAAACTTTCTACGTGTTTCTTTTTTTGTTTGCTTCAAAGAGGGGAAATGCTAACTCTGACGTTTGCAACCACTTTGTTTAAGTGTGGGTCGCAGGAGCCTCGCAGGTTAGAGTCCGGTCTGTGTTTGTGCGCGACAGTGGGAAAGTACAAAGTGTTCCTCCGCGAAGACCCCAAAAAACCTCTAAACAAACAAACCGCAGCACTGTTTATGTGTCCTTCCTCGTGTGTTTGTACTCTCACGACATTACCGTTTGATAATGATTCTGTTTATAAGTCTCGTTTCCTCAGTTTGGTGAACTATTGTTTGTTTTTAGGGGGGCGTGTCTCGCTTAACTCATGCTAAATCTTTTTTTTTTCTTTTTTAATCCACTCATTCATTCATCAGGTGGCATTTTCTTTTTTTATTTTAAGGTTTTAAACAAATCCATTCATTCATGCATCCAGAAAAGGAGTGAAATTGTTGAATGGGAGGTTGATTTTCACACTGACTGATTTATTCCATTGCCTTTCCTACAAATTGAGGACTAACAAGTGGCTGGGATGAATTATTTTACAAGTTAAACCCTTTCTGTGTTTTATATTGAAGTGAGTAGCAGATTTGTAAATCTCAGACTGCGTTTTTTTTGTTTTTTTTTTGCTTGGCTCTTATCAGATGAAGAGCGTCAACTGAACATTGTGTTCCATCATGATTGGAGATGTTGAGATACAGTATAGTATAATTACCTTGTTGGTGATACATGAAGTGAATATTTTCCATAATCTGAGCAACACGGGTTTATTTTATGTCTTTTTATTCAAATATTATTAAAAAAAATCAGTCAGCTTTGATAATACATTGTATTGCTTAACTATAAATCACTGTAATTGCTTTACTCAGGGGTATTTATATATAAACAGACTGTCTATGTAATGTAAAAACAAAATAGCTGTTGATAGTATTTTTTAATCATTAAGTATCAATATCATCAATAATAAATCACATTAGTATGCTTTTTTCTTTATCAGAAGTTGTGTAGCAGAAGCACATATTTTAGCTATATGCATTTAATAGATTTTTATTTGATATGTACATTTAACAGATATGTAAGAAAAGCATCACATGGTCATAGCAACAGTTCAATGTCACAGTGGTAGCAACTTAATAGAATTAGGTGGCAACGTCCAGTATGCTCCTGTCATGATGAGATTCGAGTAATCCTGTAAACACTGTTATGTCTACGGTTTAAATCGATGGTAACAACATCTGTTGCACATACGGTATAACAAGTCAGATTAAGCTGCTGAAGAGTTCTTTTCCACGGGGACCGTCATGGCCCTGCTTCACTAACATATTCATCATCCACTGTCTTTATTTCAGAAGACACCACTGATCCAAAGGAAATGCGGAGGATTATATCGACACAGTTTCCCGCTTTCTCGGCTACTTAGCTCAAACAAACCACCAAGAGGTAATGTACCTCCTCACGCTGTGATAGTGTATAATGAAGATAAATGAGCGCACAGGATGACCTCAATCTTTTATAGAACGCTGTGAGGAACGTACAGATAATAATTTAGTTTTTGGTGTTGGTTTAGGTTTCGAAAAGGTTTCCACGAAGGGTGAACAGAAGCGCAACATCAACGAATCTGATAAAAGTGAGTGAGGCCTGAGGAGTGAATCATAAGGGGAAGCAGCATTTTTGCATCTTCTACAGTGTGTGATTAGTTCTCTGTTACTCCTTAAGATGGAAATACCAAAGAGGAAGAATCTCTTGGAAAGGGGGAAACAAATGAAGAAGGGGATGACCGAAGAAGAGGAGGAAAGAAGGGTGAATCGCACTGGTGGACACGTTTTCAGGTGTGGATCTTTGTCAGGTTTGGATGGATAACTGTCTTTGATGTGTTTAAATGCTATCAATTTTAAAGATCTTAATCAAATGTTAGCATCTGAGATCTTTAGAAGTCAAATCTAATTTTACTCATTAATATAGGTTTAAGTTGCATTCTCCATAATATGAGTTAAATGGCTTTTAAGCGTAAAATGACCCTCTCACTATATATCATTTTGTTAAAAGGGATCCTTGACAGAAATGAATGTTTATGTGGAAAATGTATATCAGCTGATATATTAACTGAAATTCAAAAGTTTAAATCAATATTTTATTATTGGAAAATACTGCAAAGTCTCTCATTAAACGGGTGCCCACAGGTCAGGAATAGCAATTTATTTTTTATTAGCACACTGATGAGGTTTCTCCTGTAATCAATTGATCCATCCATTTCCTCTCTCTCACGGCATTTCCTTACCTAACAGGATGACTTCCTCCTGGATGAAAAAGCAGTGCGTTACTTTGCATTCACAGCAGCAGGCATGGCTTCAGCATTTCTCTACTTCCACTTCCGAGAGACGGGGGTCCAGATCTCCTGGAACGACTTTGTGCATCACTACTTGAATAGAGGCATGGTGAGAGGGAGAGCGTTTTTAGTTTTGGTAACTTCCTAAGGACGACGTCTCTTATCTTTACGTTTGTCGTCTTATTACGCAGGTGGATCACCTGGAGGTTGTCAACAAACAATACGTGAAAGTAATTCCTGCCCATGGAGTCGACACATATGAAGTGGTTAGTATCATGAACGTGTTGAAATGAACTGTCCATGCAGCAAGATAATTTTACAAGATACAAGAAATTTTTACATCTTACATTGACCATAAATTCAAAGATAAAAACTAGTAGTAAAACTAGTCACTTTTAAAACAAGATCATTACCTCCAAATCTAAGATTTTATACCGTGGTATTCCCAGAACAATTGGCAGTGTTCTATGTCTGATTCTAATAAAGAGTGATTATTAGCTTCTAGTATACATATTATGAAGTATATAGGCATATTTACTATGTTAAATGTGTACTGTTTATATGTTTCAGAACTATTTGTGGTTCAACATAGGTAGTGTTGACTCATTTGAGAGGAACCTGGAGTTGGCACAGCAGGATTTGGGCTTGGACGAGACATGCAGAGTACCTGTTCTCTACAGCAGTGAAAGTGATGGGTGAGAATTTAGGTCTCCTATTAAATGTGACTGAATGTTAAGCATATTGGATCCGCTCATGCCCAATTGACCTGCTTTCTCTTTCTCCGTAGGACATTGTTATACAGGGTTCTCCCAGCCCTATTCAAGGCTTTCCCAGTCTTACTTTTGGTTGGCTTCTTACTTTTTACAAGGCACGGACCGATGTCACAATCCCGTGGTGGCAGGGGGCAAGACAACCTCTTTAATATGAGTAGTTCCAAAGCCAAGATTATAAAAGGCGACATCAACGTTCGCTTTGCAGATGTTGCAGGATGTGAGGAAGCCAAACTGGAGATTTTGGAGTTTGTCAACTTCCTGAAGAACCCCAAGCAGTACAAGGACCTAGGAGCCAAGATCCCCAAGGTATGCCATGTCCATAAGTGATGGTTGCGTTGGACAGTAGTAATAATGTGTGCTAAAAAATAAGTTTAATAAAATAAGTTTATTCATATAGATCATAGAGTAAGCCTTTATTCCTCAGGGTGCGGTGCTATCTGGTCCCCCAGGAACAGGGAAGACCTTACTGGCAAAGGCCACTGCAGGAGAGGCAAATGTGCCCTTCATCACCGTTAATGGCTCCGAGTTCCAGGAAATGTTTGTTGGCGTGGGCCCAGCAAGGGTTAGTACTGGGCTAAATGAAGACTCCCACGGAGTTATTAGAGTTTTCCTTCCCTCTTTGCCACATCATCTCCAAACTCAATATTTCCTTTCATTGCTAATCAATCGATCAACCACTCAATCTTTATTTATAAAGCACTTACCATACACAGAAAAGATAGCACAAAGTTAAAAGCACCCCAATCACCACCCACTCCAACCCAACAAACCCCACACCCCATGACACGACTCTTTCTCTCTATCTCACACACACACATACACATAGATACACACTTGCTTCGTACAGACATACTGGCTGAGTGCAGAGGAACCATGTCAGGAAGGAAGATATGATAAGATAACTCAAAACAATAAGTAAAAATTATATTAAGAACATTGGATAAAAATCCAAATTAAACAGGTGAGTCTTGAGCCTATTTTTAAAAATATTAACGCTCTCTGTGGCCCTCAGGTCCACCGGCAGACTGTTCCACAGACGGAGGCCATAAAACTGGAAGGATGCCTCCCCATATGTTCGTCTTCTTACTTTAAGAATAGATAAAAGGCCGGTGTTAGAGAACCTGACGGTTCGTATGGTAAAAGCAGTTAAGAAAGATATGAAGGCTCAAGACCCCTAAGACGTTTAAAAAACATTAAGAGAACCTTAAAATCGATCTATGAACGCACAGGAAGCTAATGCAGTTATTTTAAAACCGGTGTAATATGCACCTGCCTTCTGGCCTCCTCCACGTGCTGCTGAGTTCTACAGCAGTTGTAGACTTATGATGATCTTTTTAGGAAGACCAGAAAGGGCATTGCAGTAATCAATACGACTGGAGATAAAAGCATGCATTAGCATCTCTGTGTTCACCCTAAGTCAAAGATCCAATTATAAAACACAACCTTTGCAGATCTGCAATTAATGCAGATTTAGTAAATTAACCATTGCAGGACTTAAAAACTTTGCTCTTGTCTTGTATTAGGTAAGGGATATGTTCACCACGGCTCGAAAACATGCCCCTTGCATCCTTTTTATTGATGAGATTGATGCAGTGGGCAAGAAGAGAGGCAGAGGGAACCTCGGTGACCAGAGTGAGCAAGAAAACACACTCAACCAGTTACTTGTGGAAATGGATGGTAAGCAGTTTTTCAGTGGTTCAAATTTTATTCCATCCCCTAAATAATATTTCCTGACATCTTTGTTTGCCGTGTGTTTTGTTTTATCATCCCAGGGTTCAACAGTACCACAAATGTGGTTGTTTTGGCGGGAACCAATCGAGTTGATATCCTGGATCCAGCTCTGATTCGGCATGGACGATTTGATCGACACATATACATAGGTGAATGATAGTATAGGTCTAATGATAGACTCGGGTCTTGCAAATATGACATTTCCAAATTCATTGAGATAAAGGATCATGCTTTTTCACAGTCATCTGTTCAGCTTAACTGTTTCTTGTGTCGCTTTCCTACCCAACTGATCTTGTCTTCTTGCTGTCTGACCACTTATTGCAAGTAAAAATTCGTTGTTTGATTGTTGCCTATGAAATTATTCCACAAAATTAGGGGAAATTTGTAGTCCTTGGAAAGTCCTCCAGACAAAAGCTTGTTCTATTTTTTTCTTTCAGTTCTAATGACTTTAAGGTATTTAATTCATTAATGTCCATGTGTGATTTTTCTTTTCAATCCAACCCAATAGACTGCTGCTACACACTGGGCACTATTCAACAAATACAAGTCGTTGGCACTAATGCAAACACAATTTTAACTTCTCCTTCAAGTGAGGTACTAAGCATGACCATACTGACGCTTATGTTGAGCATGCATGGTTTCCATAAAAAGAAATTAGCATCAAGCCTATTAGATATGCCAGGGCTCTTTTTTTTCCCTCAAGCCTGTTCACTTATGTCATTAAAGTCATATTCTGTATGCTTTTATCTTCAAGGATAAAATGGTTGATCTTGTTCTGCCCACTAAGATCCTATTTACTCTATGCCAGCAGTGCTGGACAATGGCGAGCAGGGCATGTTTCTCTCTCTGACAAAGAAAACTGGGTCATAATGAGAGAGCTGGCTTTCTAAAAAAGAATAATTAGAAAATTGGAGGCCAATGTGAGGGGTGGGACACACCACTCCTCTCTCTGTTATTCCCTTTTCGTCCTATTGTCGGTAGGTTTCAACAGTGTTGGTCAGATTATAAATTCTAAAAGAGGTCAAATCACTAATTGACATTTGACTGGTTACGTAACTTGTCACATCATTATGTCACACCGTTTAAAACAAAAATAAGCATGGCTTAAGCCTGCTTGAGTAAAGCAAGCAGGCTACAAGTTAACCATTGATCTCAGACCTCATGTGTCCTTTAAATCCTCCTTCACACACTCTCTCTCCAACCCTAGTGTCACTCAGCAGTTAATTTAAGAATAGACCTGAGGGCTGCAGTATTTAGTTTTTGAGAGTCAGTCTTTTAAATGAGTGCTATTGACCTGCTTGAGTACATGGACATAGTTCTCCCTTTGTAAGAGCTCTTTGCTGCTGCAGCTGTACAAGGAGCTTTTATAGCAAATACATTGCTCTCATGGTATTTCCGAATCTTTCACTGTTGCACTTAAAAGCTCAGCTTGAAGCACATCTTAGCAACATTAAATCTTCCAGTTATTTACAACTTACTACAGTACACAGTGTGCAGTACATATAATTTAAGTCCCTGCTATAGTTTAACTATAAATCCCCCCCTGAACTGTATAGTAACTGTAATGAACTCTATAAAGTAAATGTTGCATCATTAAGGGGTTTAAATTCTGACAGTGAACATATATTAAAAACACATTGACAAAGTTTGATGCAGTTCTCTTACAGTCTGTTTCGGTGTCTGTTAAAAGAAAGATGATTTCATTTGAGAAGTATGTGAGCTAAAATGTATGACCCTTGTTTTCTTTTTCCTTCAGGCCCACCAGATCTAAAAGGCAGAACATCCATCTTTAAGGTGCATTTGAGACCTCTGAAGTTGGGCACTGGTATAGAAGTGGAGGCTTTAGCCAGGAAGCTAGCTGCACTAACTCCAGGTTTTACAGGTAAGAACCATCGATGTGTTCACACGTTTGCACACAGCTCAGTCTGTAGATGAAATGTCACATTTTTTGTCTTTTGTAATTACTGTAATTACTCAGTAACAGACAGTCTAACTGGGTTACATGTCTCTTTGTGTGTCAGGGGCGGATATTGCCAACGTGTGTAATGAGGCTGCTCTGATAGCAGCACGTTACTTAAACCAGCATGTCGATACCAAGCACTTTGAACAGGCAATCGACAGGGTCATTGGAGGTAAGTTAACCACATTTATGCATCTTTTTATATTTGTTGTATTTTGGGATACACCTCCGGCTCATGTTCTGTGACACATTACTGCAAAACTCATGCAGTCCAGTTTGATAAGATGTTATCTTCACTCTCAGGTCTGGAAAAAAAGACACAGGTACTGCAGCTTCCAGAGAGGACTATTGTGGCATATCATGAGGCCGGACATGCTGTTGCTGGCTGGTTCTTAGAACATGCAGACCCCCTGCTTAAGGTAAACAGACTCAGTTTTCTTGCATGATGCACTTGCAGGATGCTACTTCTTGTTGTCCTGTGCAAATGATCAACTGACAACTCCCCCCCACACAGGTGTCCATCGTTCCAAGAGGAAAAGGTTTGGGTTATGCTCAGTATCTGCCTAAGGAACAGTACCTGTTCACCCGCGAGCAGCTGTTTGACAGAATGTGCATGATGCTGGGAGGTCGAGTGGCTGAGCAGGTTTTCTTTCATCGAATCACCACCGGGGCACAGGACGACCTCAGGAAAGTCACACAGTCTGCCTACGCACAGGTAATCTTCACATTCTACAAACATATCTACAGCAGGACAAGAATGTCATGTGTGATCCTTCATACTTTGATCCCTGCTCTGTTCCCTTTGAAAATTCTCTTTTCCCTTCATTTTTTAGGTTGTACAGTTTGGAATGAGCGAGGCGGTGGGTCAGGTTTCTTTTGACCTTCCTCAGCAGGGTAATGTCGTAACTGAGAAGCCCTTCAGTGAACCTACAGCTGCTCTTATAGACCAGGAGGTCCGCTTGCTCATTGATGCTGCCTTCCAGCGCACACTTCGGCTTGTCACTGATAAAAAAGAAGTGGTGGAGAAGGTGAGATCTCTTCACTTTGTAGAGACTGATAGGAAGAATTAGAAAGGATGGAGAGAAGTAAAGATAGTGTGTTGAAAATTATGAGAAAGATAGAGAAAGCTAAGTAGTTATGAGTAAAAGCATTAATACGACAGCATAAAATACTATACTACTAAGGAAAAGAATTGCATTAAAATATTACTTACTATATAATGCTTCATGCTATATATACTTACTATATCATTTTCAAACTGTACTTAAAAGTATTGCAAGTACAAGAACCCATGATGCAAAATGTATGTTCTGTGTGTATTAATACCACTGAGTTATAATATATAATATATACAGCACCTGGAAAAAAGTATCTGCTTTTCCATGGAATTTGTCATATTTTGTAGTGATTTTGTCTTGACACTGATCAACAGAAAAAGACTTTATAAGATAAAAACAGTCCTAAATTATTTACAAATACAAAACAATATATACTAACAAATCATCTGTTTTACAACCAATAATGATCTGGAAAGTCTCAAATAATTATAGCTATGAAGTAAATATAATGGTGAAAAAGTATAATATTTTCTTGTGAAATTTAGTGGATTGGAAATATGAAGTGGTGCCAAATAGAAAGTAAAGTACAAGTCTGGATATGAACATATTAATTAACTACTATCATTACTACTACAAGTATTAAATACGGATATATCTTATTGACTAAACTGTTGTTTACTATTATTGTTGCAGGTGGCAAAATGTCTTCTAGAAAGAGAGGTTCTAGACAAAGACGACATGGTGGAACTGCTGGGTCCTCGTCCCTTTCAAGAGAAGTCCTCATATGAGGAGTTTTTAGAAGGTCTCGGGGAACCTGAGGAGGACGGTTCCCTCCCTGAAGGACTGAAGCACTGGAATAGAAACAAAGGGGATTAAAGACCCCAGCAGAATCGTCATTTTACCTGGAGGTGGGTACGCAGCCTCAGGGCAAATACTTCACTGCATTCGGGTGAATATTTTGCAGCGCCATCTCTAGACTGCAGCCTGTCAGGACAGGCTGAAGAAAGAACAGAAAGAAACAAGCCCCGTTTCATCTCACTGACAGCTGCAAGAAGCTGTTTATTCACAGGTCTTTAATGACTAGTATGCAATGTGCAATTATTTTATTGTCGTTTTTATATTGCAGCAGGAATTTCAAAAGCAAAAAATACATATTTTAATGTTAGAGCAATTTAAAGCTTTATGAGCTTTGTGAAGAAGGCCTTTTGTACTGTAGCTTACCTCTCACTGGAGGTGCCTTCTACAAGTCTGACACAGCGCTAAAGTGCAATGATCCTGACAGACATACCACAAAATAATCTGTAGGTATGATCAGGACAGTTACTGCGCTCAAGTTAAAACAGAATTCAAATGTTATTTTGTTTTATTTTAATTCAGGATGAGTTGACATGCAACATGTACCTTAACGTACCTGTAAGTAAAACACTGGTGATATTATGTAAATTAGGTGGTTCATTGCCCTTAACAAACATTACTCCATTTCACTATAGTAGGTGTTTATTATTTACTAATAAATTATATTTACCAAGGGTGGTTAGAGGGCTTGTCTCATCCACCACTTCATAGATTGGCAGAAATGCTTGATGCTTAATTAAAATGTATTTTCCCTGAGTGAGGAAACAAGGATTATTCTTTCTCAGATGTAGGATTTCAAAGGTACTATGATTGTTTTGTTTTTTTCATCACACCATTGTCAATTGAAGAAATTATTCTAAAATTCCTGGGACTTTGTGTCCTATTTTAATATTAAAACATATTTTCCCCATTATAATCTTCCAGCAGACTTTAACCATCTTCCTCCATGTTTTCATTCAGTTATCAGTGAAGGCAGCTGTATGAATTCAGTATTTGTAAATGTACTCTTTGCGCCATCACATCTACTGCAGGTTGTTTTCTCATCCTCAGTGGTGTCCTCAGGGATTTAGCAGTAATTGAGCAACTGAGCTGTGTAAGATGCTGCAAATGTTTTCTCTAAAACAGATTTTGAACTCTTCAGCACTCGCACTACCTCACAGTCTCTGTATTCAGAACAGCCTCTAAAATAAAATCATACTCTGGTTAATTCATTTGGTTACAATAGCCATACTACAGTCAGGTTATGCTGCTTATGTTTTATTAATGTTTACTGAAATGTGAACCAATTGAATTGAATTGATTTGCATAGCCATCTTCTCTATACCAGGATTCCCTCCTACAGAATCAATATGACAACAAATCACTGTTATTCCAGAAATAATCATTTCATTCATTTGTGGCCTGTGTTAAGGAAGTTAGTTTTAAGTGTCACACAGTCTATTTGAGAACAACTCCTACATTAATAGGTGAAATATGTTCTCATCACATCAGGTATCTTAATAATAAAGCCAGTTTTTTTTCTGCAGAGTAAACCGGTTTACAGGCTTACTCAATAAAAAATACTTGAACTCCTGGCTTGCAGTATGAGCACCATGTTCCCCTTTTAACATCAGATTATCCATCAGGATCCCAATCAGCAGTATATGGCGATCCAAATAAAACAAATGATTAGCAGATTGGTGCTATATCAGTGGATGAAAGCTATAACCCTGTGTTTTGAGCCCTGTGACCATGTATTATTTTCATTTTTACTTCGTGAAAATTTCTTTTTACATGTCAGTGAGGAGTTAGTTTTTGCAATTTTATATGAAGACAGGAAACCTCTAAATTGTGAGGATTTTGTGGCTGTGGCTATTAAACAGATTTTATACCCCACTTGTTTTCTGTCTTTTTAATTCCAGAATTTTCATTTTGATGAGTCAGCCCAGGGATAATATAATTTATGTGAAGGCAAAGCAAAGCTCTGGTAATATGGTTATGTAAATGTGTGTCTCGCCTGCTTATTTATAGCATGTAGAATGTTGAACAAAAGAATCCCCAGAATGGATCCTTGGGGAATTCCACAGGTTGTTTGTGTCTTTTTTTGTATTTTTTTTTTAATTATTGAAAAGAGGAAAAGTCAGGGTATCACCAAAGTCTTATCATACTTAACAGACCACACAATAAAGCAAACCCATTCAAGACTTTATTAATTCTCCTACCATTCCTGTATCACTTTTGATCACCACAGCATTCAGAATTATTGGCTCTCCTCATACAGACAAATGTGAGATAAATAAATCAAGTAACCTGCTATTACTTTTGCTTGAAAATCAGTAGTTAAATTCATCTTTTATAAGATGGTTACAAAATTGTTGGCACTTCATTGTATTTTTGGCATTCATGCAAACACACGGACCTTGATGCAATCTTCTATTCATCCTTAGTCAGTATCCATCTACTTAATGCAACTCTGTGAATGGAGTTTGACTACCCACTTTGGATTTCCAACTTTTATTAGCTTAGCAGCAGAATTAGTGGCAGTCATTGATTTCAAAATGATAAGGAAAATGGAAAATGAACATTTTATCAAAACAAATTTTGGAAAAGTAAAGTATTTAAGAATAGAAAAGTGTGTTGTATTGAACTTGCTACTTGGTCTATTTATCTTTCCAGTCATTTCATCAAATGCCAATAATTCTGGAGGGCACCTTAAATATTCAGTGACAGAAGTACACTATTTTTATTTGGGCAATTGTCATTACACCACACATTCTTCATTGGGATGTAGAAGGTGTGATGGATGGAGCATGGCCTCACCGATCACTTCCACACTGCTTAAGTTCCCTTATTTGCAAGCGATGGAAAACCCTGTCACAAATTCAAGCAACACATTAAGTAATAGCCTCAGCGTGACATTGTATATATAGAAGAGCTCATGTCTCAGCATTTTGATGTAAATCTCAGTGTCTGAACTTCACATGGAAGGTCTGTTCGTGTGCAGTGGACACAACTTTTAGTGCTAATCTCACTTTCCAGGCTATTTCCCACCCTGAGAGGCTGTATGGATGGAGGTGCTGTTATTATGCTGACCTCATACCCTGTCTGTCATTCAAAAACAAAGCTTAAAATCTTCTGGCAGCCCAGAGTGCATCAAGTACCCCTTGCATGAAAAACACAATTTTGTGTGTGTGTGAGAGAGAGAGGGAAAGAGAGGAGAGGGAGCAAAAAGGATGGTGTGTATTGCACATCTTTAGTTAGAGCACGGTGTCCACAGTTCAACCTGCACTCGTCAATTCAGCACCATGAAACGTAACGTGAGTGCAAGGTGGCAAATTGGAGCCTCTTGGTCCGCTTTGTGCTCTCACTCTGGCTGTGTCTGTCGGCTCTGGGTTTTCTCTTCGGCTGTTTCACGTAAGATATCATGGCTGCTTCGGCCTTTCCAGCTTCATTAAGGGCTCTGCGGTGTCTGAGTCGCTGTGGTGCTTTCTTTCTCGTGGGGATTCAACCTTGTTGCTGCGTGTCCACGAAGGGGAACGCATGTAACCACTCCTGGGCAGCACGCTCTGCAGGGAACCTAGGAACCAGAAACCGTGATTTACAATAAACAAGAGTATAAAGTCTTGGCAAATACGAAGGTGCAGTGTTTTATGTCATAAGGGAACGAATCAGAAGAATAACTTGTAAATAGAAATCAATTATTAAATTATTAGTTATAAAGTACTTTTCACACACAGAATATGTAGCACAAACTCTCATACACACACTGTATAAAAACACATATGTTATATAAGAACATTAAAGGATAAAATGAACATATAGGAACGTTTAATACAAAACCAAAATAAAAAATATGATTTGAAAAAATAAAAGAAAAATTGGAATAAACGCCTGATTAAGTGTAAGAGTATAAATAAATAAATAAAATAAAATGTCTTAATGTTTATTGGCTTTTGGTATGGATAACTTATAAACCTGCTAAATGCACATTTAAATCTCCAGAGCTCAGCTCTTAAAATGCAATGAAAGCAGTTGCTGCCTTCTTCTCTCCTGTCCATTGAGACCATTTACTCACACTTTTAGGTTTTTGTAAATTGAAGGAAAGTGCAAAAGTGGGCCGCTTAACTGTTTCTATCTTTTTTGAGGTACCTGGAATCTTCTACAGTAGGAAAGGTCCTCACACAAACATGCGCCTTTGAGGAAACCAGTAAATATGCCCTCATGAATAGTCCCACTGCTGCAACTTCACCCTTGTTATATTTTAGCCACACAGAGAAAGCCACTGCCATCTCACACCACTTGGTGGTGATGTCCAACTTATCATAAAGACAACAAAGCATCAAAAGGATTGACTGATAGAGAGCTGACACCTCACTCTGCTCTTTCACTGCCTATATCCCTCTCACGTTAGGTCTCGTAAGTGAGCGTCATACCCAGTTCCTGGCTTAGCCTATATCTCTCCAAAGCTGCACCTATTTTCTCACACACATTAGAGACAGAGACTGAGAAATGGGGGAGGGAGAAAAGAAATATTGATCTCAGAAGATTGATGGCCTCTCCGCTGGATTTTAATGAGTTGGGCAACAACCTGCTGGGAAGAGTCTGCAGCAGAGTGCGCCACAAACATCCAACTGCTTGTTGCATTGATGTAGTTATATAAATGTGCACCTGCAATGTGTATGTACTGTATTTACATGGATATGTGTGCCTAATGAACATTTATGTAGACATCCACAAATGATGTTTCGAGCTACATGCCTTCTTTAAGCTGAATGCCATATAAGAAGTTGTCATCTTCGATCACATGACAGTCACATGATATGTATTTTTCTCCTACATCATATATACATTAAACAATCTTACACCAAGGGTTGTTAATGTGGATTTAGGCATCATATCCGTCTTGTAAATAATTTGCTTGTCATCACGTTAATTTATTCCTGTTATATTCATTTCACATATGACATTCAGTGTATGGGCATGTATTGCAGATTCCTATTTAAAGATGATAGGCATCTTTTTTTTTTTTAAATATAGTGGTGCCTCTAATTAAACCTGGCTTCATAAATGGTATGATGGTATTACAGCCTGTTTTTTTTCTGTTGCGCTCTGAGCTCTATAGTTTCTTGTGTTAAATACAATAGTGTTTGGAACTTGTGAATTTATAATTGTAATGTAGGCCTAGTATTTTGGTGACAAACGCTTTTTAAGATGGCGCTTTGTATATGTATGACACCTACCTGTTGGATGTCTTAATGCATATTCTGCATAGGGAGCTACAATGTGCGGACCTTCATCTTTTCCTTAAAACACTGTTTATTTGGTCCAACACCTGTTTGCCGTTTGTGGGACGAGTGCTTCTTATACTGACTTTATGAGTAGTTCAGGTGTCTGTCGAGCATTTCTGTCCTGATAAGATTAAATTGACTTGAACACACTCACAGAAATGCTTACACACCTGAGAGGTCATGTTAAAGGACGCTCTTACATATATTAAGAAAAAAATCTTTTTCATTCCTTGTGTGTAAATATGTAGGTCTCTGAAGTGTCTGCTAACACACACAAACTGTGAAATAAGACCACCTACTCTGCTCTGTGGCCTGGCCTCGTCTGTAGTGTTGCTGAAACCTTGTTGAATCCAAGTCATTTAGAAATGGCTCCTGCCTGTGATGTCACAACAAGAGTGGAAGTTAATTGTAATAACCCCTGGATCCACGATCCGCCCCCGACTTCTGTTTCTCCGACGGACCCCGGCTCACGTTACTGCTACAGGTCTAACCAGGCACTTTTGGAGCATAAAAACATCCACATTTTTATAAAGAGACCATGAAAACTGTGAAAATGGCAAAATAGGGCATCTTTAAATAATTGCATACCTCCCCACAACATAAATAGATTCATCCTTCTTTCTTTCCCCTCCTCTCTGTCTCCCTCTCTCCTGCTGTCACACGGCATACCCTGAGATATGGGAGCTATGGGGTACTGTGCAGTAGTTCTTCTGTGCTGTTGGCCAGCAGCCATTAGATTCTTCTCTCAGTGTGTGTTGCTGCATAACTTAGTGTTCCTGTAACACAAGACTCTCTTACAGAAAACCTACGAAGGCAGGACAAAAACTGTTGCAGGACACAAAATATGTGTCTGCATGTGCGGATGTAGGCAACCGTACAGGCGAACATATACGTGATGATGCCCTTTTCTTTCACCGGAATCTGACCTTTTACATTCAAATCTGGCCCGATCCCATGCAGCGCTGCAGGTGTTGCATCCAACAGCAAACAGGAAGCACCTGCTTTGACATCACTGAGGAGGGTAGACTTCTGTATTTAATTTATAACACAGTTAAACAATAACATCAAATGATTTGAGAGCCGCAAATTCTATGATATGGTGAACAAACTACAGATTAATCAAATGAAGTTTTATTCTTCCAAATTTATTTTTCTCTCTATTACTGTTTCCTTTTCTGCACCACTTTTCGCTAAAGACATCTGTTGCCAAATGAACAAATCGTATAAATATCTTCTCTCAACCAGAAACTCCCGTGACATGGACATGATAAAAGTAAACAAAGGAAAAATCGCCAAAACCAAATAGGTTACACTGCAGTGTCATCAGTTAAAGTCGCGCAACCGCTCCAGTGGCAGAGAATAGGAGGCCAAAGCTATGTCTGTGTTAGTTTTTCAGGGATGTGGGTAAACGTTATGGTTCATCAAGCTCATTTGAGAGTAAAACAAAGAGGAAACCAATTTGACAAAGTCAGCCTTTTGTTCAGTATCTCTGGAGCTGCTCTGGAAACAGACGAAACACAAATTACTGTATGTTCTCGGCCCTCTGGAGTTGAGCTACGAAGTACAATTGATCAACATTTGCAAATTAGAACTATCCATGTAAATCTTTACGCTACCAAATAGCAGAAAGTGCAAAAAAAAAAAAAAAAAAGAACTGTTTACATGGCTTTTTGAAGGACCAGGCCTTGTTTCCAGCAGGGAAAAGTAAATTATTCATGAACCTACATGTAGAATGAACTCGCTCAGGCTTCTACTTCTCCCCTCTCCTCTCTTCTCTATGCTTTAACCTCTCCTTCAACTTCTACATGCCCTCCACACACTGGCACATACTCAGCAGTCTCCTGCTGAGTCTTATGCTTGCACAGCTCAATAATACCTGACCCACATTTGCAAAGCTGACTTTGTTAAATTAATTAAATGTAAGTTGTTCTCGTTCTCCTATACCCTGAAATCACTGAGGACTTGATGAACACACCCGGCACTTCCTATTGTTGCTCTGTTACCGGCTTACTGCCATTACACTGCCCGTGACAACGGCAGTGTAATGACAACAGGGTTTTATCAGTTGGTCAAGATTTACCAATAATCACCCTGCAGGAACTCTGAGGGTTAAATGATGAAGACGGTTTTAGGGAATCCAGATGCAATAGAACAGCTGGTCCTCACAGCTGAGATATGTGTAATATGTCTGTGTTTGGATAGATAAATCCTTTCTCTCTATCTCTCCCTCTCTCTCACACACACACACATACACACAACTGCAAATGACGACAGAATTCGCTTATCTCTTTTTTTTCCCCCCCTCAAACGGTGTTCTCTATGCTGTGAAATATATGTTTGGGTGCTAAGGTGGAAAACAAATTAAGCAGAGAAATGTTAATGCTTATCTACACAAAGATGATGTTTGGTAGACTCACAGCACTAAGACCAGATGCAGTATTTGCACATTCAACCCTAGTGGTATGCAAAGCATTGACCCTAGCAGTCCTAGGTGACCTTCATTGACATTCTGTCAAGTTCCCGCGGTAAGCTGCTCTGTTGTCAATGGATGTCGCTAATCTCACTAATTCAGTTTTCAAATGTTCTCACAGGCTCATTATATTGCGCTGCATCTGTTTAATTCATGGTCATAAATGTGAACAGCAGCTTCACCTACGTGCTCAGCGTCACATAGCACTTTCCTCAAAATAAGTACAAGCACTAGAAAGCATATAGAGACAGCTTAGTTTTACAGCCTTCTCTTTTTTGCAACACCCTGTATGTAGAGCACTACAGTTGTTTTAGTGTCTGCATAGTTTTGCTTAAAAGCAAAACAATTTCAGGACATTCGGCCATCTGTGGCTAATCTTGGATTATTATTTGTTTTTTTGTACACGACATGAGGCAGAACTGGGGAAAAAAAGGATAAAGGCATGCTAAGAAACACAAGGAGAGGAGCTTAACTGTAAAAGAAGAAGAATTGCTGCACATAATGATATATTTAAACGACTTAGAAAAGGAAATGTTTACTTATGTTCTAAGATGACCGATCTATTCTCATTCATGATTTACATAGATAGGAATACCAGAGTGCATGCTCTTTTTTTTTCAAATTGCATAAATTAACAATCAAAACAGATCGCTCATCTGAATATGTATATGAATAGTATACAGCTGCCCATCTTTAGACAGTAGGACATTTTCTTGATTGGCACAGAGCAGGAAGCAGATGGGAGACATTGGACTTGAAACCTCTTGGCTCGTGCATCTCCTGCACCTGTACTTTCTGGCTGCTGAAACACAGCTGTGGCTGGTGAGTGTTGAAGGACAGAGAAACTTGGTGGCTTTGAAGAGGAGAGCTGAAGAGGGGAGACAAGTTACCAGTCTTTATTCTGCACAGTTGTGCAAAGATGGGTAAATATTATGTGTGTGTCTATGTGACATGTGTGAGTGTGTGGAGGGGCAGAGTTTCTCATATTTTACTTTAAAGTCAGTTCTTTGTGCTAGTGCCTTGCTCAGTTCTAGACAACGCACATAGTTTCATGGTTTGCACTAAGAAACAAAGAAAATGGTTCTCTCTTTGCATACATGAAGTTGCTCTGCAGTTAGTGCTGCACTTCCTTTTAAAGAACTGGCTGTAGAGCTGCAGACAGCAGCATATAGCACAGATGGGCCACTGGGACGATAACTCACATTTAACTGGCTCTGCCATGTTATGAAACATTAGTAATAGACAGAAAAAAATATGCTATGCTATAAAAGGACATCTCGGAGAAAATGAACAAAAGCAGCATTTAGAAATACATTTATCATGTTTTATATTTTACGATGTTTTTAAGGTGCTCTATTTTGCTATATTTCCACTTTAATGTTTTAATCTTCTATTCTATTTATAGAACATAGCATGTTTTATGGTCCAAAGGTACCAAGTTAGACCTGTCTCAGTAATGCAGTCAGTTTTCTCACACACTCACTCTGAATAACCCTGTTTTCCCCCTCTCCCCTCCCTGCAGGGTTGCCCAGTCTGTTGTGATTGGCCACGCCCATCAGAGAGCTGGGGTCGGCCGGAGAAACAGGAATTAAGGTACAACCAGTCAGGAAGGAGGAAGGAGCGACATAGATACAGGCAATATAAACTTCCACTCCTGTTGTGACATCACAACAGAAAACATTTATAAATGGCTTGTGTTGAGCCAGGTTTCAACAACACTATAGAGTAGGCCAGACCACAACAGAATGAGTAGGGGGTCTTTGTTAGCAGGAACACCAGGAATCTAAATATCTACATACAAGCGCTGAAAATGATGGCTTCTTTAAACTGGAGTCTGACTATCTCTAATGGAGTTGTAAGTAAGCTGAATCCTATGAAATCTTCTTTGTACAGCATGGCCTGTTTCAATGGATTTAAACAGTGCAGTGGGTTTCTGGAAGAACATTTTCATGCCTGCATACACACCGCTCTGATCCCTTTGAAATCAACCCCATGTCTACCCTGTCACCAGTATGACAAATATCTGCTTTTAACCTATCATATATTCCCAGCTAAGCCATTATATGTATTGGTTTGAATTAGTAAGAGTATCAAAAACCAAAAGTCTAATAACTCTTATGTAGAATAAAAAAAGATGTTTTAACCAGCACTACCCATGCACAAAATTGACTATTATTTGTAAGACATGGTTTACTATTCGCTGGTATGAAGCCCTGTGTGACTGCTGTGAGGCAGGAGGAGGGAGTTCACTGTCTGCATGCAGGATGAGGCCCCCAGGTCATAAATTAAACATGGGAATGATTTTTTGCTTCCTTTAGCAAAGTGGGAGAAAGATTGACTATCCTTCAGCCTGTAGGGTACCTGCTGCTGTGACTCACATACAGGGCGAAGTGCCTCACCTGTTTAATATGCATGAAGTGCAAATTAGACTTCTCTGAGCCAATCAGATCAGATCAGAGCACAACAATGTTTCATTTTATTTTTGCTTTTCAAAGTAAAAAAAAAAAATCTTATTTGTGATTCTCATTGTTATTGGTTATATTAATGTATATACAATAGATTTTCATCAGAGTCATAACAGTGTAATATTTGAACAGTATGAAAAATGCGGTTTACTATTAGCACTGCAACATGGCTTAAGGAGTCACATGGTCAGTCATATGATTATGGCTCAGCAGGCCTTTTTAGAACCCAGCTGGGTTATAATTATTTGAAATGCTATCTTGACAGGTTTTTTCAAAGCTAAAGGGCTGAGGCCTGCCAGGAAAATATGATGCATTAATTATATTTCATATTATTAATCAGTAAAATGACTGAAAATCTACACATGGATGATGGTACAGCAAATGCCTAAACCTATCCAAATGGGTGTGTCATGTAGCTACCGTGAGTGTGCAGAAAGACCCTGTAAAATCTATTTACAAAAAACTGCATTGTGGGTAATGTAGGAGCCAGATTTTTATTAAGGATGCATGGAGTTAAAAAAAAAGTGATAGCTTTGATTCTATTCCACTTAGATCTTTTTTAAACTGACCGTTTTGAGTCCAACAGTGTTTTTGTATTTTGTATTTTCCAGTTAACCTTTCTTACTGTAAACATAAGCATTTCCTTTTTAGCAGACCTTACCTGCTGGAGACTCGTTGTGGTTCTCCTCATCAGAGTCAGCGAAAACTTCAGCCAGCTCCTGGTCAGACATGTCAGTCAGCTCGGTCAGATCCAGGAGGTCAAAGTGCACTTCTAAAGAAGACACACTACTCAAGGGTTCTAGGTGGCACAAAGAGAAAAAAAGAACATGCTTTTAAATCAGATGAGAAGTTGGGAGATTTTTATTTTCTGCTCATATTTGCTGACTCTCGCAGAAGAAAAGTGGAGGATAAACTGCAAACGTTGTGAACATGTGTAATGCTGTTATTGAATCTACATTATACTCATGAGCAGATCGATAGCTGGCCCGATTGCAGTGCTATAATTTCAACAAATTAACTCTTTGTTGTAAAGCCAATTGCTCTCTGCTTCAGAAATATTCCAGACACAGTGGGCTTCTTTAATCCTCCTCTAAGCGTTTTACTGTAGTCAATGAGTGCCTCTCTCTCAGTGTTACACATGTACTGAATGTAAACACATGATAAAAAATGAAACAAGAGCCAAAGGGGGATGAAAATAGGATCTATAGCCAGTTCTCTAGGATAGTATGCGTAGCACCTGTTCATTTCTGCACAAGTCTCTAATTCCTCAGCAGGCAGGAGTCACTGCTGCTGCAAAGGGTCACGTTTACATGTGCTGTGCATCAACGTGCCAGGCTCAGGATTTTTGTCAGGCTTCCATCAAAGCTATTTTTTTTTAAATGTAAATGCAAAGTGAAATTTATTCAAAGACTATGTAATACATATGAGTAGGATCCAAGCATATCTGCTTGTCTCAGCATCATTTAAGTTAGGAACCGATTCTATGTGACAGAGCTGAAATAATCTACTATTACACAGAGGAAGATTTCCGGAGATCGCACGAGGCAGATAGAGGTGTGTTTGTATTTCCATATGAATCAGGGGATGCCTTTCTGTCATGCAACGTCAAGTCTGAATAAAACACTTTACCTGCTGATCATGGGTATGAAAAAAATAGTAGGTTGCATGACAGGTTGAAGGCTCTTATTACCCTGTTTGCGTGCTGTTTTCCAGGCTGTTTAAGACATAGATTCAATCTGAAGTTGAGCCCGCTCTTCTACCGCCCATTGACAGCTGTAATTGTCTGCATCACTGATACATAACATATATGATTAGTTAGGAGACATGAGAAATGAGAAATAAGGAAGCAGTGACAATGTGAGAATACAGATAAGAACTTATCAGATAAAAGGGTAACACTTTATTTGAAGGTACCACCAGTTACCGCAACAGTATTTGACAAACAATGGCAACCTGTCATAAAAAGTAATGACACTGAATAACAGCAGTCATGAATGTTTATGGCTGTTATGACAGTCTTATCAAAATACCTTCAAATAAGTGTTAATGATGAAAGTGTTGTAGCTTGATGTCCTAATGAACTACCATTAGATAAATCAGGAAAAACAAAGACTCATCTCACTTCTACTCTTTTTCACCCCAAAACCATCTACTCTACTTCAAACCTTCTGTTCAAAACCAGGACTAGTTCACATACTCACCAGGACCCATGACAAGCATTACTGTAATATTCTCAAAACCAGTGACCCACCATAAAAGTCCCAAAATGAAAATTTAGCATGTAACTTAACTATAAGATTCCTCAGGGCTCTACTTTAGGTCCTATTCTTTTGTGCCACTATGTCATTATGTCATCATCCATTGTATTATGTGTCTGTCTGTCTATCTGTCTATCTGTATATCTATCTATCTATCTATCTATCTAGCTATCTAGCTATCTAGCTATCTAGCTAAGCTAGCTGACCAGTTTCCATCCTTACATCACTGACCACTTGAACACATGTAATTGAACAGCAGCACCGGAAATGGGCAGTATCAGTAGATCAGCAGCAGCAGCAGATCATGTCTGCAGCTTAATAGTCATGCTGGTTGTCTATATTTGTTGGAAAAATATGGCGATACGCAAGAATTGCTTGACAAGCTTTTATGAAATTTATATTTTTCATCATTCCAGATTGTTTCTTTGCTTGAGAATGCAGTTCACATTTTTCCACGGGCTGAAAGGTGGTTTCCTTAAACCCCCTGAATTTGTACTTTGCAGGAGGGGTGAAAGAAGCTGAAGGAAGTGAAACAACGATGTCGAAATTATAGAGGAGATGAAGATGAGAGAAGATAAGAAGAGATGAAATGAGGTGAGAAGGAAAACGAAAACCACCAAGAGAGACAAGGAATTTCATTCTCAAGTGTTTGTTTTTTAATCCACCTCTCCCTCCATCTCCTTTTATCTCTCCCACACCCTTTTTTCTTAAATAATTGATCAGGTCGTTTTCTCTCCCAGGCAGACAGGCTGAAAAAAACTGCCTCTCCCATCTCAAAGGCCAATCAGGAGAGCTGTGAGATGCGAGCAGGGAGGGCTGACAATAGAGAATTCACACTGAGCCTCTTGAAAAGAAGAAAAAAAGAAAAACTAGAGGATTTTATGCCTTAAGCAGAAGAGTGATGTAAAAGAGCACAACCCAACTACCCAGCGAGCGTACAGCTGTAAAGTCTAATCTGTGTGTGCTGATCCATTTGACTCCCTCTTGACATGCTTTCATTTTTGTCAACATGCCCTTAATGCCCAACATGCTTAATATGCATGCATTTGTGGTTAATGTATGGGAAATAAAGTTCCTTTTATTTAACCGAAAGGAATATGACATTTAAATTAAATAATAATAATTTTAATTAAAAAGAAAATCACAGCAAGACAAATGATTATTTGCATGTGGTCGATTTGACGTCAGTTTAACAAACAAAAGAACCCATCCTTTTAATTTTCCTTTTCTCTCCCTGCATGTGGGAAGCTACAGACAGATTCAGCTGAAGGAACAAAAAGACAAATGGGGAGAGGGGGGTATAAGGGAGGAGTTCACATGCTGGATATAAGGGGATGTGCCTTGCATGCTGGATGTGGATTCTCCCCTTCCTTCACTACCCTGAGGTAATCAGCCCAGCCAGACAGCTGGTAATGATGAGTGGGCTCTGGTTGGATGGGGACGGGTGAGACAAGGCTAAACCATTGAGGTATTATGCCAAAAAAAACAGACACATCTCACAGCATCTCACAGTTTTAATCATAAGTGCAATTATTTCCTGTTGCAATCATCACTGCTACAGCTGTCAGGAAATGAGTCCTGCCCGTGTTTTTTTTTTTGGTTAAGTAATTCATTTTCCATGACAAAATCTACGACCACTTCTCAGCAGCACTACACATCCTCCTATCTGTGACTGACTAAGTGATGTTTTTACACCATTGGCTGGAGGAAGCCATCCAAAGCTAAGCATCCCAGAATGCATTTCCTACCAACACGGCAGGAATTAAGCCGCTGTCTGTTTCACTGTAAGTCCGTTATGTTGCTTTATTAAGTTTTAATATCTTTTCAGATAAAAAAGGAACATTTAAGATTCCTCATATGTGGATACTGTCAATTTATGCATGTTACATGCATCCAGTGTCTTTTGAAAATAAAATCTTTGTGGTAAATAACATAATCGCAATCTGAAAAAAAGGGGTCATTTAGCCATATTGTCTACAAACAATATCTGGTGCAATATTTTTTAATGGTTTTTCTTATGTGTGCTGCACCTGAAGTTACAATTAATGTAAGACAAGTGCTTTACAAATAAGTAAACCTAAAATTATATATAAGCAAACATGTTAGAACTGATGATGTCCATGTCTGATAGTAGCTGGGCGTGGTACATGTTAAAAGCCCCCTAGAGTTTCATGCACGGTCCAGACAAAGTTTTGACCTCGTCTTTTTGTTTTTGCTGCTGGCTCCCGGCTCCTAAAAATAAATGTTGCAGATGACTCAGGACCCAATACGGTCCCCCTTTAGGAGACAAAACCACAGCACTATGGAATTTGTTGCTGTGAATGCGATGAAACTCAATAAATACTTTAAATAAATAGTCTCCATACAATGCAAAAAGTAAGTAGAATCTTAAATATGATTCCTGCTCTCTGGGTGAATGGGTGAATTAATGTAAAAAGACGATTGATCAGTAAGTTGAAATCTTTTTTTTTTTCATGGTGGGATTTTAAACAGCATTTTGCAAATATTTACTGCTCTAATTCTTGCCCTGTGTGGTTTTCTCACTCTCCATCCCTGTACCTCGCTGTCTCCATCCAGGTTGTCTGAGTAGTTAGTGATCCACGTTAAAGCTCAGACACAGACATTAGCCTCTGGATGAGTTGTCTCTCTAAAAAGTGTTTGGTTAGTGAAGCAGATAAAGGCGGCCTTGTCACTCATGTAGCCCCAGTATCCGTCTCTGTGTGTTTATGTGCCCTGGGCTCTCAGAGTCTGGCACGTACAGGGAGGCCTCTGTATGGGACTGATGCACAAAGAGCTCTTTCAGCTGCGGCTGTGGTGCAGCGATCTTTGAGAATGTGGGACCAGAATACCTCAAACACGCAATGATCACTCAGCACAGATAAACCTGAACTGCACCGGATGAGACTGTAATGTCTGGTCCACAATTATTTGTGTGAAATTTGTAATGGACACTTGCTATTGATCCTGCACAAGGGATTTCCCACCCTTTATGAACCTGTATCCCCTTTTTACTGCCGATGAATATTCATCACGCCACTTCACACTCTTAATAAGCTTTCTTTCTTTACTTTTCCCCGGTACTTACGTCTCCTCTCAGTGATGTGCAGCAGGCTCGCAGTGTGACCTGACAGGCCGCCCTCCTCCTCCCCCCCTGCGTGCTGGAACAACTCCTTGGATAGGTCGCCTGAGCTGGAGGGCTTCAGCAGCTTCTGGATGTCTTTATTGGGCTCTATCGGCATGTACGGACACAGAGATTTAAAAGGAGTGAAAAGGATAGAAGGGTAAATTTATTTTGAATAACACTTTCAATGAAAGATTAATACAGGGCATCAAAAGAGTGCATAATAACAAGTCTACACCTTGAGAGACACCTCTGTTAATGAAGAGAAAGAGAACACTGAAATGAGTCAATGTTTGCTTTGTTGTTAATCAGATATTTACAGTGATTATGCTCCTTTATTTTTTCTCAAGGCAAATTCATCATTTCAGCTGCCTTTTGTCTGTTACATTCTGTCCACCGCTGATAAAGGCTATGCATGTCTTCACAGCCCTCCACCTTTTGTCTGTTGGGAATAGGGATGTGTGATTGCTGGAAATGAGTGCCCCTGGCCATGGGCAGATATCTAATTCAATGTCCTACATTATTGATATTTTCATTCCTTATTCAAGTCAGCTGAAATACATGTCAAACATCCATTCAAAACAGGAAACAAGTTCACAGAAGCTGTTAACAACTCTCAAAATAGAAGCTGCTTAAAATAGCGCAAGCTCTAAATTGGTTAAACCTGATCAAGGTTAAATGGGGAAGAGGGGTGAGGCTGAGAGGAAAGGACAAGAAGTGCTGCAAATTAAGTAAGAAAAATATAACCTGTAATGCAATATAATTTCCAACGATAATTTACAAAATTGCATGAAGGCTGAAGTGATATGATGACAAACTAGGCAGTTGCTTAAATTGAGCGTGTTGTAGACTAGCAAATCCCTGAACAAAATACACTTTGTTTAGGGAAAAATCAGAAAAAAAATGTATCTGTGTTAACTGAGATTTAACAGAAAGGACTCCATTATGCCCTTTTAATGATAGCTAACATGTGGAGTTGATGGAAAGGAGTGTGGGAGTAGCAGCCTCCTGATGGGCTGCGCCAGATGGCTGGTACCATTTCTACTCACAGCACGCTCCTAGACAGTTGAAGTTCTCCTATCAGATGTGTTAAAGCGAAGGCCGGGCCAAGGCATGATGGATTCTGACTTTGCCACAAGAAGCCAAGTGTCCATTGCTGACTATTGATCGATTGCCCCAGAGAGAAATCACACAAATGGAAAAACTATAGCGTTACATCTGTTGTTATAATGAAATGTTTGTTCAATATTTAGACTGTCTGCCAGCAGCGTTGGTTTCCATTTCCATCATCTTAATCGGCACAAACTCTTACCGGAAATCATACTGAATTGCTGTTCCCGATCTTTCCAGCATCACTGTGAGGCACTTTAAAATAACAGTAGAAGCATCCATCCACCCAAGCTCTGATCTGATCCCAATTAGTTTTTCCCCCTAACGTCTACACAAGAGTAGACTGTTCTTACAATAAGATTCAAAAAACAGATATTGCAGGTTGTCATAATGAGCTTTAAGAACATGCATAATCTGTTTTGCTGTATATCATATAAAGAATTGCCTTATATTTCAGTGAATGGTAAACAGATGTAATGTACAGGCCAATATATGTTCATAATACTAAACTTGGGCCAGATAAATCTAAAAATCAGTCTCTCGGGATCCCCCGCTAAACTGTTTCATCATGCTTTGACTATTATTCTCATCAGTTGTGTATTCATGTGTTTAGAATTTTGATGGGAGACAAGTCTGGCTTTTGGTCAAGATGTTAATCCATGAAAGAAGAAAAGTGCTTTTTAAGAATTATCTGCATGTAAAGCGAGTTTACACAGAAGGGATGATCTAACCACGCCTGCTGAATCCGCTGTGAAGAAGCCTGAGTAAAGAACTAGAATGAAAGTCACTGCTTGACAAAGACAAAGTCAAATACCATAGAGAGAGAGTGCAAGGGAGAGAAAATGCACTGTGTTTTTGCCAAAAGTGGACTCAAACTGTATCAGCTCAATAAATCAATCATTGTTTAACTATCTAGCGCCAGCAGGAGGAATTAATATGCTCTAACACCAGCTCTTCACCACATCTTTGAGTTAGTCTTGTGTCTTTAATTGCATATTTTATGAGAAGTCAAGCTGTACGGAAAGTGTCAAAGTCACACTTTGTGACACTTTTTTCATGAGCAGGACACAAAATAATTATCCCATTAAAAAAGACAATTAGCCTGAGTATCTACTGAGAACGCAGCTTGTGGGGGCTGCAGGGATGTTGTTTTACCCCAACGTGCGATGCAGTAAAAAACACAAAAAAAACCCAATGTTTTGATAGTGGCTGAATAAAAACTGTAGATGTAGAAGCAACTCATTTGAACATACTAGCATACTAAACTGGACTTTACTACTTTTCCTCACTTTATGTTATGCATGTCCTTTGTATGCTTTGAGAATATGCCCTTTACTGGCATGAAACCTGAATAATGCATAGTGTATCATGATCTCAAAATTGTTTAGATGTTGCAGTGCAACGGTGGCATTGAGGCATTGTGCGATGCTCCATTACAGCAGGCTTCTCTGGATGGCCTTCACACAAAGGCCATGCATCCACTATTGTATTGCAATTTGTATTTCATCACTCCGGCTTTTGCATGGTGTTTATATGGATATAAAAAGACCTGTACTGCTCTGAAACTTGCATCTCTGGGAATGCAACCTCAGCAGCTGGATCCTGGGACAATGATCACAGATAGTGTACTTGTGTGCTGCTATATATAATCCTATCCCATATATTAATAAGTAACTCTTGATTAGACCTTCAGAAAACATGTATTGGCATGAATCAAAAGCTCCTCTGGCAAACACCATCAGGGAGGCTCTCGCCCAGCCACAAAAGTGTCTGTCAAAGACAGGAAATTCACAGCACATGCATTTAAAGGACAAAGGCACTCTACAACAAGCATGCCCATTAAACATATCAAACAGCATGGCAAACAGAAAACAGAGGATAGAAAATGGTTCTTACCTGGGCTCCCTGCCCCTCCCTGTGCCTCCATGCAGCTCAGCTGAGTGTCCTGCCGTTCAACACACCAGCATCGGAGAGTGGAGGAGACAAACAGGGAGGGAAGAAGGGAGAGGCAAGGGGAGAGGGTGTCTGTGTGTGTGGGTGTGTGCAGAGAAGAGAGAGAGGGAAGAAGAAGGGGGAGGGGGTGGGTAGACAGAGAGACCTCAGCTCTCCAAAGACTCTGCTCCTCCTTTTTTTTTTTTTTTTTATAATTTTTTTGTCCTTCCTTGTTCTAGATATCCAAACCAGGTGATGATGTTGGTTTCTCAGCTCGCACCGTCCACCTGCCCCAGCTCTGCCATCAGAGCTGTCTGAGACTGCCTCACAGAGCGGTTCCACCACATGGAGGGAGCTCTGGGTACAGCGGCATCACTGCAAACGTCTAAGCCACTTGGTTTAGTGAGCGCAGCATTGTGACTTGGCTTGGTATGTACAGAATACACAGAGAGAGATCCAGAGCAAAAGAGAGAGAGAGAGAGAGAGAGAGAGAGAGAGAGAGAGAGAGAGAGAGAGAGAGAGAGAGGGAGGGAGGGAGGGAGGAGCAGCTGGCAGCCTGCCCATACTAAGACAGAGAGAATGGGGTGTCAGGGAGGGTTATGGATTACTGGAGGGTGGACATTGTCTGTGTGTGTGCATGTGTGTGCATTTGTGTGTGTGTGTGTGTGGAGGCAAGTTATTGAACATGATGATGTCAAATAAACAGCTCAGGAATGGAAGATGTCTAGGCTCATGATGAAGGGATTTGAGGCAGTTCACACATTTTTACCCCTCAGGGACATTTGAGTGTGCGATTTTGAAAATGCATGACAATCCAAAAATATATATATATATACACCATGGAATTCCTCTGGATATGTGATGAAACTCTGAATCCCATCCGCTCAGAAAAGTGGACATGGGTGCTTCTTTCTTCTGAGGGGGATCCGTTAGTAGACCTCGCCCTCTAGTGGCAGATTCTGACTCTTCAGGTAAAAACACAAACACCATCAGCTGAGTGAACCTACCCGACAAAGGTCCACTTTTGTGAGAGTCCACTGGCTGTACAAGAAGACACAAGAGTAACAAGAGTAAAACAAAGTTTTTTCAACTTTTCAAAAATTAAATGTAAATTACCTGTGTGTGATCATGAGTTTTCATTTGAGTGTAGTATTAAATCATGTGTATCAGGAGGGGCAGACTTCTGGTTAGTCACTACTATGGCATAGCGTACACCATGAAGCATGGGGGGGGATACATCACCTCAATATTTAGAACATGTGCCTTTGTTACTCCCCATAAAAACATGGAAGAAGCGGAGGACTTTTATTTTGAAAATTTTAAAAAGACTATGCCTATGTGTGGATTCAGCAAGGATAATCTCACACGAGAAACGCTAATCTGCATGAGATTCAAAAGAACACACTCCATTGTATTCCATTATCCTTTGAATTGTCACTTGGTACCTGAATTTTGTGTTTACCACAGTAAAAAAGTGCATAAAAATACTCCTCTGATATTCAAATTAAACCTACACCCTTGCCATGAAAACAAAATGTATGCTCCATGCAACTCAGCAAAAAGGTGATGGTAAAGAAGAAGTCAGTGGATACAGGAACATCTCCAAGTTATCAAACATTGCTTGGGGTGCAGTAAAATAAATGATTAAGAGACCTGTTGAGTTTGCAAATCTGTCTAGAGCAGGTCGTTTTCCTAAACTGAGCGTGCAAGAAACAGCGAAGCGAAGTTTGCACGGAGGCGTGTGGAAAAAATGTTTATGGTTTGATGAGGCCAGAAGAGAGTTTCTTGGTTATCAGCCTGAACATCATGTTTGGTGGAACACAAACACCACACATCATCATAAGCATCCCCAGGGAGAAGCATGGTGGTGGAAGCATCACGCTGAAAGGATGCAACCCTGCAGTGGCCCTTGGAAGGCTTGTGAGGGCAGATGGTTATGTTGTGTTAGTGATAAAAAAAAAAAGGATCCTTATAAGTTTATAAGGATATTTTCCGCTCATGTTTTCTGATAGCTCCTTGTATAGAAGCAGAGGAAGAATCATTTTTTTCATGACCAGAGGATGAATGTCAAACAGTTCTTGTTCTCTGAGCCTCCTGTCTTCACTGGAACATTTCAGACCATCTGCAACTACTTCAAAACCGCCTCAAACACAACCACCCAGCAGAATTTCACTGCAGAGTCCTGAGCAGTAGGGTTGTGGGAAACACGACTCGAGCATCGTGAGGGCTCTTACACAGAGTTTGATGTGGTTATTTCAGGGAGGTAAAGTACACTGTGTAGAAATGACATGTTTGCTCATGGAACTGTGGGAACGCGATGTCAAAAATCATACAACATGATGCAAATATTCATAATTCATACCTGCGGGCAGCCTGAAACACTCAGGTGAAGATGGAAGCCATTGAGGTCTCAGATGGTATACAGATAACAGAAAGTGAGCAGGCATCTTTTTTTTTTATAATAATTCTCTGCAGATCAAGTCAGCATATGGTGCCTGGAGGCCTGCAGTTTAACTCAGGTAAAGTAAAATACAAGAAAGGAGAAAAGGAGAGAAAGGTGCATTGTGTGCATATGTGCAGCTTAGTGACTGTGATAAATAGAAGAAAATCTTGAATCTCAACAAAAGATTTCAAATAATCCAGTGCTGGTAATCTCCTTCTAGCTACCTTTCAAAAAAGTTTGTTATGACACTGAACTTTTTTTATATTGATATCAAAACTAATCTAAAACCCTCAACATAGCTTTTACTTGTCCTACTGTTCTGATAGTCATTTTGCTTTTAATTTATAGCTGTCACTGAGAAGAATAAAAAGTAACTTATGAATAAATAAACTATATATACAAAAACATCTTCACTATTGCTGCTTGAGGCTGCCTCAATTGAAGAGGGAATGAAAGGTACATAGAAGGAGATTACCAGCAATGGATTATTTTTTTGTTTTTATCTAAGCAATATTTTTTAAGTTATAACTGTCAGATATATAGTTATGTACTGCTACTCTTTTGTTGTGTTGCCTTGCTCCAAAGCAAATTGTGTTATGAAATAACATATATAATAAAACATTTAGCAACAACTCACTTCTGATACAGATGCATGCAGTGTGTTGTCCTGTTTAGGAAAACATGAATATTCACTTAAAGTACTTCAAAATGATGCAACATTTTTAGGGGGTTTTAATTATTTATTTAATTTACTTAAATACTTAAGAACTTGTTGATTTAGCTTCGCTTGCTCCACGTATCTCAACATATTACCTTCAGAGAGTCTGCTGTTAGCGTTCAGCTTTTCATGATTTATCCCCTACATACCTCACTGACCTCCTTTAGCCTCACAGTCCTTTGCGCTCCCTGTGGTCTCCACCAGCAAGTTTACTCACACAACCACCCATCAACCTCAGCATGATGGGTGCCAGGACCTTCTCATACACTGCACCCAAACTCTGTAACTCCCTTCCCCCTCACATCAACACGCTGGAATCCAAAACATGATTCAAACCCATTTAAACCCATTTTTTTAAACACCATATAACTGTATCGACCAATTTTAATCTGTATATGTAACTCATGGCTTCCTGTACTATTTGTTGTCTAATGTATATGTAAATGTTAATTTGATATGATTTAAGGTGACCTTGAGTGTCATGAACGGCGTAATTAAATGAAGGTGTTATTATTATTATTATTATTATTATTATTATTATTAATAATAATAATAATAAGTATTATTATTATTTAATATTATTAATATTAAGTAATTAATATTATTAATAAATAATAAGTATTATTATTAATAATAATAATAGTAATACATTTATTTCATCCCAATCTTTACTAATCAGCATAATACAAATAAGGTATAAATAGAATAATAAACCTACAATAGAGAAATACATAATAAACAATACAACGTTATTGCTTACAAACAAAGACTGACACAATGAAATACTGGAAATGGTGAAAACATATATATATATATATTTAACACAAATTGGAAAACAAGTTAAAGACTTTCGCAGCTTTCAAAACGCATATATTGGTACACATATCGCTCGCTTGCGGTTTCGCGTTTCGTTAAGTTTGGGTCTCCCGACTCGCCGTAGAAATGATAAACATTGACAAGCAGCTGTTCGTATAGTATTATATTACATAGCTCACGTGTACTACTTTACCACACGAAGTACAGTCGAGTGCTGTCAAAGATACTCATTTGTATCACCGACAACATAATGGAGCCTGTTCTGACAGTAAAAGCAGGTGGGTTAAATGTTCCTGACGGTTTGGAGCTAACGGGGAAAATGAATCTCGAACTCGACGCATGTAAATGTTTGGCTAATGTTGCGTCTGACTTCACTTTGCGTCTGTTTTGTCTCACCAGGAGCGACGAAATGGGACATTCGTCACAAAGTTTGGGACTACATCGAAGAAAATAATCTGGCCAATTTCCCAAGGCCTGTTCACAACAGAATCCCTAATTTCAAGGCAGGTTAAACCGACTATAGAAGCAGCTCAGGAGTGTTTGCACCTAACTGTGAACTCTAATATACAGTAAGACAGGTAATTCATGTCGTTAAAAGATTACACCAGCTGTTAAGGTGAAGTTTTCTGCTTTTGTTTTTGTATTCATTCATTCATTTATCCACAAGTGGTTAATTGAGAGAGTCTCAGTCCCTTTTTATGGAGACCACGTGCACTCAGGACAGGGGATGGCAGGGATATTTCAGTCTTAAGTCTTAGAACAAATATGATCCGAGATCATATAGAACAGAGGTAATAATAATAAGGCTAATTATACAATTACAATTATAGCGACACATTCTAAAACGACAGTGTGTGTATGGTGATCTAGATCACCCAGAACATTTTACTCTCGAATAAATAATATACTGTATATGATTTGTAGTTTAAAAATAATACCCTATAGTAGTCTTTTCTGACACTGAAACCTGACAGCATCACTATGTGACATGTTACTTGCGTTAAGAAAGTGAATGAACACGTTTATGTAATCATAGACGGTCATCTACGAAATTTGATCCTTTATAGGTATAGTAATGGCGTCAAGGTATCATGCATCTTTTTTACTGTGTATTTACTGGCCAGGGTGCAATTCAGGCATGCGACAGGCTTGCAGCCCTGCAGGAGTTCAAGTCCAGCCAGACAGTCAAAGTAAACCCAGACAGACCCCAGCAGCAGGCCCGCTTGATCACACTGCAAGTAAGTTGGTGCTGGAAAAACCTTGTCTACAGCTTTTTGTGCCTTCCTCTGTTATCCAACCAGGGGGCTTTCTCAGTCTGTGCCAAGGTGTCTGAGCTGCAGGTGTTCACGCAGACAGCTGAGGTGAAGGTGGATCCCGATAAACCTCTGGAAGGTGCCCGGCTGGCGGTGCTACAGGTAGCACTGTGGGGGGGAAAAACATTAAAACACATCTTGTGTGTGTCATAACGATGGCAAATTGAGCTACCGCTTGTTTTAAAATTTTAAATGTCAGAAATGACTTACACTGATGATTTACACACATTTACAGTATTTCAGATTTTGGGATTTCAGATTAAGATTTTAAGAGATTTCAAGACTTTACTGAAGGTTGTAAGTTTCTGAATTACACTTCAGAATGTGTTGATATTTTAGACCCATCAGTGCATTCAGGAACTGAATTTAAAATTGGTATGATATGCTATTTACATCATCACTTGTTGTAATTGTTGAAATACAATGTTTTTCTGCAACCATGTTATATTAAATATGACTGCAAGATGAATGATTTCTGGATGATCTTCACAGGCAGAAAAAACTTTATTGGTCCCCACTCCTCGTCTTCGTACTGGTCTGTTCAATAAGATCACCCCCCCGCCAGCAGCCACCAAAGAACAGCTACGCAAATGCTCTTCCTCTCAGGTTTTTACTTTGTGTTCTCATATAGAGCCATAAATACTTTCAGACATGAATTTCTAATAATACTCAATACATCCCTTAACACCTAAAACCAAAATGTAGCCTCTGTCTTGTTTGTTTTCTCATAATCTTTCAGGGTGTGAAGGAGTTCAGTGTTCCTGTTGGCCTTGACGCCAAAGTGAAAGTGGACCTGGTTGTGGTTGGTTCTGTGGCAGTGTCAGAGAAAGGTGAGGCCCTATCCACAAGGTGCACAAGGTCATTGTTCTATAATATATATACAATAATATATGTATATATATATATAATATATATTATTTTTACTACTTACAGCTATTCGTGCATCTAAATCATAGCCTATTATTGATGGTTAATTCATACTGTGACTGAACATGACCTTAAAATATTCATGTCTGTGTCATATTTTTAGCCTAGGCTACATTTACAGCAGGTGACAGGTTAGCATCTCTATTGGCTGCTTCACTATTTTCTCATTCTCGAATATTCCACTTTTCACCTTTCCTCCTCTTTGCCTGGTCATCCTCTGACTTTCTTGCCGGAATAAACAACTTTACTATCACGCAGCCTCTTGTGCTGCATCCTCTGATTCATTCAAGTGCTAAAAATAGACCTGCAGTCGGCAGTAACGTAGCGATGGTGTTTACTTTTGCTTTTAATGAGTGCAATATATAAGCATCTCTGCCACATGAGACCGCATTGATGTCATGATAATTAGGTGGTACTTTATGTATTTGGTTTTTCGGTTTTGTGTTGACATTTTTTCTTGCTGAAATCGGTGTCCTCGATGGTGGCTACGGCCCTGAAAGCATCTAGTTAGCCCCTATAGCAGCAATGCAGTCTGCCCGGCTCTGGAAAAACCCTGTTTCCCCTCCCCTCCTCTAGAGCGCTTGGGTCGGTCAAAGAAACAGAAGTCAAATACAAGATTTTGACATCACAACAGGAGCCAGGTCTAACTGGCAGGGACCCTTTAAGATATTTCATATTCACCTAACTATTAATTAATTTAAACATGTGCCTAATCATTTTTTTATTTATGATACCACTGATTTTAGTTTAAACAGTGGTGTTGGGTGCTAAGGCCAGTTCTTTCACAAGCACAATAAAGTATTGCAAAGCATATCAAATCTAATATAACCAGTTAAACTCGTTACACAAAAATAAAGCCACATGTGTGGGCTCTGTTGTTGCTGGTTTAGAGAACATTCATTTTTTCCAAATGAAGTACTGATGACCAATGAGCTTTTCAAAATAGCAAAACCATCAGCATGTTATGGGATCCAACATTTTAGTATTGCGCAGTGTAATGAACCTTGTGAAATAATTTAAAATTATTACCAAAAAATGGATTCTCTCTGTTACCAAAGGCTCAGTGTCTTCATTTACTGCTTACTTGTTAGTCTAAAGATTATAAATGATATCCCATAAAGGTTTATTACGCTGTGGGAAATGACAGGGCAAAGAGACAGCATGTCATGTGATAAAGACCTTGAGTCGTATGAAATAATATGTTGTGATCATTGCACATGTTCTCGTCCACGGAGGCACCACGACTTGCTGTCAGGGAGGTTTGAAGAAGAACAGAAATGAGGAGGAGGGGGGGGCAGATGTTCATAATCAAATCCATTTCACTCGTTGTGGGTTCTTCTTGCTGCATTCTGCTGCCCTCCATGTAAATTGTCCCATCACTCACAATACATTTTGCTTCTCATTTTCAAAATGCCTGCGATAACTGCTGCAGTGCTGCGGTGAAACAGTCATGTTTACCATAATGCATACAATTCCAAATGGCTCTAAGTGTACATAGCCACATGGTTTTCATAAAGCGTTCGTACACAGTTCGTCCATGTCCCCATCAGACTATAGTTAATCGAGTTATTTTTATGAATTGAAAACACAGCCACAGCCTAAACATGTAGGTCAGTATCTTAGAATTTAGTCCAACTTTCAGATTAAAATCCTTTATTTTTTCCACATTTAAAAAAAAATATATAGCGCAAATGTTGTCTTACACAGAGAATCTTTTTTATATTCCAGGTGAATCCCAGTATGTATAGACTGTTCCAGGCTGCATTACATAATGCACAACCTCCTATGTAAAGACATGCTCATGTCTCATGGCTTCTGCAGGCTTCCGTATTGGGAAAGGAGAGGGCTACGCTGACCTAGAGTACGGCATGATGGCCTCAATGGGAGCCGTCAATGAGTCTACGGTGGTGGTTACTGTTGTCCATGACTGCCAGGTTAGTTAATTTATTTATCTCATTTTGTGGGAAATGGTTATTTACTGTCTATCTTGTCCAGTATAGATGATATTACTTTTAAATAATAATCTGACACAGCACAGTAAGAAGTGACACTGTCGAAACAATAAAATCCAAAAAAGGCCATTTATGTGTGAGAAAAGCAAGTATATATCATTTTTGCTTTAAAAAAAAACTTTGTCAAATAAGTATTTTCAGCACTAATTTACTTTCCCTTCCAGGTGATGGACATTCCAGAGGAGCTCATTGAAAGTCATGACCTGACTGTGGACTACATCCTCACTCCAACCAGAGTTATTAAAACAAACTGCCAGTACCCCAAGCCACAGGGAATCATCTGGACTAAGGTGAGTTGAAATCAATTTTCTAACTCTGTGTTATCGCTGCAAAATCCACAAATATAGCCATATTTTTTTTCGGGATATTTGATAGTGAAGTTGATAGACAAATACATCGCTGCGACTACTTTCGCGATGTAAAGTTAGCAAAGGCAACCCATCAGTGATTCGGTAATTTAACGTCTTAATCTTCCGCTTTAAAATTTTCATGATTTTCATTAGAATACCTTACAGCGGCAAGAGGGTTTGTGTCAAAATGAGGTGATAGGATTTTCAAATTGTTTAACTAGCGCACAAGATAAAAAAGTCTAGGTAATAAGACCAGCACTCAAGTTTACATCCCACAAATATATACATGGCACTCTTCTATTGGACAACGTGCATTTTTTTATTCCTCTTTTAACATGATGTCAAATCAGGTTTAATTTGTTCACAGTTTTGCATTGAACAGTAAAACATCGCAATTAAACCAAAATTGGTTACAAACTGACCATTTAGTTTATGGCCTGTATGTGTTACTGGACGGCTGTCCTCCTACAATGATGGGAGCGTTAGCCGAGGCTGACTGCTTGCTCAATCTGACGGACGACATATCTTTATGACCCTTTAACTGGATCAGATGTAATCTTTATAGATGAGCATGATGTGACCGAGAAGCTGACAAAATATTTTGCAGAGATTTAATTGTGCCTATATACTAGGGCCGATTTTAAGAACAAAATTGAATTGTATTTTTTCTGGTAGATTTTGTGATTTTGTGTCGTCCTATTTATTAACAAGAAACATGTTAAACATAAGCTGCATCTATTGCTTGAGCAACAGCAGTTATTACGAATGAAGAACTAAAAGAGCAATCTATGTACCGCAAAAACAGCCTTTTAACTTGAAATAGTGCAAGGTCAGAGAGAGAGAAAAACACCTTGCTGATATCAAGATCACATTGATCATTCAGGCCTACTGTATACTTTTCTGCGCCTCCTTAAATGTGTGTATGTGTGTAAACTTCTTCTGGCAGAGAGGTGTTTCCTTTTTTTTTTTCCTTTTTCTTTTTTCTTTTCCACACCCAATAATTTGTCTTCGATTAGGCACGATAGGGACATTTTTCTTCACGTGCGGAGACTTTGTGAGTAACCCCTGGGTTCCTTAAGACACGCATATAAGTAAACAGGACCCAGTGACCTCACAGGCAGGAAGGCCATGTCGGCTCATCAAAGGCTCCTCTGCCCAGCCAGCTTGGCTCTGCAGGGGCAGGGGAACGACGGGTCAAACAGGCCACTGTAAAAACAATAGCCCCGTATATCCTTTACAGGACTGGTTAGTATCAAAGGCTGCCAAGACACTTGAAGACCCAACAAATCAAGAGAACAGCCTTTATTTTTAACCACTTGGGAAGTGAAATGTCGTGCCGCTATAAAGATAGGTATTACTATGGCACGGGCTTGTGCAGGGGAGACTCAACGCCAATTCATTTGTCAGCGTTTCGCCTCGCTATTAATTTATTTCATCCGCATATTCACATGCTTGCATTGGCTCAAAGAAAGCAGAGCTATTTGTTTGCTGTCTGTGTGATTACCCCCCCCTCCCCCTCCCTCCCCCCTTCCAGTCTCACTGAGATTGCCCAGTTTTGTGTCCTCAGCTAGACACAGAAAAGCTGGAGAAGATCCCCGTCCTCAAGACGCTGCGCGCTCTGGAGGAGCAGGCGGGAAAGGATGTTACACTGGGGGTGGTGCCAGCCGCGGCGGAGCCTGCTTTGCATACAGGTCAACCCAAAAGGCAAACCAGACGGAGGCCGAGGCAGAACTCACAGCGGGACGCCGAGGGGGAGTCCAAACAGGACAAAAGAGCAGAGCCGGAGCAGAAAGCTAGGCAGCGGCCGGCTAGGGTGAGGAAGGAAAGCAGAGGGGAAGGCAGGGGAGGCGGCGGGGGGGAAACCAACGAGAGGGGAAAGGGAAAAAGCGGCGGGCACGCGAAGGAGGAGAGCGGAGGCGAAGCTGCGTCCCGGCGCAAGCTCCCTCAGGCCGTGACCACAGTTTACCTGGGCGGAATCCCCGCCGGGCTGCGCGTCAGCGAGCTGAAAACGGCACTCCGGGAGAGGGACGCCGCGCCGCTGAGGCTCACCTGGCAGGGAGCTCAGCACAGGGCCTTCCTGGACTACAGCGACCCGCAGGCCGCAGAGCAGGCCCTGCAGGCTCTGCAGGGCCTATGTCTGAATGATCACAACCTACAGGCCGAGCTGGCCAAGAGCCAGCGGGGAGGCAAGAGGTCGGGCGTGTCCAACAGGAGGCCAAGACCGTCGACTGCTCCCAAATCTGAAATATCAGATACTAAGGATGGCAGCGACAAAAAAGACTGAGCAGTAATAGCAATAAGTAATAAACCTCCCAAGAAGTACTTCTTGTGGAGCAGCCTTAAATGCCTTATTTTTTTTCCTTTTTAATATATCTGGATTTATTACAAAAGGACCTCAGACATCTAAAGTAATAGTTAATGCGAATGAGCATAAAATCTGAATAAAGTATGCGCACACCTTCTGGTCTTCATTCCTTGAAGGTTTCTGTTTTTTGTTTTTTTTTTTTGGAGTGATTCTTAGAGATAGGTGACTTATTTCTCTTTCAAACCACAGACAGTATATACAGTCTATTTTTTAACTGAGTTGTTAAATAAATTGCAAATGTTAATTATGTTTTATTTCCACAGCCAGCGAACATTATAACTGCTCCAACAAACTTATATGTTCAGCTGTGTTTAAGACATCTTACAGAGGCCACGGGCCAAAGAAAGGCCGGTTAGTTTTCGGTGCGGATAGCGCTACCATGTGGCCGTATTATGAAAGTTGAATTTCTGGTTTTGCTGAGCTCTTTCAAGTTCAGGTTACCTTGGTCCAACATGTAGCTATCCATTTTTTTTCCTTTTATTGGTTTGCTGTTGTTTTTCTTCTTTTCTTTCCAGATTTGCTGTTCTTTTGTTTTAATTTTATGCAACTTTGCCAAATTGCCAAATATGACAATTTGACTCGATTGCTGTGTAGAACAGAGATCTGCACACCAAATATCTCCTGTTTTAAAGGAGTTTTTATTTTCTGCTGTGACTGAACATGAGGCTCTGCCTCCTCCTCCTAAATTCAGAGAGTCGCCATCTTAAATACCCATCGTCTATCCTACGAACACTCCCCCTCTGCGTGGATGTTTATAGCCTCGATCCCCAAGTATCTGTGAGTGGAAGTGTTGTGTTTCGCCTTGTGGCTGTGCATTTTTTTCCAAAGCGAAATGCAACACTTCCACTCTCATATATATATATACACATAAGGATTGAGGCTATACAGCTTCCACATTAACTTCTAAATACATACATACAAACACCAGGCACTTTGGCCCCAAAGGGCCGAAACGCGGACGTCGACTTCAGAGTGTTCCTGTGAATAAATCACCCTTGTGTGATGTCTTTAGGAGTAATATTGCATTCTGTTTGTGTGTTCGTTTTCTGTTTCTTTTTTTTAACATGTGGTGTTTTGACATTTTCCCAATTTTAAAATCATAGAGGCACCTTTTAATAGGTAGTAGGTGTGACGGCTATTTTGCGAGAGTCCATTGTTAGAGTATGACTTATACTGCTGTTTCCTTTATGTAAATGTTGTTGGCCTATATATAAATACCCTTGTATTTAAAAATGTGTAAGTTTATTAAGGGCATTTCCAACAGGTGTGTTATGTCACCTATGTGTAGCGTGGATCATGGGTATTTAAGATGGCAGCCCTCTGTATTCAACAGAAGTCTGAGGAAGAGCCCTGTGCTTGAAACGTCAGCAGAAAATAAATGTAATTTAATCTGGAGCTGTTTTGTGTGCGGAGCACTCGGTTCGTTGTTTTGTAATTTATCCTATTGGGTTCCAATTTGACACAATTGCCATATTTATTGAATTGCTATCTTATTTCAATTTAAATATTTCTCTAAATATCAGTGTGATTGCCTGTCAGTGCATTTTGATAACGATTTGGATCAAGAGATGCAGGTTAAAAATGTATAACAATGAATTCTACTTTGTTATTGTTGCGTTTACTGCTTTTCAGATTTTTGGGAAATGGACTTTAAACACTAACATTGTGCTTTTTATCGATTAAAAATGACCTGATTGTGGCATTCTGTTGTTTGTTGGTTCGGTTTCAAGTGTGACGACATCCAGTTCAGCAAATGAGAGAAGCTACGCCTGGCTGAACTGCTCCAGTGTTAATGCATCTGTTTGTAATGCATTATTAACCTTCTCTACTAAAGCGTATGACTCCGCTGGTTCAGCCTTTGTTTCTATTTTTTTCCCCCCCTTTTTGTTGTCAGCTTTGATTCTGACAGATATTTCAGGGATGATCACATTGTTTTGCAACATTTAAGAAATTACACTTGATTGTGCTTTTGGAACTCAAGTTGGAAACTATTAAAAAAAAAAAAAAATCCAACCCATACATTCAGTTGGAGTTGACAGTAAGCCTGTTACCCATCAAACTATGATCACAAATAAAAACACGCTCAATGGTTTAAGCAATTAAAGTTAAGCCAAAAGTTAAACAAGATACATCAGGCCACTGATACGATTTTAACAAAACTCAGAGGGATGATGCATCTCACTTATAGACATACCCGGAGAGCTGAAGCTTGATTTTCTAACTGCTACACAGTTGATTTTCTGAGTAAACTAAATACTTTATACGTCCAGCTGTTTCTCAATTTTCTCCACACACCCCTCAGAAAGAATCACATTTATAGTGATAACCTTTTTTTTCTTTTTTTTTTTAAATGACTCTGCAAACTTATCTCAAACAGAGTCAACCATCATAACCCGCATCTCTGTGTTTCTGCACGAGCGTGTACCTGGTAACTCACTCTCCTCCGGTGAATCCAGACAATAGTCCTGTTTTTTTTTTTCACTGAAGTGTTGCTGCGCGTTGGGAAACAAGCGCACAGCGTGTCTGTCTGCACGGAGCAGGCTTCAGGGCTTTTTATGGAGCTGTCATCCAGTTCCTGGCGAGGGAACAGCTGCGGAGACCCGTCTCACTCCCTCTGCGATGCCAGAGCGCTCGACCCCCGGCAAATGTCATCGGTTTGTTAATGGGTGAATCCACCGCTGTACCCTCTCTGCTCGGCAGCCTCATTTCTCTGGAGTTCAGGCAGTGGTCATGTTGCGAGATTGCAAAAAAGCTACACGAAGTAAACAAACCCCGTTGGACTCGGGTACAGACGTACGCACGCAACCAGCACCAATAAAGTTACGCAGAGCATACATTTAATTACAGTTTAACTCAACGCTTTGCCCTTTTTTTTACGATAAGAAGCAGAGTGGTTATATTCTGAGGGAATTGTTCTGACGCTGACAACGCAGTTAGTTTGCCCTGTTTTTCTACAGTAGAAAACCCTGTTGTTGAAAGACGTCTCTGGAACTGGAGAATTTCAATTTCTAAAAGAAATTTCTAAATGATTCTAAAATGAAAAAAAAAATCTAAAGAAATTTCTAATGTTATTTTCAAATTAATGGCGTTTATTTTAGCCTTTTTTTTACAGTAAGATATAATATAGTCAGCCATTTGGAAGCTGGGAAAAACTTAAAATCATGAATCTCGCAACTACTTCAATTAGTAATAAGGATTTCAATACAGATCATTGAGGAAAATCGGGTTTAATGTCAGTATTTTTCTATTATTAGCAGCATGTATTCCACTGTTCCTTTAATTATGCATGTTGAGCTTGTAAGAAACAAAGTTACACCACACTTTTTCCATCTATTATCTAAAACCATGGAACATTTCCCCCCTTTTTTTGTAAGATTTGAGCTTATGTTTTGTAATATTTTTACAACTTTAGATTGTTAAAAGCATGTCATTGATATATTTAAGATGTATACAGTCTAGCACCATGTATGTTATTTCTACCACATTGTGCAGTAATACCCTTTATCTGCACTTTATCCACATTGCAGAAACAAAAATTGAGTTTTACAGAGCAGTGGTGCTGCTGCAGGTTTCACCATGGAACCTAAGGTGTGTCCAAGCTCTTCCATTGTTTCACTTTCATTCTGCACACACTCTTCTATTGTAGAAGGTGAGCAGCAGTTGATTTATTTAAATAATTAATTCTAAATTTACACAAATGATTCATTGTGTCACTGGAAATCTGATTTCGTTCATTTAATGCCCGTTTTATCAGGAATAAGCTGCAGTTTAAACAACACACTGGATAATTTAAAAGATTGGTCTCAACCCAAGAAACATTATGACAAGACACCACCATGATGTTGCTGTAAGATATTTATCTAACACTGCAGTAATAGTGAGGATCTGCGCTTTTCATTATCACCAGAGATTTACTGATTGATTAATTGATTAAGTAACTAATTGATTAATTGCAAGCTTGCACAATTGTTAAAAAAATCCTACTGTTTCAGGAAAAAAATGACACATGATCGTGTAAAGATTTGGTGGCATATTCGTTTGTAATGTCCCAAACATTTGACCAGAAATGATGAGTGAGCGAAAATCTTTTTTTTTCTTTTTTTTTTTGAGGATTTAGGCTTCAACAGCCCAACAGATATATATATTTTTTTATTTCTTACAAATGACTTGTGATATAGCCCTCACTGATGGACCCTCGATAAATTTCTCAACAACAGTCTAGATAAGTATACAGTGCTGAAATCAATGGTCTACATATCTACACACAAACGACATTACAGTGCTTATAATAATATATCCTCAATTTTCATTTTAAAACGAACAATAAGCGTTCTGACAAATATTGCCAATAAAGCATATACCTCCTTGGCCAATTCGCCCGAAATTAAAATATGTAGGCCTAAAGAATAAATAAAAAAAAACAGTTGCGCTCATAGGCTATTCAAAAAGTGCCTTCATCGTTTTTTATACAGTATATATGGACATATAATATAAAATGTCCATAATTGTTCAATTCAGAAATTCAACGCCGGTATGTAAGTCCGAGAAAAAAAAGCCTCAGTCTAATTTGTCAAAGAAAAGTTACAAAAAAAAAAAAAATCAGACGGAGAAAATGTAAGTGTGCATTTTTTTTCTTTTTTTTTTTTTTTAAACATGGGACTACTTTTTTTTTTTTTTTTTTTTTTTTTTAAACAAGGAATAAACATGAACAAAAAGTGTGAAGTGGTAGTCATCCGCTCTGCAGGACTTAAGTACCAAACAGCAGCAGGGTTTCATACAGCCAGTCTTTACCCCGCTGGTCGATGTTGACGGCAAGGAAAAAAAAAAAAAAAAAAAAAGAAAGTTTGTATTATTATATATTATTATTACGTGGTTGCTTGGTGATCGATCTGTCTCCGTGTGTCGAAACAGTTACAGAAGTACAGAAAGTAGTCCGGTCTGGAAGCGGTGGGTGCGCTCTTCTCTCCGTGGGTCGGGAGGCAGGGGGCAAAGCCTTCTTGTCTCTCAGTGGTTATTTTTTTTCTTCTATTTATTGATTTCTGATCGCATTTCATTTCAGTTTCGACATAGGCTCGAGTCTGTCCTCTCTCATCACATGACGCAGGGTTTGATGTCCTGGTAGGAGACTTGCTGGTGGTGGTAGTACGAGCTGCTGCTCGGTGAGTGCATCGCTGAGGACGTCATGGCGTTGAAGGAGAACACGAACTCCTTTCGGTCACACATGCTGGGAGACTGGGAATGGTACCGAGGAATACCTGCAGCAAGGTAAACAAAAACAACAACAACAACAAAAAACAAGTCAACAAGTTGGCTCTGTTACGTCATACACAGGTAGGTTGGAGCACATAATTATTATATTTTTTGTGTCCATTTATCCTATTGAGTTGTGATGATTTAACAATCAAATCAATCGTTATTTTGTAATATATGTATTTTTTTGTATTATAATAAATTAGCCCTATATATGTGTATTTCCTATAAAAGCAGGCTTTGTTTAAATTTGTCAGTAAAATGTACCTGAACCTGTAATACTAATAACGATAAAAACAGGAGTGATAATAAAAAATAGTATTCATAATAACTTTAATATTGATAAATAAATGTTTTCCTCGCAACTGCACATTTCTTTGAGTGTCACGACTATAAAACACAATCTCGAAAATGTTTTAGATTTTGTAAATAACCTTTTTTTTTATTAATAATAATAATAACAATAAAAGAAACAAACGTGAATTCGGTTTGAGATAAAGCGTCACTCTGCTGTAGCTGTTCCTGAAGAGCATTTAGCCAGCCACACGATTAAAGATTGTCAGAAATGGGAGGCGGACGTCGCAAGAGCTAATTAACTGTGGCCCCTCTTTGCACGCCAGTCCCGGAGGACTCAGGGCCGCGGGGCATGCAGGGAGGCCATAATAACCGCATTTGTGTTTTTTTTTTTTCCTTTTCTTTTTTTTTTTTTACTTGCCCTGGAGAACCGCTCTAAACCGTCCCGACGGATTCGCCACCACCACTTCCACTAAAACAATGAGAACCGTGCAAGAATCCCCCTCCCCGATATCTCGGAGCGCTTTAATAGTTCAACTGGGTTTTTTTTGGTGGCATCACTTTTATCCTTAATTGCCTTCATTTACAATCGTCATCCCTTTCGAATATTGTGTGTGTGTGTGCGCGTGTGCGTGTGTGTGTGCGCGCGCGTGTGTGTCTGGTGACAGCTGCGTAATTCAAACTCTCCCGTGTTTCCATCGGGCCTTGAGCGTTTGGCCTAAATCCATAAAATCTGTCACCCCACTTATAGAAAACAGAGACGATCTGACAATTAAATGTCGTCAAGACTCCTGCTTCATTTTATATCTCCACTTTATTTCTTTTTTTTTTTTAATTTTTGTTCCCCAACACTTGGTGCGCTTCGTCTCAAACCCGCGCTGTGACAGCTGTGTGCGTTACTGACTCGTACCTTGTAGATCTGAGGTGCTGTGGCCGTTCTGGTGCAGGTAAGGCTGCTCTAGCGAGTGCGTGGGCAAGCTCGGCTGCAGCGGGTTGGCGCCCGGGTTGCAGGGAGACAGCGGCTGCTGCTTGATGTAGGACGCGCCGTTGTTCAGCGAGGCCGACGGGGCCGGAGCCCAAGCCGAGGCTGAACTCGAGTAGACGGGGTGGGGCTCCATGACTCCTCCGCTGGCGAGCAGCGGGGAGGCGGAATTGTCGTGGTGGGGGTAATCGCTCCCGGTGGATCCCGTACAACTTCCCATGTAGGAATGTCCACTGTTGGCCGACAAGTGTGACATGGAGTGGCCGGACAGCCCCATCCCCTCCATGTTACCTGCCAAGTGTCCATTCATCATCCCAATCCCGCTGTCCAGAGACAGGCTGTTGGGCGGACAGGACAGCCCCCCGCCGCTCCCCTGGAAGTTGTAGGACTCCGGGATGTGGTTGAATCCCAGGCCGTTCATCATGCTGTACATGGGCTTCAACGCCTGGCACTTGCGCCTGAAACCACGGGGTCTCCGTCTGAAAGAGCCCTCCTCGAACATGAACTCGCTCGCCGGGTCGATAGTCCAGTAATGGCCCTTCCCCGGCCTCCCGAGGCCCTTGGGCAGCTTGATGAAGCACTCGTTCAGGGACAAGTTGTGACGCACCGAGTTCTTCCAGCCCTGGTACGAGCCCCTGAAAAACGGGAAGCGGCTCTGTAGGAACTGGTAGATCTCGCTGAGCGTCAGGCGCTTCGTCGGCGAGCTCTGGATAGCCATGACTATCAGAGCGATGTAGGAATACGGGGGTTTCTCCGGCCGACGGATCCCCGCGTTTGTCTTTTTGGTTTTGGTAGTGGAGGAGGCGGTTTCCATCACCGCCGTCTGTCCGTGCGGCTTCTCCGGAGCAGACATGGGGCTGCTCTGGGCAGGAGTCTGCGCTGGGGGCTGCTGGACCTCTGCCGTCATTAGTTCACTTTACAACTTCGTAATGGCAAGTAAAAAAAAACGTTTTCCACCTATAAAGACTATAAGGAATGATAGTAACTCACTGACGTAAAGAAAAACAAAAAAACAAAAAAAAATTACCCGTTATTTCTGTCGGCAAACTTTACGCGCAAGCCAAAGGCGCGACACAGTCCGAACTTCTCCGACTTCTTCCCTCCTGTTCGAAGTCCCTCAGCGGGCTAGAGCCGGGTCGCCCTGTATAGGCTACGCAGTGTCCGAAATTCGACGAGGAGCAGAACAGGAGCCGCTTCCCACTTCAGTTGATGTGTTGTCGTGCGTCCGAGGAGCTCACTTTTTACTTATCTGTTGCCATCAGCGCATTGGAAGCTGGATGTCTTGGCCATCCTAATGTTGGGACCCGCCCAGATCCCTCCTACTCCAGTGGTGGGCTGTAAGCATGCACATCTGTGTGCGTTCACTTTTCAAGGGAATGTTTTTGCCTCTTTCTATGCATTAAAATAGGGAAATATAGGTATCTCCTGCACGGCGTGTAATAATCTATACATCATATAACGCGCTGTGAGCTACAGAAAAACGTTCAATCAGCTGATAATGCGATCACTACTGATCCAGGTCAGGGCCATGAGATTCAGATTCGTAATATGTTTGTTTTCTCGCTTTATTTTATTCTTTAAAACGCTTAAACGCATAATTTGAAATATTCAAGCACGCTAAAACTTCAACGCAAGCGCAATGTTTCTCCATTTCACGCCACACGGTAGGCGCAGCGCCACGGCCAAAGCAGGTCAGGTCTCCACTGTTATTAAACTTATGACATTTTTTTTATATATAAAAACGTGTTTAGTGTGTGGAGCAGCGTTTATAAGTCGAAGAACATGCCCCTTCATATCCAAAACCACCCTCTCGATTTCTGTAAAAGATAGACAGGAACATGGGCAGGATGTTTATACAGCAAAATGTAAACATTTTCCCTGGCCTTCTTTAAATAAAAAATCAAGCAAAAGCCCCGTTAGATTCAGCTAATACTCAATCTGACGCGATATGGCCGCGTGTCCGCGGCGTCTCGCCGGAGACGTTTTTTTTTTTTTTTACACGAGAATATTGTTTGTGTAATGCAGTCATAATATTTACGCAGGGGACGCTGGAGGAGTGCGGTGGAGGCTCCGTCCGACCGGAGCTGAGAGAGCAGAGACTCGGACGCGGAGACTCGAAGATCGACTCCTGGCAGCGTTTTTTTTATGTCACCGGGAACGATCGAGGAATCAAAGTAAGGTGGATTCAATCGTTTTCCGTCCGAATATCACCGGAAAGCGTCCTCGGTGCTTTAATTTAGTGCCATATTGTTGGGGGGGGGACCTGGCATGTTTCAGTTAGGTTTCATGGGGACGTTGCAGGATAGTTAGAAGGATGGAAAAAACACCGAAAGACCGAATTGTGCCTTTAAGCTTTACAGAGCGTTGACTTTTTTTTTCCTCCACGAGTTGTGATTCAGCCAAAAAGAAGATGTGCATCACTCTGTTTATCCGGCTGTGTTTTCTAAGTCGATGAGCTTAATTGGAGTGAGATTTACTGTCTTTTTATACAGCTGTTGCGGGGCTACTGAAAGACGATCAGTCCATAACCTAAAACTGTTGACAGTAGGTTGCTTATTGTTCCCTGGAGATCCAGATCGCTGCAACCTTTCGCCTCCCGTGGGCTCAGTGAGTTGAGCTCGTTGCGCTTCTGATCTCTGCCGGCGTTGCTGTTCCAGTGGATGCTCCTGATCACTCTTGGTTTTGACATAAGGGAATATAATACTGGAGAAGGTAGTGGGGTAGATATTTGTGTACGTGTGTGTGTGTGTGGTGTGTGTGTGTGTGTGTGTGTGTGCGCGCGTATGTGTGTGTGTGTTTTCACAGCTTATGTGCCTGTGCGTAAAAGTAGAGAATGTTTGGCGAAGTGCGTAAAAGTTGTCAGTGACGATAGTGTTGTTATTATTATTATTACTATTGTTGTTGTTGTTGTTATTTGTAACGTGGCAACACGTTTACGTGATCAACTTTATTTAAAATCAATTAACAACGACTTCACTTAACTGAAATGTAGAACCGGTGATTGATGTTTACCATAACTGTCCAGTCCAAAACAAGGACGGCTGCCGTTTTTTCCTCCCTTTTTTTCAGACTGGAAGTGAGAAAACAATTCATTGTCAAATTGTCATCGTGAACCCAAAAGGTGACAGACGTGCCACTGTTAGTTTTTTTTTTCTTTCTGCTGTTGCAGCGGAGATTTAACAACAAATGAATGTAAGTATTGTTTTAACCGGTGCCTGCTCGGCCACTATAGCCTGGAGTTAGGGCCACACATTTATCAGCGGAGCAGACCACCCAGCGCGCACCAGGGGCAGGCGCGCTCCCGTCCTCTCTCTGCCCACTGCATTTAATTACGGCTGATGACTTCATTCCATTAAGGCGCTTTTTTTCTCTCTCTCTCTCTCTTTCTCTCTCCCTCTTCTCTCTCTCACACACACGCGCCCCTCATGTCATGTTATTCTTTCTTTGTTAAAATATAGGCCTATATAGTTTTGCTTTACAAGTCCAACCAAAGTCCATCCAAAGTCCACCCGTGGTTAGTGTTTACGCAAACCGTCAGTGCTGGATGGTGATGTTCTACTCCCTGCTGCATTCTTCGTTCCCCAATAAGGAGTCAAATCATTTATTTTTTTTATTACAAAACATACAAAATTAAAAGTTTTGATCAATACACTATCCATTTATTACTCGGAAATTCCCATCACCCTTCTCATAATATCACAAACTACCCGCATTATGTGGAAATCCCTTTAAATTCACGATTCCAAAATGATTTAAAAACTATTTTAGTAATCGAATACGTAAAGGCAGGAAATAGTTGCCGTGAGAGTGTCGGTGGCAGATTATGTTCGTCATTACCGAGGCTCTAGTCTCGAGGTCAGAGCTTTCCCCCCCGTTGCTCCATCGCAGACGAAGTCATGCACTTTTCCATGACGTCCCATCATGAAATATTTGACAGCGCTGCATCCTCAGGAATGCTCGGCCACTTAGGTGGAGGTACCGCAGAGTGCAACAGTCCTGACAGGCTTTCCGGACTATTTAGTGCGCTCGAAACCGATTCTTTGCCCCCTCAAATCACGTCGCAGCGATGTTCCGGAGAGCTGTACACATGCTCTGTTTTCTCCGGTTACATTCTTTTACATTCGCAGGGCAGACGACTTCAACTCTCGTGTGACATTACATCACGATGCCAAGAGATCTACCTGGAGATAATTTACACTCGTTTGAATCTGGAGTTTAAACGTATTGTCTTGTTTCTTTTTTTTTTAGGATAAGTTTTATAATTGTATAATATCAATCAGACAAATTCAGCCGGCGGAATGTAGCCTCCACTGTTGGGGAGATAAAGTCATTTAATACATAATTTTGTGGAGAGTTTTACAGATATTAAATGTAGATTTAGTTCTGGTTATAAACTAAAATCTCAATGAAATAAAGCGTTTTCTCTCTTCGGCGCTGAAAGAGGCCACAAAAGGTCACATAAAGGCCACAGGGGCTTTGTTTGGACAGTGCAACGGACGTATCGATCAACCGGCCCCGAGCTCATCCGACTTGAACTTGAATCATTTTGGTTTAAAGCGAACTCTCCGTCAAGTCTTATATCCTAATGATGCGTTTATTAGAATTATATGAGAATAATCGTTTCGCGTAGAACAACCAAATCCCACACATCCAAATTTCTTTTCAAAATTACAATAACGTTTTGTTTTGTAATTCTCCATATAAGATATTAAAATAGATTAAATTCACTTTATTGATTCCAAAGGAATGTGAAGATCACAGTTAAAAGAACAACAAAATAACTAATAAAACACAATAAGGGCATAAAACAAACTATAATTCTCGATATTTGTCAAAACCTTTACCTAAATTGGTCAAAAGGACAAAGTAAATAAAAAATATTGTATTATTATTATTATTATTAATGAATAATATGTATTTGTTATTTTACTATGTGTATCTTTTTTTAAAATCTCTAATATAAAAATTCGTTAACATTGCGGAGTAAGGAATACTAAATCTGAGCCAGAGGGCCTGTAAAAGCAGAGCTTTGGATTTTGATATAAATTTTTATTTTTAATAATAACACTAAACACATTTTATTTAATTTATCTAACCTAAGCTCGTTGTTACGTAGGATTGAAACCGCTAATAGAAGCCAATGAAAGCAATGCCAACAACCCTTTGACGCACAAATTGACCATCGATTTTGCGCCAAAAAAATAAAATAATAAAATAAAATAAAATGTGTCATAGACAAGAAAAAGCTGCTGATTTGCCCTAATAACAGGGGTGTTATACTTGTTTACTTTGGTTTTAATAAATAATGATAAACCATATTCATCTCATCCACGCAAATTATTATGAATTATTATTGGGAGTAAATAGGTTTGGTGACTCTGTGTTGTTGAGCATCTTAATTGGATTTCTGGCTCTTTGTCTCCACAGTGTCGCCTGTAGCTCACTCAGCATTGTCGCTTTAATTGAAAACAGTGTAAATGTCGAGGTGGGCACCCCCTCATCACTTTCTCTGCGTTGTAGGTGGCCGTGTATATTTTCCTTTAAGTGGTGTTTATGTGAACGAGAAAGGACGGGATTGCTAGCAGACCGCTGATTGCGCGCGTTGGGGTCGCTGCATGGATCTGAAGTGTATTTGATGGGCACCACCCTCCCCAGTAATCTGCTTTCAGGAGTGCGCTCTATGACTTTTTAATTCCTTGGCGAGATATCTGCCCAGCGCGCGCCTTGCAGGCGCAAGGAAAACTAGTTCCACCAGCTCAGGGTCCCCTGACAGTACCTGAATGCGACTTTGCGCAACCGTTTCATCGTAATGTTCGGACTCACTGCGTAAATCTGGGAGTTCTTCCTCCCAAGTGTGTGCCAGCAGCAACGCGTCCTGCCGAAGTGTCCTTGAGCCGGACGCTGCAGCATTATGAGCGTTAGTGGACCGCGGTGTGTGACTCAACACACTTTAATGCACTGGAACGAATCATATTACAGATGGAAAGGACTGGCCCGATCCATCTCAAGACATTCACTCTGTTATCGTTGGACATATTGGATCGAAAAGCCTCACACAGCGCCCGCTGATCCAAGTTTAATCAGCACCTTCATTACACTGCAGCCTTTTATGATTAGGCCTGTGCGTTGTTTTTGAACATTTGGTTTTGTAGAGAAAAAAATAAATGGATCCAAGTTTTTTTTCCTTTTTTAAAACGTACTTACAGGTCTGCATCTCCTTCTGTAATAAATTCACATTGCTGCACCTTCCATATTGATCATATGGACACTGATTGGCTGGAGTTGGTGTTTGTCATCGGTCGGTTACGCGTGCCGTGATATGTTAAGGAGACACCTGTTCGCCTCAGCAGAACATCTGCAGCTACACGGACAGTCTAACATCAGAGGCGACAGTCCTCTGTGATTTTTGGATGTCACACAGCGTTAATAATATTGAATTCACGGCGGCGCCTTGACACGATTTAATAACACCTTTAATCCCATATACGGGTCAGATAACTGCGTCTAACTCGCTGTTAAGAAAAAAAAACTCCGCTTGTTAAAAAAAAATACTCCAAGCTCCTTCCAGATTCACTGCTCCAGTTCTGCGCGTCCGTATCTGGAATCATTCGGCTCAAAGTATTTATTTTTTTGTTAAAAACAGCCAGCGTCATGCAAAAAAATACATGAGTCATCGCTGCAGACGTTATTGTGAGAACCCTGGCCTCCGCAGTAAAAACTTCACATGCCTTTCCCGCAGCAGTCCCCTGTGCCCTATATTGTCAAATCACAGATAGCCCACTGAAGACATCAGATTGCCATTTTCTTACTTGAGCGTTGTTTGTCACGTGTTAAAAAAAAAAAGTAGTAAAAATGTTGTCGTGTTTCCACAATCTGCTGCTTCTGACAGCTGATTATTGAAAAGAAAACGCGCCTTTCAGACAATGAAAAATAATAGAGTGAAGAATAAAGGCATATGTAAAATTCTTTCTGGTTTATTTTGTGATCATAGGCAGTACCACATAATTTGACTTGAAGGACAGCAGTGGGGAGGATTTGGCAGGTCCAGAGGTTTTGCAAATACCAAACTGTCCAAATGTGGTTAGCACTTGCAGGGAAAATGTTCCATAATTTTAAATACCTGTTCGTAGCAAACTGGTATTCCAGCAAAGTTGGCACACTGGTTTTCTGCGTAAAACGGGATAAGGAACACACAAAGCACAGAGAAAATGTTAAAGCAGCACAAACATGTGAACGCATCTTTTGTTTTTAGCCGCCAAGGTTAAAGACTCGAGAGTTAAAAACCGTGTGGAGAAAATAAGTGTGTTTGTGGGTTAAGGGTAGGTTGTTATATATGTGGTCATCCAGGGTTTGTTTTCATATTCAACCTTAATTCATCAGAATTATTCATTATCTCAAATTAGAAATTAAAACAATATTTAAAAAAAAACAAATTTTACTACAACATAGCTGAATATTTGTGTATTTTGGTTATTTAATATAATCAGACTCATTTCCATTGTTATCCAAACGTAGACTTCCCACCAAGATAATTTAAAAACTTGAAAAAAAATGAATGGGCTTAATATGGATATAAGTGTCATCTCCTTTGCCCATTTTTTTTGTTTTTATATCAAAATAATTAAAGTAAAATAAAAAAATAGTTTTAAAGTACAGAAAATCTATTTAAAAATATTTAGCATTTAAGTTTAATGTTGATTATTTGTAGATTATTGTTAAATATCATGTCATTTTGGATCATTTTGAGCTTTGGACATAATTTTCTATTTCTCCACAGGAATTTGTTGTCAAATCAAACAAATCGAGTCCTTTTTTATTTCATAGAAAATTCAGGTTTTTGTATTCCTGCAATATGCAACTATATATATATTTTATTCCTATTATTGCCCCGTTATTTACGCATACAAGGCAGGGAAACGAAACACGTTTGAGCTTTTCTTCAGATGACTTGGCGCTCTGCTGTCACCACTGTTCTCTGCTCGACTGTTGCCTTTTTTCCTTGGGAGATTTTCGGCCTACGTCCCACGCAAAGTGAGTGGGAGCCTGTTTGGTGCCCCACCCTGCAGCCCTGAACACCTCCCAGGGCCGGTCCATCATGGTCTGTCTGATGCAGGGAGAGACATCAATAATAAGAGCTGAAGCATAAACCACAGTCGAGAACACAAAAGAGAGAGGGGAGGGCAGGCAGCAGGCCACAACCGGCCCTGCTGCAGGTTAGCTCCTTTGATACTGACGTGATGGCAGTTTGATGGGTGCACATGGGGCGACATGGGTTTATACATACGTGTTTACATGCCTGTTTACATAATATCTATGGTGTTTACGCGTAGCCCACCAACCCTTTTTTTCTTGACTCTGAAGGGGGATTTTCCTGTGGTGAGCTGCTTCGGAAAAAGCGATTAAGAATTCCCAAACAGTACACCACAATGGGAGATATCATTTGTGCAATGTGTGTTCCATGTCCCTTGCAGTTTTTGTCTGGTATGGGTTGGGTTGGCTATTTTTAATCTGCGCACAACCGAACCCACCTACAGACAAACCACAAATTGAATGAAGGGGAGGGGGGATGAGTGGGCATGGTAATTGCCTATTGTGGAGCTCAAGCTCCTCTGTCCTGCCATAAACAGCTTTGGTAGTTCACAACTTGATACTCAGCGCTCCAGCCGGTTTGAAATTAGGGCATATCCTCATTGTCTGTGGGAACACATAGCCAAGCAGTGGTTGGAATCAGTCAGGAATGCTTTGGGATGGTAACTGGATTCGGGTTGTAATGCCCGGCTCTCCACAGCGGAACACTAGGGTGGGAAAAAGGCCGAGAGCATTTCCTGAGTGGAGGGGGTCCCAGCGAAGCATCACACGCATGGGCATCATGTGACAGCGATGCTGCCAGGTTTTAGCCTGTGATCCCGGAGCGGGAGAGGAGAGCGGCGAAGGGGAGTGCAGCTGAGGGGCAGGTGTGGTGAGCGCGGCCGGACGGTGCCAGGAAAAGAGAGGAGGAGAAGACAGGGATGAAGACACAAAATACTGTAGCTGTTATATTTATAATGCAAACCCGTGAAGGAAGGGCTAGTCAAAGGATGAAGAAAAGGAAAAGTAAGGCAAAAAAAATGTGCAAAGCACAAATCTGTGTCTGTGTTCACATGGCCATTTATATATAAATAAGTTCAGCTGCTCAGCACATAACAAAATGTATCTTTACTAATCAAGCAATAGTTCAAATTTGATAATTTGATAGTTTCATTGGGCTATTTAGGCTATATAATGAGAAGCGGACCAGATGTTAATAAATTTGTTTGGACATTTCTCTGATTTAAAAAAAAAAAAAAGATAAAATTCTCTCTTGGCCAGTTTTCACTGCATTTTTGAGATAATCAATAACCTCAGTTGGTCTTTTTTGAAGTTATTGCAAGGTGCCAGGCCTCAGTATAGAATCAATATCGGATCACAATGTTCAATCCGGTTAAAAATAAAATTACAAAAAAAACATTGAAATATCTACATCTCCTTGTTTATATAGTATATTTATTTCCGTATTGCCAAATCCGCACCATAAAAAGTTGTGCTGCTGTGGCTGGTAGCAGTTCCTGTCCACACTCTACAGACAAGTCTGTTGTGACTCTGTAAAGAATCGTGATCTTTTATGATTTTATATATATAATATATATAATATATAATCTGTTTATATTCATATTTGTGTACATCCCTGGTTAAAATACCATTTTATACTTTCAGTTTCTATTATATGCTCCAGTCTGCAAAGGGATGATGCAGACTTGATTGCAATAATCCACAATTTCAACAAAGGAAATCCAGAGAATATTATGGTCGTAGGCTGTTTTATGTTAACACCGTACTTCTGGTTTGTGATGATATCAGTAGGAGGAATATTTTGATATGAGAGTGTGTACATGCAGATTAAAATATTGTTGGCTGCGTCTCTATCTTTAGCATTGTGTGACTCTCCGTGGCTGCGTGTTATCGTGTATCAGTGCACATGAGAATGTTGCTGACTAAATATTTGTGTGTGTGTGTGTGTGTGTGGTGTGTGTGTCCATGCGTGTGTCCAGACTGGTGCTGGCAGCCAGACGTTGCTCCCTTTGGCTTGTGTAAATGTTGTGACGATCCTGGGAGGAATCTTACCCGATGTTGTCAAAGGGCTTTTTATTTCCACCTGCTACCGGCCTCTTTCCGTTGGTCTGCTCTATAACAATGGCACTGGGAAAGCTGCGGAGTGGAGAGGTGATTGATGTCGGACTGTATTTGGCCCTTCTTCAGATTGGGGCCTGAAAGGAAGTGGCTATCCCTCCCTTCCACCTCCACTGCCCAGCAATATACGCCGGACTTGAGAGGGCAAAGTGCTGATCGGGACTTTCTCAGACATCCCATTTTAACGCGGTGCCAATCAGCCCCAAAGACAAGCTGGCAGCCTTGTATAAACAGACTCTTAACGACTTATAAATCAGTTTGCCATTAAATGAAGTGATTTCATGCCACAAAATCGAGCACAACTTCATACCCTCCGTCTCGGCTCCAGCCGTCGCAATTTTTCTCGTCCTGTCTGGGTGCTCTGTTGGGTGAAAAGAGATACAGGCTCATCACGGCTGCATTCTTTCCATTTAGCAGAGAAGGTAATCTATCACCCAAATTGTCCGTCCTTCTCTCTCTCACCATTTCTTAACTGTGTGTTTCTCTTTCTCCTTCCTCTAGGCTGGAGTGGGCAGGCATGCGGCTTTGGCCACAGGAAGCTGCGAATTCTTTGGAGAATGGAAGACGTCTTACGGGGAGACATACTGCCCCCTCCACACTCCCCAAACCCCCACCCACCCACTCACCACCCCAAAATGACCCCTGACCCGTGCATGTGTTTATATCAGACCATGGAAGTGAGAAATAGTGATGAGTCACCCTGGCTGTGTGTTTACACTCCGGAATCACACAAGGAAGGAAATCAGCCACGGTCTGCTAAAAGTGGCGAGGTGAGAGAGAGAGAGAGAATAGCTGCAGTACCCCAGCGCTGCAGAGATTTACCTCTCAGAGACTCAATTTATTTCTCACGTCACCTCTGCCGCGAAAAAGACTTTCTATCAACAGAAAACAGCAACATTAGAGGAAAAGGCGATTGATTGTGGCTGAAGGTCAAAAGCCAGCGGTAGTCACAGAGAAATCTGTGCCGTTCTGCTGCTGTTAATATGAAGAGATGAGCACGACTGAGAAAAACGGTTCATCGGCTGAGAAGATAAGAATGGACTCGATGTATTCTGATAGCTTTGATTTTCACATTTTAGGAGTCATCATCAATGTCGATCCCACCCGGTTGCTTTCTAATCAAGACATATTTTCTCTTGGCTTATTGATTCTGCGTTTAATGCAGGTTTTTGCTCTGTCCTTGTTTCAGAAATTATGCATTTCTCGCATGAAATCGCCTCTAATTAATCAATTTAATTACGAGCGTTTGCAAATTTTTATCATATAGTTTAAAAGCATCAGAATGATGTCATTACAGACACCTCCGGCATCTTTGTTTTGAACATGAAAATTGCCTGCATCACTTTTTAACAAATTATTATTAAGGGGATGAATATTTTATGTCCTAAAAAAGCAATATTGTTGCTCATTATAGTATAAAGTGTAATTATGATATATATGTGAATAGCTGAGCTTCTCCCTGATCTATATACCACGCTGGACATGTGCTGCCTTGTGCTCTGGAGAACTTTATGTTCAGTACATTAGAAGGTGTGTTTATGCGGCCGGGAGCCATGTTTCAGACACTTTGTTATCCTCCGCGCTGAGTGACTTTAGCTTTTTCGATTGCACAACCGTTGTTTTCAAGAGACAGCTGTAGTTACTGCAGCTATGCTCTGTAAATAAAAGTGACACTTTGTCTTTTTTTTTCCATCATTACACTGGTGCAAGTAACTTCATTGCTGACTGTAGCAAGTATCCTGTTGCACATACACACACACACACACACACACAACACACACACGGACAGCCACAATGAGAGTCAGCAGCTCTTATTTTGGCCAATCTCTCCTGAATTGTAAGTCCTGTCAGGGGCTTTGATTGATAGCTGTGTTTATCACCATATTATTAAGTAATCAGGCTCACCACAGCTGGGCCTGAAGCTCCTTAATTCCAGCTGAAGCACACGGCTTCATGCTAATTAAAGGTTTGGTGAAAGTGTTTATTTTTGTGAATTTTTAAAATACAGTTGTCTGTTTTTTATGAGAGCGCGCTGATTGTTGCATTTGTATCCTCTCTGGAACATCTAGTAGCAGCCCTCAGTGGCGTGTATCTTCATCAGGGTGAAATGTGCATATAGGCTGCATGCAGACCGTCAGAATCTTTCCTTTCAAATATGTGACGATTCCATGGACACTGTTGGTTTGACGTTATTGTGAAAACTGTGCGAAAATGGCCATTAAGGTGCATGCAGTTTCTGCGTATATATATATATATATATATATATATATATATATATCCAGATCCAATCAGTCTACGTTCTTTGTATCAGCAGCGGTTTCTTCTCGCTTCGTTAATAGAGCCCGCGGCAGGCTGCGTTTGTGTATTCGTGAGGTAAACACAGTCATGGCAAAGTGGACATGCTGCTGAGTGTGTCCTGACTGGAGACAGAGAGCACTGTGGCACTGTACCGACTGAGACACTAGCAGCTCTCTAGAGGTAGGGTTAATGTGATGAATGGCCATTTGGTAATGGGCCATGTATTAGGGTGAAACAGTTCTTTTAAAAGCCCGAGCTGGAGCTGTTGCTATGGGCAATTTGATTCAGGAATCAATCAGGTGGCAGATGTTTCACGTTGGATCAGTCAACTCTGTCCTGCTCGTTCTTTCTGAACCAAATGAAGCAAGAATCGCTCGTAAATCTGCTTGTAGAAACCATGCGTAACTCCGTGCAGTCGAAAACATCAGTGATGCCATGTTGTGTTAAATCTTACACTGACCAAAGAACGACTCGTTTTAGGAACTGTATGAATAAGCTAATTGATTCCTGCATTGATTTCCTGTTCAGACTACCTGAGTGTCAGCCATAGACGATGTTCTTGTACTTTTCTATAAATCTACCTGTATCTGGCAGAATCTTTTTGTGTAGACACAAGCAACACAGACTACAAAATAAATTAATTTATATCTACAAACATGAATACAAAATATCTTATATGGGAAAATGTACAAATCTTTATATCAGATCCAGATGTGTAAGTTATTAAAGCCCCCTGTAAAAGTGTTTATGTTACCATTATTGTGTTTTGTGCATTACTTGTAATAGAATATTACTATCAAACCGTGTCCTATTCATATATTTCCTACTGTATATTTTTTTGTATAACTTGTACCTGGTTCATTACAGATACAAACCATTTGCTTCATGTAATTCAATTCTGCTGCTATTTCTGCCAAATGGTAATCCTGAATTTGTTTTCACATTTTCATCAATAAATTCCTATCTAATTCAAGTTAAAACTATCGGTGATGCTAATTTATATATAATCCACATGTCCTCTGCACACATAACATGTTTATTCTGATGCACTGGTCACTCAACAGGTTGTTAAAGATTTGTCTGAACTGAAAGTAAGAAAACATGATACAGGACTTTAACAGACTTTCATTAAAATAACAACTTTAAATGGGACAATATCAGATATTTTCTGCGGTAAAGGTGAAAATGATGCTAAACCAGCAGACTAACAACACCATGCATGCTATAAGGGCACTGCAGAGACAAAGAACTGGAATAAAATGTACTTTTCTTCCATTAACATTCATCAAAGAAATGATTTTACATGTAAAACCACTTAGAGATAAATTTAGCTTCAGAGTCTTGCTCTTTGCCAAATTTAATTAAAAAACACTCAAGGGCTTTATGATGAATTCCTTGTTTTTATGTCGTGGAGTCCAGACTCACATGGAACAAATTCTTCAATATTGAAGCTGTTGGTGGTCCCGATGTTTACTTCAGTGTTATTAGTTTACTCTTCTGAATGATGGCTACTTCTGAATGATGCTTTACTTAATCAGCAATGAGCACAACGTGTGATCTATGATGGTCTTAAATACTGGAGCCCCCATTATCTCTGTTTGACCTGGGATCACGTTGGTTTATCAGTTCCTTTTTTTCTTTTTCTTTTTTTTCTCCGGAGGGGTCATATGAACCAGTGTGTCTTCAAATATGCTTAAAAAACTTTTTGTTTTTCCTCTGAATTTTCCCAGAGTGAAGCTGATCACTGTGTTTACACGGATGACTCTTATGGCAGAATCTGGACATTTTATTGGTTTTGCACCACTGAGATGGGGAAAAGAAAATACAACTGAATCATAGCAATATTCTCAAGTTTTGAGTCTTTTTGGTAAGTGGATATGCTTCATTAGAGAGAGTATTAGCCAGGGGGAAAATTGTTAATCTGGCATGAGCCCCTGAAGCATTTATCTGAAAATCCGAATAGGGCAAACTGCAGCGGATCCCTCTCTGGTGACCATAATTAATGTGAAATGAGAAGTGAGATTCTTTGTGTCCAAAGAGCCTTATCGCAGGTGTTGGGAAGGACAGACAGATGGACAGACAGACAGCCACATGGTTCCACTTTGACGTCTGCTAATTCCAGGGAATCAATCCTAAATGACACCTATGGAATACACAGAGTGGATTTCCCTCTGATGCAGATTGGTAGTGGTTTGCAGATGAAAGACAGTAAAATAAATAAAGCTGTGGTGAGCAGGCAGAGCTCCTCTGTCCGCACAGTACAACCATAATGGGATACATACTGACACGAGGAAAGAAGTGGAGGTCTGCTCCTGTTTTCGCCGCTGTTGCCATGGAAATGCTGAAGAACTACTGCTGCTAGTCTTGAATGTCTGCGCTGACATTTGTTGTGTAAAATATTAACTTTTTTTTTTTTTTTTAAATTTCAAAGAAAGTAGACAGTTACCTAATAAGTGGACTAGCAGGATGCAGCTCTGTTCTTTGTCACCCACTGCTGTTCTGGTAGCTTGCTGGCCTGTTGCTGCTGATACTGTTTTAATCCTAAAGAACTCATTAAATCAAACTCAGCAGTATCAAATGGCTTTTTAACCTCCTCCAATCAATCTTTTCATCAGCTTCTGCGTCTGCGGTCGGCCTGCAGTAAGAATAGTAATGGTAAGACAATACTGGCTTGTCTCATCCTGGCTGGGATCATGCATGATACTCCTACAAGTTAAACTGACCTCCTATTCCCTGCTGTGCCAGCGTGAATTCAGTTTTCTATTACGTCGCATTGCAGGTTTTCTGGAAAGCTCTTCCAATTTTCTCTGCATCTCATGAAGAGGCTGGCTTAGAATAATAATAAAAAAGTGTCTCTTTATTCTCTCTCAAGGCGGTTAAACAATTTGGCCCCATTATTGGCTCACAACAATTGATGCTTTTCTGGAAGTTGGACACATGCACCTAAAATAGGGGGCATTATCAAGGTTTTGTCACTGGTGCCACTGATGTGATTTATTCAGATTCTGGTCGACTCCCGTCTGATGCACTTCAACAAATCACAGCCTGAGGTCTAGCTAACCCCACAGCATGCCACACCACACTCATCTCTGTCTCCCTCTCTGTCCCCCACACAAGTCTGACTGGATGCAACATCCAGCGCACTTATCAGCCAGGGGCCGTTTTCTGTCTGAAAACTGACCAGGAGCATTGTCTCTGCAACTGCATTAGGCAATGCAGTCAATTAGACTGCCACAGCTAAGATTACTTACAAGTAGCGCAACAAATTTATGTGTATATATATATGTGTGTGTGTGTACACTATCGTGTATTGTATGCTTTCCATGAAAAGTCACATTTTATTTAACAGCATAAGTTAAGCATAAGTAAAATAAATAGAAAATGTTATTCTGATTCTTCTCCTTCTGATTTAATGAGCAAACACATTGTACCATTAGAACACTGGAGCGATAGTTGCTATATATATATTTTTGTTTTTTGTGTTTTTTTTATCTTACTTATTAACTCATTACTTATTAACTAATTTGACCTCTTTTTTTTACAGTCCAATAATGCACTCAGCAGATCCACCTTTTCACACACAACAAATACAATACCTGCCGGCTGAAGTGAGTTTTCGTGATGATTTAGGAGTCTGTGACCACCAGCAGTGCCGTGTGACCCAGGGGCTCAGGGTGATAAGACCTTCATAACTCTACTTTATCCCCCTGCTCATTATCAACCTCAATCCCAGGTCTGCCCTGAGCCTTGGGGCAGCAGCAGGGCTGGCTGCTGCTTTACCGTCCCTGGGTCTCTGCAGCCAGGAGATTACACACAGGCTCAGTCTAATGAACCCAAACACTTGACGGTGTCTTTCTGCAGACTTTGGTGAATGAAAAAGACTAGTTTAAGTACAGACACATAATTGGCAAAGAGATAATTTGTAGCATTTTAATTAATGTATTAGACAAAAACAACTTATTAATTGATAAATAAATAATTGGTGTCATCTTTTAATAATCTGACTTGTCCTCCTGAATGAAGAATTTATTAGCTGTATTTATGTCTGTGTGTGTCTATGTATGTCTAGGTATGCCTGTGCATAATTTGAAAACAATTCTAAAACAAAAGTTGTCTTAAAACAATTTGATTTTTATTTTGAATGCATTTTTAAAATCTGACCGATAAGCCATACAGTGTGTATTGCTAATGATTTCAGCACGGGATTATCAGAAATCCCAGAAATAATCAGAAATAATTAGAAAACAGTTTTAATTTTTCTTAAATGAATTTTTAAAATATGATGATACAGAATTGAATCTGGATAGATGATTGGTTTTGCTTCAGTATCTTTTTTTTTATTATTTCGTTTTGATCATTAAAACATTTGTGGTAAAATATCAAGTAAGTAATTACAGAGTAATGTATTTCAGCAAATGAAACAAAAAGATTTAACGATTTGAATCAATTTCTGTTTTAACGAGGTGCCCGCGAATGCACCACGAAGTCACGTTACTAGGTCACGTAGCTCTAGGTCGCTGCTCTCTACTGGACAGGTGAGTCGCTGTGTAAATCGTATCTTTTCTCGTTGCTTGGTGGTGTAATGTATAACATATGCACCAGTAGAACACCTATAGTTAAAGGCCTAAACAGAAGTGGTGTAAACTGACTGTAACGCAGCAGTTCTTCCTGAGTTTCAGCCTGACTCTGAACCAATCATGTTCGACGTTTTCCTTGCGAACCGCTCACAGAAAAAAATAGGCGCCATGCATCTTGACAAAGCTTTTAGGCACAAACAGGCTACCGTAGAGTCCAGTGAACGCAACGCACATAAAAAAAAATGGAAGGCCTATAGGGACTCTTTGTTTCAATGCATAATTAAATTTCACCACTAGAGGAAAACTACACGGTATCTATTAGGAGTATTAAAATTATCTGATTCGTATTTTAATTAAACATTTTTTTTTACCTCAATAAAAACACCAATTCAGCAATTCTTCATGACAAGTAGAAGTTCTCCACGAAAGCAAAACGACATAAGTGTTATCATCAAAATTAGCTAAAATAAAAGCACTGTTTTCATCCTTTGACTGTTATTTTATTATATATGACATCATTTGAGAAGAAAACTAAATTCTGATATTCCAGTTAGGACTTTTTCTCTAATTTTTGTTTTTTGAGAAATATTTACGCATTTGAACATTCATTAAAATGAAAATATGCGAGAAATTTCGATGAAAAAAAATCACTATTTTTTGGACTGTTCTGAATTGTGACCCGGCTACAATCTGCTTTTTTTAAAAAGACAAAACAGCTGGAAACCTCTGGGTTTCATCTCTAACCATTGTATTTTAAAAGTGTGTTATCCAATGAGTACATCTGCATCTGAATCGTCACTAAAGCTGTCAGACAAATGTAGTGGAGTGGAAAATACAATGTTTCTATATGAAATATAGCAAAGCATAAAGGAGAATCAAATGGAAATACCCAAACAAAGTACAATTACCACAAAATTGTACTTAAGTATAGTACTTGATAAATGTCCTTATATTACTTTCCACTACCGCTTGTACCATTGAGATCAGATAGTTTCACACTGAATTTATTTGCTCGATTTTCTTTGTGCTTCATGTTTGAGCAGAGAAGACCTCTTCAAATCAGTCCAGCAGTCATTAATCTCTTAATTATGAGAGGTTGAATCATTTTTGGAGCCACGGGTCTGGACTGAGTCCTGACCAACAGGGCTACCAAAGCTGTCAGTTTGTCGGCCAGCCTGTTCCTCTAACTAACTTTGGCTCTCTGCAGAGGAAACTTATAGCAGTCAGTAGCTGGGGCCAAGGAGATGTGTTAATAAATGAATATGAGAGAATTTTTTTTTGACCTCATGCTGTTATTACTGGCCTCCAGTATCTGCCGCGCGGCCACATACTTTTCATCATGTTCTCCGGGCGGCAAAACACTGGACTGTTTTCATTTGTTTAACTTTCATGTCGTCCTAAGAGGGTTCTTACAAAGTGAACCGCTGTCCCACTGGTGGCTCGTGATTGATGTCTTTCATACAAACCAAACAGTCACCATGTGCCACTCGTCTAAATAAAATCATTTTAATTGGATTTCACTTGATTTTGATGCACTGGTGTTTGTGTGTTTTCTTTATACAGTTCTTGGATTGTATACAGGATGCCTCTTAAAACGCTTTCATTTCCAAAGTAAAGGCATCCAAGCAAGGGACATATAATTTTATCATCGTACAGTGTGCAGCCATGTTTCTGTGTTTTTGGCCTGCACGAGCATTTCCTTCAAGCTTCTGTGCTTGTTCCATGTGTGCATGTGTCGAAGAGTATTTATGTGTTTGCGTGTCTGTGTCTGTGTGTTTTTTTATTTTTTGTTTCATTTTTTGTGTCAGGGCTGCCGCTGTGAATGCGACCTGGCTTTGATGTGTCACTCGCATGCTCTCAGCCTGATAACTGATCAATATTTATGTGTCTGATTACAGCGATGATGATCTGATTGTTTAAGATCTCACCAAAACGTAACAAAAATATTATGAAAACTCAATTACCTTCTGAAATATGCAGTATATTAATTTGTTATGAACATCCAAACGATTAGTGGAAGAATTAATAACGCGGAGACAAACTGAAGCTAATTCACTTGCGGTTTGGAGTTTTGAAACTGGAACAAAAATTGTTTCTTTAGCGACAAGTTAAAGGGAAACAGTTGACTTGTCAGTCATCGCGGAGACATTCCAAGCTATTGTCGTATAAAAGATGAATTAATGAAGATGCATATTGCATAGGGTCTTAGAAAAACATTTTATGAAATATGGGACATTTTATTTGGCTAGACTTTGCTTTAGAATAACAATACTAAATTTAAGTTGTATTTACTTTGGAGGGAATGAAATAACCAGATGTTTCAGAGGCATGCCACAACAATGTGAAAATGGTATTTTTTTTTTTTGTGAAAGTAGACGGTCATATAGTGTACGGTTATATTTAAGAAGAGACGGTATCAGTCTATCTGTCAGAGAGAAGGAGATGTGTAACTGGAGGAGGCTTTCTAGAAGGAGTTTGGCAGGCACTGCAGAGCAAAGGAAAACCCTGGACAATATTCCTGCTTCATGACTGAAAATCAATAACCCAGACCCCGGTGGTAAATGCACGCGAGACGAGACCCCACACAGCGGTGAGCTTCTCCCTGCCCGCCTCCCCCCCCACACACCCCTCGGCCTTCCCTTCCTCCACATTACGGCACAAACCCCAAACTCACTTCAGTGCGTCCAGTGTTGAGTAAAACCCCCGCCATTACTCCCCCATTTTTTTTTTTTTTTTGCAATTTATGTCTTGCACTCTTCAACATGTTGGACTGCAGAACACCAATGAGGGAATCTGGGAAATAGCTGTGAAATGATTCATCATCTGGTTGACCTTTACCACATGCATGTGTCTTTTGTGCTTGCGAGTGAAAACGTAAGAGCGTGGAGCGGGGTGGGTGGGGTGGGGGGGCAGCACAGGGGCGGAGGCGTGCAAATTTCTTGTTTTAATTTCTCAATTGGCTCTTGACCAGGGGTCAAAGGTTGGCTTAGCACAACAGCCCTGACAAGATAAGCACCTGTTTCTCTGCTGGTAGAGGCCAGAGTTATCCTATTACCCTCAATATGTAAACCTCTCAAAGGACCTGTACACACATGCATAAATACTGACGTAAATACTGGAAAACACTAGCTGTCTCAGAGAGAGAGAGAGAGAGAAAAAACACATTAACACTGTCAACACCTTCCACCCCCGTTGCTTCAGAGACCTTCTCTATTACCTGACTACAAACTCCTCATTAAGACCTGCGCTGCGTTTGAAGTCTTTTTTTTTTGTTTTGGTGAAGATGTTTACCTCGTTAGTAGAAAATCTGTAATTGAACGTTCCAGGACGTTCATTACGCTCCACACGTTAAGAGACAATGCGCTGGCACTGTTACCTCTGTGTCCTTTGGGTTGGCACTGCCGTATTTTTAGACAGTAAATAGGCAGAGAGAAAACCACCTTTCTGCGCCGCATCTTAGCACCCATAATTTGACCCACCCCTTGTTTATCTTCGCCCGGGTCCTGCCTGGTCCCGCTGTTTTTCTATTGTGAAATGATGAGGGGGTCAGTTCAATCCGATGCATTTTTTTACTGTCCCCGGAGGGCAATTCCGGAGCGTCACTGAAAACATGGAGGCAACCGAGCTGTACATGCGATAGCGACAAAAACAAGTAAAAGCAAATGTTGAGTTTACAGCAGTGAAATGATGAGGGGATCGGTTCAATTCAACAAATCCTTACCCATTGCAATGAGACATAGACTCATAGAGGCTAGACATCCTACACCATCAGCAACATCATATTTACTCCATTCTTTGCAGTGAGGTAGGAATGGATGATGACGGATTTTTTTTTTGGCATGGGGGGGTCACAGTGCGTTGGGGGTACTGATACAGCAGCCATGTTGAATCGAATGAATGAAAATAAAATTAACCATTTAACCCTCCTGTTATGTTCATTTCTCAGTAACGGCAATGGTCGAAAAGACGTCCAAAACCAAAACAAATCCTAGCAAGGATTGTTAATATTTCATTATTAACTCCATTGCTGACTATTCTATTAGTATTTAGTACAATTGTGTTCCTTACCTCTAACAGGTAATGGTTTAATTAGGATAAGTCACTAGGTTTTCATGAAAAAAATGCATTTTCAAACCTTTTCTTAATGTTTCACCACTTGATACATATAACCTATTTTACATTTAAATTTATTTTGTGTGTGTGTGTGTATATATATATATATATATATATATATATATATATATATATATATATATATATATATATATAAATATTCTGACATTTCTGACACACGTTTACCTCTTGTTTGATGCTGGGTCTTGATCTGATCGGTATAAACCATTTCATTTCATACGTTGATTATACTAATTAACGCAAAATGAATAAGTTTTATCCTGGGGAAAAAAAACAAAAACACTTTTAACTATTTTTTTCTAGATCTTCTAACTCCCAACTAACATAACAAGAGGGTCAGCAGCAATCAAGTGTTGTATGCAGCCAAATCAACCTCTTTATGAACCAGTTTTAATGCTTATCAGGGAGTAACTACTCGGTATTCTATTTTAATGCTATATTCTAGACATTTTAAGACACCTGGACAACCGCTTAGATTTTGGGACTGTCCCGAATTTTTCGTGACGTTCGGCCACTTTAGTACCAGTTGCAGCAGCAGGAACAGAAGCCATGCCCTTTTGGCTCCAAGCACATGCACGCTGGACTGAAGGATTTTAGGCGTCCGCGTCTTTCAGAACGGCGTGGTTAAGGCGACGGCACTTTCCACATAGCGGAGCTAATGATGCCACATCTGCCATGGTCCTCTGAGGCCTGATTAGTCTCAAGGCTTCCTTGGGGAAAGGCACGTTATAATTTCACACCGAGGTGAAGTTGGCCAAAACCTCCGAAAAAGCCCTGAGGGCCCAGAGACAGACTGAGGTACAGACTGATGAGGTGAAATGTGTCGACATGCTACGGCGAAGACAGGCAGTCATTAAAGTGTCAGGATGATGCCAGAGCTCTCCGTTTGTCTTTCTCACCCTGCGGATTGTTTTTTTATTCTTCCCTTCGTCAGATTGCTGTTTTGATAGAAACTGATCATTAGGTGCAAAACGTTTCCTGAAATGAAATCAGAGACTGAGGATACAGTTGTTATGTACACTGTAAACATCTTCTTCCAGTGCGCAGTATGAGTTGCCTCGCTGTTTTTTTTCTTTCTTCCATTCATGTGTCATTTTCTCTGATAATTTTGTCCATGCTGTAGGACTTAAAGGTGTAGTTCGGTATTTTTGACATGAATCTGTATTTCATCCCTATCATCAGTGTCGTATACTCACACCGACTCACCCCCGACAGTGTCCTGTGAGCCGAGTTCTGGTCAAAACGAAAGTAGTCCGGCAGGGTTCCGGGGGACACCAAAATAAAACGTCTTCCTTCTCATACAGCATGTGTTCAAAAGAGTGGTATATTCATCATATATATCATTTATATGCATCACAAAATCAATATCCATGAAAAAGTCCCAGCTCGTAATCATTTGGCCCTACTTTCTCTCCCTTCGTATCTCTGTGCACTGCCCCAAGACGACCAGAGCTATGTCCGTCACAGAAAAGCGATAAAATCCGTGAGGAGATTCAGGCTCATCTTTGTTGCTACAGCCTGGGTAGTCACAAGTGTGCCCCATTTTTACACGTTATGTATGATGTTATGCGATAAACATCTCCCTGAAAAAAGTTGACTAGTGTGCAGCAGTCAGCAGGATGACAGCATGCACTATCAATGTCAGAGAGACTCTCGGAACTTCCGGGAGACTTGGGATGATACAAGCTATAAACATAATATACATATGTGTAAAAACGGGGCACAGATGTACCTGAATCTCCTCACGGATTTTATAGCTTTTCTGTGACAGACATAGCTCTGGTCGTCTTGCGGCAGCGCGCAGAGATACGAAGGGAGAGAAAGTAGGGCCAAGTGATTACGAGCTGGGACTTTTTCGTGGATATTGGTTTTGTGATGCGTATAAATCACTGTTTTGAACACATGCTGTATGAGAAGAAAAACGTTTTATTTAAGTGTCCCCTGTTTTAACAAGAACCGGACCAGAACTCGGCTCACAGGACACTGTCGGGGGTAAGTCAGCGTGAGTGTACGACACTGATGATAGGGATGAAATACAGATTCATGTCAAAAATACTGAACTATCCCTTTAACTTCTCCTGCGTGTTTGTATCTGACAGGCAGCACTGTTAATCCATACATGAGTAAGGGTTCGGGTTGCGCAGGAGTGTGTGTGTTTGTTTTTTGTGCCAGGGGGGTATGTACTATACCGCAGTATTGTAAGTGTGTGTGTGTGTGTGTGTGTGTGCGCGGGCGCATACGTGTATGTGTCTCATCTCGCCATTCGTTGTTAATTAGGTATGCTGATGTGAGTATGTTGCAGGCTTGCATGATCAAACGCAGTGGGTTGAATGTGAAACCTTACAAGGACCAGAGGAAGCAGTCACGAAAGCTGTCTTGGCAGACGGTGTGTGTGAGCCCCGTCGCTCCGAGCCCGGCTGGAATGCTCCCTGGATGCTGTGGCCTTTCAGTAAGCTGGAGCTTTCTGCTGTATTAATCACCCTGCGCAAGGTCTGATTTCTTGGCCTCCCGCTCCGAAACCGAGGCCTTGACACTCGACTCTGCTCCGTTGCGCCGTCCGTGTGTGTGTGTATCGAGTCAGCATGGTTTCCCACAGCATGCGGTTTTCAGATGTGTGCGAAAGCTTGAGAAGGAAACTGGGGAGATTTGACATGTGTATGGTTGGAAGCGAGGGAGAGAGCGTGGCAGAGCCGAGGGGGAGGAGGCGGAGAGCGGCGGCTGGCTACACGCACCTCTGCGGGACAGGCCGAAACTGGCAGACCTGATAAGAAGGGTCGGTCCGAATGAATGGGGGTCAGGGCTGGAGTAGTGTAGTAGGGATCCAGTCTGGCTAGGAGAGACACGGGGGTCTCAGAGGTCACTGAGTCACACAGACAGGGTGTGTAGCCTTACATTGTTCTGAGGCAGCCCATGAATGACGGTGTGTCACGATGAAAACACTTTCTCACAATTGTCTGTAAGACCGCGTGCGCTCATGAATTTTATGCTCCCGTATGCAACAGCGCTGCAGCTCTGTCATGACAGATAGCTCGACCAGGCACAAGATATATACGTTATATATGGACAATTGTTAGAACCTAAAGATCCCCTCCAGGCATGTTTTAAAATGTTTAAAAAAATACCCTACTTTCTATAATAATCAGTGCCTGTGTCTGATATGGTTTTTCCACAAAAAGTCCAATTATCTTGTTAAAATTCTTAAAATTACATCTACTCCTTCTCACTCATTAAAAATTCCAGGAGCTCAAATTCCAGACATAAAATGTCTCCTACTTCACTGTGAAGTCCATTCTCAGTGTTTTGTGCACTTCAAGTTTCCACATCATGCTTGTGTAAGTCGCATATTGGAGCAGCATTAGCTTCCAAACTATTTTGTGATAGTGAACTCTGATTCCATTAATGGACAATTTTCACTGAGCTCAGAGAAACTTTCCACTTTGAGCATATAGTGTCTGCACATACATCATTCTGCACAATGGAGCTCAAACTTTCAACTGTGGGGACGTGGAGCGGCACTTCAATATCAGTATGAGACTACAAGGTGCAGGAAAGAGAAGATAATTTAATGAAGCTTTCTTAATGTATTGTTTGCTTGTAATACAATGTCATTCTGTTTCTCCATGTTGACATTATGCTATTGGCTGTTGTTTTTCCTGAGGTTCCTTCTGAGGGATCGCTATCCTATGGATTTAAAGGATAAAAGGTGTTGTATTATATAATGATTTTAATGGACATTGAGGCAATTGACTCTCGGGCTCTATACAATCTTGACCACTTGTGAAGTTACACTCCAGGTTGAAGCATTTTTGACAGGTCTTAAACGGTCTAATTTAGGGTTCAGCTGCCTCTTTCTTTATAGGTGCCATGGAGCTGCAGAATGAAAACAAATTGAGCAAACTACTGTATATAATATGTATTTTTCTTTTTTTTTCTTCTGTCAATAGATGGGCAACAGATGACCAACAGTGTACATTAAACGTAAGACACAAGAGATCCAAAGATTATTCTTCATTCCCTTCCAAGGTGAGCGACATGAAGGTGGCACTAAGGTGCCTAGTAGTGCCTACTTCCACTTCTGCCTGGGGTAGATAGCGATGTTAGCTTAGCATTGAGCTGTGCTATTTTTGTCAGCATCAGCTTCTATTTCACAAGATATGTGAACTTGGATAGTGTTTGTTTAAAAAAAACAAAAAAAAAACAAAAAAACAAACTCTGAACCATAACCCGTTCAACTAACTAGCAACATTTCAGGGAAATGAAATGTAAATGGGAAGGAGTCGCTTTCCTTTTGTATGCAAAAGGAAGGTGGGAAGTGTGGAAATAACCAGATGTTATTCTGTAATTATCCAGCTCCTCTATAGAAATGCTGTATATGTGTGTGTGTGTATGTGTGTGTGTTTTGGGTTGGCAGTGCCAGTTTAATGACCTAGCCCCTCCGCCCCCCCCCCCCCAGTCTTAAGCCCACGCTATATTTTGCCATTAAACCCCTGTCTCAAGCTCTTATTTCTGGGGGAATCTGTCAGTGTGACGCAGCACTGGTTTGTCTTGGCAGCTGCTCCACTGCTATGGGATACAGATGTTAACGGTCTGTGTGTTTCCCAATTAAAGCATTAATTCAAATCAACCCAAATGATCGCACACGGCGTAACGACGACCAGGGAGGCCCCTCTTGCTCTCTTTCTACTTCTCTTTCCTGTTTTTCCCTTGCTCTCTCCTCCCTCCCTTTCTTCTTAAATGTCCATCTTTTCTCACCCTGTGGCCTCTTTAATTGTCTCCATCACCTCTTCAGTTCATCAGTGTAATCCACCTCTCTCCTCTCCACTCCCTCTCCTCTCCCCCCCGCTCCCCCCTGTGATTACTCACCCTGCATTCTTTTAGCATGCATCAAAGCGGCCAATACTAAATGTGGAAAAAGTGAATGTGTAGAAGAGGAAGACAATAGCGCAATGAGGCTCCGCTCTGTCGACCATTTCATTTTTCCACTATTTTCTGAGATTCAAAAGTGTTTATTTTCCTCTCTCTGCAGCAGCTATGGTACACTGATATATTACATGACTATAGAAAGCGTGTCATTTAGCAAAATGACAGATTTCATGCTCCTCAATGAAAGCCTTTAATTCTGAGGGATAACACGACTTTTAAGGGCATTGCAAACTCTCACAGTAACGGGTGCAAACACACACACACACAAACCAATCCAACCACCCACCCACCCACACACTGATGTGCACTCTCACACATGTTCAGGTCCCAAACATCCTGCTGCAACTAACACTAACTCATCGTGTGTACAAACAAAAGTCTTGAGGAGGCAGGACATGCTTCAGAGAATGACACCCACCTGTGCAGGTCAAACAGTTCATGAGTTAGTGGCCTCGCAGAGCAGCTTGCACGCTGAACACTTGCACATTCATGACCCAGTGCTTATATGAAACCCATTCTCTTTTACTCACACACACACACACACACACACACACACACACTTCTCCACTGGCACATGCAGCACATACTATTCTCCCACTTCAAACATGTTTCTGAATGTATTCACAGAGCCAAGCAGGCTTAACAATGGCCAGATATAGAGAAAGTTCATAAGTTTTCTGAGTAAACAGTCAAAATATGGCTGCAGGCGGGGAGGGGATGAGCTCCATCTGGAGAAGCTGAGGCCAGATATATGTGTGTGTGTGTGTGTGTGTGTGTGTGTGTGTGTGTGTGTGTGTGTGTGTGTGTGTGTGTGTGTGTGTGTGTGTGTGTGTGTGTGTGGGTGTGGGTGTGTGTGTGTGTGTGTGTGTGTGTGAGCATGTTCATGTGCAATGGCAGTTGTGAAGAAGATGAAGATGTCAATGTCCTTGTATATATGTGTGCGCATTGCACGGCATCTGTATGTGTGTGTTCCCCTGTCCTCCCAAACCAAACACAGTTAACAGTAGCCTGCTGTCATAACACCCTGCCATTCTACAATGGAGGTTGCTGTTCATTCTAAACAGGAGAGAGAGAGAGAGAGAGAGAGAAATGCTGCAGAAACAAAGAGACTAAAAGGCTGAGAGAACAGCAGCAGCAGCAGCAGTGTGCCGAGAGACACAGTAAAAGAGAGAGAGAACGGGAAAAGGTAGCGATAAGGTAGGAGTGAGATACTGTACTGACCGTGTGTGAAATCTAGACTGATTATTCTATTGTGAGCGAATAGCAGGTTCCTGAACAGTGCCAAGCGGAAGTTCACCACATGCAAGAGGTTGGGAGAACCATCAATAGACTCTCTGAGGTCATTTTGTGTGTGTGTGTCCGTTGCTTCATATCTATCTGTGAGTACTCTACGGCATTTATGAGTGTGCGCATGTCTGGCACATCATCAAATGATCATTGTGCTCAATAAAAAATAAAATATTAAATAAAAACCATCAGCAAACCTAAATTATATAAATATATACATATTTTTTTCCTCTGTCGTATTTTGTGTTCAGCTGATCTACTGTTTCACAAATTCATGAGTTTTGCGTTGGTTTATCATTTCACTACGAAAACACATCTTCGTGTGAATTTGCATTTGAAGACGAGACACGAAAGACACCCGACAGCAAAGTAACTCCCTCCGATTAAAATCGGTCTCTGACGGAGGTGAATTTCCAAATTTCCCTTTGAGGCCGACTCACAATAACACGCAGCCTAAACAGTGAAAACGGCAGAACACACACAGACTCGCACACACAGGCCTTAAGTTGGGGGGTCCAGTGTAAACAACAGTGACATGATTTTATTTTCCTCTTTGCCAGCGCTCAGTAAAATTGCTTTCACGCTTGCACTTTCTTTCCATCTCTTCTCTTTTTTAACAAGTAAAGGGAGGGCGGGGGGGATATAAATACAAGGCCTTGTTATCCACATTTTATTGTGAGATGTCTGTGTTTGAATTCTTTTTTATATGCTCTAATAAGAGCCAACAGCGATTAATCTAGATATTGACAACTTTTTTAGACGAATATAAACAGCTTTCTCTCACTTCTTTCACAACCTTGACTCCAATCCCTGACATAATTGACCAATATGTAGTATATAAACCATCACCGAATAATTAATCTGCACCGATACTCCAAATATTTAGAGGAAAGATTAAAATTGCGTCCACCTACTATTTATTTCAGAGCCCAGTCAAAATTATGCACATCATCCTAAGAAGTTTGGGATTTTGTTTTTAGTTTTCACACAGAATGATTTATCACACTTAAACAGCTGCAGCTTCGGAACTGAGGAGGAAAGTATAAATTAAAAAGTGAGCATGTAAATTCCTAAATGATATAATATCAGATTTTGTTCCTGGTTCATTTAAAAAAAAATGTTTTTCAACTAGATATTATTTGTATTGGACAGAATTTTGTTCCTCAGCTCTCTCCAAACAAAACCTTTTATTTTCCGTAACGGCATAATCCTTAAATTAAATTTGTTAAAATTACAGAACAAAAATAATGTTGGGACTTTTCTTTTTTTTTACTAGATTACTGCATGCCTTAAATCCACTGAATTACAGAACTATTAAAAAAAAGCAATAGATTATAGTGACATTGCCAGGAATGCCCTTTGATAATATTTTTAGCAGATTCTCATTTTTAAAAGATGGGTCAGAATTTGAATTTTCAATTTCAAACCAAGCATTGTGTACAGCACATTCGCTTACCTCTAATTTCATACATGCAGATATAAACTTCATATGCCTCTAACTGTGTGAGGTAGTTTCAGTCTTTTGTCTCTCATCCTGTCTTACCCCATCTCTGTGGTGCTTTGCTGGATTACAGGCTTCAGGAGTGCCACCTAATAACAGGGTACACCATGAGTTCCACTTCAGACCCATTTTGTGGACGGATACCTGATACGTTCGCTCGTTCTATCATTGTCATAAGATGCATGGCTCTAATTAACTGTAAATATAGGTCATTTTCCCCTCCAAATTATGCACATGATGCTCTCTCATTGGAAGTGAGTTAGAAATTTAAACCACATTGTGAAAGGCCCATAGATGGGGGGCGGCGGGGGGTGGAATAAAAAAAATGAACAAAAAAAATATTAAATATTAATTAAAGTGCGTTCGGTTCAGTAAACAGGATTATTATGGATCCCAGAAGTTCTCTTTCTCTGGTCAGGCTGAACTTGGCAACGGTGTCAGTGGACATTTTCTCTGTCAGGCCACAGGAGTCAGTACAGCAGAGCCAGCTGCCGAGGCTCACAGCCTGGCCTCTAATTAAAACAGTGGAAAATGAGATAACTCCACAGATCCATCATGGCCGCCGTTGGCTGTCAGAGCGCTCAGGGGCTGCCACCCACCGTATGTTTACACCAGGGCCACTCGGCCTCTCTGCTCTCAGGGTGTTTTTAGAGTCCCGGCCTGATTTCTCTAATGGGCCGAGAGGTTTTTTTAGCCTCCTTCCACCCTTGCTTTGCTGCAAACCTCACTGCACTCCCACCCCTCCTTCGAGTGTTCCTGATGGAGTTGACAGAGGCTCGGGGTGGCAGGGTGCCCCCCCCCCCCACACCCCATTCCGTCGCCTCCTCCCATATTTCCCACCCACTCCGCCTTGTTAGCCCTTCATTTATTAGGCCCTAATGGAAGCTGGGAGCGCTGTGATGTCACGCAGTGGTGCATGGAGAGGACAACTTTTTTTTTTTCTTCTTCCTTCATCCTTTAGCTGTGCCTCAGCTTCTTCAATTATAAAGCAGCGATTTTCCATTCACCCCCCCTCTCCTCGGGCATCCTTTTTGCCATTCGCTACCATTTCTTTTCTTTCGTGTTTATCTTGAAGTTGCTTTGCCAGCCAGGTGGTCATCAAGAGTTTGCACAGAAGAGAGCAAGGCCAGTTTGGCAGCTCCCTCGCAAGGTCATGCACAAAGTGCGAGGGAGGGCCCAGAGGTCTGCAGCGTGCCAGGGTCAGTAATTCATTTATGGGTAGAGACTTGGAACGTGCCTGCTGCCTGGCTATTTTGTGTTAAAAGACCTATTTTGACAGCTGCCATTTAAAAAGAGAACTACCACTGTGATTAGAGTCAGGGGGGAAGCTGTCTTCATTCTTGCTGAATAATGGCAGAGTGTTTAGCAGATCCCCTTCAACTTCTCATGCCAGCCTCACTAATAATCCTAAGGCCTCTTCCACAGCTTCTGCCAACACGCCGCAGAGGAATCCGTCTCTGTTTCCCTTCCACAGGCAGAGCACAGCAGCCTTTACACTGGAAGGAATGTGGAGGTAGAGTTGAAGGACTCGTCACAGCTGGAGACATGTTAGCACCCTGTTAGCAGCTTTGAAATGTCAATTGTTGAAAAATAATCCACGAATTAGCTTTCTAATGCTGTCTTGACAGCAGAAATGTTTTCTCTGCTACTGAGATTTTAATGATTTAACAGCTAGTTTAATAACAATGCCCCACATATCTGATGACGGGTATCTCCAAAATACACGGATAACATGACTGATGTGTTGCCGCTTCATGGCACACAGCTGTTGAATAATCATTATTACGGATCCTAATTTTTTATACATGAATTACAGAATATGACCAACAGCCTGCACTATATTAGAGACCCATTTCATTGATTATGATGGAGACCAACAGAAAAGCTGTGTGCAGTGTGTGTGCGTGTGTGCATGCGTGTGGCGTCCAACAGGCCACCCAGCGGAAAGCTCATTAGTTTCGGTAACACATTACTTCATATTTCAGGCGGAATATCGTTAGACAAATCCCATTGATCAAGCTGCTGTGAATGCAGCTGAGCTGATGACAAAGACCACAAATGTGATACTTTGCTCTGTAACCGGACACTTGTTTTTGTTCTCATTTCAGAAGAGGTGTGTGCACACAGCTTGGTCAGCGGCATGTGCCTCATTTAGAAATCACGCAGGGATCATTACAACACCATTCTCTCTTTCTCTCTCTCTCTCTCTCTCTCTCTCTCGCTCTCTCCTCAGTAGTAGCTAACACGTTTTTCAGACGTCAACAGATGTCAAATTACTCCACAATTAGCCCAATGGGCCTCATTGCACGACTGCATTTTGTGCTTTCCCTTAAAGAGGGGTTTCGTAGATTGGGCTTTTGATTCCTATAAGATGACAAGTCATCCATCACACTGAGCTGCTCCCCTCTGCATGCTTCTCTCTTGTTACATGTCTCCCTCTCTTTCTTCACCAAAGGCTTTCTCCTTGCTCCCTCTCTCTTCCCCTGACCTCTCTCTACGCTCACTTGCTCTTTTTCTGCTCCCCTGACTGTTTGTCCCCCCCCCTCCAACCCTCCTGTCACTCTCAGTCAGGATGAAAAAAGGTCAGCGCGAGAGTCGGCAGAGAGAAAGAACAGGAGAGTAAACAGGGGAGAGAGATCAAGAGCGTTTTACACCCGGTATAAATATTTGCAGAAATGTGGCTGGAACACGTGGAACACACATGAAGTAAATGAGAGAAGGGGAGAACATTGCTGCAGTTGAATTTCTGCACACATGCACATGAGAGCCACATGCAAGCGTGCACATATACACAAACCCCCCAAAAAAAGAGCCTCAAATCTCGCTCCGTGGATGGCATTCAGGCTGGCAGAGCATCGGAGTGAGTGGAGAGACCACCCTTCAACCAAATGGCGTCCGGTGCCAACCCTCATGTCAGTAATAATCTGTTCTGTTGTAGTGTCCTTGAGCAAGGTATTGAATCCCATACCAGTTCCAGCTGACCATGTGCTTCGTATTAAAAACTTCCCTTGTGCATATCGCTGCAGCTTCACTTGGTTATTACATGAAGAGGCAGAATATAATCTCAGCAGCGCTCATGCGAAATCGCGCTGGACGGTGACACGCAGACGCGCTGAAGAGGTCTAACTCGCTGTCGTCAGCTGACTGAGCGCCGGGCCCTGCAGGAGTCACACACAGCTGGTTTCACTTGCAATTCCTCCTATCTAATTACTGATAAACATGCAAACACCCGGCGATGCCACTGAGGGTTTTGGCTGTGATGGATGGACAGGTGAGGAGTCCTAGTCACAGATAGTGTGATAGCTCATACGAAGCAGCCGGGTGCTGACAGAGAGATAAGTCTCTATCTGTGGATGATAGATAGCATGACAAAGTGGTGAAATCAAACCTGATCTCTCATGTTAGTAACGGGATGAAAAAGTAATGACGTGAACAAGACGAAAACAGAGAAGCTTAATTGGAGGAAATTAACCTTGTAAAAATGTAAAAAAAAAAAAAAAAAATCCAATGTTAAACATTATTTAAAGGAGAAAGACTAATAAGCAAGACAGCAAGATGGATAAATCATATTTTTTTGTGGAGTGACATATTCAGTGACCTGTACTGCTCATTGTAGTAAAAATGTGGCTCCTCCGTCATCCTGCTGAATTGCTCTCTGTTCCTGCACTGCTGGACAAAGCACACACATCACTGCTGCCTTAAAAGGAGGGAAACATCCCACAGACACAGACGTGACAAGCTCCACTCCTGCTTCCCCTCTCCATTCAGCACAGTCACATTCTCTTACTGCTCAATCCCACCTCTGTTTCCATCTCTGCACGTCTCTCTGACTCTCTTCATCACTAGAAGTCAGGCTCATGCAAATCTACGGATTGCTCAGTCAGTGCTCAAAAGACATCTGAGGTGCTGCAAGAAGAGCTTCTCCTTGTTTTCTAGGTACAGAAGTGCCATACCCAAATAATAAACCCTGATTGACTTGATTTTGATGGACGTATTTTCAGGAATATGGAATCGATGAATGCAGACAGTAGACTAATCAGCAACTCGTCGCCGTAGAGATGATGCATAGTAAAGAGAAAGCATTTATATACGGTAATTAACGAGGATATAACTTTGTGAACCTTTGAGCAACTGCGTCCCATCCCTTTATTTGTTATCTCTGTATACGGAGGGTTAGGGGGCCAGCAGCAGCCCGTGTCTCCTCCCACTGCAGCCCACTGTAACCTCCAGGCTGCTCGTCTGAGGCTTCAAATGCCCTCTGCAGCACAGGGTAATTGAGTGGTGAACAGATAAGGAAACTAGCTGGGCTGATCTGCTGGTATGAGTAGGGAGGGGATGTGGTGGGGTCCCAAGGGCATCGGGGTCATTTGGCTGCTCTCTCTGGATTGGTAAAGGAATGTTTGCAACAACAAGGAAAACATTTTATGGACCTAATTACTGTAATACACACACACACACCAACATACACGCACAGACACCTCAACTGAATGATTGTCATTTAGAAGACTTTTTGACTGTACCATCAGCAGAATCTAGTTAAAGTACCAGTGAAGTACCAAAATAATCTGTAAAAAATCTAATATAATAATAATAAAATTATTATTAGGTATTTATAATTAAATACATTTTAAATGTTTTTTTATACTGTTGAGTAGCCAAGTTTATAAAGAGTCTTGTTTTGTTGAAACATTAAAAATGTATCTTGGTAGCAATATCAAAACTTTAAAAAAGTGAACAATATGGGATTTTTAATCTTTAACTGTCAAATAAATAGAATTTTAGTGGAGTAAAATTCCTATTGAATTATAGCAGAATAGAGGTAGAACTTAAGATAAAATAGAATCAATCAAGTAAAGTACCTCAAATAAGTAGCAAAGAGTAGATACTGGAGTAAATGAATTGAAAGTTGAATTCCAGCACTGCTTAAAACAAATAATCCAAAGTGTTTCTGTAAAATAATAATCATAAAAAGGCAAAAACACTCATCTGACAAAAAAAAATGAATATTAAACAGATTATACACCATGAAACAACGGCGAAAAGTCCCTCTCTTTTCCTCTTTGTGTCTCTTCCTGTGGTAGTTTCTGTGACGTCTCCGTCAGTGTTGCTGCTGAGTGCTACATGTTGCAGAGTTGTGGTGTTGCTGTCACTTCCAGCTGCTCGTTCTATCAGCTGTCATCACTTCCATGGGACCATCACAGCCAATTAATTCTCTGCATCCCCACACTACTATTCAAGAGCTGCAGCTCCATGTTTGTGTGTGCTATTCTTGGAAGCTACATCAGCGCTGTTCAAGGCTATGACGTCACCTCAGAGGCAGCTGTTTTTATTCCATGTCCTCCTTGCAGCCACTTGCACCGCTCGGCAGAATGCTGAGTAATACAGCTTTAAATGCTTTTTTCTCAATCTTAGAAAGTAGAATATCGGACAACTTTTTCTACTAGTGACAAATATCTCTTTGATCTCACGTGGGGCCTCTTTTCACCTGTCTCATTTTATAGTCAAGAAATGTGCAAAAGTACCTTTTTCGGAGGTATGTCTGGTTTCAAACCTCTGAATCACTGCCCAAGCTGTTTTAGAGATTCAAGTAGTAAAATCGACAAAACAGCAAATCAGGTGCATTTGTATCAAGTATCACAGACACAACCGCAGCATGGTTCAAGCCTAAAAACTCACATGTAAAAGATAAGCCAGCAGAGATGGATAATTTAATGAGTTTGAGGTGTGTTCAGGATTAAGTTGTGTTGCAGTAATGCTGGAGAGATTAGAAGGAGGAGGGTAATGAACCCTGGGGTCCTGCGCTGGCCAAGTAATGGCCCAGTTTTATCATCCTACGACTTCCTGTAGCCTCCTCTCCTGGGAAGGCCGGCTGGAGCTCTGCTGGAAGCCCTCTGATAAAAAACCCTGGCTAATGTTCACATGCTGCTGGGAACGAAAGAGAGAGAGAGCAGAAACAGTGAGGGGGAGAAGAAGACAGTGAGATGAGATAGTGTTTAATAGTCATAGAAATATTTTTTTTTTTTTGGAAAATCTCACAACACAAAGGGCTACGCCTTTTAACACACTCCAAATGATGTGATAAAATACAGTGCGGGTCGTGGTGACCAGCCCATCAAAACGCTTTCAAAGACATGTGTCACATGTGGTTAAACTGTAAGACAGTGGAAAAGAGACTGAGTTCTTAGATGAGGGGAGGGAAGATTGTTATTTTGGTGTTTTTGGCCCCGGATAAGAGTAAGTCCAGTCAGGGGATAGGCATGCTGTACGCCAGGCATGAAAAACCATGGGAGCAAGAACCAGGAAGAAGAGCATGATGATCACACAACCTCAGATGATCCCAGGGTACCATGCTGACTTCCTATGTTGGGAAACAAAGACAGTGGGAAGAAAAAGCAATAAATTTAAGCATTTTGCCGAAGCGGGTGAAAAGCTATGCTGAAGTGTGAAATGTGTCAGTTGTCATCATTAAGATTAAAGGAATAAATAAATGGGGAAAAGGACACTGAATATGAAGTGATAAAGCATTCTGCAGGACATGCAGAGTTTGTGTGTGTGTGTGTGTGTGTGTGTGTGTGTGTGTGTGTGTGTGTTTCATATAAATCTGATGTCATATTCTCAGTTTGTGGATGTCTATGTGACATTTTCTAGCATATGTGAGGAGTATCTGCGTTTCTTTATTTCTTTAAGCTGAACTGCTGTCTTACGATCCATCATCTCCCTTTATAGCTCTACTGTTATTCAGAATAATCACATTCACACAACTCTATATCTAATCCTACCATCTAACCTCTAATAATTCAGTTTTCAGTGGCTTGTTTCTGCTCACTCACATTCATCTGGAGCAGATTCTGGGTACTGATTTTGCATAATAGTTTATGAATTATGTACAGTGAAGTACATATAAAATGTATGCATTAATTTATTAATTAATTAGTATCATAATGACATTTTAATTAGTATCTGTTTCATGCTTCATGTATTTATTTTTTTTAATCTTTTCACATCAGCTCTTCTCTCAGGCTTACAAGAACTTGTCAAAAAATGACAATACAATGGATAAAGTGAAAACGTATTACTCTCAAGCTTAAAACTGCAATCAGTAAAATATTGTCTGGCTGTAATTTGTCTATTATTGCCATTAATTCGGGTCTCTTCTCTGTTACTTCAATGGATGCTGAGAGTTTGAGCTGTCTAAAGTTATGTGCTTAGAATATGTGCTTCCATTTAATGCTCTGTATTAAAATCATAGACGGGTCCAAAACATCAGTAGATATCATTTGAAAGGCCGACACAGCTGCAAACAACATTCAGGATAAGCCAAACAACATGCCCAATTGTTGAACAATTTTTACAACCGTCCAATGGCACAAGTTGTTTAACAGACCAGAACAAACTGCAGGGATAAGGAAAGTAACTTAAACTATTATTCTAGCTTCAGGAATGTGGCACTACCCAGCCCACTATCTCTATAAATTACATCTATATTTGAAAATTCAGCACTCAACCGGTTGAACTTTCTTGCTGGAACCTGACGTTCACTTCACACTGACCTTAAAGTCCGTCTGAAAGAGCATTTAGAGCATCTAATGTCTGTATAGTGACGTCTTTCTCATATAAACAGGATATTCAAATTCCTCCCAACAATTTGTTGGGAGGAATTTGATTGGTTGGTCCACTGAAAAGTGGAGGTATCCTGCATGGTGTAGCCTAGGCATATGCAGGACAAATCAGGCAGCGGATAACGTTCAGCTCCATAGTGGAGTGTCACATATTATTTATCAAAATTTGTCAAAATGTGTTTATATTTTACTATAAAAATAGAAATAAACATGATATGTGTGTTTTTTGGTCAAATATTGTTAAATAAATGAAGCAAATAAATGAAACAAAATATCAGAGACATGATAAGGATTAAAAAAAACAAAACATTTAATTTCATGAGATTTTTAACAGTAGCATGTTTGCCATTCACTGATCTTGTGGGTTTCGAAAAAACAAATCTGTCCAGTACTGATGTTCATGCTGGAGACAGGGTTGCACCATCGAAAATGTCTCAGATTATTGTTGCCAGAGACAAGGAGTCAGCAACAATGGGTACGTACTACAATGAGCCAGAAATAATGAGGATTTGTAGGAAATCCCATTAAAAAGTTTGTGCAAAAAAAAAAAGAGACATCTCTGGTTTAGCTCGAGTTCCAGCAGCTTTCAGCTCTCTGTGTATTTTCCTGTAAATGTTTGTTTCATCACTGCTTCTGTAAAGCCGAAACATGATTATAATGTTTTCTTTCCATACTCTAAGCTTAATGCCCACCGCTGTGCTGAACGGTACAATTTAAGAAGCTCATTGTTTCGCCTGAAACTGCTATTCTTCTGCGGCGTTCAATAACTGCAGCTCCGTACTGTAAACCTCCTGGGCGTTGTAGTTGTGGGATGCTGACAAATTAATTGTTTGTTTTCTTTTCAAATGAAGCTGTTCTTGATTACAGTCATTGACTTTGCATTTAGCCAACAATAATGCCTGAAATGTTTAGGATTTTCAGACAGGGTGTTGAGAGAAGGATAGTGGAACAGAGGTGAGCTTAAAAAGGGGATGGTATCCGGCTCTCTTTCTCTCTCTCTGGCATGTTTCATCATGTGGAATAATATTTTATTTCAGGAGAGATAAAAGGATTTCTTGAAGTCCAGCACAGGAAGAGTGGGCTCTCCACAGTGCCGCCTGGGTGGAGCCGATGCACAATGTTGAATGAATTCCATTAGGCCCTAAATTACCTTTAATAATAAAACAACAGGCAATTACTGGGGCGCCATTAGCATAGTATCGAGGTGTTTGCTCGTGCGTGTGGCGCGGGCCAAACATATGGTTCGGCTCACGGCAAGCCCACCGTTATAAAGCTAACATTGTCATGACTGATGTATGGTGGCGCGGTAGTGGGTCCTGAAAGATCCATTTGTCTTCTCAATTAAAGCTGAGAGGGGGAAGAGAGGAACGGGATATGGGGGCAGGGAGGTTAGGGGGCTACCCCCTGTGCGGTCCGCACTTAGGAACATGTGGTGGGGGGGCGAAGCGGGCTGATGTGTGTGTTTGTCAGAGAGAGAGAGAGAGAGAGAGAGAGAGAAACAGAGAAAGACCGAACAAGTGTGTGTCGAACAGTTGGATGCGGGCCAGATAAAGCCTGGGAGTTGTTTTGGCAGCTCCTTTTCACCTAAATGCTCCTACCCTCCCACTTAACTCCCTTCTCCCATATCTTTTCCTTGCCATATTCCCCACCCCTCTCCATTTTGCCATGTAGTCAGGAATCTCTTCCCCGGGGCAGAGGCCACTTTAATGTGGGAAGCCTGGCAAAGGCAATCAGAGACCCAGACTCTTCTACGCCACACATACACACACAGACGCATACACACACACACACACACACACACACACACACACACACACACACACACACACACACACACACACACACACACACACACACACACATACTGAGTAGTCTCTTATCTGACTTGACGACATGGGATATATGTTCTCTATTTCCCTCCATGATCTAACACCGTCTCACCATCAAGTACTACAACCTAGATAAGAACAAATGAGGGAGAAGGGGGGATGAGGGGAGCTATTATTTCACAGCCTCCAACACAACTCGGCAAATCAGTATTCATCCATTAGGGTATGGTTTTCAACAACTAGTTAAATAATTAGACTATCTACAAAGACATTCTTTGATGCTTGTCAGCTCATCCGGTTCATGTTGTTTTTCATCTTATTTTATCTGAGAAATTACCTTAAACACAGCACCACTTAAGGAGCATTATTTTCTACTTCTGAGGGTCTATTAATTGGCGTAACTGATGATTCAGTTTTGCTGCGGCCTGTCGTGTGAGCTGGGAAACTCAAGTGATTCTTTCACCTCCTCACAAATGTGTCACTGCGATTTGCCGCATACAGACATCAAACACTGTCATCACGACTTTTAGTCATTAGTTTGTTATTTTCTTTAAGAATTTGTAATATGATGTGAAATGGACACAAACACAAATAGACACTTTGTGGTAGTGTTATTTTGCTTTGACTACAAGACTGCATTAGGTAAAGCAGTATTAATCTTTCTTACAATGAAACATATGAGATTAATAATTATAAATAGTGAAATCATCAGACTATGTTACATGGCAAGGATACACCATACAGACATGGGCCTAGATTAATTCAATTAGATTGAACATTGGAGGAGACAAACATTCTCCCCCACTGAAATTTTGAGAATCAAATATTGGTCATTCTCGTGGGTATTTCTACACCAATTTGTGCATTTCTGCATCATTATGTGCTTTTTTTCCTGCACCATTTGTGCTGTTTCTGCACCAGTTTAGAAAAGGCCAAAAAATGTCATTATATAAGTAAAGGAAAAACACAAAATTCCGACAATAGGTGACAACTCAAAATATGAGGTAATATAATGCAATCCAGGTTTCAGGTGTTCTGTATGGCTCAAATATTTATTCTCCTGTAGATCAACTTTTCTCATTTAATATTATCCTGCTGAATCAACATACATATAGGCATGATTAATTCTTTTTTTTTTTCAAAATAAAAATCCTCTGCTTCTTTTATGTTTTGATTGGGGGACACAACATTTTTGTAAATATTTGCACATGTTCTAGATATTGAGGGAGTCGTATCCCCTGCCCCCTCCCCGAAATCTACACCTATGCGTACAGGCATGAGAAAACACTCGCCCAAACCAAATCTCTCTCTGTCTGTCATTCAGCGCCTGAGGTGGTCTGCGCCAAACAACCACTAAGACTAAACAACTCTTTGTATTATCTCATTTGTTATGTGAAGTAACCTTTCATTAGCACCACGGCTCAAAAAACAAAAAAAAGAAAACACATAAAAGGCCTTGCACTTTTTGTCTTGGTCATTTTGAACATGAAAGGAAGCTTCTCTGCGTAGAATAAAGTGCTCAAACTTTCCGTAGTGTAACTTTCTGTGAACCTCAGCTATGAAACACATCAAAAAAGATGACATGAACAGTAAATTCTTAGAAATGTAGGCAGATTTCCACCAGTGACACGTAAATAATGTTTAAATTAGTTACTCCTAATACAGAATTTGTGTGTGCGTGTGTCAGGGAACATCTCTGAAGATCGGTATCCAACAAGTTATTTGGGTACCATACATGTGTAATGTAGTTAATAATGGGCATTGATTATAAATTGTATGATTAATTAATACCCTGCTGTTAGTCTGTTCTATACACATGCTATGGCACTTCAAACCTAATCGGTTTAATGTGTGAAATATCAGCCTGAAAAATAACTATGTCTTTCAATGTAGTAGAGTAGTATGCTATTTTCCATAGAATTGAAATGCATCAAAAATGTAGTCAAGTGTAGTACTTGAGTAAATATTCTAAGTTACTTTCCACCAATGAGGGTAACCCACCCCTCAAGGTGACACACACACGCACACACACACACACACACACACACACACACGCACACACACCAACTCCATTAACAAAGCCGCAACCTCCAGTTTCATACATCCAGATAAATATTATGATTTAAAAAAAAATGTCTGGCTTTGATTTAAATCAGATTTATGCTTTAAAACGGAAAACATTTCTATGATGACTGTGAGGAAGCTTCAGTGAGGACCGACAAAAGACACACACACACGCACACACTCACACACACAAATACACGCTGTCTGTGCTGTTGCTACTGAGAAATCCTAATAAAGGCAGTATTGTTCCAAAATGTCTTATCCCGCCCAACAGCTCCTAATTGGCCCTTCTCATTATCCTGCCTCAGTGGTACACTGTTGGTGGTATGCAGTGAAATGGAATCGCACTTCTAAGGGGCACAGGGGAAGTGCACTATATGCTCAGTGTGTGATGCTTTTTAATTCAAGGTCTCATCCAATTCCCTGTTGCAGCTTGTGCTGGAACATCTGGAGCAGGCGTTAGCCTTCCGTCTGTGTGTTTAATATCCGCTGGCAGCTCTGAGAGTGCAGACCTAAACAGAACTCATTGGTTGTCTATGAGGCCATATATTCCTAGCACGTTTGGTGATCTTTTACGGTGTCGAGGACATACTGTACCTGTTAGAGCGGCATGTACGCTACACAGAACCTCCATTCACCTTATTTCAACTCCGGCAGCTGCCAAAAAGCAGACACTTCTCAGCCAGCTGCCAGTGTAGCGGATAAAAATAGTGGAACATGTACTAAAAAAAGACAGTATGAGTGCTTTCCAATCACAGAACCGGTCGATACATGACACTGTACCAACAGGAACGTCGTGCGGGTTGACGTGGCTTTAGAACTAACCTCCCTTAACAAGACGCTAGCCGCATTTCCCTTTGTATTTATTGTGAAAAAGTATAATAAGTTAAGCGAGTGGTTTATGGCGGAAATGGTTTGAGCGTGGTCCTCTTGTGTGAAACTGAATCCTCTGCTGCATTATGGAAATGTGAGGCTCAGAGTGAGTGCAAAGCAAACTGAGGCGGCTCTAATAGTGTGGTGCACTCTAATGAAATCAGCAACCCCAGGCCTCAGGAATGAGATTCATGCACGGCTTTTCATTCCCTACATCCTCACCCAAGTCGTCTTTGCAATTGGGCGTTCCAGTGCTGGTTTTTAAGGAGAAGAGAGGCCTCACGTCTCATCTGGCTAAAAGGATGGAAGACTATCTCGGAATCAGCGGCGCTTTGGTATTTTGGAGGCACCGCGATTCCTTGCCTGACAGGGAACAGCACGGGAAGAGATGTATAACGTGCTGGGTCGAAGTAATGTACTGAACAGACAGAATGGGCTGCAGCAAAACAACAAAGCCAAGAGCCATAATTTTAACTTTATATGCATTGTCTGATGAGAAACAGGACGGAATCACAGGAAAAAAAAAAAAGGCATTGTTTATGACATACGGTTGCGCCCGCCTTTCTTTTCTGTCTCACCACATCGGAGCACTCTAAGTACAGGCTATCGTCTTTTAGACAGCCCTGTCAAAATGTAACATGTCACTTTCCCTGCAATTTAATAATTTTGTATTTATATTAGCAGCCTGTGCTAGTCCAAGCAGTTACTGAATTGAAGAGTGAAGCCGTACAACTTGTAAAGCCGACTTCAGAATTTCAGAACGCGGGAGCGTTTATCATAGAAAACACTGCAACACTAAGAGAAAATCAGCTTTGCTTTTTCTCAATTACTCTTCCTCAACACCTCACGGTACGGTTTGCCAGAACGATGCTTTTTAAACGTAAGTGGCTGATTGATGTATCCAGGTTTGAGTGGCTTAAATGAGGAGTCAGACCCTTTTAGGGAGGTGAATTGGCGATGTAAGAGACACCCACACAGCCCCACAGACGGAGGAACCCTTAGGAAGTTCTGGGTTAATTAGATTTGTCCTACAACGCAGCGCAGCCCTTTCCACTTCAAATATTTATGGATCACACGTCAGGAAAACAGACATTTGAGACCACTCTGAGAGCTGACTAACATGAATTCTCCTCATACTCAGGCTGCTCCCCCAACCGCCTGCACAGACATGAGAGTCTGAAACAGACAACGCAAACAGAAGGCTCCAATGAACGTACTTGCGCATGAGCTCTAATCCACTCATTTTGGGTAAATTTAATGGCTGTGATTCATAATTTATCTTACTCTCGAGAGCATGTGGGGAGAATCTCAGATTTGGAAACTCACCCTGGATCTGTTTACCTTGATAGTGAATTGACGTACCACATACTTTACTCGCTTTTATCATCATTTTAATTATAGCCTATCTAACCCCCCATACTTTCTGATTGTGACGTCAATCTTTGTATGCGTTTGTATGATGTTTCTTTATTTTTTTTTTTTTTATGAGGAAATCGACCGATTAACAAACACAGACGGTTAGCGGCGCTTTTGTTCCAGGACGTGATATAATGTGGCTCCAGCAACTGCTTAGAGAATATTTCAGTCCATCAAGGCTTCACGTGCGTATGTCTGTGTCAATGAATGTGTGTGTACGAGCAGTTGATTGACCCATCACCGCTCTGCTCCGTGATGGGTCACAGAAGAACCCCGATTCTCTGTGACCCCAGCTGACACTTCAGGGACACTTTCTGGATACTGTTTCCCCTGAACCTCTGCCTTAACCCACAAACACACACACACACACACACACACACACACACCCTTAAATATCCCTGTCAGACCAATGCTGGATGTTCTCTGCAAGGAGAGACGCGGACCAAAAGAGACACAAAGAAGAAATGCTAAAAGATAGATTGTAGGAAGAGAAAGGACAAAAGGAGAAAAGAAACGTGGAGAGACAAACGGACACAAAGAGAAAGTGAGAAAAAGAGAGAGAGCAAGGGACCAGAGAAAAAGTGGGGGAGACGGGGCTGCATTGAAGGCAGCCAGACGCCTGTTTGCAGCCTGAGAACAGGCCTGTCTGACTATCTCTCTTTGTCCTTTACAGCTCTACAAGGCCTGGGAGACGTTTTATAGTAGCAATCACTCAGATCCTCTTGGCTTTTATTCCAACTCTGGATTCCTCAGGATTGTATTCCATTACTGTTTCTATATATAGATGAAGGAAAAACGTAAACACACAAGACACACCAGCAGTGAACAAAAAAATAATTTTCTATCAAAGACAAATGTAAAAAATATATAATAATTATTGTAAATATAAATATTTCATGCAGTGACGTTTTTCTGGATAAAACCCCTTCAACTGGATGAAGGTGTTTCCATATTATGGTGACACTGACCTTGCAAGTTAAATCTAAATGCTTCTTGTGTCTGTTTGGTATTGACTGACATAACAGATCTTTTGTGCCGTAGTGAGATCTGATGTGTACTAAGAGTGTTATGCTGCTATTTGATCCAGAGAATGAATGTTGTTTCTGTCCCTTGGGGGTGGTGGGGGGGTTGCTTTTCACTGAGCCTGCTGTGTCTGCTCAGGACCACACAGCCATGAAGCCTGGGACCCTGGGACCCCAAATCATGGGGTCTGTGAGACTCTGCTTCATGTACCCCCTCCGCTACCCCCCCTCACTTCGCAGGACTGTTTTAGCCCAATCATGTGCTTCCAGCTGACGGACAGATGCATCAATTATGAGCATTTAGTGCAGCAGATATGTGAAAATATGTGAAAGGGCAACAGGCACACCAAAGTGTCTCTGAATAATGACCCGGTCAGTGTGTGTGTGTGTGTGTGTGATAGAGAGAGAGAGAGAGAGACAGAAATACACATGTAGATGCTTTAGAATCTCGAATTTTTGCAGATTATTTTATGGAATTGTGATTGATTTTTTGTCATTTTTATATCAGCATACATAATTAGGTACATTTTTTTTCAAGTATGATCCATGATATGCAGCAGTTGTGTGCTCAAAATAACTTTTGTCAACAAGCATCTTATCAGCTGCTGCCTCTGCCAAACACATTCTGTGCACATCACTGACACAAAAGAATTAACTAAAGTTTTTTTTTTAAATTGGATTTTTAATTTGTTCAAAGTCAAATTACACACTATGTTTCATGATTTTCTTTTTCAGTCAAGTGCCAAGTGTTTTCAAATCTTAGCCGACAGAACCTCAAAGTATGTTAACGCCACCTAGAGGGGCTGATTAGTAAACCTCACACTCATGCACTTACACCTTACACTCATGCTCACTCAGCTGCACACTCACTGTCATTTAGTGTGTGTGTTTATGTGTGTGTGTGTGTGTTTGTGTTTGCGGGCGCTATTGTGAACAAAGTCAATGAACAAACAGTGAACGTCAAAAAAAAAGTTCAGTATTATGAAAGTTTTTCTATTTGTCCAATATTGTCTGTCATGTCAGTTTAAAAGTAACACTGAAAAGTGCACTGATTTCTTTGTGATCATTTCTTGAGATTCCTGCCAATAAAAGTGTGAGTACAGCTGTAAAATAACTAATAGAATATATATAACAGTGGACAAACAGTCCACAAGTTCCTGAAAATAAGATTTTCAGGTATTTTCATTAAAAATGACCCTTTTACCCAAAAGTAAAAAAAAAAAATAATAATAAAATTGTATCTTTCTCGTCTTATTAATATGTGATAGTGTTTTTTCAAAATGAACAGTTCAGTCTGCTTTGACCTGTTTACATGCAGGATCTGTAGTCTCAGCAATTTCAAACAGACCAGAAAAATCTCCAAAATATACGCTTGGCTGAATAATTCAGGAATATCTTATTTCAAGTGCACAACTGTACGTCATAATGTGCCACCATAATTTACAAACACAATCAGAGTCAAAGATGATTGACCCAGTCTAATTACTGTAGATTATATCACTTTTATCAATAATTCAGGCAAACACCAGTCCTCAATGCTGATTATTTTGGTTTGAAATATTTTATTTGATGATAAATAACTAAATAAATCAGTAAACTCTGGGTGTGACGTTCAAGGGTTTGGTGATTCACTTCTTGAACAAAGGTTTACCGCCGTCTGTTTTTCAGCTCCGGTGCCTGTGCTATTTTAAGAGCAGACTTTAATGTTTCATGCGTAATGTGTTGGTCATAACCCGTGCGAAGCGTTGTAGGTACTGGACATGTTAGACAGAAATAATAACAGAAAAAAAGAAGCCATCATCTGGAAAGCAGTGAAAGTTGGATGATGTTCCACATCTCGAAGCCAAACACACAGTGCACCTTGAGTCCATTCGTCCAACTGCGTCTGAAACTAAACCATAATGCCATGAATAGATGTGACCACTGACAATAATAACATGTTCATGAAGACAATAGACTGGATCACAAGTTTAAACGCTGCTTCTTTTTTGACTCTATAGGCAATAAAATATATGATACTGGTGCAACAACAACTGCTTCTATCATTACTACTGGTACTGCTCATAATAATAATAATTATTATTTTATTTTATTTGAAATTACTAATATTATATCACACACAAACACATGCATGTGTACACATACAGAACAGATGAGATTATCCAGATAGGGAAAATGGCTATTGCTGCTACTAGCAACACTAACAACCAAAATGATACATTAATAGAAATAAAACTTATTTATATTAAATTATTATTATTTTATATAAATATCTCCCGTTAAAATTAGAAACCTGCACAATGATGTTTCCAGATGTAAAATTTTGCATAGTCCTCTACACACAATCGTGAAGTCTACGCAACTGACACAGCATTTGGCTGCGGCCAAGACAGGAAGTGTGTTCTTGCATTTGAGGACCAAATGCCCAGCTTTGAAATCTTAAATGAGTCACTCTCTCAGGCCTTCCTGCACTGTAGCACTACTCCCTTAGAAAGATTTCCTCGCCAGTTGGTCCTCTTCCGAAGCGGAACCGCGGGACAAGCTTGGAGATGTCGGGGGTCAAAGGGAAGTGGCCTACGTGCGAGTCTCATTAAGGACCAATTTAGAGAGCTGAGGACTTCTCCTGTCCGATCAAACAATGGCAGAATCGGAGCCAAAGTCTTTCAACTTTCAATCAGACTCTGACTCAGCTCCCCGCTGTTTTAGATGTCCTAACACAGGCTATATTTATATTTGTCCACTGAGGTATTTGGCAAAGGCTTCTGCTTGTCTCAATTATGATGTTAAAAATAATAAATGCATACATGAAATGTAATAATGTGTCTATATCACTTGAAATTCTCTATTGATTGTTTCCACTTATAAGAAAGCCTTTAGCCTTTACTTTTGGGTTTAAGATTTCCTGAAGGAAACTGTGTAGTTCTAAAACTTTTCAAGGCTTTATATCCTTTTTTTAATTTTGGGGAAACTTTTTTTTGAAAAAGTTTCCCCTTAATTTTACTGTTTCCAGAGAAAATCCTCTTGCCCAATAACTGTCTGCAGTAAAATGGTCAGTGAATGTCTGTTACATTTATGTGTGAGAATCTGGTCTTGGCCTGTGTACATGACCCTATCACGGTACCCAGCGGGGGGCCCAGACGCTCTTGCAGCGAGGCAGGAAGGACAGACCCTGTGTTATTGTTCCTCTCACCTCGACAGTCATATTTCACTTCTCCGTGACCTTCACTAGCTCCTTCCACAGCAGACAAGTGCCCAGCTCACCCTGGAACTCGCTGCCTCCGCTTCTCAGTGCCCCAGACTTCCAATAACCCTGACCTAACCTCACCGTTGCCTACAATCATCCGCTAGCCTCACATCTACTTTTGTGACCAACCCCTTCCTTCCATCAAACGTGCATCTGTGACCTCAAATCACAGCCACTTCTGACCCCTGCCTCCTGTCCAGACACTGAACCGCAGCCGTGTCCTTGTCAAACTTGACCCCAGACTCAAACTGTCGGCTTCTACTTAGCTCAAAGCCACTTCTAAAACCGCTGAATCGCTACCGTCAGCATCAACCTCAGATTTTAATTAGACTTTGTGAAGGGGCCTTCCTTTTGAGCAGCCCCTGGATCTCCTGTATCACAACGCATCCTGACACAATTCAACAATGTGCCTGGTTGCGCTGCTTTCATTCACATGCGATGTTACGTACTCATTTTGCATGCACATGTCATTAGCTGCAAATCTTCTACTTATTTCTCAACTACCTCTCTCTTTTGAAGCCAGAAAAACTTTTAGCCTGCGGTTTGCCCACCCTGTAGATCAGGGTTTATCAAGGCGTGCAGGGCCCTGTGCTCGAAGGAAGAATGCAGCTCGTACCATTATGAGATAAAGGCCAGATAAGGAGGGAGCACAGCCCCAGCTACCTGTCATTCCTTATCATAAACGTGGTATTAAATGCGGAGATAAGCGATGAAAGACGAGGGAGACGGGGTGCTGAGGATCACTGATACACACAAGGGTGTGTGTTGTAAGCATGCAGATGGTGAAGTCCAGCCCTGCTCTGCCTGATCCCCCTGACAGCTGCACTAGATCCTCAGTGGAGTGGAGGTGAGGTTGGACTCACTGCCGAACTCAGAGTACATCATGTCTTTCCAGTGGAAATGCTGAATGCTGACCTTGTGGTTCAGTGTGTGTGTGTGTGTGTGTGTGTGTGTGTGTGTGTGTGTGTGTGTGTGTGTGTGTGTGTGTGTGTGTGTGTGTGTGTGTGTGTGTGTGTGTGTGTGTGTGTGTGTGTGTGTGTGTGTGTGTGTGTGTGTGTGTGTGTGTGTGTGTGTGTGTGTGTGTGTAAGGTGATGTGAGGCAGGCGGCATGACTGGTGGCAGTGGGGAGTAATTGTGATTGAGAGCATTACTCCTCACTCCACCCTATGTCAGGGTAACACACACACACACACATACACACACACACACACACACACTCGCAACCTCTCCCATGGGTCATTCTGACACTGTCCAGATAAAGCAAGAGACTGATGGTTATGTGGACGTGTGGAAAGAGAGAGCGAAAAGGAGTGTGTGTGTGAGTGTGTGAGTGAGAGTGAGAGTGTGTTGTTTTGTGGTATATATTTATTTTTGTTTAGCCTTTGCGTGTTAATGTGTTTGCCCAAATGCTAATGTGTGTGTATGTGAGAAATGTGTGTTTTGAGAAGTTTGATGAGGTTTTTGTTGTGTTTTAAATACAATATAGTATATATGTAATTGTTATGTTATGAATGTCCTGAATTGTATTGCTTTAAAACAACCAAAGACAGTTTGTTTGTCGTTTGTTTAAACCGCCCACATGCTACTTTTTCTCTTGATATACCACTCTTACACATTTTTAATTCCACCGAACTCGGGCTTATCTTATCTTTCCCATAATTTTGTACAAAGTGCAGTGATTTGTCCACAGCTTTGTAAACAAAAAAAAATTGCCAAGTTATCAAATGATATGCCGCATGATAGGTCCTCGATGTAGGAAACAATAACTGATAGAACAATAAACCCTCTCCTTCAATGTGGCTGTTTTCCCTATTGGGAAATTTTGTAAAGCAAATAGCTCACACAAAAATAAATCTCATTGACAACTGCTTATTTGCAGCAACTGTGACTTTTGGTTTATCAACATGATGTGATTTCCCAGCTAATGTACGTGTGGTTTTCCCCAGAAGAGAGTGCGTGCCTCCAACATGGAGGCGGACACACTCTCCAAACTGCACTTTAAGATTTGGCAGTGGAACAGCGGCATACTTATGAATCTCTTCCTGTTTGTGTTTACTCTCTCTTACAACTCGGCTCTATAGGAACACTCTGAGGATTATGGCTCCAGTTGCTGGGTTAGAACGGCCAGCTTCTCTCTCCGCGTAGGTAAAAACGTCCGTCTGGGCACTCTCGGGGTCCCAGGCCAGCTCTGTGCCAGTGTGTTGTTCCTCTGTGCTCCGTGTTGCTCCGCCCTGACCTGCAGCATGCTTTTGCCCACAGGGGAACCCTGCCGATGGGGCGTGTGCTTGCGTGCGTAGGCCCCTGAGCCCCGGCCCCTGTGTGGTCTGGCTGTATGTGTATGTGTGTGGTCTTCCCGGCCCCCTGCTCATCTGTCCGAGGCCTGCTAACGGCCTGCCCAATGACCACGGCTGTTTACTTTACTTCTGTCTGCACCAACTGAACTCTGATCGCCCGCTTCCTCCAGCTGGGCCAAATCAGGCCCCAGCTCTGACTCTCAGCAGCCCATGGAGAGGCCCCAGAGTCTGGGACAAGACAGGACATTGGGTCCTGGTGGATTAGGACACCTTCAGACCCACCCCCATGTCCCGACTCTGCCTCTTGTCTCCTGTTCCCAACTGCCGGGTGACTGGTGGCCATACCCAGGCGTATGGTTGCTGCGAGGCAAGGCTGCCTGTAATTATGCTGTCAGAGGCCTGTCCTCATTGGCTGGGATAATTGGTCTCTCTGTAACAGTCAGTATCAGAAACAGTTCTGTCTCTCTCATCAGGGGGAAACAGACAGGCTGGCAGCTCACTCAAGAAGCAGCTAGACGCTTGAAGGTTAACTTCGCTTGTTCCAGAGCACGAGCTGCACGAGTTGGCATCGGTGAGGGTGGCTTTCCTGATAAACAAGGGGGGGGCAATGTATTCCATGCTCTTGCGTGTATGCCATTTATTTGTCTTCACTGATTATCGTAAAATGGTTATAAATGTGTTTATAGCTTATATGTGGTGCTAATAACAGGCTCTACACCCTGTCTACTTGTATTAACCTTCTAAATTTCTCTCTATCCCTAGATGGTATAGCTTTGAATTTATTAATTTACTTATTTACAGTGCAGGTCAAGGAGTTAAGCGCCCAAGTGCGCCACTACACACGGGGCATATGATCTTACATAAATCCACTGAGTAATGAGGCGGAGATGGCGGCATACCTGCTCCCCCCCCTCCCCTTCTCTTTTGCCCCTGCCTGGGGTAATTCCTCTTATTAGGGATAGATTGGTGTTGAGTGTGTGTGTGTGTGTGTGTGTGTGTGTGTGTGTGTGTGTGTGTGTGTGTGTGTGTGTGTGTGTGTGTGTGTGTGTGTGTGTGTGTGTGTGTGTGTGTGTGTGTGTGTGTGTGTGTGTGTGTGTGTTTGTGTGTTAGACTATAGGTCCTGGTTTTGGGACGGGGGAGTCCAGGGGAGACAAGGGAATCAGGGGGAGGCTGGTAGTGTTTAAGACCTGTGTTTGGCCAGGGAAGCCAGTAGAGGCCCTCTGGGGTCACCCTCTGCTGCTTTACAAATTGAGGGCTGTGCCGGCAGGCGCCAGGGCAGAGCAGAATGAGCGAGCCTACTGACCTGTGACCCTGGCCCAGCCCTTACGCAGGAGCCCCTATAACCCAGGAGAGGGGACCGCTGACCTCTGGGGGTCACATTCCTCTTCTTCCTCCTCCAAGGCTGCAGGGGATTCCTGGGTCTCCCAGCACCCATCCTGCACAAATTAGATTCAACGCAGACGTTCCAAAAATAAACAGCTGGTTTATGCTTGAATTTGTCCCGAAGACTATGATGTTGAATAAAAGGATGTGGAGTGGAAGAGAGGGAAGGAGAGTGACGGTTTTGTTTTTAATGCTAGAAAAAAATCTGAGAAAACTATACATTTGTGTCCTGTATGGTTGCATTTCAGAAATGGTCAATACTGAAAAATTATATCCCCTGAGCTGTAAAACCTTCATGTCACATAACTTATTTCTTAAATTTAGGCCTTTGAGCCTGTAGGCCATTATGTTCTCTGATGTGTTGCAAATTTTGCTAGACATCAATATGTTTACATCCCATGGGATGAAAAGCGAAAATCCACTATTTTAACTTCCAAATTGCTGTACGCAAAGAACCCGAGTTTCTATCACACCTACAGTATAAAGCCTGTGAATTCTCAGCCTGCTTCTCTGTGTTCCTTGTCTTTTTGTGCACGCGCATAAAGCACACGCGTAACCGTACCTCAAAGTTTCCATGTGAAGCAGAGGTACATCTGTCTGTAATGTAACATTTCATAGCCATGTGGGTAAATCCTGACAGCTTGGATCCTGTAAAAACAGATCAGTGCCCCGACCGCCTCAGCCCGCACACCCCCGCTGACCCCAACCTCCTCTCTGCCAGCCCACTGAAAGCACCTCTGGCTGCTTCTGGTGTGGGTGTCACCGGGCTCCTCGCTCGGCTCCGTGTAAACAGCCTCCCGCCTCTCTAGCGGGCTCCACGCTTGGCTCTCTGGCCACTGCTGCTTAATAGTAATTGCTTCAGGAAGTGTGATCACCATGGTTCAAGGACTCCCTAATTCTATCAGAGGGCAAGAAAGAGGGTTTTTTCGGCAGTGGGGAAGAGAGGAGTGGGACTGGGTTACAGAGCGAGTGAGAGAAATAAACACTGTGTGAGAGGCAGAGAACAGAAAGAAGAGAATGAATGGAAGGCTACAGATTGTGATTGAAAACGTGTGGCTGTGTTGTGAGACTCTGAAGGATTGTCACACTCCATTAAGCAGCGAAGCCATTCATACTCTTGTCAGAGGAAATCAACGTTCAGTGCAATGGGAACAATCAAAATTCCAGATTGCTTCTGAATGTTAAATGGCTAATGCTTTATCACAGTCTTGGGTTTATGGAGAGCAGTGGGGAGATGTCATAACTTGCACTGCAGAACTGGATGAATCACTTCAGCGAGTGTTGCAAAGCCACAATACGGTCATCAAGGGGTCCTCCACCGCTCCCCTGGGTGGTCAGAAAGTCAGAAAACAAAGAGTAAATGCTGACTAGCAAGTGAAATTCTGGGTAAAAAAAAATCTTCTGTTAACAGGTGAAACTGAAAATGGAATTCCAGGTGTCATGGTCGTGGATCTGATATTTGGGTGAAATATGTGTTGTGAGTGTGCGTGTGGGCAGCTGGGGCGCACTGCTCTTGACACCCTTGAGACGAAGAGGCCAAGGGGTGCTGAGAATTTCCTCCACAGGTCTCTGAGCATGTCCACATGCATGGTTAAACCTCACCACTGGAAACACATCCTGCCCCATCACGTCAGCCTCTGGCCAGAGCTCTCCTGTGTTTCCCATGGCTGACAGCGACATAGACAGGGAGAGGTGTCAGACCACAACCCTCGACTGGCATTCCTCACGGCCATACCCCGACTCGGCAACTGATCCCTCACATTTATCCCTCTTCGGTTGTGTATATGTGTGTCGGGGGGGGGGGGTCTGTGTGACTTGTGTATATGTGTGTGTATGTATGCATGCCAAGTGTGTGTGCGAGTGTGCGGAGACAAATCTCTCGCCAGCGAGGCTCCCATAAGAGCCCTCTCCAAAAGGCCTGGTGACATATATAGAATAGCAGGAAGAGGGGGACATCCGAGTGAGGCTGCTGGAATTCTGCTATTACATGCGACTTTGGACGCTCTCGCTCTCCCACGTATGTCAGAAAAGCACAGAGAGTATGAAAAAGAAAAGAGGTAGTGGGGAAAATAAGCCATCCTTTTGGATGAAATGTGTTCGAGGCAAGGAAGTTTGGGTGTGGTGTGTGTGTTTGTGGGTGTATGTATGGGTAGGGGTCCTTATTGAACAATAATACAAAAAATAGCATCACCTGATAACTAGTAACTAAAAGACTTCACCACATTCTGGCAAACATAGAGCTTTGCCTTCCATCTGTTGCAGGGTGTTCTCCTCTGTAGATGAGCAGACAGACAGAGGAGGTAAAGTGTGGGAGAAACAGAGAGACATACAGAGAAAGAGCATTCAAGTGTGCTGCGTGTAGTGAACTGTGAGTGGCCTGCTGGTAGGTAGACCATAAGAGTCCGCTCTGCTCCATATCTGTTTACTACCCCCAAACACCTCAGCGAGCCTCCGTAGCTGCAACCGTTAAAACACAGAAAAAACATATATGCACACATACACGATTTTAATCATCTTTGGACTGTGAAAACTAAAGCTATGGGTATGGGCACAGATTCTTTTTCAAGGGAAGGGGAGGGTGTCCAAACCTTTAACTGGTACCTGAATATGAGCTGTGTTTGCTGTGTGATTTTGTTGTAGGGAATATGCCCCCTCTCCATGGTGCCACATTGGGTGGTAAGACGTGTTGGGTACAGGGGCGCATGTGCCTCAGCGCTGTGTCGGTGCCGATGGCGTTGATGGTGGTCACGTCCAGATGTGGGGCATGTAGTGCTCTAGTCATGTAGACTAAACCTGTGGAGAGAGGAGCTCCAGACCTCCTTAGGCTCAGCCCTCCACTGCAGGGCTGCGGCCCACATGTGCACCTTCCAGCCTGGGCGGCCGCACGCTCCATTTGCAACAAAAACTTGTCAATAAGGCTGGTGTGTTACATCACATATAACAGGGAGGAGTGAGAATCAACAGGCTGAGGCTGGAAGACTCCGGTTAAAGCTCGCTCTGTTTCGCAGAGGAAGACCCCTCGGGTATAGATCAGAAATAGTGCTGAGCATGACACTATATATGCACGCCTGTGTGTGTGTGCTGAGTGAGACAGTGCACCCAAATGATTTATCAACATGTTTGAATGCTCTTAGAATGAAGAAGTAAGGTAGTAGGTGGAGAAAATAAAAATGCATTCACCATTTGCATGCAGCCATTCAATTATGAATGCTTTAGCTTTAAGCTGTAGGTGTTATATAAATAGCTGTAAGAGAATTAGATAAGATAAACTTGCATTAGTTTAATATTTTCAAAAACATACTCAATAACAAGTAAAAGTTTTTAATTGAAAATGTAAAATACTGAAGTATTATCAGCAAAATGTACTAAATGTATCAAAAGTAGTAGATTAATAGGAATAATATTGCATCATAATATTTGGCACCTTCCATGCAAATTCATAGAAATCAATTAATAGAATATGGATAATATAATAGATAAAATATTAAAGTAGATACATTTTTATGAAAAATATTACAATATGGATTAAATATGCATGAATAGTAACTAAGCTGTCAGATACATGTAGTAGAGTAGAAAATGTAATATTTCCCTCGGCATTAATGGAAATACAGAAAGTATCAGTATCTCAAAAAAATGTACTGTACTGAATGAGACCGTAAAAAGCAATACAAATTAATTACTGTCATGGAACTATCATATGGAAGCTAGAGTTTTTTTTGTTTTTTTTCCCAGCGGTAGCAAAATATGCACAGTTTTCACTCAAAAGAGTTTTAAAACGTCCAACAAGAGGTGTGTTACGGCAATCAGCAGCTATCATCCCTCTGGATTTAAACATTTCCTTCCTCTTAACAATTTGTTCCTATCTCTAACTTCCTGCTCGGACTCTGCCTTCATGCCTGCTGGCCCTGAGAGAGATACATGATATCATATCTCAATTATGACTCTGCAATTTAGATTATTATGCTAAACAAGAAAGTTCTGTCTCCAGGGGCCTCGGGCCATGTCAAATATTCAGCTCGAGGTCACAAACTCCTCTGAGTTGACCAGTATTGAACGGCTAAAAAGACATCCCTGGTCAAGATGAAATGGAAAGTGACCTTCTTGCAGTTTCCAGCACAGCACTGAGTCAGAGGTGGGGATGAGGCAGTGAAATCACCCCTAGTGTAAATACACATCCCCACTATGCCATTGTACCGCCTCTGTGTCCTCATCACCCACGCAGTGTGGTAAAACTCCATCCTGTTACCTCCCCATCCTTCCATCGCTCCTGCCATTGTACTGTATCCCTTCTGTCTGTCCTTCTTTCCTGCCCTTGGTTTTCGGGATTTTTTTTGGACGATGCAAAAAGGCATTTATGACTATGGTCGGCGTTCAGAGTCAGGGGGCTCTGTCTGCACCGGGAGAAAGCCTCTGTTGTATTGTTGCCCTTCGCCCTCTGGGGTTATTGGCTTGTATTCATGTGGTGAGGCTTCCTTCACAGGTGAAAGGCAGGCAGTGGATTTCAGGGAGGTCTGTTAGTGAAGCAGGTAGAGCGCAGAATTCTCCTCTGATCTGCCTCCCACTGGGGAGAATTGTGTTACCTCAGAAGCCCCTGGACATTTGACGTTGGAGAAATATTTTCATAACTGATTGTGTGTGCGTGCGTGCGTGAGTGTGTGTGTGTGTGTTGAAGAGAGAGTGAGAAGGTGGGAGAGAAGGAGCTCATGGGTGACATGTTCTCCAAATTGACACGGCAAAAAAAAAAAAATGTGTGGAAAAAATGTAGCTGCTTGATAACCCCCACCCTGCATCTCTCCTGTGCTTCTCTCCCTCATCGTAGAGTATTTGTATTTCATACCAGAGATATGGGGAGCAGGACTGGAATGCACCAAGCTCTGGTTTCTGAGTGAAAGGCGTTGTAATACTTTTGACACTAATCACAGAGTTCACATATTGGTTTGATTTCTGTAGATCGGGCTCTAATGGCCAAACACTCTCAGGCTTAATCAATGTGTGAGTTGAGGGGGTTGGGATGGGTCTCATAACCATGCAGGTTGCCAAGTGTGTGCATATGTGTCTGTGTGTTTCCTAAGGTAAAGAAGTGAACTAACTCATTGATCCTAGTTCACTACCTCTGTGAAGTGAAGTGAGATGAGCTGGTAATGTGCTGTGAATCAGGCCTGTTGTCTGACAGAGACACAGCTGGATGTACCGAGTGCTAATGTTCTGGGAGTAAAGAGACTCCAGCTGGCTCCGCAGGAGAAGTGAGACCACTACAGTGCCTCCCATAAAGCAAAGGTCACAGATTCAATCTGTACTTTTCAGTTAAAGAGCGTAAAACAAAGCGAGCACAATGCAGGGAAACCACCAGTAAAACCTGGTCTGTTGCGGTTTGAAGCTTGGACACTGTGGTTGTAGATTGTGGTCTCAAGTCATGGGAGGGTAAGAAAACAGCTCAGAGATGTCATATGGCAGGTCTGATGGGAATCGTAGCACAGCGATACACAGGAAAGAGAAGCATATATGAACGGTTTTATCACATGCTGATGTTATATGATCCTCAAATTACGTTTATCAATCATCGATATCAACATACCTGAAATACAACACTCACTCCTCTGAAAGGCTGGTTATAATTTTGTCAAATATAATATATAATGTAATATTGGACACTTGATGTGGTAACGGGAACTTGAAGGTTTCTAAAAAAAGTATTGCAAATATGAGCAGGAGGCGAGATCATGGAAGCCTGCCGTGTGGCCTGGCCGCACTGAGGGAGGTTAAACAGATAATGCGTCATTCTTTTATGACTGATGAACACACACACACATGCGCACACTCACACACAACCTTCTCATGGCATGCTGACTGTGTTTATCTCAGCCCAGAGACCAGGGCCATAAAACATGCCTACTCCAAGCGCCCAGGCCAGCCCTGTACTCCTGTTTGCCCTACAATCACTGACACAACCCGGGTAGAAATGCTGGACCAAGGGCCCCCTCCACTGGAGAGCCTGAAGAGCTTTGGCCGATGGGCTGATGTGTGACAGCATGTGTTTACTTATTACAGAGATGACTGTATCTTAAGTGACAGTGAGGATGATCTATTACGGCCGAGTCTGAGTCCCAGAGAGATAAATACGGGGCTGGCAGAGTGCCATAAGACCGATTTAAAATGATCTGGTGAGCAAATCAGCCAGTAGTGAACTCAGGCTAGTGAAACGTGTTCATGTCTGTGTCTCTGTGTGTGGCTGCAAGTCGGCGTTGGACTGTATATGTATAAGTTTTTTTTTTTTTTAAAGAATACAAATGTCATTGTATTGCATCTTTTATCCGTCTTGTATTGATGTGAAACATTGTGATCTTTGGACACTACATGAACCAGAAAGTTATAGTTCGTTTGTAGAATAGAAAACTATATTATAATTGGTGACAAAGTAAGAGTCTTTAGGGATTTTTTTTCTGTAGTGAGATCTTGATTGGCTATTGATTATGTATGTGTATTTCATGCTTTGACTTGAATTTGCATGATGTTTTTAACCTATGGGACAGTGACTGTATATACCTTGTATTACTGAGGGTGTTGTAATGCATAGATTTTAACACAGTACATTGACTTCTCTGAAACACGTTACAGTAATAGTGATAAAATCAATCTAATGTGTTCTGATGCATACAAGGGAATTATTATGATGGCAGTTCTTCTTGGTTTATTAATGCATATCAGCACTGTCTCTGGGTAAATATTATTTTATATGTTCAGTATGGACCACCTGCTGCTTCTACTTCTGCTAACTGACCTGACTGAGGCAGCCTCAGTGTTGCTGGAAAATGATGTCAGAGTGTCTGGGTACATCAGTCACTAGTGACCGGTTAGGGCACAATCAAATCCTCCCCTCGCAGAAAATGGCTAACTAGAAAGCAGAATCAGACTGATTAATGAAGTGGTACAGAAACAGCTGTTCGGTCTGAATATCAAGATGGAGGGATGTGCTCTCCTCGACTCACTTTTGGCTCTCTCGTGGAAAGCACAATAATGGATGCTTCTGCGTGGGTGCTGTGTGTATTACATCAGCAAGTGTCTGTGTGGCACTGTGCTAGAAAGCATGTGTCCCCACACATAAAGAATACGGTTTGTGCGCACATGCATGCGGTTGTGTGCATGTGTGCCGTCATTTTGAAGCAGTGTTTATGTTGAGCTGTGATTAACACCATCCAGGTGCTCTGTTGGCAGAGCCTCCCAGCCGCTGCTTTAGACACTCACACATTTTCCCTCTGGCTGGGTTGGTCATCCATATTTACAGAGCTGGACGAGCCAACATGCTGAACTGCTGACCACCATTTATTCTAGGACTGTCTCATAAATGGTGCTCCTCCATGGAACGGGAGAGCGCATGCGCAAGAGGAAAAAAAAAGATGTGGGGAGGGGGAGCAAGAATTCCCGAGTGACAGGGAGTGTAAGTTAGTGGTCGAGAATGGCGAACGGAGGAAGAGGAGACAGGCAGCAGAGAACATACCGTGAGGGGGAAGAAGCGAAAGGGCGGGACAGAACGAATCAAGGTGTAAGCGAAGGTGTGATATAGTAGAGGGTGACACAGGAGAGGATTTTCACTCCTAAAAAAGTAAAAAAGAAAAAAGCAAAGAAAATCCTGGACAAATGTTCCATCCATAGAGGTTCCCATGTTGTGATTCTTTCTTTCTTTTTTTGTTGGGGGGGGGGTCAATATATTCATTTTTATTGAATGTTCTTACCGACCTGTTCTTAGATGACTTTTTGCTCTACTGCACAGTGTTGTATTCACATGTTGACAGTATCAAGAACACCGGTTCACCTGTGGTAATATGCAGTGGTGGAATGTAACAAAGTATTTTTTACTTTGTTACTGTACCTAAGTTTTTTTTTGTATTTACTTAAGTAAAATTATAATGCATACTTTTACTTCTTATCTTACTATTACTACTTATCTATTACTTATCTACTATCTTTGTGGCAATTAACTTACATTTCTCATTACATTATATTAACATCTCAGCGTAAACGACTTTGGAAAGCAAATCTTGTTGAATAGAATGTTGTGTTGAATAGAAATTCAAAGAGATATCACCTGCTATTAGTTGCTGTTGTGTTTTCCTTTTTTTTTTAACTCTGTACTCTTAACAGAGCACAGTGTTGTGAAATTCTTGGCAAGTAAATGACTTAAATAAAAAAATAGATTTAAAAATGTATCATGTCTTAATGGTACATTAGTAAATAAGTTCTCATTCACAGAATTTAAAGTAATAATATGCACAGTATTACAGACAGCACACAGAATATCGACACCAATCTTTTTATAATACATAAATGTTGCTTGTGAGCACTGAGCAGTGATATTGGCAGACGCATAAATAAGTGTTTACATTCTTTATCATATGGACACAGCCCAGAGACTGACAACCCATTGCATCAATACTTGTACTTTTATAATTTGAAGTAAATTTCAAAGTAGTTACTGAGTAATCACTCAGTACTTTTACTTAAGGAAGATTCCTGATGTAGTATTTCTACTTTTACTCAAGTAAATATTTTTCAGGGTATAGGTATTTTTACTTAAGTACTAAGGTTCAGTACTTCCTCCACCCCCAGTAATATGACATAATTAGTGTTTTAATCTAAAGACTATAAATTGTTTCACAAAAACATAATTAACACACTGGCCAGTTATGGGCTACTTTTCTAATCAAGATCCCTGTTTCTAGCTCAAAAATGGTGCATGATGTTGTATTTCAATGTGTTTTATACCATTGTCATTCTGTCACAGTTGTATGATTAGACACAGTTACACTCTTAATATGCAACCAACCACCAGAGCTACAAGACGAGACTAGAATAAAAAATACAACAGAATGAATAGTGTTCAGAATGAAGTAAATAGTGTTTATTTGTATTAGAGCTGCATATTTATATATAAAAATGGAACTATTGTTATTATGATTCCCTCCGGCTCCCGTCGACTGTTTCTCCTGTCCCGTCCCACTCACGTGATGAATAGTGAAATTGACTCTCATCCCGCGGGAATCCCACAGGAATCCCATAACCCACAGCCTCTAGTGTGATGGTCTACTTCAGGAGGAACGAGTTGAAGATGGATGCCTCAGCCAACGTTCAGACGGCGTTCAGACAGCGTTCAGCATTTCATTAACCCTATCTCCACTGGTCTAGACAGGAAGGCCAGACCCAAGCTGCACACAACCACTGCCCTGTGGAGGGGAACTGGATCTGTGCTCACTGTCTACCCAGAGGAGCAGGACTGTGTTTATATGTTAGCATTGCTAGTATACAGTGCTGTATGTATCCACATTCTGCTCTTTAAAATGGACATGTCTGTATCTACACCCCTCGCTGCACTGACTGAGTCCATAGCCACGAAAACGTCAGTAAGTGATGAGAAACAGGGAGACAGGATGAGGTCAACAGAAGGCCAGTGTAGCATAAAACACACCAGATAGGTGAATCTGAGAAAAAAAGGGTTATTATTACATTTCAAATGTGAACTGGAGGGTGCTGATATGCGAAGAACATTGTGTAACTGTTGGCTGTGCAAAGGACAGTGGTGTAATCACTGGCATTTACCACTAATCTCTCACTCCCACTTTGTATCAGCAGGATTATGCACCTGCATTTTAGACATTTTACTGGAATATCAAACTGCTCCGAGCCATTATTCAGGTTTTAGTGATATTTTTATTTTTTCTTAGTGACATTAGTTCCGATTGTCAATCGTAATTTAATGAATCAGTTTCACACAATATTATGTGTTATTATTGTTTGACATATTAGCAAGACTCTTAAACATCAGTGTGAACAGTTTATTTTAAAGCTATTTAACATTTATAAGCAGTTATTAAAACATTGCAACACACACTTAAATAGTAGATTTTTTATTGAATACATATTAAGTGTTTATAGTTGTATTTATTGATGCAACATTTCTACCTGACGTTTAATAAATAATGATGTATAACTTTTATAAACTAAGTTACACACATTTTTGTAATTGTATGTCATTATTAATTGTGCAATAATATAATTTATACACCAATAATGGAACCTTAACAGGGCACTGATTTTAGCTATTGACAAATTCATTATTAAAGTCTGCTTACAGCTAAATTACTTGACTTCATTAGCTAAATGTATTGATCAGAAGTCGGGTTAGTCAACATGTTTTCAGACAGACTTTAAAAAAACAAGACTGAGCCAAACAAGTGTTAGAGACTTCCTCCTTGTAAAATATAAATATGATTGCAAACAGATGTGGGTTATTAGTGGCGTGTTTTAATTGCTGGGCAGCAGGATTGGATCTGATTTCAGATGTAGATCTTCTCAAAGATGAGTCAAGCTTTATACACAGCTGTAATCACTGAGTAAATAAAAAAAAGTGAACTAATATGATTTATCTCATCCTTAACTTGTGATCCAATCTTGAAATTTAGCCACTTAAAACAAATGCTGCAAATGTGGATATTATTCGCAGCCACATGCAGTCCTCATTGAATCAAACATGTTCCGTGTTGCTTTATCATTTGAAAACATCATATTTCAGTTTGCTCATTTTAGAATTTATTCCATTTGAGGACAGCTTCCACCACACTTTGAGGAAATCATGAAGGCCTCGTCCCTGACATCCACATTCCATCATCATTTGCTCCAAATTTTTGAAATTTTTTTTCCTTCGCTCTGACAGTGAGAGAAGAGCGTGCACTTTTGATTAAACTACCACAGCCGTGTGTTTACTTACATTTAAGTGGAGGTCACAAGTATTTTTTTTTTCATTCACCCCCCCCCCCCCCCCCCCCCCACCCTCCCTTCCCAATAAATCTCTTTCCGGCCGGCGGAGAGAGGGCTTAGGGCAGAGGGAGAGAGACCCCATGCTCGGTGGTCCTCTGTAGCCAGCGCTAGGGAGAGCAGAAGCTAAAAAAATAAACTCTCCCTTCTGGCACTGAGGGTGGGCGATGCCACTCTGCGACAAGGGACGGCGGGCTCTGGTGAGTGTTACTGAACTGTCACTACACCCCCATCCCTCCATCCTCTGTTCCCCCCCCCCATCACTCCCCATCAATGTCCCTTTGGTAGGCTGAGCAAGCAGGACAGGGGTGGGGTCAGTCAGAGTCAGAGGCATTCCCTGCATTCCCAGCCAGCAGCGAGGCGGCAGGTACATGCACAAACACAAGTTCACGCACACACACACACACACATGAAAATGCACAAACACACATACACACACACACACACACACACACACACACACACACACACACACACACACACACTGCTGCTGCAATAGAGCAGGCCACCGGGGCACACGTCACTGTTGTCAGATTGAACAAGACACAGAGCTAATCCAAACCAGCTCCAGGCTTTACTTGAAACGCACACTCTCAGACACACACACACGCATACACACACACACACACACACACACACACAGGTACACTCACACTGCAAAAGATTCTTATCCTTCACAGATACACAAACAAAGCCGTGTAATATATTTGCGTGTGTTTTTTTTATGTGTGTGTCTTTGTGTGTGTGTGTGTCTGTGCCTGTGTGTGTGTATGTGTGAGGGAGAGGCAGAGAAAAACAGCAAAAGAGAGAGAGACCAGCTGCTTAATGTTTAACTGGAGCGGCTCTTAGTGGACTTGGCGTGCCCTGACAAAATCCATTTTGTGATGGAGCAGTGATTACAATGATAGGCCTGGAATTATGATGTTGGCTCCTCCAGGCCCGGTTTTGTTCACAGCTGTAGAGTGCACCGTCTTTTGTGTACTCATCCTCTCTCGCTCGCTCTCTTCCTTTCTCACCTAATTACAACGAGGGGTAATTTGCTGTAATAGTTTGCTAATTCCACAGCAGTTTGAAAAATGAACAGGTTGAACACGTACCAGACTTGCCAAATGAGCGGTGTCAAGTGATTGCTCAGAGAGTACAGGGTACAGAGGTGGCACGGTGTTTGTTTGAACGAGAGAATTCAGTCCCTTTGAGGCTTTGTCAGGGATTTAATAGATAAATGTTCCTGTTCGCTGCGTGATAAATGGCAGAATAGCCATGCGGAGTCACTTTCTAATACTCTCCCCATTGTTTGATGAAAACTCATCTTATTAGCAGTGATCAGTGAGATGAGATTGACCTTCTGAACCCCACTCACACAGAACAAAAACCAAATGTGCATTTAGAGTAAATCTCCCCCCCAGCGTAAATTGGACTCATTTGAGATACTCGCGCAGAGATGCTGAGATACATTTTTCCATTCCTCCTTATTCATCCAATTCAGATCTAATCTCCCAGTCTTCTCTCACAGTTGGTTCAGAATGGTAAATGCACATGGCAGCACATACTAACACTCACTCTTTCTTTCTCTCCCTTTCACACACACAGAACTGGGAGACATATTGGTTTGAAGTTGCAGAGGTCCTGAAGAATGCTACAGTTTATAAGGCTGTGGTTCACTTAACCATTCTGCTTCTCTAAACACTCTTGTGTGTGGCACTCCCATTGTGACTGCATCTGTCCTTTTCAGTGCTCTTCATTTAGGCAGAATTTACTTTCTACTTCTGGAGTTTTTTTGTGTCTGTTGTTGCGTGGAAGTGGGGTAAGCAGGCGAGGTAGTTGGATTACCGTGTCTTTGGGACTGAAGTGGCGGTTATCAGGACTACAGGAGTCTACACATGTACACCAACATAAACACACAAACAAACACACACACTCTGTCCAGGATCTGGGTGTTCCACAGCGCAAGCCTACTCTCCTCTTGCTTCGGCCTTCCCCTGCACACTAAATGTTATCCTTTGGGCTCCTAATTGCCTGTAATTTGCTCGTTGAAAGAATCCCCAGCTTGTCTGGACCAGTGACGTGCGGTAACCTGAGAACCCCTGAGGGGGAGGCAGGGGAGGAAGAGCGGAGGAAGGGGGGAGGACAGCGAGAGCCTGGGGAAGTAGACGGATTAAGAGGGCAGGACATGAAGGTGAGGATGAGGAGATGAGGAACCAGATGAAAAAGTTGAACAAATGAGGGAGGACATGGGTACAAATTTAAGTTGTTTAGTGTCATTTAATCACTGACAAATGAGGGCGTTGACCAGTAAATTTCCATTTTATTCTCTCTGTACAATATTTGTTATTGACATTTCTGAATCCACCTCAAATTTTGTTTGCGGTGCTCAGCCTTCAATGTCCCTTTGTCTGGATAATCCACAGAGAATGCTGCTGTCCCCTTTTTCAAAGAGACCATTTGTTCAGTAGAAAGTAATTCCAATGAAAGCTATTGACTGTGATTACCCAGAGGACAAGCAAGGCTGAATAGGGAAAGACTTGTTGCACATTCTTTTAAATTCATCATTTTCTGCCATTTTAGTCTATTAGTAGCATAAACTAAATTTAACATGTTTCCATTATATCAAAATCAATCAATATCAGATATGGATTTCCCTGCAGCACCGAAACAAAAATGATCTAAAATGATATAATTGAATATAACAATATCCACTATATACCAATACCTATAGAGGAAAGTGAGAAAAATACTGTGCCATTATTTCAAAATAACCCATAAACAGAACAATTTGATTTCAGAAATTTCAGAAAACTGAGGCCTTGAAATTAAGGTGCCAGACGATTTTGAATTTTTTTTATACTGTATTGCATCATAGATTACAGGACAGAACTTTGTAACTTGACTGAATGCATTTCCAAAAAGTATTCTCTATTGTGGAATTATTATTATTATTTACTTTTTAACACTACGCAAAAATGTTTTATGAAAATCATTTATAATAAGACAAAAACACCAAGTTGTTTTCAATGAAAGGAGGTTGGGATGGGTGGGATTAGCATATGTAATAGAGGAAATAAAGTCCAGTAGTACTATAATAGAGTAATACGGATTAAATGCAGGAGCATTTGGAAAGAGCTTTTGTGGTTGTTCACCTAAATACTATCATTAAAATGATGTAAAAAAAATAATAAATGTAGTATTGTGTTAATAAAGTATGTAGTTTAAGACTAAAATGGTAAAATAATAGTGCTGAGCTACAGAAAGCACAAAGCAGACAGGAGCCCACTGACCCATCTGAACTACTTAACTCTAGTTTTCTCCACAGAAAACACACACACACACACACGCACACACCCACATACACACAAACACGCCATTTCTGATCAGAGCATCAGAGCGTAGTGTGGTCTCGTGGACAGGATGTAAGTTCTTGATTGTTTGCTTTAATTTCCTATGGTGAGGCATGATGAGTGCCTGCCAGCCAACTCTCCTCTCCTGTTTCTCCCAGCCAGTTCAACATGCCTCCTTCCCAGTCTACCAAACAAGGCAGCAAGGCAGCCAGACACACATGTTTCCCCATCGGTCATCCACAGAGAGAGGATTTGTCACTAAACGTGGTGCTTTAAAGTCTCCCCGCCGGCCCGACCTCAGGCTGCCGGCTCTCTCCCACCTTCACGTCGCTCTGTGCTGCTGCCGTGGACAAGGTAAACTGCTGGGCTACAGCTCCGTTTAAACATACAGTTGATTGCTATGAGATTACACTGCTCCCTTTCAGCCGGGGTCAACGTCCTCATGTTTGACAGTTGGAATCACAAGCAAATTGTGTCATTTCCTACTTGTTGTAGCTCTCAGCATGCATGTGTGTGGCTGTCTGATCCCTTTAGTCAACAGCTTGCAGGCTGTATGACCTGTGCATCTGAGGCAGTGGTTCTCAAAGCGGGGTCTGGGGACCCTCATGGGGTCCTTGAGGGGGTTCCAGGGGGGGTCCTCAGCAAAAAGGGGAATAATTTGTTTTCGCTTTATATTCCATCCGTAAGAAATGAAATGGTGGAATATGTTTTTTTTGGTCATGAGGTTTCATATGTTTCTTTCCAAAATGTTATCAAATGGGGGTCCGTGGTCAAATTTGTGTCAGCTTAACGAGAACCGCCGATCAGATGTGAGTTTACTACCAGAGCAGCTATTTTACTTTCCATGAAAATGTACTCTCCCTCCGCCCCTTCTTGGGCTTTAGTGACTCATCACATTTGTGTTGTTCATGTTCCTCGGCTCACGTTTGATTTTCTGTCTGTCACTGCCACTGTGTCTTTCCCTAAATGTGGATGCAGTAGTCTCATGTTGTTTCTGTGGCCAGTGCCAGCGGCATTTTGGCCCATTGTAGAGTAGGGCTGGTTTACAGTTTACATCTGCCTGTTTGCCTGTCCTCTATACTCCTCCTAACTGAGACCACCCAGAAGATCGGTGGAGTGGTACTGTTCTCTCTCTCTCTCTCTCCCTCTCTTTCCATTGCTTGTCACTCCCTCTGTTTCTTTGTAACTTTCTCATTCCTGGATTGGTGAAGTGGCATCAGCCGCCCCCTTTCTTCCAAAATTAAACGCGCCGTATTGATGCGATTGTCGAACGCTACCAAATACATTTTATTTTGAGCGGTTAAAACTACACGTTAATTATCGCAATGAAAATGAGTATGAATACGAATGACAATTAGAGCAGAAAAGAAAACAGTAGGAATCAATGGAACAAAGGAAGGATCTCATGAGTTTTCTCTTCTGTTGAGGCATACAGATACATGTGTTGCAGCCAGGACAGCTGTTTTTTTGATCTTTCCCAAAATGTTGAGAGTTTACCCTTATTTGTCTAACAGGGGATTTCTGGATATATGATGCTGGCTTTGTGTAAGAACCGCTCTCTTAATTCAAAATAATTGGTGGATTCAGTGAGGAAGTGAAGCTCTGCAGCACAGAGTGAGAGAGCAGGGTCTGTCTTCTCTCTCTCTCTCTCTCTCTATATATATATATATATATATATATATATATATATATATATATATACAGGTATGTATACAGATATACAGGTTTACCTGTTTTATGGCTGTGCATCGTCATGGTTTTTCTAAGCTTTTTTTCAGCTATAGTGGTGCAACAGATTATTATTTAGGTGCATTTTGGGAGCAAAAATCGATTATGTTTGTGCTGAATTTCTCTTCCTCTCAATTCAATATCTCAGTTTGGTTAATTAGGAGAGCAATATATTATATAAATAGAGCAATGAGTGTGATATAAATGAGACGATCAAATTTGCCATTCATTTTTTTCTCTCTTTTCTCCTTTTTCTTGCTCACGCCTCATTCTTGTATACAAATACTTTTACATGAGCTCGTTCTCCCTCCCACCCTGCGAGTCCCCCTCTCTCTGTCTCTCTCTCTGAGTGTGGGATGTTTAATAGCAGGCTGGGAGAGTGGTGTCTTTTGGCTGGGGCAGGGCCTTGTCCCATTCTGTCCTCTCCTGTCTTAACACACAAGCCACTGTTTACATATTGGGGTCGTGGACTCTGTAGCTGCAGATACCGCTCATATCTCTCTGTCCTGTCCTGTTCCCCGGGGATGGACCATAATAGCCTGTCTCGGCACGGCCAAGGTAACGCCATACATGGCACGAAAAGAATGAGTCATCACTAGGCTGCTGCGAAATGCTTTTATTTTTTCGGAGAAGTTTCACTTTTGAGCGCATGATGTGTAAAATGTTTGGCAGGAGCCAGAGTTTGCTGAGAACAACACTTAACACAAAGGAGATTGTGAATACTTGGACAAGGTGTTGAATTCTCCGTATTTGGTACCTGATGCCGCTGGTGCGTGTTGACTCCATCAGGGGATTGGACGAAAAAGCTCAAATCCCTTCCCTCAAAACGTTGCACCTAAAGCACGCCCTGACACATGGACTCAATCTTAGATTAGTTTTACAGAACGGGCAAGTTTTACAGATCAGAGCTGATGAGAGGCCAGCGCTGCTGAGTAGCCTGTGCCAGTGGAAACAAAGAGATGTTTTGTTTGGACAGGCATCCATGTCTGACTGCGATAGGGCTGGGTGGGTGAGTGGAAGTGCAGGCGGCCTAATTGGACACCTACTGAAACGGCACACGATTGGACTGCAGGCTCCCTCGTGATGTCATCTTGGCTCAGCTCACGCTGTTTCGTTGAACACCAATGTCTGCAAAAATGCATATGCAACCAATGTTCCCTCTCAGCCACAACCAGTCCTTTGCTGTAGGAGATTCTGCAGGTTTTCATTCTAAGACGATGCGGTAGAAACTGATTTGACTGACGATTCACTTTTAACAAAATAAGAGGATGTGTTCAAAATCAATCAAAATCAGCTGCTGAATTTGCTAGGATGAAAATATGTATAAATCTTTTTATTTGGTTTTATTGCAGAAGCTAATGCATATTAAGGAAATTAGAAAAAGAAATGTTCATCAGCATAAATTTGAATGAACAGATGATTCTGTTCACAAGAATAAGAACTGTTTCATAAGCAAACATTTCGACAAAGAAGATTAACAAAACGCTTCAATTTTATGACAGTCATTCGTTATATTGTTCTTTTTTCCTATTGAGCAATAACTCTCTTTTGGAATTTTCATTTACTTACAGGCTTCTCTGCACATGAATTCAAACACAATGTTTTTACCCAAATAACCATTGTTATTTCACCACTAATTTATATTGTTATTGTTTAAAAGCTCTGCATCAGGATTGAGTGTAATTTTAATTGTATGCAATCCCTGTGGTTGCTTGGTGTGTCAGATCATGAAAAAAGCTCAAACCAAAATAAGCATGTGTCCACATTTTTTTTCTCACCTCTCAAGTGAAAAGATTTTACATTCTTCAGAGGTTAAACCTACTGTTAATCTAAAAAAACAACAACATTTATTTAGTCTTCATATTCAGCTTTTTTTTTTTTGACCACCGATCTCAGTAAATTAACAGAAGAAGAGTAGATGGAAAAGAGGAAGGAAGAGAGATGAGAGAGTTTTCTGAAAACCCTCTGCTTGTTAGCACGTCACAGCCAATCTAATCAGCCTCGCAGGACAAAAGAGCGGTACAGAGGAGCTCCTTAATTGCTCATTTGTTCTGTATCTCCAACCACTCAGCAGCACTAACTGGCCCCAGTCTCAGCCCCCAAGCTTTCCCGTGCTCTGACTAACTGCATGCACACACGCACATACCCACACAGTAGATGTTTACTTGTAATCATGGCATTTAGTTACAATAATTTATTTCCTCGTGTACATGACATGGAAAATACAAATCATTGCAGACCAGGGACCTTGGAGCCAAGTTCAATTTCACTGTGCGGGTTATAGAGTTACAAACGTGCATTCAGCTGACACTGTTAGACAGAGCAGCTTATAGAGAGAGAGCAGGTAGGGGATCTAGATTAGCCTCTTAAATCATAAATAGGTGAACTCTCAGGGTTAGGGTCAGTGGCTGCGGTGCAGTAGTTAAAGAGTTCATTGAATCTAGCCGAGTTGAATTTGGCAGAACAGCCAGACAGGAGCTTCAGCACCGAGGAAGAACCCGACGTAGCCACCGAGCAGCTGCAGGAAAACAACTGTCACACAACTACTACTTAATGCAACCTCAGTGTTAACTTCTGCGCCAAGCCACTTCAGGTTTTTCATTTCCTCCTCTCATTCACAGAGCCAGCGTGTTTACAGGCACTTCAATATTTTAATTAGCACCAGATTAAAGCAACGCTTCAGATATTGCAACTGTCATGTAAGCACCTCATCATAGTTGAAATAAAGTTGTGATCAGAGGAGATGTAATCCACAACGATTTGATTTTTGTTTATTTTATTTTTGTTCTGGACTTGCAAAAGAAAAGCAGCAATGCAAGGCAACATTTATGTAGACATGCATATAAACGATTTATACGCAGACAAGGCAGCCACAAAAAAGGGGGAGGAATACTTTTTCATTCACAAGAATGAAAAAATAGAATATTATATGGCATTTGAAAAGTGCTCAGTAATACTATCCGCATCATCAGTGACAATGGGATAGCGGATATGTTTTTTTTCTACCAATATTCAGCTCTTGCACAAGAAATAAAGGGAAATCAGAGGAAGAGTTATTCCAAATTAAAAGGAAGCCCAGATAACATTTTCAATTTTTTTTTTTTAGCCTGAGGAAGATCTATAATTTATCTAAGCAGTGCTAATAAAATTACACAGAGTTTTTGGTAAGTGGCCATTGCTGTTTAATTGATTTTTTATATTCAGGTTTTGTGGTTGTGCACACAACTGCTCTGAAATATTCAACAAACAAAATGAATACCTTCTATTCATGAAAAGAGATTATTAGGAGAATGATGATAACAAGTTAGTAAGTAGTAGATGTTACCTGTAAACTGTCGACATCCCTTGATAATAAATCTCAAATCTCAGCTAATTAGATTTCCATTATCTGATTATTCACGGTCATAAAATTATAGTGCATATGAACATACTCACTCTCACTTTTCATGAACACATACACACTCACACCACATTCACACACATGCACACACACACACACAGGCCAGGTCTGGGCCTGCAGTCACTGGGTCACAGGGTTAACACAAGCCAATTACCAAAACAGTTAAGGAGGCAGGAAACACAATATTTACCACATGACTGCCAGAGTGATGTACCACACACAGAAACGGGCCATTTATGCCTCAGCCTTCGACTCTGCCCTCAGGTTTCACTGGACTGAACAAACTCTGTACAGTTGTATTGTTTTGAGGCAACAACTCCCTGTGGACAGATCTATAAACAGAAGTGCTTTGAGGGAAAGTTCTGTTTTTTCCAAACCAAACTCTATTGTAGCAACAACATATAAATTGCATGCAATATTGGGTTATGCATTATCTTTTGGCAATTTAGTTGTTTTTTGTTTTTTTTTTTAGAAGGCTCCTTCCCATTAACCTGCAAAATTCTATGGAAGGGTACAACACGCAAAATTTGTGATTCTAGCTCTTATAAAAAAAAAAAATCCTTTCTTGTATGCAAGAAGACAATGTTCATGCTAAGCTTTGATGTTTTGACAGGGCTGATAACTATAAATGTCCATGTATCAGACATGTTTATATTGGGGATGTTTGGTATGACCCTGGCGTGTGGCTGTGGGACACTGCGGGGGGTCTCAATGTTTCCTGTTTATCACATCTTCCACGTGAATGTCAAACAGTTTACCTAACGAGGTACTCTCGCTCCGTCTTCTTTCTGTCGCGTGCACACACACGCATGCACACACACACATATGTGTACTGTCCCACACGCAGTATATACACACTAAAATACACACATTTGTACAGAAATCGGGTAGAAGTACCTGAAAATCGGCATAAGTGCAAGTGTACAAGTGTGCAGAAAACACAAGCACTCACACACACACACACACCTACACACACGCATACACACACACAAAGTCAATGACTTTGAGTGAGACAGGAAGTGAATAGTTGAACATCATTTTACCTAAGTGGCAACTGGTGTCATCATGACGCCAGAACTTTTTTTGACTGGTCTGTAATACTGTCTGAAGCCCAGAATATACCTGAAATGTTACCTTAATTTCCCATAATATCAATTACAGATTATTTAAATATTTTTTTTTACTAAAACAAATAATTCGGTTGGGTTTTCAAATTAAATTTCATAATTTCAATATTTTTCAATGAATCTGTGCATTGTACCTGTACTTTACACTCTGTAAGATCCATTATTGGGAATTCATAAATATTTGTTTATATTACAATATTTTTTTAAAATAAATATATTTGGAGTTGCCTAAGAATATTATTTCATAGATTACATGGATATGAAGTGCATTTAGTTTAAAAAAAGGGGTGCATTTTGTTTAGACACACAATGTAGCCATCAAACTCATGTGCTTGATTTTATTATGAGAAGGTCAGGTCAAGCTAAGCCAGCTGTGAGCTTCTAAGATTGATATTTTGAAGATTTTTTGATACTTTTTATTTTGATTTTTTGATACTTTTTGAAGCTTATTTTGTATTCTGATATAATTCATTATTAAACATAAAAAAGAAGATTTTTGAGATTTCGGATTTTGTTGTGTAAGACTGGTTGTTAAACACATAAGAAAAGGAAGGAGTGCCACTTACACAATCAAAGCAGTAATATCACATTTATTATAATTGGTGAGTTATTCTTGATAGATTTTCACAAACATATGAGCTAATTTTCTTTTTTTTTCCAACTACTAGTAACAAAAAATGTCCTTTTCAGGAACATGTCTGCTCTTTCTGTCTTAGTTACATGGCTTTCTCCAGACTTAATGTCTTTTAAACCATGCAAAAGCTATACAATGTAACACGAGAGCCTGCACGCAAGAGGGAGAGAGAGAGAGGGAGCGAGAGAGGTTGGAGGAAAGCGGGGGATTGAAAGAAAGTAGGGATGCATGAGAAAGGCTGGAGGAGGTGGTGGTAATTTGCAAGCTCAGTTTTAGAGCTTTAGAGGATCTGCCATCTATCTGATATCCACTATGGCTCTAAAACCCCTTGGTGGGTGGCTCAGTGTGTGTTTGTGTGCATATTTTGTGTGTGTGTGCGTGTGTCCCTGACCATGTGCTTGTGTTTGAACATGTTATTGAATGAGGAATATTTTTTTCTCACTAAAACCTTGATGTGTGTTCATACTCTTACAAAACATACAGTGATAGAGCCATGCAAAAAATTAAATAAGAAACATACACTGTTAGTATTAAAAGAATTCAAGCAAAATAATAAACACAATAGTACCTGGCCAATGATGGGCTATTGCTAAATTCCTCTGCCTGATTATCTAAAATTAAATTGTTAATTAGAATATGAAAATAACATTTCAAAGTGCAAATGAATGGTGAACTTTATTGATTTGCTTCAAACTCATTTTATGCATAATGTTTAAAAAAAATGGTGAAACCCATCTAAACCTTTTTCTATCGAACACTTTCTTCTTATATGACTGCGTTGTAATGGTGTGATTTTATAGCAGTGTATTAAAACCTCTGCAAAATCAAATCCAAACTATTGCACGGTTAGAAGCCATCAGGGGTAATCTGGAAAATGTTTTTGTTTTGTTTTGTTTGCTCAATTTGGGTGAACTGACCCTTTTTAATAAGGGACATGTTTTAAGGCCTGTTGAATAGTATTGGTGATTTGTGTGTTGCCCTAAAGCCTACAGTAGCCATACCACTGCTAATGCTCACCTCCTTTCAAAAGCCCCCAGCTGATGCTGGCCCAGGCCTCAGGCAGAGAGGGATGGAAGCTGTAGATGGAGACGTTTCAAACAGATAACACACCCAGGGATTAGGGACCTAATGGAGTCGATCAAGACTTTCGAGTTCCCAGACTGAACCCGGCGACCAGTCCCAGTAATCAAACACAGAGACACACATCCACTTGAGGATTTAGAAGGAGCAGACAGAGAAGCATTTTAGACCCAACCTTTCCACTTTCTATTTTATTGATTTTCCCTTTTTCCCCTTAGATGTTTTTTTTTCCCCCATCATGGGAGACGAATGCAAAGATGATGATGGTTCTGTTTGGATTGCGCACCACCTATATATGTGCGCATGCGTGAGTCCTGAGGAAAAAGGAGCGAATGAGACAGCAGATGAATGCGTGAGTGTGGGTGGTCTTCTAAAACGAGAGCGCACGGTCACGGAGGTTCTACACAGCGAGTGGAAGTGAACTGTTAAAGGCCGCAAGGAGCAGCCTGAATGAAATCACAATATGCCGAAATGAAAAAAAAAAAACCCTACATGGAGAGGGGTGAGGGGTGCTCAGAATGTCCCGCTGAGACCTGCTGAAGGGGGCCGTGGATGGGCCTGGCTGCTCCTCTCTACAAAGCAACTCTTTCACAAGGGGAAACATATATGGGTCGGCTGTTTTCGGCCAATAAAGTTTCAATAGATTTAAATAGCTGGACAGCCAAAGTCGAGTCTGAGCGGAGCGAGAAGGCCGCGAGTCATAAGAGCCTGTGGTTCTCTGCTGTGGCCTTCTGAATCCACTTTCTCATGAGTTGTGCTTGAATAGGGAAATGACTCAAAAACTATTTAGAGGGGAATGCGAAAAGCAAAGCTCGTTGAGAAGTTCTAATTTTCTTTTGCTCGTTCATGAGACTGGACTGCAACAGCAGGCTTTCTGTTTTAATAAGGTGCAGATGCTGAAGATTGGCAGCACCTCACCTTAGGTTGAACACATGTCCATCACTCTCATTACGCTGATATTGAAGGATGGACCTTAGCTTGGTTCTTTGTAGACAGCAGCAGACAGACTCACTCAACCCCTATTTCCTTCAGTTTCTTTTCTTTGCCTCTCTCTCGCAGTCTCCTTCAGCTCACTCTGACAGGCTTCACTCTCTCAGTCTCTCTGTCTCTGTGGATTTCCTGTGGCCTCGGGGCTCCTCTATATCCACCTCTCTCCAGGGACAGAGCTTGTCTTCCACACACCCACACACATACACACACACGCGAACATACACAGACATACGCACACAAACACGCACAATCAGCCCAGTCTCTGGGGCCACTGTGATAGGGATCTCCAGCCTGGTCCATGACTTCCCTCTGGGGTCAGAATGGAAGAGATGCTGCCAATAACAGGGATGTAAGTGTTTGTGTGTGTGTGTCAGTGTGTGTTTCCCTCAGTCACTCTGTATACATACGCTTGTATGTGTCCCTCTCAACGTTTATCTACACTGGATGCACGTTTCTTTGCATGAAGGTTTGTGTGCATCTCGGAGGGAGAGGGACGGATGGATAGAGAGAGAAAAAGACAGAGAGAGGGAGGGATAGGCTTTGCCCTGTGAGCGGAGGATAAGGAGGGCAGAAGCTCTTGTAGCTGCAGGGCTTCAGCCTCTGCCAATCGTTTCCAGATGGGCCTCATTGCCCTGCACTTCTCCAGTGGACCACTGTCCTTCACCAAAGATGTCCACACACACAAACACAAAAACAAACATATTTAGCTATAAGCTGGACACAAACATGTGATGAATGGTTTATAATACACTGTTAAATATACAGTGTTTGTCAGCCTTTATAATTATAACTCCTATCAAGACGTTACTATTGTTATTCATTCATTATCTGTTTAAACATCCACCTCCACTTATACATGGCACACAGAGTGGGGTTCTGTGGGCATTAATGTTTTTTTTTTTTAATTATGGTTACAGCTACATTGCAGTAAAGCAATTTTCCATCTTTTTATACTGCTTTGTGAAGTGAAGTGAAGTTTATCATTGGAGGTGTAAGAATTATTGTTAAAAGTATAGTATGTCCTGGGAAAGAAAATCAAGTGTATTTTATGTAAAAAAAATAAACAAACCAAAAAACCCACTCAAATAAAATAGCCACATTAAAATTTTAGACTCAAGTAAAGTTTCTAATTATAGCTATTAATACAGACATTTAATATTTGAATTATTATTATTGATGAATTTATTATGCATTAATGTTGTGGGGAGTCACTGTGGAACTTAATCTAGTGTTGCAGTTTAAGTTTTAAAAGTGTATCATATTTTACTAGACGCTAATGTGTGTTTGTAAAATTTTAATTGGCAACCCCGGCTGCATGGAATAGTTTTACTCAAACGGTAAAAAACCTAAATCTCCAACACTGGGAAGATCAATAACACATAGACACAAGGTGTGGTGTGTGGCAGAAGGACCTTCCCACACACTGCTGTGGCTGTACAAAGAGTCAGTGTTCAGGGGCCTTCAGTGTGGCGATGCGTGACACAGCGGTGTGAAGCTGCCTGTAAAACCCACAGAAACAGGTACGGGTCACGGGCAACAGCATACATGGAAGGTCAGCCTGTGCTTTCTCACTGTATCTGTGCTTGAGTGTCTGGCTGTGAGTTTGTGGAGGGTGGAGTCCGAGGTGAGGGGGAGTGAGTGTGTGTCCATAGCCTCTGTATTTTTGGAAACCGCATATTCTGAAACAGCATGTCCCCTGCACACATGGCGCAGGACTATCAGTGAGTGTGAGCATCCACCAATGCCACAATGACCTACAAACCATGCACGCAAACACACACACACACACAAGATTTTTCTGCAGCCACCACACACAAGCTTTGACCCTTGCATATGGTATCAGTTTTAACCCTCTCTTTCCACTGTCCCAAATCAGAAATTATCATCAGCCAATGACGGATACATGTGTAAACGGAGAATATATCATTAGCAATAGTTAGCAGCTTCACGCTATTTACATTATCGATACACAGCTCTTGAGGACTGTCAAACAAGTAGTGTGGATAAATACGTCTTCCAGGTGCGGCTATTGATCACCAAGTTGCACCCCCCCCCAACCATACACACACACACACACACACACACACACCCCAATAGCAGTGCTACAATTCAAGATCGATTGTTACCTTCATTAGCCAACTGGATTTGGCCCATAACCTCATACAAAGTCTGTTTGTTATTGTGTGAAAGAAATGAGTCCGTTGGGAACAAAGCTGGCTGCGTTGATAAAAGGACAGGCATGATGGTGACAGAGGAGAAAATAAAGAGAGGTAAGAGAGGGGGAAAGTAGTGTTGAGAGGATGAGAGGAAGGAAAGTGTGTACAATTGGAAACGTGGAAGGAAAGGCTTCACTTCATATTGAAAGAGAGAATGAAAAAAGATGAGCAGCTACCTATCATATCCATTGAGCACATGTGCATGCATGTGAACACTTGTGTGCCTCCATGGAGTGCTGGTTGTGTGTTGCCCCAGCATATATTAGACCATGTATGTATGGGCTGGCAGCCTGGCGTAACATCTGGTTTCCATGAGGGCCTGAGCAGGCCGAGAGCAGCCAAGTACAGCACAGAAGGTATTAGAGGTAATTTACTTATTAGAGAAAAAAGACTCAATCTCAGGAGCTGTGATTGTAAATGGAGATGGGGCTTATCTGAAGGACTATCAGTATCCCTGCAGGGGATATGTAGACAGGCAAGCAGTGGCAATTCAATACACACACACACACAAACATGCATACACGATCTGGCATTATTCTATTAGATTGTTTTTACTCGCAACAAATAAATTGCATTATCTGAAGCGCTAACCCTTTGTGTCAGCGCAATATCAACATGGCTGATAAATGAATAGGCTTTTTCAGCAGTGGTCGTGGCTTCGCTGTTTTGCTGTCAGGACGTCTGGCCCGTTGACTTCCACAAACATATATTATGGATGTGCAGAGGGACTATTATGTAATATTATATTATAATTGGTAGGCTACTCTAAATGATTATGTAATACTAAAAATATGTATAAAACCTGTTGAAAATATACTATATATAAATTACATTTCAATAATCACTTTAATTAAAATACCATACAGAAGATTGTTCAGAAGTGAATTTATATGAATTATGTTGTAAACTACATAACAATGTGCAGATGAGGAAAGGAAGGTGATAAACAATTCAAGCCACAATAACCTGTTCAAAATGTCTCAAAGTATAATCTACTTTTCTCAGTAAATGAAGAATAGGAGGTGATTACATTCATGGCCATTAGAATTTATTATGATTACTGTATGAGAAGCTGTGTCAGTGTGATAAATATTGATTTGTTTTCACTGAGGTAGAGTTATAACAACCCTTTTGATCTCAAGAGCATCCTTCATACCATACCTGCTGCACCAGAATAAAGTCCTTGTGGTGTTATCATTGTTTTTTTGGCCAAGCAGGTTCCACTGCTGCACAGTACAGTGTGACAGTCCACGTAGGAGACCTAAATAGATATTGAGAGAGGTTTCTTTAATGGTGCAATGACAACACTGCAATAAAACAGCAGGAATTATTTTCCTTGCCATTTTGAATGTGTGTCACACTCAAACAGGATGAAAATAAACCTGAAGATCTGGGTAGGGAAGGGCAACATAATGTAGGAAAGAAGAGAAGTAATGTCTCACCTTGATTTAACTGATAATGTACCCAAGTGCCAGGAGGCTGTTTGTTAAGACACTTGTCCAATAATCGTATCCACATCTATATAAGTACTTTTTTTCCCTCAGCTCAGAGATTTTTTTTTTTAGGTTGCCGCTGAATGTCCTCAAGTGATTTCACTCAGTGACACAAAGACATGACATCAGTGTTTATGCATGCTGTCACTGTTAACATCTGAAAAATAGTTGCTGCTATCTGTTTGTAAATCCGATGACGCTTGTTTGGGTGGTTAGTCATCGCCAAGACATTTTCAACCTCTCTTTTACGTAAATGAGATACTGCGGTGACAATGGAATGGCACTGGAAGCAAAAATGAAACTAAATTTTACATTTTCAGCATCGTTGATACAACCAACCAGGCAATACCTACCCCCCACCCGCCGGCTAACCCCATCGCCCTTCAATCTTCCCGGGCCTCCACTGTGTGGCTGACCTGCTCTGATAGTTGTCTCCTCTGTGATCTATGTCTCTAATACACTCCCCCAGCAAAGAAGTCGTCTCCCATATCCCGCCTCACACATTGACCAGCCATCTGCTCCTGTCTTGACTCGGCTTAAACCGGAGAGTCCTACAAAAAGCTCTGAGACATTAAACCAGTACATCACTTTAGCCTGTTAACTTTGCGGATTGCGAAATCAGTCGTGTCATGTTTGTCCGCCTCGGATATGCTCAGATAAATGCAACTACGTTCCACAGAGCATCCACTCTTTATCTCTCAGCTCCCACGTATTCACGTAGGTGATGAAGAGAATCGCTCTTTGGAGAAGGGCATCTGTGTGGTCAACTGTGTAGGCGAGCGAGTTCTGTTGTGATATATTTGTGTGTTTGGGGGTGGGATGGGAGGTTGTTGGACTAGGGAAGAAAGTTTTTGGCACCTAATCCATTGATTGATGGTATAAATTGGGTGGGCCTGGGCTCACTGAGGGGAGGAGTGTGTGGGTGATGTCCGCCCTCAACTGTCTCTTGTCTGATTGATCCCTGCCTGGTGGTGGCCAGAGAAACCTTACTACTGATAAAACAGGCTCACACACATAAATACAACCCACAGATTAAATTCCCTCCATGAGTCAGTGTTCATACACGTGGTAAAATATCTGTATACTGGTTTAAGGCTTCACTGTGTGTGTGTGTGTGTGTGTGTGTGTGTATGAGTGTGTGTCACTGTATGCTGCTTTGTGCCAGACTGCTGAAGCCTCGCTGCTGACTTTACGAGGGGAAATCTTTGTCTGTTCTGTGTCTGTGTGTCAGGGTGACTTTACCACAGTGATCTGGCTCGTTTCTTCCTGTCCAGCATTCTGAAATGTTTGTTTCTCACTTCTTTAGTCTCTAAAATTAAATTCACTTTTTTAAATTGTTTCTTTTCAGTCACTCACACAAACCAATGGCTGTTGTCCGTTGAAGAGGTAGTTGTGTACACAGTAGCTAATTTCCATGTTCATTTGTGATTGTGCCAGTAAATAAGCATGCAGTCTAACTTTTGGAGTTGGAGACTTGGGCCTATAGTATTTCTGTACTTGGCAATGAGGGCCTTTCCCTCCATCCCTTTATCCATCCGTCTGTCCATGTCTGGGTCCAGAGAGATGCTCTAACCGCCACAGTCTGTGTGGCCTCCTTTGTTGTAATGTTGGGCTGCTGTTCCTTTTCCAGAGAAACCACGGTGTGTCATAGCCACAGAAATAGATCTGTGTTTACATCACCTTAAACCCAACCCAGTGCTTGTTTTGAAAGATGTTCTGTGGTGAACTCTGTGGAAAAATGTTTCTTTTTCTTTGGGTTGGAAAAGAAATCACCAGGTATAGGTATAATATTTACTATGGTTGAATTAACAGGGTTTTGACATCATGAGGCCGAGTTCTAATCTTAGACAAAAGATGTTTTTTAGTGTCCCCGGTCTGTAATTAAATATTAATTGCTAAAGGAGCATTTCTGATTTAATGCCATGACCGTTGTTTAGTTGGTTGGGTATAGAGATGATGAGCTATTGTAGCCTTCCAAATTTGCCCTAGTGGGGTGCTGTGGATTATTGACAGGAACTCTTTTGACTTTATTGCATTGTGCAGGACTCCCCCTACAGGATATAGACCACATTGCAATGTAAAATCCCCAGCATAGTCACTAAAAACATACTAAAATAGTCTTATTGGAAGATAGCCAATGTACTAAACCCAAACCCAAGTTGATACCATTATTAATGTCATTGAAATATCAAAATAATATTCTTATTTGGCAAGAAAAAAAGCCTGTCATCAGATAATCTATAGAAATATTGATTGATTGATTGATTGATTCATTCATTCATTTTATTCAATAAATTGACATGACATGTTTCTATTACAGCCCATGAAGTTTAGTCTGGGAGGCTATTTATTAGTTATTGTTTCTAAATAGTTGACCTCTGCTTCTATATACGCTTGTGGATACTTTATGTGTTACCAAAAGGTGCAATAGGGGTGTTTTGTAATCCCACGCGAGATGAGCCAGATGTTCGACACGACACTAAACTAAAACTGAAACCTCGATAGAGAGCTGCAAAGATTAGTTGATGTATTGAATAGGTGGAAACTATCCTATCAGCCAGTCAGTCATTTTCTATACCCGCTTAGTCCTCATGCGGATCACGGAGACACAGCAGGATACTCCCCAGTCAGGTCACCAGTCTATTGTTGGGCACACACACCATTCACTCACACACTTATACCTATGGACAATTTAGAGTCTCTAATTAACCTCAGCCTATTTTCGGACTATGGGAGGAAGCCGGAGAACCTGGAGAAAACCCATGCAGACATGGGAAGAACATGCAAACTCCACACAGAAAGGTCCCGGCTCTTTTTGCTGTGAGGCAACAGCTCTAACCACTGCTCCACTATTCAATCAACCACCAACTATTTTGATATTGGGTAATATTTTTGAATCTTTTTTTAAAAAGGGAATTTCCCAAATTTCTGCTTTCAACTTCTTAAATTGGTCTATTTAGTCTTACATGATAGTAAAATGAATATATTTGGGTTATAAACTATTGGTTGGGACAAAAATAAGACATCAGAGCATTTATCTTGGCCTGAGATGTACATTTTTCAGTATTTTTGTGAACCAAACAATTTCATTTAAAATAAAGGAATATTTCTTTATTTTAAATTATTGTCTAACTTTAAAATCTAATGACAGTAATACAAACTAACACAATACAATGAATAACTTTCCTCAGAACTGCCATGGCTCACCAGTTTAATGTGGGTGAGTAAATGACAGAAAGTCTGAGTGTTCCCTACTTCTTGATGAGTGGCTGATAAGACGGCAGGGGTCAAATCTGAGTGGTCATCTCCTCTCCACTCTCAGAGCGCGTCATAAATCACATGATAGTGTCTGGGTGCTGTCAGGCCCGCCTGCTGCCCACCAAGGTTAAACCAACAGAGGCCTGAGAGGGGAGGTGGACAGACACAGGGAGGCCTGGGTAAATGCTGCTTTGTCTTCTTCACTGACAGCAATACAACTGTGTCAGCGATAGGGAGTGAAGACACACAGTGCACTCTCCCTGTAGAAATACACTGACATTACTCCCTATTGACACTCACTAATGCAGAATCTGCAGACTGGCATAATTTAGGTGCCTTGCTTCTGTTATCGTCTTGTTCCGACAACTCTTTTTGGTAAAGTAACACTACTTACCATAACAGAGATGGCTTTTTTCTCCATGTAGTTGCCTACTTCCACTCTGTATCTATAGCTCTGTCTTTCCCTTCTTATTCAATCTTCCATCCTTACCTTAAGAGCCAAATGGAGGCTGGAGTAGTGGATGCCTTACCCAGAGCTAAAGATAGAGTTCCTTAGAGCCTTGCATCTGTCATTCTGTGACAGTATTGTAATCAGGCCCAGAAGATCCTGCCTACAGGCCGGACTCGACAAGGGGCTCGAGCAGTCATGAGTTCGCTGGACAGCTGCCAACCCACTGGAGGCGTGAGAGTAAACACAGCATAAGGCTCGTACTAAATCTAGTGTCAGAGCATGGAGGACACATTTATACAACGCTGCTGAGTGCTGTTGAGCAACACAATTAATTAACTTTAACTTGTGCTTCCACTGCCGGTGCCACAGAGGAAAAAGACGCTCGCTGTGCGGGTATTAACGTGTCAAAATAAAATGTAAAACAGCACATCGTCGGGTAAAGGTATGATAGTTTCTGAATTTCGGGATTAATCTGGGGTTTAACAGGTTAATACAGCAAAAGTACAATGTGTGTAATTCTCCCTGAATAGGGATTAAACGGTCTTCTTGAGATTTTAATGTGATTCTGCCTTTGGTAGTTTTGTTCTGAGTAGTTCTCTAATAGTGTTTAGATATCATATGGCCGTGGGATGTTATATGGGAGCATATGCGTAGTCGCAGTGACACATCTTAACCAATGATGGAATTTCCTTTATGTTTCTTAGAATGTGAAAATGTCATCCACAGTGAATGGGAACTAACGCTGATGACGCTGGATGAATCAGCGGCATCTCGAATACCATATAAATGCCAAAGTCAGTTACATTCATTGCATTAATACGTTAATACACTTAGAGCCCTTGTGTTTTGTTTGTTTGGTTGTGTTTTCTTATTAGGAATTTTACAGCGTAGGCATGCTAAGGTGGAGGCGGACAAAAAGGGAGATTAAAAAAAAGAGGGGGAGAGGTGGAGTTTTGCAGGATGTTATCAACATCCTGTCTGTGTGACCTGGTGCGAATGCTCATGTAAGACAGCAATCTGTTGGCTCTGGTAATACCTCAGGGACATAACAACAAAAAAAAAAAAACGACACACAAAAATCGCAGTCACACACATACACATTAGGAAGAGAAGGAGTAAATCCTATTGTTGTATAATGTCAACATATCTAAAGTTAGGATAAAGGTGTGAAGCTACATGGAAATAACATTTAGCAATGGAAAGATGCATGCAGCTGTTTTAATAACTTAAACACACACACACACACACACACATTTTCTCAATCATCCAGACCATGCAGATTAAATTTGAGAAATCCTATTTGAAAAGTTATGGGTTAAAAAAGCAAAAACCTTTCCTTCAAGTGCCCCTATTAGTCGGTATGTATATACCAATTATTCAGTGGAACTAGTCCTTCTCCCTCCAATATTTCACACACTTGCACTATACTAAATAGAAGTGTAAGTAACCCAGCGGATCGCTACTCCTCAGCCAAACAGATGGATGCCTTCACAGTGCAAAAGGATTAGCAGAGCGATCCAAAAAAAGTGCATAAAAAGAAAGAAAACATCATGCAAGTGCGTATGCAGCCAGAGATAGAAGTCATTTCCTGAGAAAGAGTGAGAGAGGAGAGGAGGAGGTGCTGCTCCAGCTCTCCCAGGAAATCTGTTAATGTGAGAAAGGTGAGAGGAGAAGGCAAGCTGGGTTGAAGGGTTAGTGGTCGGGTTATGGTGAGTGTGTATAGGCCTGGAGCTGCAGTCAGTCTGGCTAATGATGGATGGACAGGGCAAGAAAGAAAATGGAGGGTAGAAGGGTTGGTGGTGGTGGTGGTGGTGGGGAGTTCTTCCTGCTTTCTAAGTGGACCTTAACAATCTCCCCTTTTTCTGCAAGAAGACTGAGAAGCAGTTCCCAAACACACATAACCTACTACTCACAAATGCAGCGTAGTATTTGTTATTTTGAAGCCATTCATTTTTACTGCAATCTGAATGTAGAATGAAGCAAAAAAAACTATATTTAGCTTTATAAAGCCCAGCAAGTGGTCATTAATGACGACGTGTGAACAACATTTTCTGGGGTCAGACGTGGGCAGAATTCCCTGGCGTCCAGGTATCTCCGGCTGGCATCAGCTCACTCAGAGCGCATCATCTCAAACTGCTCTTTTATTACAGGAAATTACATGTGGAATGAGCTCCAATCTGTCTCCCTATGACACATCTGCGACGGGGGGTGGGCTGATGACGCAGGGGAGGTCAAACTCAGTACGGTTAGTCAAGTTATTATGTGGGTGTGCTCGTGTTTTGCGGTCTCTGTGAGAACCAGTTGAGATCAAGACCTTCAAATTGATTATGTTCTGTTATCACCCTAACACCTTTTACAGGGTTAATCAAATGTTTATGTTTCAGTTTAAAAGTTAAGATGACTTTTGGGTTCAGGTAGGATTAGCGGGCACGGTAACATCTGGGTCTTTGCTTCGGGTTAAGGTTACGATCAAGAGATAAGAACCGTTAGCCTGAGATTTTGAGTTAGTGTGTGTGTATTTGTATGTGTGTATGTCATGTATGTGCGTGTGGTCCTGCTGAAATGATAGATGTGTTGGAGGGAGGAGCGTGAGGCCGGGGCAGTAAACAGTGAGACATGCATGTAGGAGGTCTGGGTGCAGACTAAAGCCAGAGCTGTCAGGATCCCAGACAGAGATACAGATGTATCCCATCCCTCCTCACACTGCCACTTGGTCTCTACACAGTCCCATAAACCTTCCCACCTCAGCAGCCATGCTTAATGACCATCAGACCAGCGGGCGATTAGTCCAGTGTGCTGCCGGGGTCATCAGCAGGCCTGGAGAACCACATCACGCCCCAGATTAAAGTCAGATGGAGCTTCATTGTACGACCATAGGCAGCTTTAGTTTTATACATTAAGATCAAAGCTATGTGCCACATCATGATATCCTGGGATACATTTTTTTCTTACCTAAAATAGAACATTTGATCATAGACAAGTTGTCTTTTTTCCTTTTAATTTTTGTGAATTTTGGAGTTAATCTTGCAAAATTAGACGGAGCTCGAGAGACTTAGGCTGCTTTAAGACCATAATTGCTGCCTTTAGGGAAAATGTACTATAATGAAAAAGCCATCAGTATCACCAAAAAATGTGGAACTAAACCTCCACAAAGACAAAACATAAAATACCCAGGAGGGGTCAGAAACACCACATAATAAAGCACAAATGATGAAAGAAAGAACAAAAGAATTGAATTTTATCTTTAAAGCTATCTTTTCTTTTTTTTGTAGAATCTTGTGGTTTATTTAATTTAAGGTATTAATCATGATTTTAAATTTACTCTCTGTCTTTATTTCTCTCTCTCTCTCTCTCTCTATATATATATATATATATATATATATATATATATATATATATATATAGAGAGAGAGAGAGAGAGAGAAAGAGAGAATATTATATATATATAATTAAATAAATATAATTAAATAAATATATTAAATTATTAATTAAATATAATTAATTATAATTCTGATTAATGCAGTTTGAGCTTCGTAATGTTGTACTTTACAGTATAGCTACCAACAATGCACTGTTTATTCATTGTATAGGAAACTGGATTATAGCATTCATATTAGGCTTACTACAAATACAAATATGAAACACTATGGTAAAAATAATGCCAGACTTAAAATATTGTAATAAGAAGGTTTGGAGCTGAAAGATACTTGCATATTTTCGGAAAGAGGGATGAAAATTGGTGCCAAATGATCATATGAGTTTTCGCGTCACTCCTCTTGATGAGTAATTGGTGTATATAAGGAAGTCTGTTCATATGTTGTAATACAGAGTGCAAAAACAGACTATGTTTGATGAGTAAAAACTACAAAATTGCAGGGTCGTGTGCTGATGCTTTACTTATCTATGCCACAAATGCAGACAGGTTTTAATCATCTGGTGTGGATTGTTTTTTTGTTTGTTTTTTTACAGAGATGGTTTGCTCTGCAGATGTCTTACTGCAGGGCTGGGTCTAGTGTGTAACTGTGGTCTGTCTGACCATGTTCGTGATATGTATGTGTGTGCGTGAAGGTGGAAGTCACCCCTCTTCTGACCCTCTTTGCGCCCAGGGGTCACACATTGTTCAGGAGGATGCAGACACCCAGGCTGATGAATGACCGCTCAGGCCGTTTCCCTGGGTTTCAGCTTTACTCGGGAAATCGTAATTCACCCCCTGGGAGAGGCCGAAGGCGGTCCTGGTCCTCCATTCTGCTACACACTTATATTTTCTCCTGGATTCAGGATGCGATGAAGAGGCTGAGAGCTCAGCTGCCTTGGCTGATCTTTAAGGAGAGGTGGAGTAAATCATTAGCCACAGCTGCTCTCCCCTCTCCAAACCAAAAGAGGAATAATGCCGTATATGGTGCAACCAAAAATGCGGTCTGTTTTTTCTTCACATACACTCTATTCACGCATATTTACACACAGGGGATGTGATGACAGGGGGGATGCACGCAATAACCCAGTGTTGATTGTGAACGCAATTACATGTAAGCAGGGAAAGATGCATCTCTGATGTGTGCCTGTGGCTCACGTATTTCTCTGGCTGTTTGTTGGATCAACCTCAACTTTCGGATATAGCTTCATATGGCAATGATGTTAAATCATTTTTTGTGGAAAATAATCAAAACGTTGTTATTGTTATCAATATTATCATTAAAAGTTAAAATCCCATAGGTGTGCTTCAGTGGTGTAGGGGTAGAGGGGTGCCTCTGTCAACAGACCCAGGTTTGAGTCCTAACCTAAGAATTTCTTTGCTGCACGTCTCCCCTTCTCTATCTCCCATTATTTCCAGTTTAGCTAATGTATAATAAGCTCCGTTTTTCCGTTTCTTCCCGCACCGATCCTACGGCCAACGTAGCGAAAGTTTTGTAACGTCTCTCAAAAACCACACACTAAGACATTAGCCGGTTTAGCTTCTGATTTATTCCTCACACTAACACAGGTCTGACTCCATGAGGTGTTTACAGACCCTCAGGAAATCCCAACACTATCACCTAACACAACAGGTTCTGGGCCTAAACTCATTTATTTAGAAAAATATGGAGACATATAAATATAACAGTAACATGCCTAGGTCATTACACTATACAGGAAAAAGTAAGAAGAAAAGTACAAAGCAAGAGATTTATCATAAGTCTGGTTTTACTTGGCCTATCAACATAATTTCAAAACTGATATGTAAATTTACATCTGAACTTTTAACATAAATTGTTGCCTTTTTCTTGCAATATCTATATTTCTGCCTCTCTTTATCTCATCGCATCTCCATGTCTTACTCAATGTACAATTCCTCTATTTAGACTATGTAATAGTCCAACACATTCTCATGTCCTTCCACTTTTCTATAGGAATATATACTTCCTACAAGCACCAGTTTGCTAAATTTGTTGAACTGTCAGTATCATTGGCCTTTGTTCCCCTAGGATGGGAACTATTGTACAATTTCAGGTTCAAGGTCAATGTTTCCCAGTTTCGCCATCTCCATCTGTGTATGTTTGCAGTGTATTGCAAAATCAAAATATAACTTAGAACCTCTTTTCCATGTGAGATACACAAAAAAGCCCCTCTCATGAAACCATGCTTGTTCAAACTACAAAAGGTACTCTCACATCCCCAAACTTTGAAGGAACTCTCTCAATTTCATGCTCAGAATAACACTGAAAAACAACTTTTAGCACTTTTCTCAGACAGCCATGAAGAGGACATGTGAACAAGTTGGAGGCAGCTAAGGTCTAAAATCCATGATATATATATATATATATATATATATATATATATTTTTTTTTTTAATTTCATTATGAGACAGGTCCATTTGTTTCCTCATCTTTGCTACATGATGACATCATAGGTCACGCTGGATACCTAATGGGGCCAGTGACCAAGACTGATGATTCCTTAGCTCAGTGAACGCCATCACCACCCGTACTCTCTGCCAAGTATTCAATTAGGGTCAGTGAGTAATTGGGTGTAGATGAGGCAGAGATCATCGTTAGGCAGAATGTGGAAAGTCTTGGAAGTGTACGTGCGTGTGTGAGAGAGAGACAGAGCGGGAGGACGGAGAGAATTTAGCCTGTCGTGTGTTAAGTGACTTAGTAATAAAAAGAGTTTCTAAACAAGCCGCATAAACACTCAGGCAGACATCTCTGGAGCTGTCCAGGGTTTCCCAACCATCTGCTTTGTGGGTAGTTAATGGAAAAATACAGGAAAGCACATTAAATACACATAGAAGTCACAGGCTGTTGAAACCTCACATAAGATTCCTTGGTATTGAAAATGTTATTGTTAAATTCCCAGAATTTTTTGGATGTATTTTCTGAGGGAAATTTAAATCTAATACTAAACCATGTTGAGTTTGTGATGTGTATCGGTGTGTGGTGGTTTTATTTGATGACTGTTTTCCAGATAAGATCAGAATTCAAAATTCATCGCAAGACCACAATTCCAGTTAATGTGTGCACCTCCCCTACAGCTTTCCCTTAATAGCCTCCACTGGGACTCTTATATCTGCGTTCAGAGCAACAATATCTCACCACATGGATTTTTTCCTGTTTGCTTTTCCTTTGTGCTTAGCTGTAATTGTTGAAAAAACAACAAATATGATACAATATACCATGTAATAAACACAGCATACGTTTCGATACTGCCACCTTACAGCAGTAAAAGAAAAATATGTTTGTTGCAGAAAATGCAACATATTTTTGTAGTATTTCTTTTATTAGATCTACAGGTCCAAGTATAAATTATATTTTAATGTTATTAATATACAAAGTGTGCATGCAACGTAGTGTATTTTTAAATGTTGCAGAAAAAACAAACAGACAATTTCCCCAGAAAGCGCATAGATAGATATAATCTGCTTTTCCTGAAGGACTCACTTTGGAAAATGAGGGCATGGAATTGACTGGAGCGTGCATCAAGATGAGCGACACTGCCGAGCAGAGCCGTGACCTGTTTGTTATCAGAGGCAAAAACAGAATATTAAAATATATTTTTGAAATCTTAATATACAGTTTCAATTATTTAGATCCCAAATTCCCTGTTTTAAACATTTTTCTATTATTCACAGGAAGTCAATGAGAAATATTTGCTCAAACAAAAACAAATCTTAAAGTATTTAAATAAACAATAATTTCTTGTAATGAAGATTCCTGCAAAGTTGAAATACAGTAAAATGAAAAAATATATATATATACTTATATTGTGTATGTATTTTACTGCTTAAACCTATATTTTAAATGTTTGCAAATATAATAGTGCGTCTTTATGCTGCCACTAGATGGCAATATCAATCTGTATTAATCCTTAATAAAAGCTTCCCTTTAAATGAGGTTCTGTCTGAGTTATTTATTTCATGCAGTGTTAAAAAGATAAAAACAGTAAAATTCAGACAAATACAATAACTAGGCCCAGTTAAATAACTTTCAGAAAAGGGTTATCGTACAACAGTAAGCAATTTCCTCTTTTTTATAAGTTTCACTATTTCCTTCCCATGCTTTAAAGCATTCTTAAGACATGTGCTTTACATTTTCCCTAAGTTACATAAGAAGGACTTTCCCCTGTGCACTATTGACTAGTGTAACTAGCCACAGTGTAAGACCTGCTTCAGTGGGCATCAGGGCTGCTAATTTCCCTGTCTTCTAGGGGGCACAGTGGAACACAGTAACATGCAAATCTTGTGATAAAAATATACTCAAACCTTTCACCGGGTTGCTGATTTTAAACATGTAAATTGCTCACAATTTCTCCTGTCCACCATTCCTCCAACGATCCAAATTTTGTCAAAATGCATGTTTATCAACTCATCATGTTCACCGTCACTCAATCCACACACAGCCGGGCTGGTCTCACTACAGAATATAAATGATGTCAGTACTGCTTTAACAGACAGTGGTAAAAGAGTTATTAAGATATAAAGTAAAAGTCAATATTCTGTAGTCTAAATATATTCCTTTACGAATAAAATTCCTGAATTCAAAACTGTACTTAAGTAGTACAGAAGTATAATTAGCAAAATGTATGCAAAACTATAAATAGTAAAAGTTATGTAGCTCCTTTTAGACTGTGTTATTATTATAGTAAATCATATTGTTTGTTTTTAATCACTAACAAAAACACACAAGAGAGCAATTTAATGTTATTCAGCATGGAACCGATTTTAAATACTTTGTGTGGATTACTAGTAATGATATTGCATTATAATATAGTATATAATATAAGTGTATCATATGTATTTATAATGATAATAATAATTGTCATTATTAGAAATACTAATAATAATAACACACTTTATTATATAGCATGTTTTTTTACACAAAGTGCATAACAATAATAAAAAAAGGAAAGAAAATTGTGAGCAATCCAAGAAACAGTTGGGATTTTTATTGAAATATTTTAGATAAAGCACAATCTAAGTGCTAGCCTAACTAGTAACTATAAATTTTAAATAAATAAATTATTGTACTTTTTAGTCCATGACTAAAAAGTACAATAATTTGCTCTGAAATGTAATGGAGTTGAAATATAATTTAATTCAAAATCAAATTGGAAAAAACTTATTGTAAAAGACAAGTAGCAAAAAATAGTTTTTAAGCCCAGAACCAGTGAGCAAATGTACTTAGTTATACTAGTAACAGGTAATTCCACCTCAATCATGTGATGGTCATGTTTGGAATCTGGTATTTCAAAGGGGGAAGTATGTACTGTTACTGTACTTTCTATTAAAGCATGTGGTTGGCAGGCAGCTTGGCCCACAGCCTCCTTCAGCTGTACTGGAACCATTTTAGAGCAACTTTAAATAATCTCCATCCCAGCAGCACCTGTTGTCAGGCCAGTATGTGGCTTTCTTACTCAGAAAGAGGTTGTGTAATCAATGTGACTTACACACGAGGTCTGACAATTATACTTGGAAGCAAGGTCTCAAACCACAAAGATCCTGTTCCTCAATCAATAACAGAGCTGCATGTGATCAACCACATAGCACAGAAATACTCGCAGATCATCAATGAGGTGTACAAAAGAATAACAATGTCTGCTGGAGGTTTTGGTGCAAATTGGATTAGATTTTGTTTTGTATGAACTGTTGAGGCAGCAGCAGTTTCTCAGGTATCTCTACTATGCCTCACAACTATCACCTTTCTAGCTACCACATCCCGTCATCTCTGCACTTTGTATGCACACACACACACACACACACACACACACACCCATAGAGAGAGAGTGATCAGTGAACTGTCAATACAATGCTCATGCTCCCCTGACTCTGTTTCCCCAGGGACTGTCACTCCACCCTGGTCTTCCCCTCCACCTCAACATTCATTGCCTTCTTCTTCTACTGATAAGTTTTGTTTTACATGAATATGAAACAGAAGTACACTGAGTAAATTATCAATGTATCAGTATTTCTGTGTAAATAAGTCAGATTCTGCCAGATACTGTAGGTGTTCCACGTCCTGAGTAAAAAAGAGATCTCAGAGGCTGTTTTTTCAATATATTCAGCCTGCACATTCCTACTTTGCATAATAATAATAATAAAAAAAACTTGGATATAATTAAATTAATCCTGTGATCTAAAAATTTTTTGGGTGCTGAAATGCTATGTCGGTGGATTCCCTCCCATTCATGTCTCATTCGCACAAACCGAAGGTTACAAATGGCACGCATTGTCCACAGCAGGTCTGTATGTTGTCTGTTCCTCTTTTTTCCGGGGAGAAGTTGTGCTCCTTCCTGTGTTTTCTGACCAGAGACAGATCAGGCGGTCAGGGATCATTCTTGTCAAAGAGTGCAACAACCAGGCCAGAGACTGACGCAATTTTCAGCAGCTGTCCGCTCACAGACACAATGAGCCAAGCCTACAGTTACATTTAACCCAGGGCTGTGGTCACTTTAAAATGTCAATACAAAACAGTAGGTCTGAGATTAACATTATTTTTCATTATAGATTAACGTGCATATTCTTTTCTCCATTAATGGATTATTTGAGTGGTCTGGAAAATGTTCACAAATATTGTGAAAAAAAGCCCATGGGTGTTTTTTAAACTGTCCAAAGATAATTGGTTTATTATCATAAAGGATATGAAAACTAAAAGTTATTCTCATGTGGGAAACTGATGTTTTAAAAACATTTTTATTGAATATTTTGGAGGATTATGTTATTATAAAAAATCATTGATTACTGATTCATTTTCTGTTGATCAACTAATTCGTATTTATTACACTGCATTACACATAACTGTAACAAAATAGTAGCTGTTGACATAGACTAATTATTGCCTCTAATAAAGTTATTTTCACAAAAATGTGACAAAAAGAATCCTTTTGTGCTTTCATTTGATCATATTTATGAGGCCCAGAGCACTGGCGAATATTAAGTGTGTGTGTGTGTGTGTGTGTGTGTGTGTGTGTGTGTGTGTGTGCGTGTGTGCGTGTGTGTGTGTGTCACTTTCATGGAATATGTTGATAATATGAAATTGATGCAGCTTACAAGAATCTGCTTTCCTGTAAATCAGCAAACTTCCTCATCTTCACTTTTACATGTCGAAAGTCTTCCCTGGCAAACATACGCCATTTATCGTGCATTTCTGTGAAAAACTTTCATCTTTAACAAAGACTCAGATTTAGAAGATTTAGACTTCTGATACATTCATGTCATGTCCACAGGTCTTTATCCTATAAAATCATCTAACCCATGACGGAGAAGACCTCTGTAAAGGCGCAGGGCTAGAGGGACCCTTTGGGGTGAGGGACAAGAACTGATACTGATTAGAGGATATGAACCTAGATCAGTGGCTACCATGGTGTGTGTGTATGCGTGTGTCTACAAAACGTGTGTGGTTTAGGTGGCTTTCTCCCTGCGTCCCAGGATGTGGGCTCCCCATCCACCTGTCTCTCCACTGAAAGCGTCCTCAGTTCTCTCCCAGTTCCTCTCTGGACGCCTATTCTCATCTCACCCACACTGATTCTAAACCAACATTCTCCCCAGAGAACGCCACGGTTTGCATGACACGACCTGCACAGGGTAAATCACAACGTCCCACCAAGGTTTTCTTCATGCGTTACATGTTATCTCACTCATCTGTCGGCAACATGTCAGCGGCGTGTTTCAAACCCTTTATTCTCTTTCTTTAGATTATTCTTCGATTATTTGAAAAAAAACAAATAGGTGCTTCTCAGAACTGAGTCCAGCTGACACAAGCAGTGGGAAATGACAACAGATCTGAAAGGTCAGTGCTGAGCCTGCAGCCGAGCTTGAGGACATTGCTTAAAAGGGCTGAGTCAGCAATACAAACAATTCAGGAAACAACGAAAGAAAAGCGATTCCTTTAATCGGGATAGGCTTTCAATTTGAAGTTATTCCTCTTTTTTTTTTTTGCTTTGATTTCCTTTAAGCGCTGCTGTTCACGAAATCGGAGCTGCTTCCTTTGAGGGTCCGTCCACTGCACAAGCATGGCAGATTGAAGTGTTTTGGAGCCGGTGTCCATGGTTACGCATGTTGGCAACATCAGTTCTGTTTGTCACTTGTCTCTAATGGTTTATTGTGGGAAGCCTCAGACGCCACAAAAAGATGTTGCAACACAAAGAGAACCACATTGCAGACGCTTGTAATGTGAAAAAAGCGTCTCAGTTAGAAGAAATCAAGCATTTGCAAAATCCAGTTCTGTTCTTCAATGATTAAGAATGTAAGAGAAGAATTTCAGAGTTGATTAAACCGCTTCTCTGTGTTCTCAGGTCGCACTTTCCTCCGACACACCTCCAACCACTTTCATTCCGGTGTGGAATGATTTCATTCCACTTCTTACTCAACTCAACTTACTTCTATCAATATAATATTTCCAAAGTGAATATATATATATAAAATATCTTAAAAACACAGTTCTTCCTCTTAAAAGTGCTCCTGTATATGTCATCTTTTGCTTTTGCTTTTCTCTTCGCAGCAACATTCTCTTTGGAACCATGTAGAATACACAGGAACAAATAGTCTGAGACACTGTGTCGTTCATCCAAGTTATACTTAGTTTGCAGAACTCTTTATGAGCTCATTGGGGGGAGGGGGGCTGTGCGAATTTGACGTGCGAGGCCCCGATCATTGACATGCAAGTATATGAATCACGCTCACACGTGCACAGCTATATTAGTTCTAGTTAACACGGCTATTCTAGTTTTACTACACAAGTAATCTTGGCACAATACATTTTACCACATAGAATAATACAGCATAGTCTCTGCTATGATTTTCTTTTTGTTATTATCTTCCAAAGACAAAAAAAAAAATCAACTGTTAAACTTAAGTCAGCAAATCTGCAGTCACACACCAAGTGTGACAATTCTGCATTTACCAAAACAACTGAATTGTGGAGTACAAATGATTATTTCCTGAAACCTACTGTAATAGTAGGAAGCAGAAGTTTATGGTCTCATGGTTTCATGGAGATATAGGCTACAAGTGGAGCAGTAGAGTTTTTAAGTGAACATAGACAGCCCTGACAAACTGCTGTGCAGGGAACAACAACGCCTGTCATACATATCACTCATTAACATGTTATATTGAAGTTATTTAAGTGTAAAAACAAGAATTTGACTTTAGTGGTGCCTGTTGGTAGATTGTGTTTACATTACAGTACCCCAGACTCACTGTTTCTGTTTCCATTCTCTGTGTTACTGTAACCAAACAGCTTTCTGGCTCCAGCTACATTTACATTAAACCTTATAAAAGAAACACGTAGACAGACAAACATATACAGTAGATACATTCACACTTGGAGTTTTCAGGCCTTCAAACATTCATTAACTTACATTTTAACTACATTGAACATACTGAAGTATGTTCAATGTAGATAAAATGCTTACGAAATTAGAGTAAAGTCTAACGATTCAATAATATTCATAGCTGAACAGTCACATTCATTCATGTGTGTTTGTGCTTCTATAACAAATCCTAATTCTAAGATTTTTTTTAAAAATATATTTTCTATATAACCTAAAATGTGTGACCAGATGCTACGTAAACCTGTTCACAACAGGTTTACAAATAAAATAGTTATTTCTGTGATTTCAATTTGTGGACATGTTACATGGACCATACATACATTATATCAATCCAGTCTCAGGTTATTTGAGGGGTGGGGGTAGAGTCAGCTTCCTGTGACAGTTTTTGAAGTAAGTTCCTGTTCTGTGGAACTAAAGAGAACTCCCGCTTATAGAAAACCACACACAAAACTAAGCATGCATACAGGAACACACACACACACACACACACATACCGGCCCAAAAATGTTCCACCTTCATACTCAATGAACCATTTATTAATTATTCTAATGAAAGTATTTTTTTTCCCAGGATGTCATCTGACAAGCACATGACATGTTTCACTATGATCTCTGTGTGAGTCACTCCAGTAGACTATTACGAATATTTTTTGAAAAACTGATTTACTCAGTTTCCCAACACCGGCTCAGTTTGTTTTTTTCCAATTGTTTTTACACTTAATACCATGTCGACGTTTTTAAAACACATTCTCCATATCAGTAGATATAAAATCAACATGTTCACTTTTCGATTCATTTAAAATCATTCATGTTTTAAATGAAATGAACCTGATAAATCATTACTGTCTTTGAAAAGACCTGAGGCGTCCAGTGGTACTAAATATCCAATATTTGAATAATAGCTCATCAGAAAGGAGGACAATGATATTAATGAAAAGGTTCCTTTAAGGTTTTTCTTTTTTCATATTTGCAGGACTATTGTTACCTTGTTGGAACTCAACTGGCACTCAGTGAAACACATGTATTGTTTTTAATTAGCATTTATAGTCATGGATTTAATATATTTTATTGAAAGTCTGTAGTTCAGAGGAGAGAATCTGTGTCCATTTTCTTTTTAAAAGACGCTATTAAATAATATATTCAATTCAATTGTTTTTGTGATTAATTTTCTGATTTTACTTATAAATGTTGATTATAAGCAGCAGCAGGATTCTGTACAAATAAGGCATTTTTTTCAGCTTTTTCATGTAGATACTCTGTTCAGCAACAGTGAACTTTCAGCTCAAAACATTCTGATCATTGGATGGAAAAATGCTGGATTTTGACAAATGAAACACTTGAAATAACTTGTTACCATCTATACAAAAGTGTTCATTCTTGCATTAAAATAAGCATGTAGGGAAAACATAGATGCAGCTCTAGGAAGGGTTCTTGTTGTCCCAAACGTCATCCATTTAAGGATTATGGAAGCCACTGTGCCCTTAGGAACCTTAAGTGCGGCAGAAGTTTTCTTGTAACCTTGGCCAGATCTGTGCCTTGCCAGCATTCTGTGCTTGACCTCTCCAGACAGTTCCTTTGACCTCATGATTCTCATTTGCTCTGACATGCAGTGTGAGCTGTACGGTTTTATATAGACAGGTGTGTGGCTTTTCTAATCACGTCCACTCAGTATAATCAAACACAGCTGGACTCAAATGAAGGTGTAGAACCATCTCAAGGATGATCAGAAATAAATGGACAGGACCCGGGTTAAATATATATGTATATGTCACACAAAAAGGTCTGAATACAATTTAACAAAGAAATTTTGTTGTTGTTGTTGTTGTTTTTAATCTATTTGCCATAACGCTAAATGCCAAAGCGAATAAATATATTGCACCATAAGAACCAAATGGCAAAATACAGTAAAGCCCACTGAAGAATACTGTTGCTTTTGTGATTTGCTTCTTTATCAGATATTGTTTTATACACAGTGAAGGTGGTTATTCTTAGTTACTGCAGCATGACTAACAGATGTTTTGGTGGTTAAAGTGCATTTTGCAGCAAAAGTTGACTGATGTGCCTCAGTTACGTGTTTCAAAAGCACAACTGCAGCGTGAAGAGTTGGACATGACATTGGAGAAAAAAGTGCCGATTACCACACGATTATACAAGTTGTATTTAATGTTATTTAGGGGTCATTATATATAATTATGTCATCATATTCATGTTATTTTTTATGAAACCTGTATTTATTGAGGTAATTTTCACTGAGAACCGGCCTTTCTGTTTTCAATTCATTTCCCCTTACAGTAGTACAGTATGATGGAAACATTTTAAATGACAATTAGAACCCCATGGCTTTTGTGTTGGGGGAACTGAAAAAGTTGTGTGTGTATGTGTGCATGTGTGTGCGTGTGTGTGCGTGTGTGCGTGTGTGTGCGTCCACACACACACATCTACAAGATGGTTACAGCCAAACATATTCTACGCACTTCCCTACCGATATTTCCACTTTTTAAGTGTGAGATGATATTGTTAGACGATATTGTCATCTCACTCACCCTTTTTACAAGGGACATGCTTTGTGATCATGTACAAGAGGAAGGGTTGAAGTTGTTGTCTCATCGTGAATCATTTGATTATTTGATAGCAGTGGGTCATCTCTCTTTCCTGTCCTTTCTCTGTTAGTCATCGGAGAGAAAGGAGGTCGTCCGAGAGTTTCCCTACTTTAGTCTAGATCCTTATTTTACTTTCATGCAATGTTTTACTTTCCATGGTCCCATGCCGGAGTAATAAACAGTATGTGTTCATAGATAATTATATTCTCAGTGGTGGAGGAGTTCCCTCTAAAATCGTCATATTTTAAAGTAATGACTAGTTTAGGGCCAGATTATGTATTTCTAATCTGTTGATTTATTACCATCCAGACCTCCCAGCTCACCTGGGACAGGTCTGCTCAGTCCGTCACAACTAAACATAGAAAACAACAATTCAGTTTTTATGCACCACATAACTTGGAAAAAAAAAACTCCCAGAAAACTGCAGGTCTGCTGCAACTCTCAGTTCTTTTAAGTCAAGATTGAAGAAAATTGGACAATTTATTTATCCTATTCTATTTCTCTTTACTTAGTTTTATTTCCTTACTTCTTCACTAATTATTTCTAATTGTATGTATGTCTGCCTGTATTATGATCTTTAATGTTTTGTGTGAAGTAGTTCCCATGATAAAATATGCTATATAAATAAAGCCCTTTAATGTAGCTGAAATACTAAAATAACTATTTGAACCTTTTTTCTGTTGAGTTTTTCAAATCAATATTTTGTAAATCTTCATAATCTTAGAAGACAACATGGAATAATTATTTTACATAGTTTTTTTTATGTATGCATAAATTATTTTTGCTTTAATCTCTCCAACCCCACAGTATCTTGTGCTTTGTTTAAACCATGAGAGATATAATTCAAATATAATAATTAAAATTCTAAATATCAGGATTACCAGAATTCTAAATATATCAGACTGAATTATGGATACATGTGTAAATAATTACACACAAGGCATCTAGAATTTTCTATTTGATGTAGTGGTACAAGCATTAGAACCGTTTAGCAGATTTGAATGTCTCACCTGTCAAGCGTGATATAAGGTTGCTCAAGCGTTGAAACAAGGAGACAGAAAACATGCTGTAGGAAATTGGTTTCTCTGATCAACATGTTTTACATCTACTCATCGCAATATCAGCAAAATTAATGGATTGAACCACTTTTTTTATTGCATTTTTATTTCTTCTGAGATACATTTCCCCCACCTCTCACTAGGTTTATATCATTTTATATGTTTTATTTTCAAACTTCAGTTCGTCTGGTTATGTTTATGTTTGTTATTGATGTGTGGTTTTTCAGTTTTAAGTGTAGGTAAGAGTTTCAAGAATCTGATTTGAATACTGTACAAAATGAATAAATGACTTTCAATGAAATTAAATTAGCCTAGAAAGCTAATTCCATTCCCAATTAAATTGAATAATATTCACATTTGTAATAATACAATAATCCATGTGAAATCAAAAACAATATGATAACATGAAGACAATCAGTTGTGTAGTTCGGTAAAACTTAGTTTTATTAGAAATGCAGTTATTAAAAAAAATTATGAAAATAACAAAGAGATAGTAAAACCTATCTGTAATTTAATGCCACATTGCATCTAATATCACATCTGTCTTATATCAACTCATATGAACATTGTTTTATCTACTGTACAACATAGAAAAATATGTTGATTTGGCCCAAAATTCAAATGGTCATCTTGTAAAAAATAAAATGAAGTAACTCAACTGTAAAAAAAACAGTTAAAAATCAATGCATATAAAAATGTGCTTTGAGAACTAAATCACCTAATATACGTCGGTCAGTTGACATACTGCAATGAGGCTTATGAATGAGAGTTTATAAAGATACAGAAGAAAGAAGATGTCTATAAGAAATTGAAAGATATTTTGCAGATTTTGTTAATTAACAGAGTTGTATATGTTCTTAAAGCTTCACACCACTGTTGAATTGTCTGTAATAAATGAGTCTTATTGCCTAAGACACTTTTTTTTTTTTTTACTGAACTGCATGATAACAATCCATTGTAGAAATAAAGCAGAGGCTAGACACAGCGTCAGTGTTTGCACTGTACATATAAAATTTAAAAGTACTGATATACAAAAAAATTAGGAACACTGCAGTAATACTTTCTTACAGTTACTTACTGTAACTGATTGGTTTCTCCTCATCTTCATATGAGTTCCTCTGAGATTGATATAAAAGTTTCACTGTGATGTTAAGGTTTTTACCTTGATTTACCCTGCCAGTGTATGTCAGAAAAAAAAAAAAGTGTCCCTAATAATTTGTTCGTTGAGTCTAGTACAATCTGAGGAGCTCCTGTCAGGTTTGTAACAGCTCACAGTTCAGGCAGTGATGGGCATGTTTTCCCTGTAGCACGGTTGTCTCTGGGGGCCGCTGTAGCTGCACAAGTCCTGGTAGATACGGGCCATTTGGTCAGAGGCCACCTCATCGGTTATCTCCAGGTTGGGGTTGTTGCAGAAGGGCTGGGAGCGGCGTGCGTTCACTGCCTCCAGCAGGTGCTGACAGTTCACCACGGTTATCTGCCACAGAGAGAGGAGACAGAGTTTTACACTGTTAATGTATATTTACCATCATATATCTCATTTCAACGTTAAACTTGATACACAGGTTTCTTGATAAGATCTGTACAATATTCCTACCTGCACAATTATCAGTTTGCTCTTTGCGCTGCTGAGGTTATGGAGCTCCTCTCCAAAACACAAAATCACTGTTGGATCAGGAGCTGGAAACTGTCCCTCCTGGTATAGCTGCAGAGCTGGAGCATACAAGGCACACAGTATGGCAGCTGTTTAGAACTTTGTTTCAGGCTTCAGGACTAAGCACTCATTTAGACTCTTTTGAGCTTTTATAGGATTAACATGGATGCTCACCTTGAATGAACGTTGCTGTGTCAAAGATCTTGACCACGGCGTCCCTCTCGAGTTTACACGGCATGGAGCCGTACTGTGAGCCCACTTCACCCAGCCCGCTCCAGAAGACGCGGCTCTGGCACAGCCTCTTGATGAAGACGCCTTCCTGGTTGGCACGGACCAGGACGCCCCTCTCCAGGTGGCCCAGAAGCTTGTGCGTGATCTGGCGGTTGCGCTCGTACTCGATGAGCTCGGCCGGGGGGAAATGAACGCTCTGCATGCTCTCTGAACTGTAGAGGGCACCGCGGACCAGGTGATGCTGGGCTGGTGAGATCCGGCAGCCCTCGGGATGAGTCACCAGCGTGCTGTGCATCAACTTTCCTCCGTAGTAGAAACTGATCATCATCTGGGAGAAAGCTGGAGAGGAAGACGCTCGCTTAGCATCGGAAGAACAACTGTAAATGTCAAAAACATGTTTGCTGCATGCGTCCGGCGGCCATTATCGCCGTCCATGCCTAACTGCAGATCTGATTATTAGGAGGCGTTCTTAGACAGTCAAAATGAATACCTGAGCTGATATTGCCTGATGGCAGGGGCTCCGGATGGAGTTGGAAAGCTGTGAATCACAGAAGGAAGAGCCGAGTTAGGCCGTGGACACGGTTAAGCGATCGCTGACCACACTGTCATGTCATTATTTTTGCCACATCATCAGAAATACCATTTCTCTAGCACGATCTTACTAAGAAATGATCACCTTAGTCAGCAAAAGTTCAACAGGATGTTAGTCAATTCTTCCATTGCAGAATATAACAGACAAGCAAATAACCTCTATTTAGCACCCGAAAGGAGTGTGTCATAAGGCTTTCCACTGCGGGTATTATCAAAAACATTAAACCTCGCGCCTCAAAAAGATGGAGCAAAGTGGATGGAAAGACAGATATTAATAAATCGTGAAACACTAAACGTAGGTGGGTGCGTAGCGTATGTGGGCGGGAAAGGTCACCTTACCATTGATGCTGCTCTGGGACCAGTACTCAGGACTGGCCTGGATGCTGCACCCTTCCTCCTGCAACAAGGCAATAAGTTGCTGTCAGCAAAACTCTGTACACTTCACAGGCATGAAGGGTGTGTGTGTGTGTACAAGCGGTGCTGGAGACAGCAACTTGTGTAAGTGTAAAAGAAAAGTAACACAAAAGCATAGCAGAAAGAATAGTGAGAGGTCACAGTCACAATCGAGGTGAGGAATAGTGTTACGTAAGTGGTTCGAAGCAAGAGAAAGTGTCACCTCTTTAATGAAGTCCTCTATTTCCGCAGGGCTGCAGTCCATTTCAGTATCACCGGAGCTGGTGGTGGCTGTCATGGCCATCACTGAGGTTTTGCCATCTGTGGGTGAAAGAAAAAAAGAAGAGACATTATGAGGCTTGTCATGGAACAAATCTCTGGTTTCCTCTTACATTGCCCTCTCATGATTCATAATGATTACATTACCAACAACCCCAAAACATGCATTACACAAATGTCAAAGAAGACTACCTTTTTTTTTCCCCCCCCCCATATAAAATTCATGGACTCACGCTTCTGCTCCTCCTCGGGTACGATCCGGTAGACTTTGTAAGGCTCAGAGATGTCCAGCTGCGACCTTTCTGTCACCTCCTCAAAGTCAGGGCTTTTATTGAGGGCACAGCGCAGCCTGGTCTTCCATGTTGCTGGCTCAGCCTTGTCCCCTTCCTTAAACTTCCCTTTGAACACAGCCCAGGCCTTTAGAAAAAAAAAAAAAAGGCAAATTCTGTATTAAAGCTTGGTGCTACAAAGAAAAAAAAACATTAAACTGATCTTTTATTTTTAATGAATTTTTAATTAATTTCCTTTTTTAACTGTCCTTCAAGCAGAAACAAAGAGAAATAAAAAAAAATGTATGAACAATGTAAATTTAAATATATCCACTTGCTCTTCAAGTCAAACTTTTTGTGGCCTAAATACCTTTTAGAAGTAGGAATGATTATTTCCATTCCGACAGGAAAAAGGCCTGGTTTGACTTAACTGATCCATCCTGCTCCGTTTTTTTTTAAAGCAGTGCTGCGCGTAAACAACAAAAACACGCATCTTAATCTAATTCGTCAAACCTTAAAAATGGACGCGTCGACTTCTTGGTTGTAATCTTGTTTCCCCGCGTGTTTCCATGGGATTCGGAACATAGTGCGGCTGTCGTCTTCCCACAGGAGCCCGGGGTACTGCGCGCTCTGGATCTGCTCCACCAGCCACTGCTTCAGTCTCCGACCTCCAGAGTTTGACATCTTGGTTTTTGGTTTGCTCACGGATGCCTAAACGGAGATGACACGCTTATTAATCATATATAAATTATTATCATAATTATTCTTTTTTTTTTGTTGTTTTCATCAAACATTAATGCGCCGTTTCAAAATAGTAAAAGGTAAAAACACTCACGGGTTGATCACAGGCAGATCGCGGCCCGGTTTTGTTATCCTGAGTTGATTGATGGCTCCCTGACTGATTTGATGTGAGATCTTACTGACACATGCGTCCCAGGTTTATTGTGCCCCGTGTTATGAATGGGGAGTTGGTTTGTCAACGCTACAGCGCTCGGACCAATCAATGAGTTTAAAGCCGCCCGTAGACCGGCCCACTGCGGAAGTGGCGTTCTTCTAACTGCGGGCATTTACGAGAAATGGCCTGACAAGACTTATGTTGTTGTAAAAAAAAAAGTCTCTGCCCACGCCAAGACACGCAGTATTCGACAAACCCGGAGAATCACAAGTTACCTTGTGCTCTATAGGGGAATTCTGCGCTCCAGAGGAAAGTCGCGCGCGTCCCCTCCCACGTCCACTCAGCGCTGATGAGAAACCAAATGAAAGAGATGAGCAGATAGAGCAGTTTGATGGTGGAGCCAATTCAAACTTGACCCGAAAACCCAAGTCCCGTGGGTTAATATGAGTGGGTAGATATTAAAATTCTATTAAATATGATGTTGAATAAAAAAAAAAGATAATTGACAATAATGATCAGTATCTAATACAGTCTCATAGGCTGGATCTCATGTCATTACTAATCTATAAAGCAATATTAGTTTGAGAGAGCATTTGTATCTACTCTATTTTAATGTATTCTTTCTGTGTAGTCTTCTGTGTCATAGGGTTCCTGTAAAATTGCACCAGCTGCATACATCCTGACAGTAAACATTCTGAATGACCATATAGATATGGAATTCATTCACTAGCATTTTACTTTCATTCTTGAACGTCATAATGGTAGCTACAAGGAATGAGGTGAGAAGTAAATAAAGAACTAATTTCCCAGGAACCAAGAGACTGTGGATTTCCTCTGAAATGAAATGTTCAGATTTTTTTTAAAAAAGAAAAAGCCTCAGTAGTTCTCAATGAATCCAGTTTTGCTGTGATGTCTCATGTGTAGCAAAATTCTAAACCACACAATTAAAAAGCTAATGAACACAGATAGTAGGAAACAAAGTTTAGAGATTATTGTGAACATACTACTTACTAGTAAGTTTACCTCTGTAAAACTGAAATGTGTCATTGCTCAAATGCTTAGATCAGGGGTTGGCAATTCTGGTCCCCGAGGGCCACTGTGGGTGCAGGTTTTGGTTCCAACCAAGCAGTAACACACCTGATTCTACTAATGAAGGGTCTTAGCAAGGACTCTTAACGGTTGATTAGTAGACAGGCACAGGCCCTCTCAGATTGGAATTGCCCACCCCTGGCATAGAGGTATAATAAAATAATACCCACGCTATCAGAATATATTATATACATGTACTCACATACAACTTACATGTTGATGAGTAAAGTGAAAACCTAGAAACCTTTAAAATCTAGCTGTACTTCCAACAATGATGATCACACACCCGTTAATGATAGCACAGATTTATTAGCATTTCCATATTTTTTGTCGATCACTGCATTTTATTATAAAACACAAACAAAATAAGCACCTTAAATACACAATTAAAACATTTAACTGTATCCATAAATTTACACAAACTGCCGAAAAACTTCCGCAATAAAAAGATAAATCAGAGCTTCAATAAATCAGGAAGACTTTAGCGTTTGGACTGCAGCTATCATGTGTAGTTATAGTAGTTATATTTTACATAGCCTTTAAAATTAACCTGTGGTGTATTACTCAAAGGAACATTTAGCCAATTTTTAACAACTCTGTCCAACTGTTAGCAGCTTTTGTTGAAAACAAACAAACACCCCTATCTTATCTGACAGCAGTTGATGGTGAAATAACAGCAAGGGATTGGCCGTTGGGAGATATATACATATATATACACACCCCATTTGCTCTGTGTCTTAATTATATTGAAACTGTCAATTGTTGGTGCTGGATTCTGTTGCAGACATTAGTGTATTTAGTGTGTCAAGCTATAGAACAGACAGCTTGAAATTTTCTTCAAAGATACAAAAAGCACCAACTGCAATGAAAGGGCAGTTTGTGACTGGTTGTTTCTGTAAACTGCTGTTTACTACATGGGCAGTGATGTGCAACTGTAATATATGCGTTGCTGTTATAACTTCTGTCAGTGACGAGTGAATCTCCTAAGCATTCCATAATCGATAATTGTGCATTTTACTGCTATATGCGAGGCCATTTGTTTTGGCATTTGACAGGGTTGGTATTATGCCTACGATGAACTGCAAACCTGTACATATAGTCTCAGGAGAACGGGCACCAAGTTTGTTGTAGATTCATTTTACATTTATTTTCCATAACCCGGTAGCACAGACTGGACCATATTTAGAGGCAAAATGTTCCTTTAAGACAGCGTTAATCACATTTCTTCAAGGCTATGGAGCTGAATGTTACAGGTTTAAAGAGTGCATATGGAAGTACAGGTTATTTAATTATGGCTAAGGTGCTGAGGTGTTTAGAGTAAGGCGTCTGTGAGCACCGATACACCTGTTGTGTCTGTACAGGGGAGGTACTAGTAGTGAAGTGTGTAACGCAATTCTAAATCAACCTCCATTGCTTAAAAGTGACTACACAGATTAACATAAAATATTAAAAAAATAGGCTTTTAGGAGTACATTTTAATACAGTGTACGTAGTCGTACAAAGGCCTTCATGTTGGAATACAACTTGCGGTTGATTTGGAATTGATTACAGCATGATAAAGCTCTTTCCAGACAGCACTGGATAGGAAACAGTGGTTCAGCTGCTGCCTTCAGGCTCATCAGGATCGGACGGCAGAGAACAGACGCCAACGCCCTGACTTATCCAGCGCTGGTCTGCTCCTCTCCTCTGGCTTTCCTGTTGTTCCATGTACTGGCTCAGCAGGGCTCCCACTTGCTCCCGGTCATTAAAAGGACTGGGACGGAAACTGGACTGTAGCCACGCTCGGTACTGGAAACAAGAAGATGAAACTTACATTACACCCTATCTACCCGCCCTGATAAAATTACTGCATAATGACTTTGCACTGACAAAGTACAAATGATTTTCTTTAACTACTATTTATATTTTATATAGTGACACATTATAAAAATGACAGTGGCTCAATACTGAAACTGCTGATGTGCTTTTGAGAGTTCTTGATCTTCACGGCTTTGTTCTTGCTATCACATGAACTGTGAACTTATGTTTTTTATGGTCTCACCTTGACACCTTGTCCTATAAAGCACCTTGCAACAGTGCTAAACAATGTTTATCATTAACATTCAAACTCAACTTGGTTTCACTTTTCAATCCATTGTGATTCAATAAGTGTAAGGATTTATTGGAGAAAAACAACAGTATAATTTAAAACTGGTTAATGCTAATAACATACAAATATATATGGCTTTAATGCTATAAATATTGAATTGTTTGATGTTTAAGGTCTGTTCGCCTTGAATTAACCTGATAATGTTATCGCTGAGTTTAGTTTTAGAGCTTAATTCTTAGCTTTGGTGAGAGCTGAGCAAAGAGAAAGAGCTAATGATAGAGCAGAATAAAGAGCTTTTGTTGAAACACTTCCTTGGAAATGCCTCAAGGCTTTGCTCACTGCAGACTTTCCTGGTCAAGAACCCTTGCTAAACATAAGCAAAGCATGAACTCATGCTTGGCCCTGTTCTTTGACATGGTGGGAGAATCGGTTGTCTAGTCTGCTGAACACATCGCAGTACACAAATTGTCAAAACCAGAAGTGGTTAATGAGATTTTACTGGCAGGTCTTAGTTAAAATAGTTGTTGTAACAAAAAAAAATGTAACAACATATATGCATTAGAGGATATATATATATATATATATATATATATATATATATATATATATATATATATATATATATATATATATATAGCATTTGGGTGGCACCTTACTTCACTACAACACTACAGTATTGCAGCCGCCACCGTTCAACAGCAGCCACCGTTCAAGAAAGTGAGGAATTGCCATTTCTAAAATGTCTGAGGTCATTTTGTGCAATACCTTATTATTTACAAAATACCATGAAGTGAAAGTCCCTCTGAAAGAAATACATTACATTCATCTTCCTAAAATTTGCATTCTCACCCTCAACTTCAAGTCACAACCAGTGTAGTAGTGACTCATAATATAGCAACGGAACTGTAAAGGTGAACTAACGATCTAAAGGATAAAAGATAAGATTACATCAACCTATTATTGGGTGTTGCGCAAATTCTATTGGGTGTTGAGCAAGACTCACAGCTCATCTTGAAAAAGAAAATGAATCTTGTTAGAAGCCACAACATGCTTTCAAGTGTTCCACGTCAGACTATACGGAGAATGAAAATCTAAAATTTCATGTCAGAGGTAAAAAAAAAAAAAGATGTCAAACTGAAATAGGAACTGTATTTCAGGCAGAGTAAACAACTGGAAGACTTAAATATAACTTCAATGAGTTAATATCCAGACTACTTATGTAACAGATTGTACACATTCTAATATCTCATTCAGTACAATAAAATAGCTAAATATTCAGTTTAAACTTTGGTATTTATTTCGTAAATGCTTCATACTTCAAAATTACCTTTTTACCAATGCTCTTCTGTGACTTTTCATTCTCTGCACTAAGTGTTTATCTAGTGAGTTAGGCAGCATTCAGAACTGTCCTTATCAGCCTTCTCACTGAACAACTTCATTCTTTTCTTGTCTAACCGGTCTGGAGTCGTCCTCTGTGTGGCAGGAAATGGTTTGACAGTTTGATGCAGAAACTATTAATACATGTATTTTTTCTGGTTACAGTACACAGTAACGTGACGTGTTGTAGCATAAACAAAACAACACTGCTTCTATTTTCTCAACTTTCTATATGAGGCAGATGTGGGAAAAGCACAGAAGCAGAAAGCCTGTTTTCCTTTAAAACCTCGAAATCAGTGCAAGACCTACAAACAAAGCAATTTTTTTCAGTCATGTTATGTTGCAAGATGCTGACAGTAATACGAACACGTGATGAGCAATACCAAGCTAATGCAATCCCAGCAAACCCCATGCAGTTCCCCTTCTCTAGTCAATAGTCAAGTCAGTGCCACTGTAATGAAATCACGCAGTAAATCCCTCTGTCTTACTAAACTGCTGCACAATCTGTCAATATTTACTGTACAGTGTGTGGCTCAAAAGAAAACAAGACAAATTCCCTTGTCACCTAAAATGACTAGAATGATATTTCCCTTCCATACTCTTCAAAGTTTAAGGAGACAAATCCAAACTATGAGGGCACAAGGAAAGTACCATTATGGACCTTGCACACAAATACATTTAAATTCACATTAGCCTATAGGTGGATTTAACGTCCCAAAATCAAGAAAATTTAAAAAATGTTCTAAAACGACTTTTCAAAACACAAACAGTAAAAAGGACTACTATATAGCAGTGTAAAATGACTATTTTTTAGACAATTTTTATATTGCTCTTTTTGTTCTAGGTATTCATGGCTGAACGACATGCAGGCAACTACAAGGTTACCTGGAGTCTTTTATTTTTCATTTTAAGACCCCCATTTTCATTTTTTTGGTGGCCAGCAGGTTGGTGTATCATAGCTGCTGTAGCTATTCTTCCTGGGGTTAACCACCGTTGGTGCATGTGCAGTGTGATGGCTGCATACCTCTTACCCTGTGAGTTCCTGTGCACGCCACATCCACCAACAACATCATGAAGCATGAAGCACACAGAAACATTTACTACTACGAGAAATACTACTAGAAAATACAGCGAAAAAGAGGATGAAATATGGTGTTTGAAAATATGAAAATAGTACATGTTTCAAAATAAAATGTGCTTTCTGAAGGTGCCAGGAGTGTACATTGAGCATGTCTTTGTTAATTTGCATGTATACCTCTGAGACTTGTGTTGTCTGGTACTCCTGGAGCTGCTGCTGGAAGCCATAGTTTGGACCGACAAAGGAGCGAACAGCTTTAACCGCAGACAGACATTCCTCCCAGCTATAATGGGTGACGGTCATCAGGTATGCCACCACCATCGTGGTGCTGCGGGAGACACCTGCAAGACTACAGAAACACAAAGCACATGGCAAGATCATGAAGAAACGACATGATTTATAGCTAGATAATTAACCGGTAATAGCTAAATAATATAACAGGTGTGAAATGTGATTCAAACTGATTTGTTCTGTTGGGCTTGATTTGTCTTTTGGAGTTATGCTGGGATGAAAAGTTACATTGACATGAAACCTACCAGTGAACCAGACAAGATCCACCATTCAGACGACATTCATGGATGAAGCTGATGCACTCTTTAAAATGCTGCAATCTGGAAAAAAAAAATAAACACAGAAATGTGCTGTTGTTTACTTCTTTTCAAGTTTGACATGATGTGATATGGCTTGCAGCATATAATACTTTAAATCAAGAATAACTGAGTACCATTTTATATCAAATCAGGACACCACCTGTCTTTTACTAAGGTGTAGTAAAAAGGCATAAATGTTGTAAAACTAAAAATAGATTTCAGGTTACACATTATAGGATATGAAAGAAGACAACTTGAACTGAAACTCCTGGGATGAGGCCCAATCTTTGCGTTTTAAATAGGTAGCTGAAACTACAATCATGAAATACAGCACTATTCAGATTTTTTCAGTGGAAACTGCAGGTGACTCGGAAATATGGTGAGACGGCTCAGAACAAAAGCAGTTTTGATCATTTATTTGTTGGTTGGAAGAACATAAAGTACTAGTGATTTTTCTTTTAACCGCTCCAACATGTCATGTGAGAAAAAGGTTGAGTCTGTTCAAAAGGAGGCTCTGTGGTAGACCAGAGCACAGACACTATAGACAGGGAAGTAACTATCTATGTTGTTTCTGTCCATCTGCAGAACGGTATCAGGCTCCAGCTTTTATTTATTCAGTGTCTAAAAAGATTAGACAAAACAGGAAACAGCTGCCTGTTTTATAGCTGAATTATTCATCTTTATATATTTATACCCTCCAAACTAAAACCAACCTCCAAAGTTATTATTCAGAGGTTATGTCAGAACAGTGCGTCAGACTCTTCCCAGAGATACAAGCCAACTGGGAGCTAAGAAATACTACACACATAGTACTACAATACTACTACACAAGACAAATGCAATTGTACCCCCTCTTAATAAAAGAACACAAGCTGCCCATTGATAAAATCACAGGAATGCTCATATTTTCAGAATCCTCTAAAAGGAGAATTAACTCAAAATGCTTGAATCCAGACATTTCCACAATGTAGTGCATGTGGACCTTAAATCCCCTACCAGTACACCGTCAGGAAACACTGATGGTGCTTTGCATAATCAAGAAGTGCATGGCTGATAGCGCAGTCTCCTGGGGAGCAGATGCTGGTTACTCAATAGCAGACAGAATAACAGACTGGGGCTAAAATAGACTGCCACTTTTCTTCTTTCCTTCTTCCTGAGATCCAAACTCCTCTTTAAAAGATGTCTCTTCAGCACTTTGTTCTGTCTTCCTAGCACAGAGGTTTCCGGCCATCTTGTTTAATATGCAGAAAATTACCTTGTGACAAAGATTTGAGAGTCTAACCCGCTGAAACTAGAGAATAATACTGAAACAAACAAATCCGTTTCGGGTACTGTATATTCTAAATGCAAAGAAGTGCTTCTTATATAGTATGATTTTATTCAATAATAAAATAATGCATAAGAAATCATTATTCAAACGAAAACATCTATATCATCTTCTATGGATACTTGTCACCTCACACAAATGTACATTAGAAGTTTAACAACTTTCATGCATATATCATGCATATCAGCATTTCACAACTATATAAATCTACATATATGGAGATTTCCCTTAAATAATCAATCACTGCACTGGGTGGAATTTCTACAATAACTTTGTGGACATCAACGGTGACCATGTCGGCATCAATGTTCACGGTAAATTTGGATGTTGAACCCAAATGTATCCATAACAACAGCATGTTCCGTTTTGCCCTGCAGGTCTGACAATAATACAAATATATTCCTCCCATCCCAGATTGGTTGCTTTAGTTTTACATACTGATATTTTATTGTTTCTTGTTCTCATTAAGGACAACATGTCATTTAAGTTCTAGTGTTTATTTATTTATTTATTTTTACTATTTTTAGATCTTAACTGTCTTTAGATCTATACAAATGATCCTGACTTGACATCCTAACAGATAGGTGCACTTTAAGACAGTTGCTACAAAAAAAAATATAGAGCCTACAAGAGAAATACGGTCTTTGCTTGGTACCTTACATGGGAGGGGCCATCAGACCTGGCCATAGGGGCCCCTTGCTGGTGGCGAGTATGGTCGGGTGGCAGTTGGCCTTACCGTTCCCGTCAGTCAGACCAGTGATTGTGACAGAGGGGGATTATTAAAGCTCTGGGTGGTCGAAGCAAACAGCCAGATGTCACACTAAGGTTTCCTTCCTGTGCTGCCTGAGGGAAGGAGGACGCCTGATTGCGACATTGGAGGTCAGACACCTCCAACCCAACCCAATCAGCAACATCCAACCAAACACTAAACCTCAATTCCCATTAGCTTGCATTTAATGCTTCACTATTTTCTTTCTCACAAATTAAAGCTTCTAAAGCTCCTCGTCAGCTGCGCGAAAACTTAAAATCTCACACTCCCATTTCAGGGAACCGGTAGAGTTGACTCTCATATTCCGTGCACCAAAACACAGCCTGACCTGGCCCCTACGGTATAATATGAATTCTGAATTTGCACAGTTTGCTATGTGCATTTGCAATCACACAGCAGCCTGGTGCATTATTATTTGGATTCTCCTGAGTTGGCTTTTGAATTGAGAGTTTTGAGGAAATCTATTTAATCCAGTTAACAAATACAAATACAGACTCCCTTTGACACTGAAGCCCAGGCAGTGTTTGACATTGTTGGCTACATCAGCAAGTATATTACTCAACCTGCAGCAACAACCACATCACTCCTCCTGCCTTGGTATAGCCAAATCCATTAGTGTAAAGTCCTGGTCACTCCACTGTTTACCTAAAGATTATGTAGAAAACAATATCTGTTGCACATGGTGTCACCAGTAGCTATTTTTCTCTTGTTAGCAAGAAGCATCACTGGATGGTTTATTGCACCGGACATACCCATAACCAACCTGCTCTGAGATACCCCCTCTTGCCTATGCAGGAACCCTGAACAACCAGTAGAGGGCACTAGTGAAACAACAATGACATGATCCCTCACCAGCTCCAATAATCTCATCTGGAAAAGTATTGTTGTCTGACAGGGGTCTAAAAGCATCAGATGTTTTGTTTTTTTTTGTACTGATCTTCATCCCATAATTATCGATTATCGGTTCCTGCCCTGAGCCTGTGTCAAGTGTTCTAATAGGAAAATTACTAAAGTGTGTGTCGTGAGGTCGAAAGATAAAGAAATCAACATATATGCTATGACTAATATGTTATGTCAGCGACGGCTGCAAGGGTGGAGGGACAGCTCATGCCTCTTTCAACACTTTGTCTGCCTCTTCATGGAAATAACACATTGAAAACACTATTCCACTCTCTGTCTTCCGCTCTCAGTCTTAAACACAAGACATTAAAACTGTGTTACATTAATTAGTGAATTACTGCTTTCATTCAAATACCTACACGTCATTAGATTATGATTATCTAAATAAAGAGATACATGACACTTTGCTATTAATTAGATATCACATATAATCACGATATAAATCAAACTAACTTTTGTTGGTTGTATTTATCTAAAAACTGCCAAAAAGGGATCCGAAATTAAAATAAATACATTTTGAAAAATCAATCAGTCAGTTGCTAATCATATAATCTTTGCAACAGTTTGCTTTGGGCTGTCACACCCTGGGACTGCAAACCGGAGGGTAGCAGTGTCAAAAACATTTTGTGTGACTCATAAAGGAAATTCACATGGACAAGACTATTTTAAAACCTATCCAAGCCAAAAACAAAGGCATTGGCAAAATTCTGTTCATAATCTGTGATAATTGTAAGTCGCCATTGACGGAGGAAACATTCCTTCCTGTAACCATGGACTGAGACTAGAAACTCATGTCGTCGAGATTCCCAAAGCTTGTGCATCTACGCTTGTTTGTGCTCAATATTTTTGCTGTCATGATTTTATGTTGTAAAGATAAATAAAGATATAAAAATGTGTGTGTGTACTCACAGGTTCTGGCTGGATGCATCAGCTGCATGAATACAAAGGTAAGTCATGTCCTGTAAAAAATAAACGAAAAACAGTTCAACAACCTAGACCACTGTTAAACTGTGCGTAGAATTGCAATTATATGATGTGTTGCATATAAAAAGAAACTATACATGTGTTTCCTTTTTACTGGTTGGTGTAGTTCAGAACTATGAATAAATAAATATACAATAAAATTAAAAAATGATGTATGCACTGTTCAAGACAAGCATAAAAATCAGACAAATTTATCTGACACAGTGGATGTGACATACTTTTGTGAATGCACTCTGTAACAGACATCAAGAGGCGGATGAAAAACTAAAAGATCATAGGACTGAATAATATATGTATTGTTTTTAAAATGTTGTATCTTAAACATACATAAATACATTAAAAATGTACATAAATACATGGTAATTACACTATACCCCCTCTCTACCCCCCCCCCCCACACACACACACACACACACACTCCCTCTCTCTTAATTCAACTATGACTCATCCCTGCCCCCTGCTGGCTGACTTGACCCTTCACAATATTAAATAGACTTGCACAATCATACCAAACTGTCCAAAATTCATAAAATTTGAAAGACAGATCTCCAGCAGTCCTACATTCCACTGACCTCGAACACAGGCTTGGCATTGTTATAGACAGACAGGATGTGTGTGATGCCATTCCGAGACAGACTTTCTCTGTTTTCTGCATCTGGAACAAAGACAAAGAGCAGATTTCACACCACCCAAACATCAACAACAGTGAGCAGCTAAGTTGATGGCTGCTACAGAGGCAGGTCCGTGGGCTGCCCTGCAACATCATTTGGTACAGTTAGGCCTGTGGTCACTTGCTCCTGTCATTTGAACTAAATTTAGCTGCTGTGGCATCATGTGGAGTCATCATCACAGCAGCTAAAGTTAGAAAGCTCCAAATACCACATTAACTGCACAGGGGTTGTGTCAGGCCAAGCAGTGACACCCTAAAGACTGTTGATTTATGTGAAGATGGTTAATTAAGGTTAGTTAATTATTTTATTTATTAAATATTAATTGGAGAAATATTGTATGCTTCATTATAATGCCAACATAAAAAGATGTCTTTAAGCACTCTAATTATTAATTACATACTACAACATGAATTCTTGGCCTATAATGGTGTCCTTTGGTACACAAGCTTGGCCTGACCTAGCTATTCTGTACACATCAAATTAAAAATCCGAAACCAAACCACGTTATTATTGTGTTTTTCTTACCCCTTATGTTTCCAAGGTAAAGCCCATCAACAACCTGTGAAGCAGCAGTCACAGACATGTCGCATTCAGGTTAGATATTCATTACAGTCCAGCTTCAAAAACATCACTTGAAAGAAACAAATGTCCTGGGTTGAGCCAGATTGGATTTAAGGCTTAAGGCTTAAGAGCAGAGTGCAGTGAAGGAAACTATCCTACAGCCAGCCATACAAGGCCTAAAGCATTGAAGCGTGATTATCAGGACCAAGTGATGAGCGGCTGCTGCACAGCTTTGGTACTAATACCATGTTCTTACTGTATTATTAACTCAGGATTCAAAGAGAAACTTCACCAACATGTTTTTTTTATATTGATTATGAATAGATCTTTTTCACAGCAGCCATACAAACATGAAATAAAACACAGGTGTTACCAATGATACGAATGAACTGGGGTCCAGTTCATTTAGTATAGCAGAGCCTTTCCACTGAGCCAAACATGCACAATAGCACCATGTGACTCTGTTTAGCTTGAATGGAACCTTAGTTAGTATCATAGGTAACACCTATGTCAACTTACTATTTCATGTCAATATGGCTGCTGCAAAAAAGGGTCTACTATGCACATTTTGTATTTCAAATTTCAGAGATAATTTGAAAAGGAAAAGGTAGTGGTTTTCCTTTTAAGTAAACGTATGAATACACCAATATAAAAGTATTCATATATTAAAGTAAAAGTCCTGCAGGAAAAAAATGTTCTTGAGTAAAAGTACATAAGAATTATATACTTAAAGGTATAATTATATCATTATCACATATGACATTGTTTGATTATTAATACTGAAGCATCGGCATGCAGCATTTTTCTGTTTGTAGTCTGTTTGTACTTTATGTTACAACTACTATGTTTCCAATATAGGGACCGCCCCCTCCAAAGGGTCAGCAGATAAATCTGAGGGGTCTTGAAATGATTAACAGGAGAAGACTTTTCTCTTATCTTAGATTTTTTGGTGAAATATTTGATCATTTGAACATTTGTTAATTTAAAACCATTTGAGAACTTTAGTGAGAGAAATTTCTATTTAATGTAGCATGTAGCAACTCATAGACATGTGATCTGACTTCACAATGTTTTTTGTAATATGGTAAAAGACAAATAGGTCAAAACCACAGGTTTTGCCTTTAACTACGTGTTGTATCCTAAAAGCTTATTATATTATCATTTGTGTCAAATCTGCATCTGAAAAGTAACTTAAGTTGTAGAGTGGAAGTATAAAATAGCATCAAATGGAAAGTTCAAGTCATATTATAGTTAAATACAGTGTTGAGTAAATGTACTTAGTTACTTTCTGGTGACAGGGAACATCACAGTATTACATCCCACACCTTGTGTAAGGATTGCAATCAATTCACTACACATCTAGTACAAAAAAATAGATCCCAATTTTATCCCTGGTTCCTGTTGATTATATATATATATAACCAAGTCATTCTCAGCTATTTTGTATTGCACCATGTTAGAGGACATCTTCAAATCATTATCTCAGATCACTAAACACCCTCTGCTGACTGTGCCTTCTGATGTATTATCCTGTGTACAACTTGTTTATGCTGGCATCCTGGTTTACGTCTTTCCTACAAAAGGAGGTTCCAGACCACTTGTGTAACTTGTGCTTTTGAATCTGGAACTAGAAAGAACCCAAAGCCTTGGTGATAGTGTGGGACTAGAGCTAAACATGTGACGAACTAACCTTAGCAGGAGAGGCAGCAGCTCTATTTTCTACAAAAAAAGCCAGGGATAGCAACATAACCCTTCAGCAGAAAACAAATGCAAAGCCTACCTTATTCATTCCATTGCCCATGGTGACACTGAACCTATCAGCGAGAGCACTTTATTATCTGGAACTGTTACGATATATGTCAACAAACATGGACTTTGAGTCCAGAAAACGCGAGCTCCAAGTGTTCCGAACTGGACTTGCGACTCATGGGTTTGACGTTGCGACGGAGGCTAACCTGTTCGTCTCCTGCTCCGCCACATTGTTAAGCTAACACAGTTTTATTTCAGCCTTGAAACACTTCCCCCCTCGGCTGCACCGACAGTTCATGCTGAATCGTCTTCCGGGATTGTTTTGACGTGAAACAACCAACAGCTGGGTTCATCCGGTAAGTGACGTCACAGCGCGCCGCAGCCAGGTCACGCAGCACAGCTGCACGCGCCCAGCTGTGTAGGTGCACCTTGTGTAGCACTGGACGCCCGGTCTGTCCCCGCCCTATTCGTCTGTGTTTAGGATGAGACTGGCAAACAGAAGCGGAAGTAACGGACATTTATTCAAGTACCTGGGTACAGTTTTGAGGTACTTATACTTTAATCGAGTATTTCCATGTAATGCTGCTGCTACTTATACTAGTACTTCTACTTTTACTTAAGTAAAGAGTGATTATTTCGTCCATCTCAGCTAGCAAGAACGGACTTTCCATTAACAATTAGACCTAAAGACATTATTACAATTAATATAATATATTAATATAATACAGTATAATTTTTAATATAAAAACAACTCTTAAACTTACACATCAAACCAAATGAAACTGGTAATTTTTAAAATACATAAAGTTCTCCATGTCCCTCGCAAATGTGAAATTAAGAAGTGTTTTGACGCCAAACGCTTCACAAAGTGTACGGAAGTTGCACAGAAGATTGCAGGCAGATAAACATTGGGCTGATATCTAAGATTTTATTTGCATGTTTACTATTTCATTGGAGAAAATCCTTCAAATAGGGTTTAATATCCAAAAACTTTCACTTAAACAATAATTTTGTTTATGTTGTCTGTCCTACTAAAAACTCAAGAGAAGCTGTTCATCTCCTGTATTTTGTACCAATTCACAATTCTTGGTTCAACTCATAACTGTCTGGGGCATGATTATGTTCTTTTCATTATGTGAAATGCAATTTCTAAAATTTTCCTGGTTAATTTGAAGTCAAATATTAAGTTTTGTTTGCACTGTGAGCTGCTGGTACACCACATGAAGATACCACCTCCCACCAATCAATGGTTAATATGAAAGAGCCAATTACTTTCATCTTCTCAACATCTTTTCTGAGGCTGAGAAACCTATTGCTTAACACCTTTGCCAATACAACTATAGTGTCTTTCATCTCACTGGCCTGAAGTTAATATTACACATAAACACTACAACTGCAGTGATATCTAATTTGGTTGCAAGAGATGCAAAACAGGAAACCACATGATTAGTGCAACATCAGTTATACTCCTTCCCCTTTATCATACATCCACATACTTAAACTTCTAACGCCCTCTGATCAGACTTGCAGACTCTGAAGTGTTGTTTATAGTCTATAAAACCAGTCTCCTTGGAAAATGGTTCTGCTCCTGCAATAATTATTAGTACTAATAGAAAACTTGATGGAGAGTGTGTTTACTGTAGCTAATCATGTGTAGTTGACCCTCTGCATTTCTGACATTCACATAAGTACAAGAGTATACACCGATTATCTTCAGATATGGCTGCTCTAAGTGACCTACAGCATTTTATATATTCATTGGATATTTAATAATTTGTGAATCAGTGAAATTAATAAAATCAGTCAAAAATCAGAAACCATCAAGACTACTTTTGAATAGGCCATCAAGTATTTCCAATTTAAGCTACACTGTAGTATACACGCGGTCTACTTCACTACATTTGAGGAGAAAATGCTCAGCATTTGTAGAGATATGCAAAGGATAATGAGATTCCTAGCATAATACAACAATTGCAAATCTCCTAAAATCTATTTTCAGGTTAAATACAGAAAGAAAAAATAGTAAATAAGCAAATAAGTGTTAAATATCCTCATTAAATTTGAAGTCTAGTCATTTGTGACGGCAGTGTTGACATAAGACAAAAATGACAAAAATTAAGAAGCAACATTTTTCTCAGGTTCCCCTTTTTTATTCTTATTTCTATGATACAAGATGACTGTAAGAGGAAGTGGTCTTCCAAAATGCACAAACTGAGGTAAAGTGAACAATTGGTAAATACGGAAATATAGGTATTTTTGTACGTTTGAATTGGTCTGTTTTTATTTTCAAGTATGCGTCATGGTCCTCTGGGTCCTTTACTTTTTCCACTGCTTGTTTTCGTAGTCCCACTTGGATGCTATGCCCTCCACTGGGTTCATTTTCATGTCCAACATCCTCTGCAGCTCCTTTTCTTTATATTCAGTGTCAAATGTATATGGGACGGGTCCATACACTGCAAAGACAAAAACGTGTTCAAGTAATGTGCTTATTTACACTGCAAAAAAACAATAGTACAAAATTAGGAATTGCTTTCTTTTCAAATGGAAAAACAGAGGCAGCACGACATCAAATCTTACATTATTTTTTTGTTTACCATACATACCATATTTTCTCTGCCAGAGCACAATCAGGCCAGTGAAGCCGACCATGAACATCACTGCTGCAAACACAGACTTCCACTCTGACGATCGCTGGTTCATCTCAGCAAAGCTCTGTTTGAAGCTGATGCGGTACACTGAAACGTTGGGTACAGTGAAACCATTAGAATGTTTGTAGTAATGTTTGCAAAATAAGTTATAACTAATTAGGATAATAGAAATATAGAAAAACTAAGAGTAGTCGTTTGTAAAGAGAGGTTGTTTTCAGGTTTTTACTTGCGTCTCCTGGGCATACATGTGGTAATTCTACAGTATTGTGCAGTGTCAGCCTTAAGTATGTAAATATTGGTTTTCCTATCCTAGATAAAGTTGACCTTTGGACATGAAGTTGTCAGAGTGGTCCTTTCTCAAAGTAGAAATCACCAAAATGTTATACAATGCTCTGCTATTATAACAATATTTGCCGATCAAGTCCATTTGACTAACAGTTAAGTACATTAGTGCATGGCAGCAAAACAAGAGTGCAGTGCAGCTAAGTCTTACATGCAAGCTTCTCCTCATTGGAGAGTCCAGCCCAGGACCCCATCTCCTTCTGCTTCAGGGATTTCTGCTCTGGACTCAGGTTCTGCACATAGCAGATATCAGGGAGGGGGTTGTCTCGCCTGTCAGAGTAGACAGGCAGAGTATATGCCTCTACCTTTGCGACACCTGTCAGGGGATGACAAAGAATGATTCATTAAATCTTTTGTTTCATAATAAAAAAATGTACTGGTATTGCATTCTTATAACATTTGACTTATGGACAGTGAGAAACAAATGAATCCCAGTTAATGCAGCAGTTCTGTATGAACTCTATATCAGGGAGTTCAATTATTTTTTTAAGAATCTGCAGTTAAATATTGAGAGAGACAGCACTGGAGGCTGCTGTGAGAGTCACTCCTTAACATCTGCTATGTGTGTCCGTTCCTTTTTTAAATCTGAACTCTGAATTGTCAAGTTATTCAGTGAATAATAATGGAAGTTAGCTAAGAAAACTCACATACAATCTTATTCACATTTATTTGAGAATATACTAATCCATGAAATTGTCTGGTGTGACATTTGACTTTGATAAAAAAAAAAGAAATAAACTTCCATAATAACCCCTTATTTCCCCTATTAGTAATTTATTATTTGCATTAAACTTAATATAAATTGATTTTTCCACATTGACATTTTTATGAAACTATATGTAAAAAGTTAACCGTGAAATCATACGTTACAGCTTTCAGAAATACACCAATATTCATCAAAAAGGCAAAGGCTGAATAATTGTCAGGCATAGTCTATTTTTAATTAATTAAGTTAAAAATAAAGGAACTTCTGTTGTCTATCTGCCGTACATCAATGACTGCAAGTCCTACTCATAGTACTTGTACATGCAGTTGATTGACAGGAAAGGCTGTGCAGACACAAACACTTACATTAGCTATGCATTGGCACACTCACATAGTGTGGCAATTATTTGATCTACATTGGGTCAAGTGCCAGATATGTAGCAAAGGTGTTGACAGAAGCAGGTGATCCTTGCACCAGCCACATTCACATTACATACCATTTTTGAATTGTTGCCCCGCCTTAAATACATTTATCAAAAAACAGAGACTCTAAAACCACATTCAACAATGATTTGCATTCTGAGATAAATTAACCCATTTAACTTTTGAAAGGTCTAGGGATTGTCTTTTAGAGATCAGACTTTTACCTCAGTGACTCAGCTATTATTATTGGGGATGTCTCGATTCTCCGAATCCAGAATATGATTTTCGATTTGCACATGTACAGCTACAGTTTATACTGCTGATCAGCACCAGTCAGCCCTTCTTGGGGAGAACAGCATGATTAAGCGGACACACGGAAAGAGAGGTACTGATCGTGGCTCTGGATGTGTGTTTGGCAGCAGAGCCGTTTGAGGGAGGGTAAGACAATGTAAACAAATGGGAAATTTGGTAATTTGGAAACTTATTGCTTTGGCTTTTTCCTTTCTTCTTCAGATAAAAGCAAGTCTGCAAGGTTGGAGAGAAAAAAAATAAAACATACCACCGATTGAATACCAAAATTGAATACTCATTTTGATTGATTTCAATTCAGAAACTAAATTGTGACACCCCTAGTATTTATCAATGTACACAAATGAGACATAAACAGGATCTATTGTTGACCTTAATGGCATCATTTAATGCAACATTTACCATGTCCTCCACGAAGGCAGACAGATGTGGAGATGGCACGTTTGCCAACAAGGTTAAGGGCTCTGGCAGCCAGCATTCTGTATTTAAAAAAAAAAAAAAAAAGTCAAATAGAGAGAAACAAATCAATCCAGCACAATTAAACACATCACTGTATTTACACACACTCTGGTTAATTGTTTAGACCATATAACACACGTGATTAAAGCTCATTTTTCATCAGGTGACCACATATGCAAAATAAATGTGTAAAACATTTAGAAAGGACCTTCTGTCAAGGCTGCTTTCAAAATACTTCAATTGTCACAATTCTATATAAATGCTGGCAGCATTTTGAAATGTAAAGGTCACATATCGTATATAAATAATAATTCGATTATCTATACGTAGGCTCACCTATTGTTAACATGCGTGTAAACTACAGGGTTAGCATTAACTGTGATGCTAAGCTAACGCTAGCGTTAGCTGCAAACACAAGGTCATAGCGCCCGGGTAAATAAAGTCAAAGATATAACGTTATACGTCCTTTTAGATAACCATGTGCAATTCAGTCCTTCCCTGCTGACTGAGACCGCATTCATATGGGTCCCTGCCAAATAATGGAAACATTTCCTGTCTGCGAAACGCGTCTACCTTTCCCGATCTGCCGCTACGGGCAGAGGCAGCTAGCCGGCGAGTAGCTCATGGTAGCTGTGACGGACTCTGACAAAGTCACATGAATACAGACGCTTTCTTCGGTTTAAAAGGGTCGATTTACCATGGGTTACTTCACCTTTGCGTATAATTATCACAATGTGCGTACGTGCGCGATACATAGGTATACAGGTGTAGTATTAGAAAGATAAATCAAACACGACCTGTCTCTTCCTTGCTCCGGTCCGCAGCCGATGGTTTGAAAGGAAGTGTGACTGAGAGGAAATACGTACGTGACGTCACAAGGAGGGTGAGATGTGTTATTTTTTTAAATCAACTTTATTTAACATTCGGCGACGATTTGAAACAACAGACAAGCATAAAAACACGTATACATATTACTTTTGGGGACTTCAAGTAAATAATAATAAAAAAAATATATGTATTTGTGCAATACAGAAATACACCAACAATTTATTTTATTAGTTGCAAATCTCCCCAAAAGGTACAAGCACTTTTAAATTCATAAAATAAATAATCATCTTTTTTTTCTTCAATCTGTTTGACTCCTCACAGATGTAGCACTTGTTATGCTGAATGTTTTTTTTTTCTATCGTCATAGGAAATACGTAAGTGACGTTACAAATAGGGCAACCCGGGCCAGCGCTGACAGAAGATATCGTTTTACGGTAATTTCCATTCCGATTTACGGTACCACCGGTGCAGGAGAAAAACGAGTGGAGAAGAAGGTGGAAGTAAGAATAGCTCGCGTGGCTCGATTATGTGACACCGAGTCACCAGTTTAGCACGAAAAGATATCGTAATTCCTGCTCATTGTGAAAGGAGGGCGCTTCCATGTGTTGCTAGACGGCGGAGCGGCAGCTACACAGCGTGGCAGTCAAGTGGCTCCTGAGGTAGAGATCTACTTTACCCCGGGTCATGATATGTAACATTAGCTAACATTAGTCCTTCCCCCGCACCGTGTAGCCTCTCCGCTTCTCTGACAGGACCTGTCTTTCCATCGATTCTTCAAGTTCCCCAACAGCCATGCCTATTCAGTTGACGAGTCAAGCTTACTGTAAAATGCTTTTACACGCTGCCAAGTACCCTCACTGCGCAGTGAACGGGCTGCTGGTGGCAGAAAAGACGAAGGAGAAAAAGAAAGACAGCCACCATGATCCAGTCTTATGTGTGGACTGTGTGCCACTGTTTCACGGCACTCTTGCTCTGGCACCAATGCTAGAAGTTGCTTTAACGCTGGTGAGTAGACGTCTGTTAAAATTACCATTTTATTAGTTTCACCGAACTCATACTGCGGGAACAAAATGCCGTTGTCTTGTGTTAAAACTCATTGAAAGATTTTTATTGCAGCATAATACACTTTTTAAGGCAGCCATATTTGACATTAACTAGTAGGTAATAACAGGTGTCAGCAATGATACTAATTAAGGTCCCACTCATTCAAAGTGCCTGTTGTTGGCTTGCTGGAAATACTCTGCTACATTAATCTTAATTATTATTATTGGTAACACCTGTGTTTACGTATTCTTTATTGTCAACATGGCGCTGTGAGAAAGCTCTATTTTACTGTAATGTAATGACAGGTATTGTATGGGTGTGTTTTTATATACACACGTAAAAAGATATCGCAGTTTGAACAATATACACCAAAAACTACGGCCTAAGCATGTACACAAAAGTGTAACTTGTCACAAAATAGTGAAAAAAGCCTAAAGATGTATCTTCAAATGCTTTGTTTTGTCTCACCAACATATTCAAATTTGACAAACACATTCAAAGCATTTTAATCAGTTATACAAGTTGTTCAATTCATTTCCTGTTGCTCTACTGATTGGTCAATTTTCTTATTGTTGCAGCTCTATTCATTACTTCTCTAAAACAGTTCGAACAAAGACACATTTCAGCCACCATTAAGGAAAAAAAGTTGCAGTTGTACTGCATTGTTAATGTAGCTTTATTGCTATTACAACAATCATTGTTAGGGATTTTAAATGGTGAGCTCGTATTGCAGGGCGACATTCAAACGTATATTAAAAAACACATAAATGATACATATTATGATGCATAATATATATCATAATCATATATATAATGATACATGTACAAAATTTCAACCTTTCACTGAGGGAATGTTTGTGTGGTCTTCAACTTTTTTCTCTAATGCATTCTTCTTTTTATCAGCTGTATCTAACAAACTGGTGAATGCAGTTTGTCCTGCTGTTGAATCTGATCTTGTTCTGACTTCAGCTGTTGTTCTGTCCTTTTTATGTTGACTCTATGATACCTACTCCTATCGCAGATCGATACTTGGTGTAAAGAAAATAATTATGTCATTGCTGGATATTATCAAGCCAATGAACGCACCAAGGATTCAAGGTATGGACAACTGAAGGGACCCAAACACCCTGCTGTTAATTAAAATAACTAACTAATGATGGACCATACAATAGCTGTGAAAAAAGTTATACACCTCCTGATATACTACTTCATTCAGATCCACAATGCCTTTGTTTTCTCTTTCACAGACCAAACCAAGTTGCGGAAAAAGTGGCTTCAAGGATTTCTGAGAACTTCAGTGAAGCAGCAATTGTTATGGTAATAGTAAATAATGGTTGTGTTGATGGATCTGACTAATGGATTCACATAATCTTTAGTTAATTTACATGTGTGTGTTGTTAATGTATAGTATGATTTTCCAAAAATAAGGTTGGTGATTTTCTAGAGTTTTTCTAGACTACAGTATATATCCTACTTGCAAGTATTGGGCATTTTTCCCCAAAAAGCCTGATGTATTTGTATTTATCAAAACACTGTACTAATGCTCCCTTGTTCATGAAGACAGTGGTTAGTGTAGCCTGTTTAGACATGGATACTAGTTGTTTGATTTTATGTAATACAGTTTTAAAAGTCAAGTATTAACTTTCTGTTTCTCAGGTGGACAGCAATAGATTAAGACTGAGCTGTATTGAGCCCATTGTGCTTATCTACGATCACCATGAAAACAAGTGGAAAAGCAGAGAAGTGACTTAGTAAGTATCTCAGTGTATTAAGAGGTGTCTTAACTACAAGAGTTCGATGCTGTAATCACATTTTCTGACTTCTAGCTGTATTCTTTCATATTTTTTTCCCTTTTAACCTGTATAGCACTTTGTGCTACATGTTACATGTATGAAAAGTGCTTAATAATTAAAGTTTGATTGATTGATCAAACTGTATATTGTGTAGATATGTTTTAATTCTTAAATGACAAACTGCTGCTTTTTTTTCCTTGTAGTGACTCTTTTGAGGACTGGAACGAGGCACAGAAGATCACATCTGCTCTCTTAGAGGGCAGATCCTACGAGAACTTGATTGACTTTGACAATCACTTGGATGATCTAAGGAACGACTGGACCAATCCTGTGATCAATAAGTCCGTCCTGGATCTGTGCTAAGACCCTCAGTCGGGAGCGCCATGGACACATATACACAAATTGCTGTCATTTCAGCATGCATGATGCTACTTGATGCATAGCACATGCGGAGTACAAAATGCTGAACACATAGTCGTTCCATCAGACGGGCTCTTGTCTCAACGAGAATTTGCAGAGCACTGACCTTTAGGCCAAAATCTTTCAAGGGCAAGCGCCATCCTCTCACTGTTGGCATGTGTTCACCTTTACAAGGTGATGCTATGGTGATGATGGCAATTATGTTTTTGAATGCAACTTTTTTTTTTTTTTGCAATGGTCTGTGTTCCTTCATAGTTGTGTGCATAAAGTGAATATCTAGTATTTGATTACACAAAAAAGTCTTCTGTAATTTTACAGCCAGTAGCCATACAATGGAAAAATTACTAAATTTTTGGCTCTTTTAGGTGATGATTGTACTACTGAGTAATGATTAAAAATATCTGTTCATTAAATTTCTGATTTGTTTTGAGCCCTGAATGTGCACATAAAAAGGTAGAATCTCTACATGTTTGTGGACAGTTTAATGAAACGCTGTCATGGAGAGAGCAAATAGACGATATAGAACAGGGATAAAGTTTTGTTAGTGGACTGTATTTCAAGACCTATAGATGCACCAGAAATGATGGAGTAATTACAGAGTTTTGACATTTATATTAATAATTCAAACATATCTGTAATGCATGACTCCTGTTATTGTCACTGGTGCACTCCAGAATGCCATTCTAAATTATCTGCAGTATGTTGGCATATTGTTTTTTAATTGTTATGGATATTTGTTCAGAAATCAACACAGAATCCGCTCACAGGGATGTGTGAATTTTGTTTTATATTGGATATCTGCTTTAAGAACTAGGTCATAGTATTTATTTGTACTTTATTGAGCAATTTAAATCTAATAATCTTAAGTAATATTAAATTTGGAAATCCTTAATGTAAGCATACAAAACTATCTTTGTATTTGAGATTAGATTTCATCACTAAGAGCTAATTACTTAAATAATTGTGTGGACATTACATTTTTTACAGAAATTTTATGACGTGAATGTACAATGAAAACAACTTTTGAAATTATCAAAGACTGTGTCAGATTCATTTACTGAAGTATTTGCTTGGTGTTTTCTATCGCTGCCTACACAGTTACCAGAGATAATCATTTGGAAAAAAAAAAAGAAAATCACACGCCAGCTGTGGGACTGCAGCTATTTTATCTATTAATAGTGCTTTTGAATTATACCATATGTTGATATTTACTGTAAGTAAGTTTACTTGTACTTTAGTGCTTACATTTATGCTTCTACTAAACAAAGATGTAAACATTGTCCATTTTACTCTACTACATTTATTTTAAATTGATAGCTAGAAGCTACATTAAAACATTTATATATATATAATACATTAGGTCTTATTTGCTATTAATATATTTTAACCTGGCTCCATGGTAAACAACTAAAACATCAAATTGCTGTTTATGCATTACCAAATCAGTAGTGACCCAGTATTATAACATTTTAATGAGGATATAAAATCTTAAAAGGAGCCAGTCAGCATAATGAGTAGTTTGACTTGTGATAATCAGTACCTTTTAATTGGTGGTAGATTTCTCTGTTGAAATAACATGAATACAGGAGCTGTGGTATTACACCTCGAGACGTGTCATGCAGGTCATCTTATTCTTGGGGAGTTGTAGAAAAAAGGACCTGGAATTCTTACCTTGTTTGAAGATGTTTGCCTCTCATCCAAGAGACTTCTTTTCCTCTATAGCTGTGTTTAAAATATATATTTTGGTCTGAATATTTTTTTCTTGATAAAATTAAATTCCATCATTTAAAAATTATATTTTCTATATACTATATTAAGTACTAGTCACAAGATGTTTCCTATTTCCCTGAAAAGTCCTTTCTCAATTCACACCTGTATAAGATTGAATATTAGATCAAATCTATCCAAACTAGCTGTGAAGTTGCAAATCATACTCTTTACAGGAATTTATTGGAAATCTAAAGGCCCCCTTTGCTCAAAGAATGTTATCTATCTAGTTGTCTGGAGAACATTTGGTTTGGTTTCAATAAACGAAATGGCAATAAAATCGAACAACATTAGTGTAATAATCTAATGATCAAAGCCTGCATATCCATGAATAAATCTAATTACCATATGCCCTTATTTATCATAATTGAAAATGAAACCAAGCAATATATGAAAACTCCTCCAAAACCAATAGAGCCACCAAGACAATACTTGTGTGCACCTTCTTTATGAATAAATAATATTTCCTGTCATTTTTTTCATCTAATTTATTTGATTGTGACTGACCGGGTTCTGTACCTTCATTACTTGGTAAATATCGCCACCTTGTGGTTATCACTGGCTACTGCTGGGGTCACTCATCTACACGTTACCTTGATCAGTTTATATAGTACTGGCTGTTCAGCTCTCAAAATACAGCAGGTGACACTGAACATTACAACAAATATTTCATCTCTACCCAGGACTGTAGAGTCTGTACCTTGTGCTAGCTGAGCCACAGCCAACTTGACCTGATTCCTCTTGTGTTGTTGGGCCTCTTCTACCTTTCCTTGGCACCATGGCATGGCCATTCTGCACCTAGTGGAAATGAGCTCCTGAATGAGAAATAGAAACACATTTAACATCTTCCTCCAGCGGGCAAGTGAGTAACAACTGCAAACAAATACTAGAAAGTCCTCCAAAATTCTACAATTAATGAAGAAATTAGTCATCATTAAGTATTTCTAATTTAAAATAACGTACCATAACAACAATATAAAATACTCTATTACAAGTTTGTATTGCATGGAATAATAAGTACGAGTATCCATCTTGATGTCGTTAGAGTATTACGTTAAAATTACATAAGTTGTAAAGGTATCTGCTTGATGGAAACTCCCATATAATTCACCTTTACCTTTGCTATAAGGGTGTGGATGTGTTTTGTTGTGAAGTTGGTGTGGTTTCAACTTCATTTAAAGAAAGTAGGTAAAAAAGTACAGAGCAATAACAATTTTCTCAAATAATGAAAGAAATACCATTTTCCTTAGTAAATTATTTCAGTGTTAGGGAGTAAATATATTAAAAATAGTGCAAAGTGACAGTCCTAATTGCTACAGCGTAGCGTTAGCGCGGCCGCCATCTTGGGGGGGACAAAACGGCCCCGTGAACACACGAGAGCTACACCTTTTCTGGACCAAAATCACTATTACGTTTACATTTCTCAACCAGTTACATTTATATTGAGTGATTTATAATCATATATTTAAAACACATTTAATATATTATGTGCCTCCCTCTCTTGCTGTGTGCTCGTGTTGAAAGTGGATCTGTCTCGTTTAGTCAAGTTGACCCATCAAAAATGGCGGTGTCATTGACGTGCGATCCAGAAGCTAATGCGTCATCTACATGTATTTATCTATGGTGTTGTGTACGATGGCCGCAGCTGGTCCCTCCTCTAAAAATACAAGGAGCGGACTATGTCGTCATGACATAGGCAACCAAACATTAATTATAAAAGAAATTCAGCCAGAATAAATATGGCGAATACATACATAGACACGGAAAACTGTTACAAATGCACACAAACCCGTTGCGTAATGTCTATTATAGTACATACGGTTTCCCGTTAATGACGACGATGTCCGCTCCTTTACTCTTCTTCCTTGTCTGCTCGCGCAGCCTGCAGCGCGGGAACCTTCAGCAGTGTGGATGTGAGCCTAAAAGAGTTTAGGAAACAAAATAGTCGAGGCAAACTATACAGATATGGATCCTGCGGAGGTCGAGTTCCTGGCCGAGAAAGAAACGGTGAAGATAATACCGAATTTCAGTTTAGACAAGATCTATTTGATCGGGGTAAGTGAATCGGTTGTATTTGTGCCTAGTAAGGTTAATTTACACGTTTAAACCGTGGCTTCATAGCACATTCTAACGTGGACGTTAGCCACATTAGCCTGGCTGTAGGGGCCAGTAGCTTTGCTTTAGACGTTACCTACACGATATCTGTTATAATGATCACGTCCTTATGCTAATGCTAATACAAACTCCCTGCGGCTGTGGCTGTCTCTCAGGGCGACCTGGGACCCTTCAACCCCGGACTGCCGGTGGACGTTCCTGTGTGGCTCGCTCTGAACCTCAAACAGAGGCAGAAATGTCGCGTTATTCCTCCTGACTGGATGGAAGTTGGTAAGATTCAAATAATTCCACAGAACACGCAGGTGTCTGACATAGATCTGATGACAAAGCTTGTTGTTTGGACGACTTAATAAGCTGGGGAATGCTATAACGCTATGAACTAACCCAATTAAACACATTGTTATTCTCTTAATGGTTTCATGCGTATATATTATATCAGATGATTTGCTAACAATCGTGTTATATCTATTTCCATTTTATACTCTGCTTTATAGAATATATCATTTTAATGACTTGCACAAATATATATGTGTGTGTGTGCGTGCGCAGGTGGTCTTAAATAGGTTTTAGCTAGTTAAATCAATTCAAATGTGTTTGTATTGCGCTGTCTCACACTCAAGCAGGTGTGTCTATAATTAAAACAGCACACAAATACACACTTACCAAACATATACAGTCAGTTTAAGAAAAGGCTATACTGAAAAAGGCAGGTGTTTAGTTTCTTAAACAGGAGAGGGTCTAACATCAGAGCAGGTAAATAATTCCACTTTTTTGGTGCATAAATGCTGAACGGCATCTCACCAGATTTTGAAACTGGCACCTTGTCTGTGGTCTGTTTGAAAGGCAGACTATCAAGCTCTGTAGATCTAAAAGGAGGATAGTTAAACAACAGCCTGCTTCGATGCATAATTCACGATTGTTGAATCCCATGAAAAGACAGAAAACAACACATTAGTCCGTGTCTCAAACACAAGAAGTGAAAGTTCTGCGACTTGGTCGGAGTTTTTTTTGTTTTTGATATTTCTGCTGATGTCTGGCAGTTTGATTTCATTCAGTTACTGTTTGTGACTTTCCCGCTGTTGACCCTGTGCTGTGCAGAGAAGCTGGAAGAGATGCGAGATCTCGAGAGGAAAGAGGACACCTTCACGCCCGTTCCCAGTCCCTACTACATGGAGCTGACCAAACTGCTGCTAAACCAGTGAGTCGGATTTAATCCCATGCAGAAATACATCCTGAAGTGAAGTTCCCTTGTCATCTACCTTATGTTGCCCTCTACCTTGCATGACGTTTTGTGTGTTTCTGTAGCGCCTCTGACAACATCCCCAAAGCGGATGAGATTCGCACGCTGGTGAAAGACATCTGGGACACGCGCATTGCCAAACTCCGCCTTTCTGCCGACAGCTTCATCAGTCAGCAGGAGGCTCATGCCAAGGTAAACTTTTACACTGAACAGGATATACTGCAATACAGATACATTCTGTATATCTAGATGCTACTAAAGGATAATAAAGGAAAAGTCATTACGATGATAAAGCCTCCAGATCAACTCGTCTCGGAATGAAACTTGGAAAAATGCTCCAGTTGTAGTAGTTTATGTTTCTAGATTGCTGAATCGCTCATTTCGCTGTCAATCAAAATGAGCCTCAGACAGATCACCCTATAATTACACAAAAGCTCAGCAACCCACTTATTTAGACATTTTAGGGAAAGGAGAGCTCCCCTTGCAGTCATATAACAATCAAGCACTGATATATTCTCATTTCAGTTGTTTGGGAATTGTTGTTTACTACCAACCAGCAAGTTCAAAAAATAGTGTGGTGATACTGAAATCGAGGAAAACTGCAATGCTTTGGGATTATTTTCCACTCTAGAGAGCATCTTCGAGTGATGAGAAAGTGTTGTTCCTTGATCAACAGATTCACGACAGTCACGGTCACAGTGTCTTGCAAAATAATTGGGATTATCCTTTTATTCCTTTATCTCGAGGCGCTGCTGCTGCTTTTTCTTCCATTTTCACTGTCCTATTAAGTTGATCTGAGCACAAGCGTCATTAGAGACACTTCCTTTTTTTTTTTTTTTTAACCCTTTTAAGTTGAAAACTGAGCATGTCTCCCATCTCACAGCTGGACAACCTGACTCTGATGGAAATCAACACCGTACGAGAGTTCCTCCTCGATTCTCTCAACTGCATGTACAAGCTGCGTTCTAACCTGCAGCCTGGTTCCAGTAAAGGACAGTTCGTGGACTTCTGATTAACAAGATCAAGGGGCGCAGAGGAGGTTCAAGTTCCAGTCCCAGGAATCTGGGAAGGCTGAGGTAACAGATCCGGCCCTTCATCGCTGAAAAGACTTTTCTCAGAAATAGAGTCAGAGTTCCTGTTAATGGCTCTTTTAAGGGGTTCTGTTTAAGGGAGACGTTCTTAAATTCAGACATGAAAGCGTGAAGGGTTACAATGTATCTGCTCTTTGAAATATGTCTGTATTAATGTAATTTAATTGAGGATGTGTGTTGTACTTTAAAACCATGTTTGAATGTGTTAATATGACAAAATAAATATATTCTTTTCTAATATTTTTTTCTCTAAAATTTTATTTTTATTTATTGCGGGGGTTTTTTGTAGCAGAAAATAAGGTAATATATATTTTCCCTCTTTAAAAAGTAGTAAGCCAATAGCCTTATAAAAGTGCTGGTATTGGCCTAGTGGAATATTCTGTTTGCAAATGTAATACCATAAGTTATTACATTTACTGGCAAAAAGTTATTACCTTATCAGTTCAGGACTTTTATTACATTATTATTTAATGAGGGCAAATATTATGTTATCGACTGCTACATCTGTCAAAAGTAATTCTTTCTATGCATATGCATTGTGTGATACTTGTGAATATTTCAGTGTTGTGGCTTATCTGGTGTCCAATCGGTATTTCCCCTGACTGCTTATCACCACAGCTGTTTTGTATTTAACAAGGAGAAGAGAGTAGAGGGCTCCGTCTTATCTGTTCAGAAACTTAACATAATTAATGATTTCTTCGGCAGTGTAGAGCAGATTGGAGACATCCGGCACAGCTGTTCTTGGAAAACCGGAATACAGCACTACGTGTTTTTTTTTTTTTTTTTTTTATATCACTTTAATGTGAGAAATCAACTCTGCGGTTAAGTTCAATCTGTGGGAGTGAAAATATCCTCCTCGCAGAGACACTGAATACATTTGTAGTAGAAGAAAGCCGACGCAAACCTTTCTCCTGGGCTGTGACGATCTATATTAAACGGAAACAAAATCTACTTTCCCAGAAACCCAGGATTTCAAGTTATGTATACAGGAGCAAAAAATAAAGAAGTGATACTGCTCTGTAAGGGGAAACGATACACGGGCTTCCTGATTTTATTTTCAGAAACGATCTGAATATTCATTTGTTAATCTATTAATCTCAGTCGTATTTGTTACATCTAAAGCATTTTTACAGGAAACGGTTCAGGAGCATCAGTCTGTATGTTATTTGGAATACTGCGTGAATATTAGTTCCACATAAACCTATAGGATATGGATGGGTTCTACCCTCCCGTTACCCAGAGACAATAATTATATTTAACATTTTTGAAATATTTTATTTTCTTTTTTGTCTGAAATCACAGCCATATATTCATAAATACCTAATTACTACATTCAACAAAGAATATATTACATTACAATGAATTCAAACAAGTACAATTTAAAAACAGGATTTTTTTTCACAGCATCTAGACATCCTCCACTGAGTAATGGGGCTATTGCATGGGCGTGCGTGGGTTGGAGACACAGGGAGGCTGCGTAAGGGGCTCACTGTACTGCACCTTCCTCCCCAGCTCATTGGCAGCGTCGCTCAGCGTGCATGCTCCCTTCTAAACCAACTCTTGGCCCTCTGTTACTCTGTAAAAATGAGTACGCTCTGTATCCCTCTGTATCCTCTAAACTGGCTTGGGCCTCAGTTCTAAAAAGAAAGGTTGAAAGATTTTTTTTTTTCTAAATGCATGTAGATAAAAAGGAATCCGGTGTCAGCTCTTCTTATCTCGCGACACACTCAAAACGATGCGAGACAAAGTGATCTGAGAGAAGGTCGCACTGCCTGTTTCATACAGCGACAAGTCCCTGATCACGGATTTTGTCAGATGCTCCCAAATTATTGAGGCACTTGTTATTGTTATACTGTATGAAGGGGGTATTTGTGCTTCAGTCTTAGCTTGTTTGTAACTTCTTGCACTGTTTTTTTTTTTACTTTAAAATACTGCAAAGCCTTTTCAGCCCAACCATCATATCTTGTGCAGCGTGGGTCAAATCCCTTCAATTCAATGTCAAAGATCTAGACACCTTGTAGATTTTCTTATATTAAGTAGTGTTCAAATTGCACCTGCAACCAATACGGCTGAGAGGGGATTTACAAGGTAGAAAAATCAGAGGAAGATGAGGATGAGCGGCCAGACAGAGGTTGTAAACAGATATGTAGGCAAAGCAAACCTATTGGATTGTATATGTACTATGAAATGCACGGTTTGAATCTTCTTTATGCGTGATTTCAGATGATTTTCTTATAACATGTTGGCAACTTTGGAAAATTTGGGTCCTGAAAAATTGGAAACAGCAGGTAGGAGAGGTGTGTGGTCAAAGGTGTTCAGCAGGGGAAGATGGCCATTCTGGTTCAATTGTTTTTGGCTAATTAATTGAAAATTGATTTAAATTAAGAATCCTAAACGCTACTATTTGTTTTTTCTTTTTTTTTTCAGTTTGGCACTATATCCTCTCATGGCTGCTGATAAGGGCTTGTTCATGTAATGTTTAACTTTATGCAAACCGTTCGTGTTCATCAAGTCTGATGCTGTATAGTGACATAGTACGTGAAGTAAAAGGTCCAATGGTAGGATAAAGCGTTAAAAACCAGTTACATCAGCCGGTTGCTCTGAAAGACTCTTCATGTCTATACAAAATAGTCAAGTAAGTTGAGTGAGTAAAGTAAACAAAAAACAACAACAAAAAGAAGAATCACTGTGGATCTTAACTTGTGTCTATATTCAAATTTCACAAGCTAACCAGCCAATACCGGCGGCGGTGAAACACTTTGAGGAGCTGGACAGAGGAAATGTTGCTGTGAAGGAGGGCAGGAGCCATGTCTAACGGGGCCTCTAAGTAAGCTTTGCTGATCTCAGAGGCCAGAGGAGGCTGTGGCTGGGTCTCAGCTGCGCAGTGCCAGGAAAAGAGTAAGACGAGGAGTGTATCCTGTTTTCTCTCACTCTGTTAAATGTCTCAAAATGAGCTGTTCTGGCCAGCAGCAGTACAAACACTAAAAGCAAGGCTTTCTTTTCCAACCCAAAAGCATAAACATATAAAAATGGCAGGCTTTTTTTTCTTTTAAAAGAACAATGGTTAAAGTAATAAAAACATACAAAATTCTTTTAAGTCTTCATATTATGTACAATACAAGGCTGAAGCACCTCTTAAAATTCTTATTCTCAAATTTTCTATTTCGAAATAAAACATTTCCTTAATTCTTTCCAAAAATGTGCATTTTCTAACTTCTTCCCTAATTTGAACAGTTCTTTGTTGTAACACAGTACCACCAGGTAGTTCTTCAGCTTTTATTCTTAAGTGCATTTCCAGTTCAAAAGCTCATGTGGCCACTGTGATAAAAATCAGTCCCGACTGGCCAGAAGCATTCGTTTGGAGATTGGGAGCGTTCAAGTCTTTTGACGACACCCCTCCTGGGGTAGAGCTGCTCCCTCATTGGCAGGATTGTCTGTGTGGCTGTGGCGGTGAGGGATGCAGAGACTGAACAACAGAGCAGCAGGGACTGAAGAATGTGTGGGAAGCAGGTGTGTGTGTACGCTTGTGTGTGTGTGTGTGTGTGTGTGTATCTTAAGGTGCTCCCGTCCCACATTCTTGCTGATCTCGTGGTTCGCTACATTGGCACACATTTAGTGACTTGTGGCACAGTCCCTGGCTGGCCACAATCCAAAGACTGCCTGTCCTTCACTGTATGATCCTGTCTGCTGTGCATTCATCCGTCATCCATCTATCCATTCACTCAGTTCATTCACTCATCCATTCATCTCATCTAGCCAGCCATGTTCTCCTCCATGGAGCCATGTGAACCAGGCCATGAAAAATAAACTCTGAAAGAGGAGGTGGCTGGAGGCCAGGGGGCCGTCGGGTGGGCCTGTCGGGGTCACCTGGGAGGGTAGCCCTTGTAATGGCCGCCTCTTGGCCAGTGTGTCTGTGGCAGCGTCAAACACTTCCTGAAGTGCTCCAGCTCTGCTTGCAGCTTCTCCCTTTCCACTGCCAGCTTCTGTCTCTGGGACATCAGCTCCTACGCAAACACAAAACAACACTTTGAGAACAAGGAGAGGGTGACTTCAAGTGATGAGACATGAATTCAGTGGTTGGACAAAACCAAGGAGAAACCACAATGTCAGAAAAGAAAAGCATGACCATTTAGATTTGTGTCATATCTATGTATAAATGTGGTTGTAATGTATACAAAGAAAACATACTGGGGATCAGAGCTCATGAAGTCATAGCTACAGTAACACCAGTGGTCTGTGTGTGTGTGTGTGTGTGTGTGTGTGTGTACGTATGTCTTACCCCCATGCTATGAGACAGCTGCTCAGCAGTCAGACTGAGGTTGTAATTTTGAGCTTCTAGTCTCCGGCACTGGCTCTGCAACACTTGTCGCTCCAAACTTTGCTCTGGGGGACATCGAATGAGAGAAAATAGGGAGGAAAAAGAGAGAAAATACCATAAGATTGAGGGCACTGACTGCAGACTCCTTTGCAAAATCAAGATCATGTGCTATGCTACAAAGCTGATCTATTACATGCAATGAACAAAGCAACAGATGCATGTTTTCATGTTAAAGAGTTAAAAATTTCAACAGTGAGATGAGAAAATTTAAGATTAATTACATGTTGTCTGTTCAGACTATTTTTTACCAGGTCTGGTACAAATCCTGATTAAACATTTATTTGCACTACCACTATCTAGTGGCGAGAGGACGCTACAGCAACTGGTAAAAATCACATCCATTCATTTGCATTAACAACCACCAAACAATACAATATTGCTTTAAAATGAACATCTTTTATTAAAAAAAAAAAAAGAAATCTATGACCCTATATGTGGAAATATGAAATGCTTTTACAGAAGTACCAGCTATGAAACCTATATATGATATTATAAGGAGCAGCAGAGTTGTTTTCTGATGTTTTCTAGCCTAGAAGATATAGATGTATATAATCACTGCATGTTCAATGTGGTTGCTTACCTTCAACATATTCCTGATAGGCTTCAAATATAGATTCAATTCCCTGCCACTTGGAAGTTGGAGCCTCCTCTTCCTCCTCATCCTCTTCCTCCTCCGAGTCCTCTGGACCAGACAGGTCCTCCCTCGTCCCTGAGGCCTCCCGATGTTGGGGTACGGAGAAGTGCTGCCCGTTGGGCTGAGGGTGTGTGTGTGTGAGCGGATGGGCGAATGAATGAGTATTAGAGTGGGACTGTGAATGTGGCTGCGGTGGCCGACCAGGCGCGCTCTGAAGCTCTGGAATGTTGTAGTGAACAGAGGACTCCTGGAGGTGAGAGGACTCAGACAGCCCCGCGGCTCCTCCTTCAGGACAAAGGTGGGAGAGAAGAAAGCATCGGCATACTTAATCCACTTTTATTCATTTTATTAGTGGAGATAGGATTAGTTGATTAATCTAGGCCCGTAGCTAATTATTATTTCCATCATTTTGTCCATTAAGCTACACCATAAAACTGTGAGATGTCCATCATGATTTCCTTAAGCCCAAGATGACTTATGAAATTGCTTATTTTGTCCAACCAACAATGTAGAATCCAAATGCACTTAATTAATATCATGGAATACCAAGACACATCCTCATTTGAAAGTCTGGTGGCAATGAATTTTTGTCAAATGTACACTACTGAATAGTTGACAACTTATTTGACTACTGATTTTTTGACAGTTTGAAGACTTGATGGGCAGTTTTCACAATTTTCCTGGAATGTTCATTTACACAGATATGAACGTGGCTTGTGTCGCTTACCTTTGTGTTTCTGCAGAGCCTTCTGAGTGGACTGAAGCACAGATTCGTGGAACTGCTGAGCGAATTCCTCTGGGGTGAAGCTGTCCCAGGGTTTGGTTCGTCCGTTAACATTATGAAGGCCCTCTTTAGCTTGCAGGGGGAGTGGAGGCCGCAAGCTGTTCAGCAGGCTCGAGCTCCTCTTAGAGATCGGTCCCTCACTGGGCCCCCGGGCCTTGTCTGGGTAGACAGCTGGAGAAGGGGGTTCCTTTGGTCTTAATGTGTCCCCGAGGGGTTTTGGATGGCCATTCGGGGACGCTGGGCAATGTGAGGAGGGGCTATGTGGTCGGACACTGTGGTGGTCTTCTGATTCAGAAGGAGGCTGGGTGAATGCAGAATCTGCAATCATTTGGACATGTGTTAAGATGTGACAAGGTCAACATTCCACATTGGTACAGACGTTATACCACAATTAAAAAGTGGTGTTACTATAAGATCCAGATACAGATACATTATACACAGGGTGCGATTTGTGAAAAGGTCTTGCAGCTATTAAAATACAAATAAAATATAATTATGACTCAGTGATGTGATGTCAAGTTAACGCTTTGTTCTTTCCTGATCTCTACACATAGGAGGAGGAGCTGGTGTGAACAAATCTCCAAGCAGGGAAGGACAGGAATATGACGCTTTACTTATATTTTTTAAACTAGCCAATTCCTGTTTAAAATACATAATATCACCAATGTGTTAAGCAAAATTAATCCCTGTACATTTTTGATAAAAATAAATTGTCAGAGGGTGGGATATATAGAAGGGGGGGAATCCCCACCATCCCGCCCAGAAAATCGCATGCCGATTATACAAATGAATAAGCACCGCTCTAACCCGATATTTGAGAGATGAGGATGTGTGTGTTTATGTTCATTAGCATGTGTCTCACCAGAGATCTGTGCTGGAGGGCTCTTACATAGTGGATGAGGGGCATGTCTGATGGTATCCAAGGTTACGCTCTTTTCTTTAATGGCCTGAAGCAGCCCCACCACCCTTTCATTATCTACGAGACAGAGGAAACACAACAGCAGCAACTTGTAAATCTTTTTAGCATTAGGCCCGTCCGTGTGTCATCGATTTACAATTTTATAACCACTTATTGCCCGTGTGTATGCGTATGTGTGTATGTAAGGTGGTCAAGTACAGCTGGATAGTGTGGGAGGCTGTAAGCCTAAGATCACCGTAAGCCTACTGCTGACACTCCCAATTCTTCGTCAACGTATGTGAATGTGTGTGTGTATGTGTGCATGTTCCTGCATGTGTGTGTAACAGGAAGCATCTACAAACAGAAGCATGCCCAGAGTCCACCTTTCCAACTAGGGCAATATAAAGCACTGCATTATGCATACATTGTTAAATATATGCTACTGTAATATAGGGGTTTGAGGGTGACATGATCAGTGCTTCAACTCTTTATACTTTCCTTCAGGGCTAGAGGCAACATGTTAATGAGAGTCTAGTGCATGTAAAGCAGACACAGCTCAACCGAAATGAAGCGTCAGCAAGCTGTGGAGCCAACTGACAATGACTACTACTTTCTGAGAGCTAAATGGGCATGTCTTCCTCAGTGCTGAAGTGAGATGTAAGAGGGAAGAGTCATGATAAGAGTCACTGATGGGTATGTTTGTATGGTGTGTAAAGGCCAATGGGTCAGTGTCTGTGATTTAGTGATTTCACACAGATGTGTATCTGCTATGCTTTGAGACAATCAATCTTAATAAAAGGTACGTTATATAAATGATTGATATTTTAGAGCCAAAAACCAATGAAAAGCCAGATGACTTCCTGGGCCCTCCAATTACTTCAACAATTAGGGAGCTACTCTTTATTTAATTAGCTTACATGCATTGTTACGCATTGCTAAGTCTCCCACCAATTAATCTAATTCTTAAAACATTTAATGGCTTACAAGCAACACTAAAGACCAACATTTAGAGTAATTGTGAAACAGGGTTTTAAACGTGACCAAATCGTTTTAACCTCTTAAGATGCACCCCTTTTTCAGTTTTATTTGTGAAAACGGAATGCACAAAGTAGCACAGTTCCCACGCTGCTGTCCATCAAACAAAAGGTGGTCAAACTTTCATAATCCGTCCTCATATGACTTTCAAGCTGGCTATCTCCTGACCCCATGCTTTGATTGGCTTGTGCATGGTGTCAATCAATGCGAAACAACTTCATAACCATAATTCTTGCATTATTTGCATATAGAAACTAACAACTGAAGCCTAGTATTGTGTTTGCCTGTTCTGTAAACTGGGCTTATTTACCACATTTCTTTTAATTCTCTTACCTCTCCTCTGCTGTATGGTGACATGGGACAGTCTGAACATGGTGAGGAACCGCTTCTTGTCCTCCAGCTCGGGCGCTCGGTCCATCTCTTCAGGCGTGAAGCGCGTACTGAGTTGAGGGGGAGGGGGAGTGCGTTTGGACTGTGTGGCTGGTGGTGAAGGGCTGCGCTCCCTGAGCATCCTTCTCCTCTTCCTTCGCTTTTGCTGCACCAGATCATCTCTCCGGCTGACTGTGGTCAGGCCAAACCTTCCTAGGAACTCCAATTTCTGTTCAGAAAAGGAGAAAGAAATCCCCACCGTGTAAGGGTCGGTCTTCCATCATGGACAACGCAGAGAGTGCATGTGTTGGCAGGTGTTTTACCTCTGTGGAGTCATCCAGTTTGAGTGGAGGCTGCTCTGCCACTCTCCTGAGGTGAGCTCTCACCTCCTCCTCATCGCTTTCATCGTACGAGTCATCCAGCTCATAGTAGTAACCTGCAGAAAACAGAGAGGTCATCACTGAAACTCCACTTTTTGAAATTATCAATTAAAATAATGGTTACATGAAAACAAAATAATGAAAGATTTTCTCCAAGCATGCAGGTAAGGTGTGAGACTATAACTATGAGAGTACCTTTCTCCCTGGCCTCCCTTCTTCTCTTTTCCTCCAGGTCTAGCTTACTGACAGGCCTTCTGTGCTGCTGTAGAAACTCATCAAAGATTAGCATTGTGTCTGGAACTATCCCTAGTGTGGCTACCTGTCCCATCCCCGGCCCGGAGACTATCCCTAAAGCTTGTCCATGTCTACTGTGCCCCTGATGTCCCTGGATGCTCTTCAGGCCAGCGTTGCTTTTCCCGGCTCCCTCCAGTTCATACTGGCTGGACAGGGACAGCGATGCCCTCTGCTGGCTGAAGAAGGACTGGGTGGATTTCTCCAGATCAGCAAGGTATGTGCTGGGCTCCGACAGGCCTGGAGGACCTCTCAGCGGGGGATACTTCTCCATCACTCCCCCTTCTCTCCTCCTGGCCCCGTCCTCGTATTTGGAGAGCCCCAGGGGCAGCCGGCTGAGCTCATATGGTCCCATCCCTGAGGGCTCGTGGTTACGCCTGGACTCGGACGGTGTTTCTATAAGAGATGCGGGATTCCACAGGGTAGTGGGAGGTGGAGGGTGGTGGTCACGTGGTGGCTGAGGAGGTTTGGGGGAGATGAGCGGTGGAGGGGCACCCAAGTGAGGATGGAGGTCCCGGCTTCCTGGTTCATGGTGATTTGGTCTGTAGAGAGAGAAAATGTAACGGGGGTCATGCTTATCTGTTAAACATACAGAACAGTGTATGTCTGTATCACTTCTGAAACTGAGAAATAGTGTTTCCCAATCGCAAATGCATTGCAGAGACACAACAGACTGTTTCTATGCCCTGCCTATTTCCCTTCCCTTCATCCCTGTCAGTATGTCTGTGGGTTTGTGTGTCTGTGCAAAGCAGTGTTATCAATCCCAGACAGAGTAGCCCAGAGCACAGCGAGGATGTGGCCAACGCACACAATATCCTCTGGATATACAGGACTGTTTTTGATCTGTTGGATCCTTGTAGTATGGCATGCATACACACACACGCATACACATGCACAGAGGGAGAGAGTGCTGTACTGAGGGAGACGCCAGGAGAAATATTCTCCTAGCAGGCAGGCAGAGAAGAAAGGGACTGACAAAGGGAGGGCAGGGAGGCCAGTGGATTATTATTAAAAGAATCACACTTAATGATGAGAGAAGAGAAGAATGTATGTGTACATCAAGAGCAAGGGTGAAAAGAGACTTGAAAAGGAGGAACAGTATGGGGACAGCAAAGAAATAGCAACAGTGAGGAAGAAAGAAGACAGATGGCTGATGGGCACTGTCTAGAACATCTTTCCGAATCAAACCTGGCAGGAGAGCACACTGCATGACCAGTCAAATTATCTATGCCTCCTGTTTGTGTTTGCATTTCTGTGTGCGAGTGAGTAAATGTGTGCGTTATCTGCAATCTGCAGCCTGTGAGCTGCGATTCTGTGATTATACCGTAGGGTTACTGATAGCGGATGTGTGTGCGTGTATCTCTCCTGTCCTACCAGTTCAGCATTAACCAAAACCTCACTCCCGAATCACACACAACAACACAAACAGGCAGAGTAACAAAGGAGGGTAAGTAGGGGGCTTATGCTGTGCAAGGTTGAGAGGATTAGTTGAGAATTAGCCTTTGTGTATCTTAGCCGTTCTAGCTGCCTGTTTGAAACCGCTGCCCAGTGCTCATGAAATAGCAGTTGTGAGGACCCCTGCTTTTACACTCTATGTCAACACCTAAACATAGCTGTCTGTTTGCCTACATGTCGGGCCTGGAAGGTAGCATGGACAAAAATAGAGTAGTTGTGATGCGTCTGACAGGGTTTTATCTTCTTTCCATTCCTGCCGGAAAACAAACTTCTAAAGCCTGCCAGCTTCTGAGCCTTCAAAAAATAGGCATAACTCTCCCTATCAGGCTGGCAGAGGCAGACAGCCAAACACCCCAGAAATAGTCTTTGCATTGGTGAGCACGTGAGAGCGTGCATGCAATTTGGTGTCACAGATATAGCCAAACTGCCTCTATCACATTACATGGGCAAAACAACTCTGCAACTGACGAGTCATGGCGCATGTTGGGTTTTCCTGCGTTGTCTCACCTGTGCGAGTCTGTCCTGTGATCTGGCGTGTCCGCTGTCCGTCCCAAATCCAGGTGCTGCTCCAGAACCTGCTGGCGGAATTCAGACACCTGGTACTGACGGTCCTCTTTCTCTTGACGCAGCTTGCGTTGCCGTGCCAACCACCTCTCCTCCTCGTTGTTCCTCTGAGCGATCATCGCAGACGAGAGCCCCCCCACAGCGCCGGGCCCCATGTATAGGCCATGGCCCGAGATGAGCCCAGGAACGGGATGATGGGATTGTACCATTGAAGAGTGGAGTCCCGGTGGGACTGGTTTGGGAGCTGGAAGGGCGGGCTCTTTGGATTTATCTGAGAAGGAAAAACAGTAGAAATATCTGTTTTAAAATGTTGATATGAGTTGCAGGGGCAAATGTTGACAGGCAGTAAGACTGCAGTTTATGGAGGCTGCAGGGGAAGCACATACCAGCCCGATTGGGGGTGAGTCTCTCAGGCTTGGTTCGGTCCTCTTGCCCCCTCATGGCATGGAGCTCAGCCAGATAGTGGCTCTCCATGGCCTTGGATGCCTGCAGCTCTTTCTCCCTCAGTGCTCTCTCCTTCTGTCTCTCCAGCTCCTTCTCTCTTTCCCTCTCCTTCTCACGCTCTCTCTCCCGCTCGCGTTCCCGCTCGCGCTCTCTCTCCCTTTCCAGCTCCTTCTCCCGCTCTCTTTCTCTCTCTCTTTCCCTCTCCCGTTCTTTCTCTCTCTCTGCCTCGCGCTCCCTCTCTTTTTCCCGCTCCCGCTCTCGCTCCCGCTCCCTCTCCCGCTGCCGCAGCTCATCCTCCAGCTGAAGTCTGAAACACAACGTGGACAGAGAAACAGGAGTAGCAGTAAGATGGCTGTGGTAGATAAGAAAAGACAGTTCGTAATCACAGCTGATACATATGTGCTTGAGTGTGCACCTATGCATTAATGATACCTTTCAGACTGTAGAGCTGACAGTGAAGGGTGTGTGAAGTCTCCTGGGTAGCGGACCCCTGGTAGGTGCATATGAACAGCAGAGGGGTGCATGGGGGGTAAAGCTCCCCCTGCTGGCAGCGAATAGAAAGGTGACCTCAAAGCAGAGAGGCAGAACGGGTCATCCATCCTTGGGAGATAAGGATTGCAATCAAAAAAGAGAAAAGAGAAAAAGAGAGGGAGTCAGTCTCCCCAATGTGACAGCGCAGCATTCACTTTCATTAACCTGTGTGCCTGTGACTCGCAAAGAAGTAACATCAGTGTCTTCCGTCTTTCAAGAAAGCAGCAGTCTGTCAGCTAACCTCAATCACTACACAGCAGCCGGGCGAAAGCCTGCGCCATGTGCCGTGCTGTTTCTGTGTGTGTATGTGTGTGACATCCACAGCTCATCTCCTCATTAAATCCATTACAGTGCAGTGTGTGATGGGTGCTACAGTCCTCTGATCTTGCTGAGCTGACAGACCAGGGGCGCGCAGCCTGTGCAATAGCTCAAAGCAAGCACACACAAGCACAATACACATAATCATACATAATGTACACTTAAAAGGAGTTTTAACAAGTAATCCTTAAAATTGTTGTACTGGTGGTATTTTCTCCTGATCACTGTAAAGAACAACAATACAATACAAAACCAAAAGATCCATAATGTATTTATCTCATCCCAGATGTGTATAAAGCTCAGATTCTTTCATGGTGATTTGTCATGAGGCCTACATGAACAGTTTCCAGACATATAGCATTAAAAGGCAAATCCAGCTATATTTAGCTTGGGCTTAGACAAAAAATAGAACCAAAAACTGGTTCTTGCTACTCACTGGCTTGTCTTTAGGCAGAAAGGAACCATTTTGTTTATCTCATTCTGCATAAAATATTACAGACCCTAATAAATGTTGGTAAATAAGAAGTATAGTCATTGTTTTATGAGGAATTGCAATGCAGTGTAACAAGCAACAAAGCACTGGAGGTGGTAAATGTCCTTTCTACATTCTTTGGCAATAAACAGTGATATAAATATTTTTTTTAATCAGTCTCTTGAAAGCTTTTGACACAGCTGACGAGGATATTTTCCAATAGTAGCCTTTTAGATTATAAAGTATATTAAGCTTTTAGATGTAGAATGTGCATTCAATAGGGGTGGTGTATGGTTATGTAATGGTTTGTGTATTTGGGCCTGTTATTATTTTGATACTATTTTGATATCAACAGTTTGATAATCCACTTGCTCAATACTAAACATACAGAAAATATATTAGACCTTTTCCATGAAATATTAGTTAAACACAGGTGTTACCACTGACACTAATTACTCAATGTACCAAGCCTTCCCTCACTTAGCCGGCTCAGTTGCAGTAAAGTACTCATTTCGTCCCTCTGACTAATATATTATTATATATGACATCATTAGATTATTAATTCTGAAGTATCAGTGTGTAAGAAGCATGTTACTGTTGTATGCTTTATATACAGTTAGATCATAAATCTTCATAAAACAGCTGTCAGCAGATGTGATGACTCACTGCAGAAACAGAAAGGTTGTTTTCCTTTCCTATTCCACTGCAGCACAAACTGTTTCAATAATAGTTCGGGCTAATAAGCCATCGTTGGATGTTTACATTTTTCAAAATAAACAACCAAAATGTTATTTTATACTTAAAAACTGAGGTACACACCGAATTGTGAATTTTGTGTACAATTACCCTCTAGCATCCAATATGATAAACTCAAAGTGGTAATCAGTGCTGGGATGTCGTTGTTTCTACTGATCTACTGTGGCCTCCCACCTGTCCATGCTGATACTATGAGCTTGGTTGTTTTATCTCTGTTATCTGTATTCTGTTTTTGTGCTTTTTGTTTACCTGGAACTTATTTTTCAGTTTGTGCAGCCATCTGTCTTGGGCTGCATTTACACAGGAGGTGTCCAGCAGTGTGGGGAGGTCTGGGTGTGATTCGTGCTAAAGGCTGTACTGCCTACTCTTTTCATTCACTTTGTAGCTAAATTGGCCGCTGCGGAGCGTGACGTTGGGTAGCTTTTTTGCAAAAGTCGCAGCTGCCTTAACTTTCCTTTGCATTTTATTTTGGCTGCCAGTGCAGTCCCTCAGGCCAGAAGGACTGGCAGAGTGTATTCCTCATTCAATCAAATGGGGAAGTCCTGTTTTCCCTGCACTGCCTGATCCCGTCACATCGCTCTTCAATTCTTACAACCCCAGTTAAATAAATATATTAATAATATACAAAATATAAAATATACAAAAAAAAAATCAACAAATTATTTTACATATGGGAACATGAAATCAAGGTCAGCTATACACTAATCCTTTTACTGCTGAGTCTTAGCAGTACAAATGCTTACTTCAGGCATATGCATTTGTTCACTCAATTTGATCGGAGAGAAAATATGAGCCAAGTCAACAAAACAAATTCACAGGGAGGCTTACCTGTATGGCGTGAAGGAGGGATGGGGCAGGTAGCTGGGGTGGTAGTAGGCAGCTGCTGCAGCTGCAGTGGCAGGGTCCAGGCCCAACGGCAAAGAGGGCATGCGGAGTGCATCCTCAGTTGTGGCATAGGGCCGGAACCCACGGAGGTACTCTTCAGGTAAAGGACCAGGCGGCACTGCGTTAGGCAACTGTCTGGGCAGACTAGCGAAAAAAGAAAAAAATAAGTAAGTTGTGTGGGGATCACATAGGTTAGTTTGATTTTATGTGCTCATTGTTGAGCATTGTTCTCCACCAGTAAATTATCATTTCTAATAGTGTTTTATGTGCCAACACCAACAAAGCAAATGTTGTAGACTTGTTGGAACTGCTTATTGCAGTGAGTTTAATATCCTGAATGAATTATTGATCATACACACATCAAAGTGTGTATAATCGTCCTTACAAATTGAAAACGTGTTAACTGAACAGGGGAACAGGCAGAGCATTATGTTACATTATGTTACTCACTTGAGTGGCTGGAAACGTGAATCCTGCATGACAGCACCGGGGGTGAGACCAAAGGCATAGGGGTTTCCCAGGAGGTGGGCAGGGACTGAGGGGCCACCCTTTTCCTGGGAGAGGGTCCCCTCGGCACCCAGACGTTCCCTGCTGGCCCCACGAGGCCCCGAGTCAGCCTGGAGAGAGATACACAGAGAGAGTCTTAGTCATTGTTCGTGAAGACCTGTGACCGTCACGCTTGTCACTGCTCATGAAGCCTATCCTGTGAGGGGGGGGGGTGAGAGAAAGAAGCCTGTTCACGGTGCAGCAGCCTCCCTCGCTCTCTCTTCCTACTTCAGGCACGTTTATCAACTTTCTCACATGTACAATTTCCTGTGAAAAAAAGATATCAAAATCTCTCTGAGAGGAATATTCAAGGAAATGGAAAAAGCAAACGGAGATTGATTAAAAAAAACAGACTTGCTGTTTTCCTCTAATTGTAAACAAGAGATGTCATCCTTTTGATCGATGAGGATGTGGTAATGGTGGATGCATAACTGGCGTACTCCGAGAGAGATGATGACTTTGATGTTGGCAAATCGTGTGTGTGCACATAACTTCCACACATCTATAGGGAAGACTACAAAGTCCAAAAAGCAACATCCTCTGTTTCTCTGTCTTTCTTCCTTCTTCTCTTTCACCTCCCTCTCTTCCTTTGCCTGCCCACCTGGTCTCACTTATCCAATCCCACAACGAACACACACACATACACACACACACACACACACACACACACTCAGCAGGCACATATACCATTTCAGAGCTACAAAGACATCCTGCTGTGGGAGAGAGCATTTTCTGAAGCTTTGGTTTTCCTCTGCATACAAATGCAACCGTGGAACAGAGGGACTTACAAGCTGTCTAAGTTGTACAAGGAAATTGTTTATGCAGTAATGTATAGTCGAGATGGAATTTCACAGGAATGGCTGTAGAGTCATCTAATCTCCCACAAAATGTGGCTTGAAGTTAGGGTCGTCAAGGGAACAACTAGAAAGGACGTGAAGAGGAAAGGAAACAAAGATGGAGATGAAGACATAAAGGTGAGGAGGAAGAGGAAAAAGCAGTTCTTGCCTCACTAAATTAACCTCTGGGCTCCGGGGGATTAGAGAGAGACCTTACAGCAGCACCATCCTCTCTCTCTCACTCCTGCCGCTGATAAAACAAATCCCATTTAGTGAGCCATTACCTCCACGTCCTGTTCTGCAGCCGCTGACCCCAGCTGACACTGATGCGCTAACATCCAATCTTAAATGCCTCTAATGTTTAGACTCCCTACATCCCTCTTTGTTTACATCACAATTAACTGCCAACCAGAAAAGAAGCACATATGTCAAAAGAAGTTAATATCAGATAAATAGTGGCTTGTGAACCGCAGAAAGCTGGGCTCTCTGATTGATCTTTGTTTGTTCTCCTTTTTTTCTTGTATCTAACTTCTGACTTTTGAAACCTCTGTTACAATTCTGGCAGGCAAGTAGACACACATGCAATGCTGTTGTTTGTTTCAAAACACTCAAACTGCAAAGAAATGTACATAGCCCACGCTCACAGTGTTACATAGATGAACTGCTGCAGGTACAGATTAATGGTGAGCAATTCCCTGACAGTGACATGCAAGCAAAAAACAAGAGGAGCTGCTTTCTGTCAAACTGATAAGTGATCAGCGCAGATCTAAGCTATATTTAACATGAGGCTTTTATTGTGAGAAAATTACTAATAATTAATTCTTAAATGCTAACTATCTCGTATTAATCTGACCAATGGTTTTCATGTGTTCAATACTATATATCATACACAGAGTTTATGTGACAGGGGAATGGTTTCATAATCATAGCTATGACTCAACTGTCAATTGGTGCAATTGCCAGATACATATTGCCAGTAAAATTCAATCAACTGTTCCTTTCCAACAAATTTCACAGAAATCTCATCATATGAGGATGCAACAAACATGCCTGTGAAACAACAAAGAAAGTGGTGCTGCTGCAATTTTGCAATTGCAATTTTGCTTCCTGCTTTTACAGTTACTGCCTATCACTGGAAGTCCTGCTTCATGAGAGATGATAAAGAAATATAATAATGTAAATGTGCCTGTTTGTGTCTTTTCATGCATGTGTGGATTCACGCCTGTAGAAAAACAGGTCAGAACCTTGAAAAGGCACACTCACTACAGGGATCATCCATCCCCATTAGAGAGACAACTTAGGCGGAATAACGGCGCAACAATCCCGCCTTGCTGTGTAAATGGGGCTTTAGTCACTCAGGCACCTACACATCCAACCAGCCAGCCCGTTGCGACCTTTCACCCTGCCAAAAAAACATGGCCTTCTATTCTCAAACACACACTATTCAACAGCAGCCTGCCATATACACACGACAGAGCACAAATACAAGCACTCAGACTCAAAGAGACGTCCATTAACAGCCATCTTCCTCTGTGCGAGCCAGGCCCCTGTAACCCCCAGTGAGGGTGGGAGACCCTGCGTATTGTAGAGCGCTCGTTTACGCCTCTCAGATGGAGCCATGAATCCAAATTGCCAATTAAAAAGCAATTACAGGCAGCAGCGGGAGCAGACTGCCTGCAGTCATTAAAGCAAAATGCCAACGCACCAAGCCCTCCCTCCTTTGCTGCCTTGCCTATCACCCCCCACCCCGCCCCCACCCCGAAAGACAGACGCATATCTCAGCCAGAGAGACACTATTCAACCTTTCTAACACACAGTAAGCAGTACGCACACATATTGACACACAGCAACAAGCAAGTTTTTCTTGGATGTATTGACAGGGGATCCAGAGACCCTACAGCTGCCTCGACATATAGAACTATATCCTCTCAATTTATATTCCCTTTAAGAGAATAGTTTTATTGTTACATCTCTACTTCTGTCCGTTTGTGTGTTATTGTCCTTTATGTTACACTTTGTTTCAACACTGGTTGGTCATGACACAGCACATTGATATTTGAACCAGGAAATCATTTTGCAAAACAAATTTAATAATAACAGTAGAAAACGCTGGGAGAGATGGTGAAAAAGAGAAAAGGCTAAAGGGCAAGATAGAAGTGCCAGGGGATTTTCTCACCATCCCTGATGCATCCTTACTTGTTAGTGATTGGCAGTGCAAAGCATCAGACAGGATCATTTTAGTTTAAGAGGGACATTTTGATGCTGTGTACATATGCGTGTCTTTTACATCCCCGTGGCACTTGTGGCCACACAATTGCATGTGCTTGCTGAAGCGTCTACTGAAATAGGGAAGCTCCGAGAATGTTAGCTTTCGTGACACATCCCTGCCACTGTACCCCCCCCAACCACATCCCCTCCCTTAACCACCTCTTTCTTCAGCTCGGCGGCCCCGAGCTGCTAGAGGCACCATAAACCCCATGACACGACCTTTTCAATTCTAGCTTGACCTCTTACACACACAAACACACACACATATGAACAAATACACAAACATACAAAAATAGATAGGATACACTATATATGCATGTGGAAAGGAGTGGGGGTTGCTTCAGTTCCTTCATTTCATCCTCTTTTAGAAACCTGCTAAGCTGAAGAAATGGTGATATCATTGACAGAGCTCCTCTGAGTCTCCAGCACTATCCTCCTCCATCCATACATCTCTGGCTGACCCTTGAACTCTGTGAGGGTTGCTTCGTAAAAAGCTATAGCTACGCAGGGAGGGGGCTGTCCAGGGGAGAAGACAATGGCCTGAATGCTCCCACACATTGCTGCCTGTCCGACCTCCTCCTCGCTCACCCTTCGATATCCCCCCTTTTCTCTGTCTCCAGGGAACCGTCAAAGAGTCTTGGAGAGTTTCCGCATGTTGTGGAGTGTTGTTCATAACCGTGGCGCTTGGCCTCGACCATTAGCCCTGAGCTGAGATAAGAAGGCTTAAAGCAAGGCCATAATCCATAATCCACTCCTTATCAAAGCAAGCAGCTCTCCTTCCCTCTCTCTCTCTCTCTCTCTCTCTCTCTCTCTCTCTCTCCCCCCCCCCCCCCCCCACTCTCTTTCTCTCCACTACATAACGGAGAGCGGGTGTTATGTGATGACACAGAGGATGCACTTGACTGCTTGAGTAAAGAGGGTGAGGCTGGAGGTGGGGTTGTGGGGGTTAGGAGGGCTAAACACTGGGAGGGGCTGGTCCAAGGGCAAGAGGGCCAAGCAGGAGGGGGGCTGGGGGGGCACAGATGTTAGCTGCCGTTGAGGCCGTCACCTCAACGTCACAGTGGCAGCTGCCATTGTTTAACGCATGGAGCCATGTGGGGGGAGGTTTCGAGCAGACACTCATGAAACCGCTAGCTATGTCACATGTACATATGTCAAATATGTACTGCCATACTATGGTTACAGGCCAAAATCCAATAATCCCTCGAGAGCCCGTCTGTGCACATGTTTCTGCTAGCAGGCAGGTTGAAGAATGTGAATATTTGTAGACTACTGAAGAGCCAGACAAGGGAAAGGGAGAAGAAAGAGAGAATATTATAAAGAGGAAATACACCTGCGTAATCAAAGACCTTAGCGCAACTGAAAGGAAAAAGGGAAGCAATAGAAAAGTAGTGTGAGGGGTTTTGGACATAGTTTCACCTGGCGTGCCTCGTTCCTCCAGAGGCCGTTGCTAGTCTTGGTTGGAGCAATGGTGACTACAGGTGGAGTGTTTGGCACGCTGTGACCTGCTGGGGGAACCAGGACAGGCCCTGGACCGAGGGGACCTCTCTTGGGCGTACTGACTGGAGAGCTGTGGTTGGTGGCCGGGGAGGACACTGGAGAGGATTCACTGCTGATGGAGGATGCAGCTGGAGAAATACAGAGACAAATGAAATGAGTACAGTGAAATAAAGAACCTGAGAACAAGGATAGTGAAAGCCTGTGCTTTGCTCTATTGATATAAAGGCAAAAGGAACAATAGTATGATCCTGTAGCTGCTTCACTTGGGACCAAAAAAGGGTTGCAGCAGGACAATAGCAACAAATAACACACATACAGTGCCAGATGGATGGCCCTAGGCCCCTATTATAAAGTGACAGTGATCAGGATGAGCAGCCCTGTGAGAGTCACACAGCCTTGACATGCGGGACACACCGCTTGAGAATAAAACAGCCACACCGAATGTACATACAGTCAGTGGCACTTACAGACACACACACACACACACACACACACACACACACACACACACACACACACACACACACACACACACACACACACACACACACACACACACACACACACACACACACACACACACACACACACACACACACACACACACACACAGCAGGTGGTGAAATGCTGGCCCAATGAGCTTCTCTGCTGCGCTGTAGCTGTGCCACATTAACAAAGCCCTCCAGGGAAACCCTGTAGCGCAGGGTCACGGTCTGGTCACATGCCTCGCTTTCCTCACTTCTCGCTTTCTCTCTTTCTAGTTCCAAAGCGCTCATATGATATGCTCACATTCACATACGCGTATAACTGTGATTTCATCTTTTCAACCATACATTTTTAGCTCCCCTCATACAGACTGTTCTGTTTTTCTCAAATGTGTCCACTGTCCTTATCCTTTTGTTTTTCCATAATTTTTTTACTTACTTTTTCTTGACTCTACTGTGTTGTCTCTGCACCTCTACACCTCCTCTCCTTTTGACAGCACAGTGTGCTGTATGTCTCCTCCGCTCAGAGCAAGCGCAGCATTACACAGTCAAACTGGGTCACAACCCTCTCAATGGGACACACATTTGCTAAAGCAAGGACAGTGGTAGATGTAGATGTGTGTGTGTGCAGGTAGTCGGCTTTTATCTACATGCTTATATGCAACCATATACTTTCTGTTTTCCTTTTTAAAAGCAGTTGAAACCTCAGGCCGGCTTCAGATCTGCATCCTCTCAAATTATCACCATCAGTGCACAAACCACAGATCTCTACTCTACCGCCATTTCTTCCCTGCTTAGGGTTTCCGTGGTAACATAGCCTAACAGACAACATCAGCTTACAGGAGGTGCGGTCAGAATATTGACTGATTTTAACACCTCATTCTGACTAAAACCACTAAATAATGAAAATAAAATCAATAATGGCAGCAAGGTGACGGTCTGCAGAAAATCTGAAAATAGATGTGTGAGTACAGGTGGGAGCGGAGAGGATGAGGTGGGGGTCAAGAAGCAGATGATGTGTGAGGCTAAGATGGTGATGGTACATGTGAGGTGAGACATGAAAATGAAAAGAGATGGGCAGTGATTGGGGGGAAAAGCAGCAAGTGAGAGTGCAAAAGAGGTGCGAGGTGAGGCGAGAGATGGAGCTGCGAGGAAAGCAGAAAGATAAGGGGTGCAGATGGGTGAGTGGGTGGTGGGAATGGGGTGTGTGTTGGAGATGGGAAGGGGTTAGTATATCTTGTCTGCACAATGGCAATTAGTGGCCTAATCCTCCCCCCTCACCTCGGAGAGCCATTACTCTCCCCTGTAAGACTAGGCCAATCAATAGCAGCCCACTCAGCCTGGGGAATGGAGCTACACTTAATACAGCTCTAGTGTCACAACCTATTCACTCACCACACACACACACACACACACACACACACACACACTAGGGGAACAAATAAGGCAGGAGTGAGGTGGGGTGGGGGTGGGGGGGGGTCATCACCGTGATTCTGAACTGCTAAGCAACAGACCTCTACTCCATCTATTTCTCTCACCCCCTGTCTTCTCACCTCCTCCTTCTCCTCCTCCTCCTCCAACCATGTAGAGGCAGAGCAGAGTGGAGAAGAGGCAGGGCAGACTAAATAATTAAGAGTGCAGGAAGAAAAGCAGGTGAGGGGAAGAGGGAAATAAAAGAGACAAGGGCCTTAAACCAACGGTTTCATTCTCTCCTTGCAGCTTGCAGAATTTGTGTACACCTCTCTGCATCCTTCCTCGATGCATATACATGCACACTAACAGCTATTACTCCCTCCGCCTCCTTCTCTTTGACAACTCCCCACGCAGCCACCACCCACCCACCACCTCTTCATACACCCCAATTCCTCTTCCTTCTGTTCTTTAAACGCGGTTCCTGCCAAACAGACATAGATCTGTCAGACTCACAACTCACAACACATTTACAATATTCACAGCTGGTAAGAGCTCAGGGAGGTGTCAGAGAGAGCGGTGACATATACACTGTTTGAACCACAGAAAGTCAGAAAAAGAAAAGTGTGCCCATAAGCCTCTTTCCTTCATCAACGACCACCTCTCCTTATGATTTTCTCCTGTCCATTTTCACACCCCCCTTGCTCTAATTTCCACACCAATCCCCCTCCCCCACGCATCACAGTGCCATCTGACAGGAGAAAATCATATATAAGGCATGTGAGTGGCACCAAACAGGCATCATTTCTGCCAAATGCTCCTCCCCTTTCATCTACACAGAGAGAAGATGGCCACACATGCTGGCCCTTTAGGGAGCTGGAGAAGGCAAAAGAGGAGGAGTGAAGCAGAAGCCTTCATCCCCAGAGTCTAAAATAGGCTCATCAGCTCTCAACCTGCACTTCATTAGCTGTACTGATTGTCACTTGCTCGGTGTGTGTGTGTGCGTGTGTGGTGATCAGGTGGAGTCAGGTGGGGGGTAGGGGGGGCTTGGAGGGGGTGCAGAGAGACAAAGAGGAACCGAAAAAGGGAGAGATAGTGGAAAAGAGCAAGGGAAAGGAGCGAGAGAAAGAAAGAGAGAGCGCTGTCTCAGTCCCAGGCTGTGGGTGATTAATGTGAAGCTCCTTTCTCTATCGCCTCCTCTATTACCAGTCCCACTCTCCCAGACTGCCTCCACACTTGACCGCTCAAGCTGAGCCACACATGCGCGCGAATACGTGCACACACAGAGACACACACACACACACACACACACACACACACACAGACAGATACAACCGACAGCTCAAAAAATAAACAAACTGAGCTGTGGTCAGAGGCTGTGGCTGAGTGTCCCTTCCTAGATTGGCAGCTTTTACTTCCACCACTGACCCAATCAAAGAGCAAAAAAAAAAAAAGTCAACGCAGCTCTTCAGCAGTTTCTTGTATTCAATAGGGGCATCAGCAACTATAGCGATGAACCCCGCTGGATCACTAAGCATTGATAAGACGACATTGTTAACCCCAAAATGTTTTAGTGCTGCCAAACGGACGCGACTGATCATCCTCAGCTACAGTGACACCGCCTCAGCTAAACAGCCAAGCACAGCCAGCCCCGGCCCTCCAGGCAGAAGGTGCTCTCCTCCACCCCACCAACACACCCACCTCCTCCACCACCCCACCCTTCACGTCCCCCTCCACCCTCCTCCCTCCCAGCATGCATTACAACAACATCAGCACTTAATTAAACAGTCCATTTCACACCTGGTGTGCATAGCAGTGCCCAGCCAACCCTGCATCCATATGCCACCCCACCAGCATGCACTAGCACAAGCCTCAACATGTGCACTCACACACACACTCACACACACTCACACACACACACACACACTCACACTCACTCTCTCTCTCTCACACACACACACACACACACACACACCTGCTACTACAGTCTTGGCCACGCACTGACAACACAACACAAAGCCTGTAATCTGCATCACTGAGTGGGGGGAGGGGAGAGGCACACAGTGTGTGTGTGTTGCTGTGCCAGCAAGGGAAAGGAGGACGGTACAAGATGGCGGATGGAAATAAGAGGAGCAATCCTCTGTGCCTTCTGCTGACTGTACAAACTGTATATTATGTTTAACTGCTGCTTTGCTACTGAAGAGAGTCGTGAGAGGTGTATAAGGTTGCAGTCTATGTGTGTGTGTGGGGGGGGGGGCAAATGAGCTTGTTTGTGAGTGTTTCAGGGACAGTCACAGCCTGAAGGGGTTTGCCTTGAAGAAACACACACACACACACACACACACACACACACACACACACACACACACACACACACACACACACACACACACACACACACACACACACACACACACACACACACACACACACACACACACACACACACACACACACACACACACACACACACACACACACACACACACAGGCTGTGTGAGCTTCAGGCAGGCTCCAGATGGAGAGGTCAGAGACACACTGCCCTGCTGTCCCAGCATGCTCTGGGCTCCCAGAAACAAGGGGAGCCTCAGGCCACACACACACACAATCTGACAAACACCTCGGGTTTTCATGAATCCACTAATTACTTCCGATTCCTCTTTTTTCCAGCCAATTCTTTCCATCTATCTTGTACACCTTCAATCTCTCTCTGCAGGCAGTGTGCTACGGCTGGTATGAAACCAGTCATGGAATTCTGGTGGTGTGTGTATGTCTCTAAGAGAGTTTGAAAAGAAACAACTGAGAGGATAAAACCCAGATCTGCCTAATTAATAAGATATCAGCGGCCTGTCTTTTTGAGCCAGTGTGTTATCTGTGTTTGTGTATGTGTTGTGTGTTTGCTCGCACATGTCACCACTGTCGTTTGTGTTCATGTGAGTGTTCATGGGATAAGAGTGTGTCCTTTACGCTGCTCTGATACTCATTATCCATCACCTCCCCTCTTCAGCACAGCACTCAGTACACAGAGCTATTCATTATACCTGCCACAGACAAGTGACGATGTTTGTGTGTGTGTGTGCGTGGGTGTGTGTATAAACAGCAGCCGTGCTCGGGGTCTTAAATCAGTTCAGCAGCCGGTGGCAGTGATACTACTCAAACCTAACTAATTCCTGCAGGCCCTGGGACACTGAGTCATGGCACCTCATATATACTGCACTACTCACCTAAAAGCATCAACCACAGGGTGAGAGAGAGGTTGAGTCAAAGTAGCTAATGAAAGGACAGCAGGCTACAGCATGCTAAGAAATCACGAGGCTTACACAGTTACAAAGACAACTGTTTGCATGTGCGGGGGTGTTTGGGTGTGTGTGTGTTGCCTATAAATACAGGCTCTGCAGACAGAGAGGTGGCTGGAGCTCCGGGGGCTACATGCCTCTCTGCCCACCCCGGAGCCAGTGCTCCAAACATAAGCAGAGGCGCCCCTTATGCCTGACGGCTGACTCACCCACACATCACTGCCTACACACAGTCAGCGGGCCTCAAAAATAACAAAAGGGACTTTTTTTTGTGCTTTTAATAAAAAGGTGGTAGAGCTTTATCCGACAGGATCTGGTGTCTGTTTGTATGACAAAGACACAGACAGCAGTTCTCTGCCTTGCTAGATGGCAAATTACAAATAGAAGAGCACACACTCATTCTTACCCTGCGACACCAATGAAAAATATTAAAAAAGCAGAAGTATTAAAAACATGCCTCTGAGAAGCCAACTGACAAAAGGGGAGGATAAGAGATAAGAGCAATAAGGAGGAAACTAAATCCTGTGGAAGAAAGGTGAGTCCATGACAAAATGAGAAGACAGGACTGAACTCCGGGAGTTTTCTGTTGGAGAGAGTGACAGAACTAGAAAGTAATAGAGCTGGCATGCAAGGGTGGAGGGAGTGAAGTGAAATGAAGGGGAGAAGGATTGAGAGGAAGGTGAGAAGAGGTTGGGGCTGAGCCATCTCTCCCTGTGGATAATAAATCATTTGCCGGGTTCTGGGTCCCAGGCTGCAGTGAGCTAGGGAGGAAGGTGTCCAGGGACGGCCAGGAAGGAGGGGACCATCTGATTTAGGAGCCAGAGCAAGGGTGCACAGCTGGGGTAGCTGGGCCTCTCTTCTCTCTGGAGCCAAGGCATATAGCCACACATGCAAATGCGCGCGGGCACACACACACACGCACACAAATTTACTCTTTAAACCCTCAATAAACTCCACAAAGGGAATCTTCCTGTTCACATTCTTCTTTGTATGCTTACATGTACATTAGGGGCCAGTTTTGCAGTTTATATTTAACATACAGGAAGAAACCAGAAAACCACATAGCCCTAACACCATCACAAAAGTATATCAACATTGATGTTAATAGAAGCGTATCACACAGTGATATTTCAGAAGTTCATAAATACTAGGAGTCAGTAACCACCTGACGCTTGTTTCATATTCATATACACTATAGTCTAAAGCTCTGAGTGCATAGAGTTGCTTGTTTCGTGTGCATATGTAGACAATGACAAGGAGGGACGTGTGAGGTGGATGTACCGAGGCGACACATCGACAAGCACACCCAAGTGTGCGTGCACTCGCACAGAGCACAGTATATGGGTCAGCTCGAGTGCCTCCTCTTCATCCCAGCATCTCCAGGGACACCAACTAATTCAATCCTGTGTGGATATCGTTCCATTGCTATTAGCAGTTCTGCACTCAGCTGCATGAATGCACACAATGTGCACACCTTTATGACCCTTCACATGCACACGCACACGTACACACAGCTCCAGAGGAAGTTTAGAACATCTAATCTATCAGATCAAGGGGGGGTGCACATATCAATATGTTAAGCTATCATGAGGATATCCTATACAGACAGACGACTAATATTTTGCTTTGAAATTATAACATTTTGTACATTTTTGGATTAATTTTTAACTTGTCAATACAACTGAATACTCATTCCACTGAAATGAGTGAGTACCAGATATATATTGCGTGATAATAGAAATATATTTCATATTATGCTATCGTTATTTTGTTATGTCTGAAATAACTCACATTTGGAAGACGCTTTGTTTTCTGTAAAGCACAGATGTGGACAGGAAATTTACATTAAGGTCACACTAACATGGAGGTGAGAGAACGTGACACAGAACGGGGTCATTCCGAACAGGAGAAGAACTCCAACCACATCTTGCAATGTATGCCTACGCTATAGTGACATCGACCAGGCTCAATGATATCAAAAGTCGCTATCCTTATCTATGTGGCTTTTAGGGCAGGACCAAATATGCCCTTCTAAAGATGAAATAAAAAAGATTGACGATGCACACACTGAGTTTTTTGCTAATGTCTCCACTGTGCAGGCACTGGGGCTTTACCTCGAGGTTCTTCGGCCTGTTTTGCCAGTTTACGGAGGGCTGCAGCGAATCCGGAGTGAGTCGACTGGTTAGCTGGGCTTCCATTGGCTACGATGGAGCCATTTAGAGGCGACGGGGTGAGGGGGCTGACCGTCGCCGTGGTACGGGTCGCCGTGGAGATCATTCCTAACGATGGTGACTTTGGCTCATGGCTCATGCCTACAAATGGACAGAAGGGAAGAGAATGGGAGCATTTTAATATCTAGCACTGCATTCAGATAAAAATGTTTTATGGGCAGTTTGGCCATAACTGCATTGTCAGGTCACAGGTCAGTCACCAGAGAAGAAAGCAACATTTCAAATGACCTTGAAGTCACGATGAACACCGTTGTAAATGTATATACAAACACAAACTTGCAAGTGCTATGAAAAAAAGAAACCACTTCCAACAAATATATGTAAACAGTGTGAGATGCATAGCTGTTTCCTTGGACACAGAGAGACAGAGCAGAGTGAAATGCTGGGTATCTGTCTGTGACAGCTGGGACGGATGGGGATTTGTGGTGTGAGGGGCAGAGGGGCTTTGGTTGTATGGCTTAGGGTCAGAGGTGAGAGGTTAGGAGGATAGGTCACCCTTGCCTTACGCAAAGAGCTCCAGTCTGCTTGTATGTCTGCCAGAGGTCAATGGTCACCTCCACTGAGCATGCTCCGATGCTACCAGGGTCACGTTATTTCTTACTGGCAGTATATTAGATGTTATGTATTTAGACACTTGTGTTCACACTTTTGACTGGTACTGTATGTTATTACCATTTAATGATACCACTTAATGAAAAAAAAAAGCCAATAAGAAAAAGGCCCCATTCTTATTGTGATTTATCCAAATAATGCTGTTAGGGAATGCTAGAAGGATCCCTCTCAATTCATAAAACAGGAATATAACCACTGAAATGTTATGTTTGAAAACATCACTAAAAGCTGCTACACTGTCGATAAAAAAAAAATAGTCTTCAAAAATAGTCTTTAAAAAAAGTGATTTCTAGCCTCAGATTTATAAGAGCTCTCTGGTGGCTGGCAGGGGTGAGAGGGTAAAGAGAGTTCTTTTCCTTTCTGTATGTGTGTGTGTGTTGAAAGGTGACACCGCGTTGACAGCCCGTCGGTCAGTGGAATCCCTAAATGCCAGAAAGGCGTTTGATAGCCCTACATGCTCCAGCACAACACACACATACACATAAATATTAAGGGTGGCTCAGAGGTCAGTGACAGTCTAAGTTCATACTAGTAGCTTGGCACCGGTATCAGCCTTTCCACCAAAACACACGCAGGCGGACACACACACACACACACACACAAACACGCACACACACCGCTCTGTTTAGAATACTCCTTTTTAGGAGTAAATTAACATTCAAAGGCAACCTCAAGCTGACACAAAAAGTTCACAAATGCAAAGACATACCCTCTCAAATGAACCCTGCTTACTACAGTATATCAATAGCACAATTAGGTAAGTGTGAGTTATTATATATAGATATGGATATAGGTTTACCCTAGAGGTTGAGATGGTTATAAAAAGATCATGTTCCCTCCTGAGAAGCAGAGGCACAGCACCCTGTTTGTATATGTGCGTGTGTGCGTGCATGTGTGTGTTCGTGGGGGACACACACAGCGGCGAGTCAGCCATGAGAGAGTGAATAACATTCCCAACACCTCTTGGGTTGTACTGCCTGTAACCTCCCAGTTACCCACTGCACTCCAAATGAACTCAGCACATAATTAATAATGCAATCAACAATGACTACAGTCTGAACACACACATACACACACGTGCACACACGCACGCAAGCACGCACAGAAACTGGCAAACAAGCATAACACACATGCATAGGCACAAGCACGCAGGCACGCGCGCACTCAGACGTAACATTACTTTGTCAAAGTACTGTTGTCCCTCCCTCTTTAGGAAAAGTCGTAAAAAGTGAGAAAAGGGAGTAACGGAAACAAACAAGGAGCTTGTTTATTTCCGTTACTTTGAAGCCTGTAGAGCAACCACACACACGAACCCACACAGTGAAAGAAGAGACAGACAAGCACACAGCTTGACAAATACACACAGTCACACATCCGGAGGTCTGGCAGTGGTTCATGACCCACCCCCCTCCCTGCCACCACCACAACCATCCCCCACCCCCCCACTCCCCCCACAGATAAAAAAGCGTGGTCGTAGCTCCTTACTGCACAAAGGAGTGGAGCCGCCTGGATCCCCCACGGCTGCATCTTCACGTTGAGCCCAGCCCAGCACACACCGGCAGCCACCGACAGGACACAGACCATCTTCCTGCTCCCCTCTCCCGCTCTCCGTCTATCTATCTCCGCTCGCCTGTCCACCCTCTCTCCCTCCCCGCCTGCCTTCCTGTCCCCTCGCACTGCCGCTCACAAAGAGCGTTTAGAGCTTATCTAACAAAGCAACACACCACACACGCTGCCTATCTCTCCCCTCTTTGCTCTCTCTCTCTCTCTCTCTCTCTCTCTAAGTGAGAAAACAGAAATTCTTAGCCTAGCAGCTGCTGCGATGTCACATGACCTCACCCCCCCCTCTTCCTTCCCTCCCTCCTCCTTCTCCTCTTCCCCTCTCAACCTATAATTCCTCAGCCATTTGTAGATAACAGACATAGACATGCATGCCCTGCCAAGGCAAGCTGGAGGAGGGGGAAAGGAGAGGAGAGGAAAGGAGAAGAGAGGAGGAGGGTGTTTAGTCGGTCACCACATTTGACCCCGTTGCTGGGGAGAGACCGCGTGTGTGTGTGTGTATATATAAATATGTGTGTGTGCGCGCACATGTATAGACGCATGGGGGGTAGGTTAAATATGTGAGACGCCCTTCCCTTCTTGAGAAAGAAAATATGAAAGAAAGAAAAAGAAAGAGGGCATGTCCTGACCTGTGTCAAGCCCTACGGCATAAGACACAACCTTTGTGTTCGAAAATCTCTTTCAATTCAACCCGCTTTATTGGCATAATAGTTCTGACGTGAAAAGTGAAGTGAAAATACTCATCAAAAGGAATCTCATGAAAGAGGAAAGAGTGCAGTCACATCACAGACAGACACCCAGAAATGAATTCTCTCTAAAGTAACCATTACAGGCAAGGACGTCCAAAAAAAAAAATGTTATCAGGGTGGAGGCGACTCATGCGTAATAGCAGTCGAGGGTGGAGGGCTCAGGAAAAGGGTAAATGTGTGGGTTTGACTTCCCCTCTGCCTGTCCTGCTGTCAACGCAGGGGTGTGAATAAGTCGTTTCTTTAGTCATTTCCTCCTTCCGTCACTCACTGCTTTCCTCAGAGCAACGAGGGAGCCAGTGAGCGAGCGAGAAAGATGACAGGGGGAAAGATTATCTGTGGAGTAGAGCTACACAGTGGCGAGCAGCGCGCCAAAGGCCACCTCTCGACAAAGCTCCTTTCTGTTCCCAGGGCTCTGGTTTCGGCTCCCTTGAGAAAACACAAGGCTGACACACTCTTTTGGTCATTGTCACTCACTTCCACCTCTTTCCTGTCTAGCATCATGAAGATCACCCTGCTGGTTTTTGGAGGAGAGCGTCTCTTTGCTGCCCGTGTGTCATCTTTAAAAAGCTGATGTGGAGAAGCCGAGGTATCCTGGCAGTGTTGGGGCTGAGGAGTCGCAAGTGATAACGTGGCTTTCCCAAAAATGATTCATGTTCAATCTCCCTCTGTTGGTTTTCAGAAGTAGAAGTGTAGTTCACAGGGCATCCCCCCCTAGATTTCAATGTTTGTTGTGTGTTGTCCCCGGGCTCGCTGCCGTAATTTGTCAGATCTCTATTATGTCCGCTAATAAAGGCAACAACGCGAGAAAGCATCAGTATCCCAGTACTCCATAATAATAGACCCTATAGAACGGAGCATGGTCTATTCTCATTTCTAGAATTACATGGTTCAACAGTTACTACTTCAAGGCACTGACGATCAAAACATGCACAATAGGATTAAGTGAAACTCAATGATAGCATTAATGAAATGTGGGCGTATATATATAGTCTAACAAGACAGAGCTTTCTCTCGCTTTACTCTCTCTCTCTTTTCTACACCAGAAAAATACCAGCCATGCATAGCGAGACTCTCTTTTCAGAGTAAGTACTGATGGACTGCATGAT